>CM031600.1:9346661-9386661 GCA_018398815.1 Conus ventricosus | reverse complement strand
TCTTCCGCAAGAAGGTCTGAACATACTGCTACAGGTATACAACCATGTATGGGCTACAGGTTTTTTTCCACCTCTTGGCGGAAGGCCCTCATTGTTCCCATCCCCAAACCTGGAAAAGATCTTTCTAATCCATCAAACTACCGTCCCATAGCTTTGACCAGCTGTGTTTGCAAAGTGATGGAGAAAATGGTCAATGCTAGGCTCATGTGGAAACTCGAAACCGATGGCCTTTTGGCGAAAGAACAGTGTGGTTTCCGCAAACATCGGACTACCGTTGACCATTTGATTCGTCTGGAATCTACACTTCGGAATGCTTTTTTAAACAGACAGCATGCAGTGGCAATTTTCTTTGATTTGGAGAAGGCCTACGATACCACCTGGAAGTCGGGGATACTTCATGATCTCCACGATCTGGGTTTTCGAGGTCATCTTCCGCTTTTTATTCAAAATTTTTTGGCAGAACGACAGTTTCAGGTCCGGGTTGGCACCACTCTCTCTGATGTCCAGAGCAGGAGTTGGGTGTTCCACAGGGGAGCATACTGTCTCCTGCCCTCTTTAGTATTAAAATCAACAACATTGTGAAATCAGTTCAGCAGGGTTCAGACTGCTCATTGTTTGTGGATGATTTCGCTGTCTACGCAACTGGAAGCCTGTACCCGAGTGTCCAGCGCAGGCTCCAGCTTTGCGTAGATAAAATCCATCGATGGCGGATGAAAACGGTTTCACCTTTTCTCCAACAAAGACGCAGTGTATTCACTTCCATAATTTCCGTCAGTTTTTCCCAGATCCTGAACTTCAAGTAGGGAAATCTCCCATTCCAGCTGTTAAAGAGGCCAAATTTCTGGGAGTCATTTTTGACCAGAAACTCAACTTTCTCAGCCACATCAAAAACCTCAAAACTTCTTGCCAGAAAGCTCTAAATATTCTGCGGGTCGTAGCGCACACCGACTGGGGCGCTGATAAGAAAACTTTGTTGCACCACTACAGAGCCCTGGTCCGTTCCAAACTGGACTACGGTTGTGCTGTGTACGGCTCCGCACGATCTTCTTACCTCAAACTCTTGGACCCTATCCACCATCAAGGGCTTCGTCTCTGTCTTGGAGCGTTCCGCACCACCCCTGTGTACAGCCTGTACGCAGAGGCGGGTGAACCTTCACTGTCCAACCGCAGGCTGAAACTGTCTTTGAATATTACATCAGACTGTTCTCGGAACCAGAAAACCCTGCCTATGACTGTGTCTTTGACCCTCCATTCCAAAGTAAGTTTGAAAACAACCCTAAATGTATTCCGCCGTTTGGTCTTCGTATGCAGCCTCACGTGCGGAATGCAGGTCTAGACCTAGGTGTAGTATCTGATTTTTCCAAGTTTCCGGATCAACCACCGTGGACCTTCTTCACACCAGAGATTCGTTTTGATCTTGCAGCTTTTCGCAAAGAGTCTACCAGCTCTCTGGCGTACAAGGCATTGTATGCTGAGCTCTGTTTGACATTCCCATCCTGTCAAAAAGTTTTTACTGACGGTTCCAAGTCTGCAGATGGAGTGGCCTGTGCAGCCTATTGCCCTGGGGCTCCTTCTCAGATACTGTTGGAACATATTCATTCAGATGCTTCTGTCTATTCTGCTGAACTTACTGCTCTGGTTTTGGCTTTGAAGATAACCTCACATTCTTCAAAGAGGGACTTTCTGGTTCTGTCGGATTCGCTGTCAGCTTTGGAGGCCATAGCTGGCCGCAACCTTCAGCATCCAGAACTTTTACTTTTTTTAAAACTTTTTAGTAAGTTGAAGGCGGACGGTTACAACATTACTCTTGCTTGGGTTCCTGGTCATGTTGGCATCGGCGGAAACGAAATGGTTGATCGTTTAGCCAAGAACGCCACAAGAGAGAAACTGTCCAACACTTATATCCCCTGCTCAGATGTGAAACCCAAAATTAACGATTATGTGAGAGACCTCTGGCAGGAGGATTGGAACACACAGACGAGTAACAAACTCTTTCAGATCCGTCCAAACCTTAAGGAATTCCTCCCATCCACGTCGGGAGGTCGTAAAGAGGAAACGGTTCTGTGCCGGCTGCACACCGGCCATTCGTATTTTACCCATGCTTACCTTTTAAAGAGTGAAGAAGCTCCGTGGTGCATTCCATGTCATGCGCCACTCACAATGAAACATGTTCTTTTAGAGTGTTGGGACTTGCACGATGTGAGACACAAACATTTTACAGCGGAGTCCATGAAGATCCTGTTCAGGGATGTCCCGCCTGATGTGATCCTAGAGTTTTTGAGAGAGATTAACATTTTTCATCTGATTTAAGATTTTACGGAAGAAAGATTTTTAACAAAGTTTCTGGTGCGTTTCTAGACGATGTCAGTTGACGAGATGTGTGAAAGGTTTTTTTTTTTTTTTTTTTTTTTTTTAATATGACTGGTGAGTTGATTTTAACGTGGTGACAGCCCTGATGTGGCCCTTTGCGGTCGGCTGGGCTATAAGCAACATTATCTTATCTTATGTGTGTGTGTGTGTGTGTGTTTGGGGGAAAGGGTGCAACCGAGTGTACATGTGTGTGTTGTGTGTGACAATAAGAATGCTGTATATGACAGTGGTGGTTTTTTTTTTCATAATGTACTTCCATGCTTAGGCTGAATCTCAGTGTATGAAAACAAAGCAGAAAGAGAGAGACTTAGGGACTGTAGGCTGAATCTCAGTGTATGAAAACAAAGCAGAAAGAGAGAGACTTAGGGACTGTAGGGCTGAGAGCAAAAGATAAGATAATGTTGCTTAAGCCCGCCGACAAGCAAAGGGCCAGGACATCTAGGACTGTAGGCTGAATCTCAGTGTATGAAAACAAAGCAGAAAGAGAGAGACTTAGGGACTGTAGGCTGAATCTCAGTGTATGAAACAAAGCAGAAAGAGAGAGACTTAGGGACTGTAGGCTGAATCTCAGTGTATGAAAACAAAGCAGAAAGAGAGAGACTTAGGGACTGTAGGCTGAATCTCAGTGTATGAAAACAAAGGAGAAAGAGAGAGACTTAGGGACTGTAGGCTGAATCTCTGTATGAAAACAAAGCAGAAAGAGAGAGACTTAGGGACTGTAGGCTGAATCTCAGTGTATGAAAACAAAGCAGAAAGAGAGAGACTTAGGGACTGTAGGCTGAATCTCAGTGTATGAAAACAAAGCAGAAAGAGAGAGACTTGGGGACTGTAGGCTGAATCTCAGTGTATGAAAACAAAGCAGAAAGAGAGAGACTTAGGGACTGTGTACACAAACAAACGTGTGCAAGACCAGCATGCACACAAGATCATATATACAGTCTTACATGCATGTATGGACACAAAAACACACACACACACACACACGCACGCACGCGCATACCCACACACACACGCACACACACACTTACATACACACCTGCACATGCATGCTCATACACACACACCTACACACACACCTACACACACACACACACACACACACACACACACACACACACACACACACACACACACATACATACATGTATACACTCTCTCTCACACACACAGAGACATGCGTACATACACACAGGCATGCATGCGTACATGCACACACACACACACACACACAATCATGACATAACATTACATTCTTTCTCTCTCTTACACACACATACACACACACATACACACACACACACACACACACACACACACACACACACACACACACACACACACACACAGAGTAAATGTTACCAGCTCCACCATTTTACAAATTCCACATAAGGTTTATCCTTCTGTTTGTGTGATGAAGACATTCTCCATGTGTTCCAGCCTTACCCTGCAGCACAGTCTACGCCCAAAAAGAAGACGGACGAGGACGCTGGAAAGGAGAATGAGCCACCTGTCGGAGATGCTGATTTTGATACCAGTGCTCCAGAGACAGGTTAAAAGAAAAGGATTTTTCCACCTGTTTCAGTGTTGGGTCTTCTGGGTGGGGAAGGTTTTGTTGTTTGTGTGGACTGGTATGGTGTGTGTGTGCGTGTGTATGCACGTTTGCGCGTTTGAAGCAAAGGCTTACCTGATTATTTTGCCAGTAAAAATCATGTAAGCAGTAGTGCATTTACTCTCATGTGCACTTTTAATGAGCATTTAGTTGAGCTGCTGAGCTTTATATGGTTGCAAGCAAATGTATTAACACAACAGCTTCTACACCTGTGTACAAACACAGGCACACAAGCACATATGTGCATACGCGCGTGCACACACGCAGGCGCACACACACACGTACACACACACACATAGCATGTGCACGCACTCACACACACAAATACAAGTACAAACACACGCACACATATGCATGCACACAAAACACACACACGTTAACTCGCACACATGCTTGCATGAGTGCATACAGACAAACATGTTCACACTCACACCACACATATAAGCCACCCCTTCCTGTTCTCGCCCCATGTACACACCTCCACACCAGACGCGCACACACTGCCTCAGTTAGATTTCTCTCTCACTTAACTCTTTCTTGAATCTGTTTCCTTTTTTCTTTTTGCTTGTGTAGACACCTCAGAACCTGGACCCCCGGCAGAGCAGCAAGACAAAACAGCTTCAGAGAAAGACTCCCATGCAACAGATGAAGACCAGAGGAAGGAAGAGGCTAAAGACAAATCATCACCTGCAGAGCTGACGACACGCAGCGACAGTGGAATGAGGTTCAGGGACAGAACGGCTCCAGATGCTGCACCAGAGGGCAACGTTGAGGATCACACGGATGCGCCAGAACCAACGAAGGAGATTTTCCTGACCTCAGTCAGCGAATCCCCACGCACTTTTGCCAAATCGTACTCAGAGTAAGGGATGGTGTTATATCTGAATTTTAGAGAGCAAAACCTCTTTTCAGTGCCATGTTTTTTTCTTTACTAAAGTCATATGGACAAGAGTTACCACTTTTAAGAATGGTAAAAAATGGGAAAAAAAATGTAATTGTCATAATGATGTAATTTTTCTTACGTAATTGGTTGATTTTTCAGCTTGGTGCATTTTCAGGTTTGTCAGTATGATGGAAAGATTTCGTTTGATGCTTAACTTCTGCATCTACATTTATAGATACATTTGGTGGAAATTGAAATTAAGAAGAAAAAAATGAAAATAGAACATTGAAACTCAGCATTGTGCAGCTGGACATTGATGAATTGGAGCATGATGAATCATTGAAGTGCTCTGTCTGTTCCTACATAGCCACCAGCTGGCAGGTCGCAGTCGGCCTGTTAGTGCCATCGAGCGGCAAAGAGTCATGATGGGGGCCATGGCACCTGAAAGCATCTATCACACTGAGTTCCAGCAGCAGAGAATTGATGCCTGGAAGCAAACAACTCGCCCAGGGACAGCTAAGGGTATTGTTTTATGTCACCCATATGTACTTGTGGTCTATTTTTCAGTAAAAAAGGATTTAATTGTCCATAATTATCATTTATTCTGTTTGTGATTTCTAGCTTGCTGCCTTTTCCCTTCTCTATGAATAGAGAAAGGAATATGGAAATAGGGAATGTGGCCTGAGGATGAATCCTTTAAATGTTGGTGTGGACTCGCATGAAAGGGTTGATCTGAGAATGGTTTGGAACGTGTGGGGTGGAATTTCAGTTGGGCTTGAATTGAATTTAAGAGCACTGTGTGACCTTGTCAGCGGTCTGCACTCTCGTGAGTGACCTAGCCAAGGAGTCGGACTGAGTGCTCCTGATGGAGCAGAAATTGCCACGACAGCCATCCAGTGAACTCATCAACACTGAAGAGTTTGACTCAGACTCGCCCCAGGCATGGATATGGAGGATTACCAGAAGTGGAGTCACCATGAGTTCATATTCAAAGATCCCCATCATTAATGACTGCGATCACTTCACGCTTATCAAGTAGGATGTTCTGGTGCTTTTTTGTATGTCACACAGAATTGGGTTATGACAGTTTCCTGATCATGATATAAAGATTATGCAGAAAAACACACCACAGAGTGTATCAAAATGAAGGTAAATTCACTAGATTTTTTATTCATACAAAAAAGATTTGCAGAATCTGGCCACAGAAAATGTTTGTGATTTCTGAAACGGTCAAATGGAAAAATTTCTGGGGGAGTGGCATTGAATACAGACAATTGATATTGAGGACACAGACTGGTAAGAGTCAGTGACCTAGATGCTTTTCTTTGTTGCCAGATAGCTCTGTGTATGTTTTATGTTAATTGAAGTATTTTCAAATGATTTTTTTGTAAGCGCTCTAGAAACATTAGATGCTGCATAGAAAATGTTGCCCCCCAAATTTTTCTTTATTTTTTTTTCTCCTCTCTTCACCCTGTGGGGATTCAGTGAGGCGACGCACTAAACAACAGTCTGTCTTCACCCTGTGGGGATTCACTGAGGCGATGCACTAAACAACAGTCTCTCTTAACCCTGTGGGGATTCAGTGAGGCGACGCACTAAACAACAGTCTCTCTTAACCCTGTGGGGATTCACTGAGGCGATGCACTAAACAACAGTCTCTCTTAACCCTGTGGGGATTCACTGAGGCGATGCACTAAACAACAGTCTCTCTTAACCCTGTGGGGATTCACTAAACAACAGTCTCCCTTCACCCTGTGGGATTCACTGAGGCGATGCACTAAACAACAGTCTCTCTTAACCCTGTGGGGATTCACTGAGGCGATGCACTAAACAACAGTCTCTCTTAACCCTGTGGGGATTCACTAAACAACAGTCTCCCTTCACCCTGTGGGATTCAGTGAGGCGATGCACTAAACAACAGTCTCTCTTAACCCTGTGGGGATTCACTAAACAACAGTCTCCCTTCACCCTGTGGGGATTCAGTGAGGCGACGCACTAAACAACAGTCTCCCTTCACCCTGTGGGGATTCAGTGAGGCGACGCACTAAACAACAGTCTCTCTTAACCCTGTGGGGATTCACTAAAGAACAGTCTCTCTTCACCCTGTGGGGATTCAGTGAGGCGACGCACTAAACAACAGTCTCCCTTCACCGTGTGGGGATTCACTAAACAACAGTCTCCCTTCACCCTGTGGGGATTCACTAAACAACAGTCTCCCTTCACCCTGTGGGGATTCAGTGAGGCGACGCACTAAACAACAGTCTCTCTTCACCCTGTGGGGATTCACTGAGGCGACGCACTAAACAACAGTCCACCAGATTCCTCCAGTTCTGTCAATGGAGTGCCAAGGCCTGGATCTCTGCAAGTAGTTTCCTGGTCAAATCTGCATTGTTGTCAGCACATTTTTGTTTTTTGTTTTTAGATCTGTTTACGCCTGTCTCCCTTCCACAACAATTCCAAGGAGAATGTTTTAAGCAAAGCCATTGGACCTTGTTGCATGGCCATGTCAGTGTAGCTTTCTTCTCTTGGCTGATCTCGGTGTAGCTTTCTTCTCGTGGCTGATCTCAGTAGATTCTCACAGGGCCCCATGTGCTGCCTCATGGTTTGACACACATGTTGATTGGTGAAATGATCAGTATGTCTGGTGCAGAGGAACTTGCACTAGCATCTCGTTCCCAGGGCTTGGTGATATGATCAGTTTGTCTGGTGCTGAGGAACTTGCACTAGCACCTCGTTCCCAAGGCTTGGTGATATGATCAGTTTGTCTGGTGCAGAGGAACTTGCACTAGCATCTCGTTCCCAGGGCTTGGTGAAATGATCAGTTTGTCTGGTGCTGAGGAACTTGCACTAGCACCTCGTTCCCAGGGCTTGGTGATATGATCAGTTTGTCTGGTGCTGAGGAACTTGCACTAGCACCTCGTTCCCAGGGCTTGGTGATATGATCAGTTTGTCTGGTGCAGAGGAACTTGCACTAGCATCTCGTTCCCAGGGCTTGGTGAAATGATCAGTATGTCTGGTGCAGAGGAACTTGCACTAGCACCTCGTTCCCAGGGCTTGGTGAAATGATCAGTTTGTCTGGTGCTGAGGAACTTGCACTAGCATCTCGTTCCCAAGGCTTGGAGTCTTCTTTCCAGATCTGCCATGATGCTACATGTCTCATACATTGACAACAAGATGGAGTATACGAGTGTGTCTTCTTTCCAGATCTGCCATGATGCTCCATGTCTCATACGTTGACAACAAGATGGAGTATACGAGTGTTTCTTCTTTCCAGATCTGCCATGATGCTCCATGTCTCATACGTTGACAACAAGATGGAGTATACAAGTGTGCCTTCTTTCCAGATCTGCCATGATGCTCCATGTCTCATACGTTGACAACAAGATGGAGTATACCTGTGTGTACAAGAGCCTGATTTGTGTTTCACAGAGACGTTCTTGTCCTTCCACACAGGTTTCAGTGTGGACAGTGCTGTGGCAGTCTTTACTGCTCATAAGAGTGTTTCTGGTTTGGACCTCTCACTGCTAATGATGGATCCCAGGTAAGTGAAATGTTGGACAGTTTTTGACTTCTGTCCGTGGACAGTTATATCAGCACTGATGGTGGTGTTGCGGCTGGTCATCAACGTGGTCTTCTTGGCACTGATTTCAGTGCCATATCTTGCTGATGTTTCATCCAGTCACCTGCAAGTGCATCAGTCATAATGCGTTGCAGGTGTATGTTGAAAAGCGAGAAACACAAAAGGCAGCCTTGACAAACTCCTACTGAAGTATGGAACCACTCTCTAACAGCACGCTGAATAAAAGGCAGCCTTGACAAACTCCTACTGAAGTATGGAACCACTCTCTAACAGCACGCTGAATAAAAGGCAGCCTTGACAAACTCCTACTGAAGTATGGAACCACTCTCTAACAGCACGCTGAATAAAAGGCAGCCTTGACAAACTCCTACTGAAGTATGGAACCACTCTCTAACAGCACGCTGAATAAAAGGCAGCCTTGACAAACTCCTACTGAAGTATGGAACCACTCTCTAACAGCATGCTGAATAAAAGGCAGCCTTGACAAACTCTTACTGAAGTATGGAACCACTCTCTAACAGCATGCTGAATAAGCACATCACCAGTCGCTTTTGAATACAGTTTTGTTTGTAAGCTTCTGCCCGATGTAAATTTATTCCACTAGGGTCCATAGTGCCACCTGCTTTCTTGAAGTCTGTGAAAGTGTGGTAGAACTTCCTCTGGTCCTGGAGATGTTTAATGGAAAATATGGGTAGGTTAATTAAACATCTGTTCAATGGTGTTTTTGTCTTGCCAGAATCCAGCCTGATCTCCGGCAGTAATGGTATTTGCGGTTGCCTCTATTCAGAATGATTTTGAGCATTATTTTGCTGACATGGCTGATCAGTGCAGTAGTTCTGGCAGTGTTAGAGATTTCCTTTGGGAAGGTGACAATTAGTGACCAAGTCCACGGCGTGGGGTACTCCCCAGTGTGCCAAATTTTGATGCTTATGGCATTGAAGATATCAATTACTGCCTGTCCACCATGTTTTAAGAGTTCTGCAGGGATGTTGTCAATGCCTACAGCCTTCACCCATTTCAACAATGTTACTGCAGTAAAGGCTTCTTCATGAAGCGTCAGAAAGCCAGCCACATTTGATGAATACTGCGCTGTTAGCACATCTGGCTCTATTGCATTCTGTTTGTTATAGAGTTCAGTGCGATGATCTGTCCATCTTTCAATGATGTCTCCTTCCCGTGTTAAACAGTCGCCATCTTTGTCCTGAACGGTGTGATTTCACTTTGCTTTTGGTTTGTCAACTCTGTAACAATTTCAGAAGCTTCCTTTGTGGTGTTGTTGTCTAGATCTTTTCCCCATGTCCTCACACTGTCGTTTGATCTGGTTTTCCATGATGTTCTTCAGTTCTTGACTGATTCTTTTGTAAGTCGCAATGAATATCTACCCGTTAGTCTTTCTTGAGCAGTTTTAAGGTCGTTCTAGTAGATCTACATATAAACTAAATATTTGTTTCAGCAATGAGTACAATTCATTCCAGTTCCTTAACAGTGGATATATTTTTGACAACTGTTGATGAAAACATTTAAAGGTGCTCAACAATGTATCCATTTTGTTTTCAGATCATGTTAGACATATTTAGCAACTGTTTTATTTAGTTAATGTCCTGATGGGCAATTTTTATGGTTGGTTTTATAAGCCTGTCAAGCCTTGCATGTGAGTATACCTGTGTTCACTGACCTCATCCAATCACTACATTTCCATTGCAGTGTCACAGCCCACCATCCCTCCACCCCCTCAGCCCCCCTCCTCCCCCATCCCCCAGCCTGACCTGCCAGATGAAAGCCCCCTCACCCACACTCCCAGCCTGGACTCTCTCAGCGTGGCCAGCCTCCCTCGGCAGTCCGCCGCAGAGCTCGCCGGCATTATCCAGCGCCGCATGCCCCTAGCCAATCTGTGGCTGGCAGGAGGGCGGGACCTGTTCTGGGAAGGGGTGAAGAAGCGGCCCAAGTCTGGCCACACCCCGGGGTGGAAGGAGGGCCTGCCGGAGAACATGAAGCCACGCCCACGCTCTGCTGCTGCCAGGTTGCACAGGTGTGGTGTGGTGTTTAGGGAGGTTTGAAAAACCTGTTTCGGCGTCTGCATGCTTGTTTGTCAGTCTTGTGTGAAAGAAGAAGAGAAAATAAGCAATAAACTGTACACACACACATACTCGCACACACACACACACACACACACACACACACACACACGAATTGGCGCAAGCACGCACACACACACACATACACACACAATTAGCCAAGAATGCCACAAGAGAGAAACTGTCCAACATTTATATCCCCTGCTCAGATGTGAAACCCAAAATTAACGATTATGTGAGAGACCTCTGGCAGGAGGATTGGAACACACAGATGAATAACAAACTCTTTCAGATCCGTCCAAACCTTAAGGACTTCCTCCCATTTACATCTGGTGGTCGTAAAGAGGAAACGGTTCTGTGCCGGCTGCACACCGGCCATTCGTATTTTACTCATTCCTACCTTTTAAAGAGTGAAGAAGCTCCGTGGTGCATTCCATGTCATGTGCCACTCACAATGAAACATGTTCTTTTAGAGTGTTGGGACTTGCACGATGTGAGACACAAACATTTTACAGCGGAGTCCATGAAGATCCTGTTCAGGGATGTGAGAGAGATTAACATTTTTCATCTGATTTAAGATTTTACGGAAGAAAGATTTTTAACGAAGTTTCTGGTGCGTTTCTAGAAGATGTTATTGAAAGAGATGAGTGAAAGGTTTTTTTAAATATTTTTAAATTTTTTTTATTTTTTATTTTTTAAATGACTGGTGAGTTGATTTTAACGTGGTGACAGCCCTGATGTGGCCCTTTGCGGTTGGCTGGGCTATAAGCAACATTATCTTATCTTACACACACACACACACACACACACACACACACCACACACACACACACACACACTTGCATGTGTACATGCACATGCACGCATTTATGCACAGACGGGCATTTTCCAAATTTGTAAATATGAGTATTCACTTCCTGTTTGGTTGAGAGTGTCCATGTGTGTATGTGTGTGCGTGCAGACGCGCATGTGCATGCATGCATGGTCATCTGCTTATTCCTGCCTGTGTGTTGTGTGTGTATCTATCCTCAAACCCTCCAAACTTTTTTTCCTCGAAATTGAATTTCCCCAATTTAGAAATTGATTCTCAAGATCCAGCGTTTATTTTTGAAAATCCAGAATTTCAAAATTTTGTATGAAGATGTAGGGTTTGTTGGGGTATTTTTTATTAGGGATGATAAAGCATAAGAGCCCATATGATAATTATTATGTAGATGTTGGCAATTACGTGCATGGAAAATTCTTTTTTCTTTTTAACCCCCACATTTGTCAGCTGAAACAACAGGGGTTAGAAATGCTTTCAGTCACAATGTTTACAGTTAGACACCTTCTTTCATTCCCTGGTTCTGGGATTTTGACTCCTGTGTTCCCGTTTTAGTGCAGAGCTCCCCCCAACCCTCTGCTTCCCTGATTTATCATGAATTACCACCTTCCCAACTGCTGTTCCACAGGATAGGTCCGCAGCTCTGTGTGCGTACTACCTTCACACTTGTACAAGTTAATGCTCGTGTGCAAGTTCAAGCGTGCATTTGCTGAAATATGCATGAGAATACTCTCACACAACTTCACAGTCCCACACAGTTTCAGAAGTGGCGCAGCCCGTGTTAGCTAGGCACTCACGGCCTGACCAGTGCATTGTCTGAATGCCAGGGTCAGGTATCTGACCCCACCTCTCGTTTTCTTTGTTTGTGCATTTAAGGATTGAATGACTGTAATCTTCATGCATTGGGGCTCATGACTTGGCAAATGTAATACAGTGTAAGTGGACTAATTTGCATGCATGAAGTCTCCTAGATGAAACTGAAACTCTCGTGCAAACTTTATAGATAAGTGTATGTGTATGTTTCTGTATTTTTGGTCTGTTTTAGGCGGACTAAGACACCCGTATTATGCTCACCCACCCGAAAGGAGACGCCCATACTACATGGTAGGTCATGCTCATCATCAGCCTGGTAGAATACTTGATGCCTCAAGAATTAACTTCATCACAGCCTCTTGTGCTTCCAGTTGTAGTGTGAAACACCCTAGACATCCCTGATGGATGACGTGAAGAACCAGACTGAGGACAGAGTCTGTGGATTACCTGCCCAATCATCTGTCACAGTGCCATGATCACTTCTGTCATGGGACAGTGATCCATAATGAATTTTTCAGTTGTTTTGTAAGCTTTGCCAGGAAGATCATGTTGTCTTTTGTTTGTGCTACTTTTGTCTGTCAGAAAGATTATGCAAAAACTAATTAACCTATTTTTAGTGAAACTCGGTGGAATGTTGGCATGTCAGTTGATTGAATTTTGGTGCAGATTCCTGTCAGAATATGGATCCAGGATCTCACTGATGGATTCCGCACTCTTCTGAGTGCCCTTCCAGTTTTCATCAAGCATTCATCCCTGTCAGCCAGGCTGTTTATAAAAAGAAAAAAAAAAGAATTTGCTTTCAGTGCCAGTATTTCTTCTCAGAAGGCAGTGAAAGAAGTGGGAATCTCTTTCGAGAGTTGTAGAATTTTGTGTTTGAAGAGGATGTTCAGTGAGAGTGATGCAGCAAATCCAGTTTCTGTGAGAAAGGTCTCCAGAGGGTTTTAACGATTGTTCAGAGTATAACAAGGGTGTAAGAAGATTACATCTTGCTCTAATTGTTCAGAGTATAACAAGGGTGTAAGAAGATTACATCTTGGTCTGACGGTTCACAAAGATAGGGAAGAATTCTCAGGAGACGCGCTCCATGGCCAAGTTCATGTTTCCTTGATGTGATTTTAGGGGTAGAACATGGATACCATAACAGGGTGATAACTCCAGACAGATAAAAGAATTCTTGGCATTGTTTAAAGATGGGAGTGCAACAACAACTCAGTTATTAGAGTTTTCAGTATGGTGCTGTTGATGTGGTCATCCACTTTTTCCAGTGATACTTTGTCAGGAGTTTTTGGAGATCTGAGAACAAGTTAGGATGTTGTATAACTACGATCTGCTGTTTGAAACAAAACAAGTCTTTTTCTGCAGTCTTGTGATTGTTGTTATCAGTGGGAAGTGAGTTATGTCATGTGTATATTGAATTGCCCTACACACTGCAGTTTATATATACGAAATGTTCAGGCTGTATTGCAGGGTTTGCTTAGAAGGAGAGGTCTCATGGCAGTCTGATATTGCTAGTTCCTCATTTACTGTTTTGAGTATGGTTAATAGTGGAAGGAAAAGCCAGCACTTGTGAAAAGTTGAAAGAAAATCTGCAAAAGACATGAACAAGACCCTCGCACATGCATGCACAAACACGCACACACACTGTCTCACACACATACACTGTAACAATTTTATGAACAAAACAGACTCTATGCTGTATTATTTCCTGCATGCAGGCACAAACTCACAAACACGCACACACTGTCTCACACACCTACACTGTAACAATTTTATGAACAAAACACTCTGTGCTGTACTATTTCCTGCATGCAGGCACAATGCTGAACGATCTGCCAGACTTCCCAGAGAGTAGCCAGTACATGGCCAGCATGGGGCCAGCAAGCTACACAAGCAGATCCCGCTGCTACAGCTCTCAGCGCAGCATGTACGACGAGGATCCCTTGCCAGGCCCCGTGCCAGAAAATGTGTATAGGTAGAGAGCCACCAGTGACGTCTCCATACCTTTGATTGAACGTTCAAGTTGAGGAATTAATGCTCCACTCCAGTTTTTATTCTTTGTTTGCTTCAGCTGATAATACTGATTAGTTTGTTGTTACTGGATGGAGGTCATGTTCTTCAGTGTTGCAAATTTTAAATGCAAGAAAGGTGCACATGTGTTAACTGTTGAATTTCTGAAGTTCATATTGTACTGGACAGTTTTGTTGGTATGATGTTCTTTTTTTTTGTTTTTTGTCTTTTGGTTTGTTTCTGCAATTTGACAGTTTTGTTTACATAGTCTAAAGGTGATATCATCAAAACAAGCCTTTTCTCAACAAAAAACATATATCAGAATTGTTCACATGAAACGGATTGCTTTTGCGTAATTTGATGACTGTTTAGTAGAGATGATGCAAGTAGTACACTTTCAAAACAGGAAAAGGCATGGATTAGAAACAATACACAATTCATGCAGACAAGCTTTCAGATAAAACTTTCATAACTGATGGGTAAAAAATAACAAAGACAAACTATGGTATATGAACTGAAGTGGGAGTGATTATGTCTTCTCATAGGCCCGATGGTTAACATTATTTGTTAAGGGGTGTTTGTCTCTTATTCCTGTTAAGGGTGTTTTGTCTCTTATTCCTGTTGAGGGGTGTTTGTCTCTTATTCCTGTTAAGGGGTGTTTGTCTCTTATTCCTGTTGAGGGGTGTTTGTCTCTTATTCCTGTTAAGGGGTGTTTGTCTCTTATTCCTGTTAAGGGTGTTTGTCTCTTATTCCTGTTAAGGGGTGTTTGTCTCTTATTCCTGTTGAGGGTGTTTGTCTCTTATTCCTGTTGAGGGGTGTTTGTCTCTTATTCCTGTTGAGGGTGTTTGTCTCTTATTCCTGTTAAGGGGTGTTTGTCTCTTATTCCTGTTGAGGGTGTTTGTCTCTTATTCCTGTTGAGGGGTGTTTGTCTCTTATTCCTGCTAGCAAACCAGCAGGATTGTTAAGGGGCAGCAACTAATTAAAATGTCAGCATTGAGTCAGACGGTATTAACTCCCCTGAGCAGAAAAATTTGCTTTGTTGGGTAGCCAGTAATTTAGACTGTCAGCTTTGAATTAAACAGTAATAGCTCCCCTCTGACTGGTTACACTTGTGAGGCAGCAGATGATTAACTCTCAGCATTGAGTCAGACAGTATTACATCCCCACCCTTGCCCATGAGCAGGTCCATTAAGTGTGTGGGGCAGCAAGAAATTGACTGTTGGCATTGAATCGGACAGTATTAACTACCCTCCCCTCTTTTCATCGAACAGATAGATGTGTTGTGTATTTTTCATAGGCTGTTTGTTTGGTAATGTGATTCTCTTAAAAAATATGTTATATTTGTGGAATGTTCCCAGAAGTGTTACTTGATGTGAAGTAGTAGATTTGAATGCTTTTTGCTGTGATTTGGTTTAAAATAAAAAAAATTAGTGAAGAATATTAGGAAGTACAGGAAGGGGAAGGAAATGGTGTGTATAACAGTTGGTTGTGTTACATATTGTTTGGATATACTGTTGCATTGATTCTTGCTTTATTGCCTGCCATGACTTGCAGTCATGCATCATAGTTTGCAATTAGATAGCACTCCTGGGGCACCTCAGCTGAAAAGCAGATTCATTTATTTTTTTACAAGTGCTTATCTAAGGTTTTGCAATTTCTTGTAAGAAAATGAAAGTCAAAGCATTGAAAAAAAAAAAAAGCAGTTCTCTCTTCATTGGCCATGTCATAAAAACGTTATGATATTGAATTATTAATATTCTCTCTGTACAGAAATGTTAATTGTATTGGAAGGAAAACCATGTTGCTTTTATGGCATAGTTTTAATTTCACCCCTGAAGACAAAATGTGGCTGCCATAATGGTAGGAGTGAAAATAGTCATATCTGTAAAAATGTTGCCAACAGTGAACCAGGAGCATTCGGCAACAAAGAAAGAAAGAAGGAAAGAGAAATAACGCTAGGCTCTGCAGAAGATCAATTTCATCATCACAAATGCCAGAAACAAGAAGCATCAATTTTTATGACTTTGGTATGCAGTTGACAAGCTCTAAAGAAAGATCAAACTATACAGCATTGCCCAAAGAAAGATGGAAAAAAAAAATTTGCTTTTAAATTTGTAGGATATTTTTGGCTTGGAATGATATGTTGTACATGATTTTGTTAGTGCCCATCAATATGATGGTGTAGCATGTATTCTATGTGTTGTTGGTGTATTATTACATTAGGATTATTTGAGTGTTGCTGAAGACGAAGCACATTTCAAAAGTGTTGATTTAAATGGCTGCAGCATTTGAAATGTCTGTCTATGCTTCTTCCTTGGTGTGTGCCAAACTTTCTTTGCTATGTGTATTTGCTTCTTAAATTGGATGCTTGTGATTGGTGTGTCACATTATTTATTCAGTAATATATATACTGTAATTTTAGGAATGATAGAATTGCTGTTTTTGGCCGGTAACTGTCAACTGTGACTTGGAGCACCTTCAGTTGCAAGTTCCTCAAAAATTAAACTTTAAATGGGAAACATTTACGATGGGTATTTACAGGCAGGTTTTGTGGGATGGGTCTTTTTTATTTCTGTACTCTTGAATATTCTGTGCTGGTGAACATACTTGTGACCGTGTATCTGGTTGGATACACTGTTTTTCTCAACAATCGTATTGGTGTATTACTTTGAATGTATGCCACTGTGTATCCTACATTTGTACATGTTCTTTCTTTCTGTAAATGCATCTGTTTTACCTTGTGAAAGTACAATTTGCTGTGGAAAAGGTAATATCAATATGCTGACCTAAAAGTGCAGGCTGTGAAACAATGTTACCAGCATTTTATTGATAAACATTAAGATTTTTGGTTTTTTTTTAAAGAGGGTGATAAACATTAAGATTTTTGTTTTTTTTTAAAGAGGGTGATAAACATTAAGATTTTTGGTTTTTTTTAAAGAGGAGTGTGTTAAAAGAATCCCGTTCATGAAAGACGTTTGAATTCTTTATTCTTTAGTTGGATTTTAAATGTCTGAAACCCATTAAATATTTATACAGATGGAAATTTGTTAAGAAAGAAAAAAATAATAAAAACAAAAAAAAGGATTGGTATGGGTGTTCTGTAGAAAAGGTTTTGAGAGACCATGTACAAAAGATTAGATCACAACAGGTGAATGTGGTATTTATGTCATTGGGGGAAAGAAATGTTGAAAGAGACAGTAGAAAGGTACAGAATATTGTGCTGTTTTCAGCGCAGTATTGGTGGAAATGTAACTGAAAACGACACACACACAAATTCAGATCACCTGATTGTTATTGTAACTATGAAATCAGTGGGAAGAAAACTTGGAAAGATAGGGGAAAAAAAACCCATCTTGAACACCTTGTTAATGTAATTATTAATAAAACCAAAACAAAAGGTAAAGTGCAGAAAAAGTATGCACTGTTCAAGATTGTAAGTACAGCCAAATTACAACTAACAACTTGAAATCGCATGTTTCAACAGTTTGGTCTCAGCCAGCTTGTGCTAAAACTTTGCACACTTTGAAAGAAAAGTTGGTTTGATTTGGGTTCAAAGATAAAAGAAGTGCTGAGGCCCCTGGACAGTCAGCGTGTTTGTATTGCATTGTGGGAGAGAAACATGGTGCTGGGAATCTATCCCATAATATGATGCATGTGGATGGTAAAAAGCTTGAAGTATTTTTTTTCTCTTCTTCTTTTCCGTGTTTCCCTTTCCTGAGCTTTGCTATCCTCACCTGCTTTTATGTACGCCTGAACTAAGCTTCAAGTTTACCTTGTATGCCCTTTGACCTTACCCTCCCTTCTGGCAACCATGACCTTGCTGTGCTGTATCCCTGGAGACCGGTGCCACGCATAACGCTTCAAGCGAATTCCGAATGACGGCCAGAAGTGCGTGTGGCTTTGCCTTCTGTGGTAACGTTATTGGTGGTGATGTGTGTCTTTGGTGGTGGCTTGTAATTTTTTTTCCTGTTTGACATAATCTGTTTGGGGGGTGTGGGTGTGTGTGTGTGTGTGCATGTAAGTATGTGTGGCTGTGTGTATGCTATTTTACAATCTGAGAGTATGTCACTGTTACATTCTTGCCCTGATGTCACGTGCCACAGTGGACCCAGAGGTGCATGCTCTGTTCCTGTGAAAAATGAGTAGAACCATCACAATATCAAAGTTAAAAAATCACCCAGCATTTCATAGTTTTTAAAACTTAAGGAAACCAACAAAAAGGATCCGTTTTTTTTACAAAATAGTTCCTCCAGGGATAGGGTGTGGCCACCTACATGGCAGGGTAATTAGAGATCTTACACACATCAGCTTATCCTGCGGAAGTCACTCTCTGATCTGGTATTCGCAAGTGTGGACGCATATACAAAATGAACCCCTAACCTTCTCCCTGATCCCTCTTCCCCTTCCCCCCTCCCCCGCAAACTTCCCTGTCGCCCTTCTCATCTCCCCCCCCCCCCCCCCTCCCGATTGTTCAGTCAGTGCAGGCAAACCAAAACTAGTGACCTTTAAGAAATGGAAGTTGCTGTTCTCTGACCTGTACTTTAATTTCCATGTAAAGGAGTCCCCACTGATATGTTGACAAAGCTATGTACTTTAATTTCCATGTAAAGGAGTCCCCACTGATATGTTGACAAAGCTATGTACTTTAATTTCCATGTAAAGGAGTCCCCACTGATATGTTGACAAAGCTGTGTACTTTAATTTCCATGTAAAGGAATCCCCATTGATATCTTGACAAAGCTGTGTTCTTTAATTTCCATGTAAAGGATTCCCCACTGATATCTTGACAAAGCTGTGTACTTTAATTTCCATGTAAAGGAGTCCCCACTGATATCTTGACAAAGCTATGTACTTTAATTTCCATGTAAAGGAGTCCCCACTGATATGTTGACAAAGCTGTGTACTTAAATTTCCATGTAAAGGAGTCCCCACTGATATCTTGACAAAGCTGTGTACTTTAATTTCCATGTAAAGAAGTCCCCACTGATATCTTGACAAAGCTGTGTACTTTAATTTCCATGTAAAGGAATCCCCATTGATATGTTGACAAAGCTGTGTAGTTTAATTTCCATGTAAAGGAGTCCCCACTGATATGTTGACAAAGCTGTGTACTTTAATTTCCATGTAAAGGAGTCCCCACTAATATGTTGACAAAGCTGTATACTTTAATTTCCATGTAAAGGAATCCCCATTGATATCTTGACAAAGCTGTGTAGTTTAATTTCCATGTAAAGGAGTCCCCACTGATATGTTGACAAAGCTGTGTACTTTAATTTCCATGTAAAGGAGTCCCCACTGATATGTTGACAAAGCTGTGTACTTTAATTTCCATGTAAAGGAGTCCCCACTGATATGTTGACAAAGCTGTGTAGTTTAATTTCCATGTAAAGGAGTCCCCACTGATATGTTGACAAAGCTGTGCATAGAAAAAGTGGTCTTTTGATGACCTGAGACACACTCTCAGATTGTAAAATCCTTGTCATCAGTTTGTTGTTCATCATACTGTTTTATGTCTGTGCAATTTTAAATTTGTTCAAAAGTTGAAAAAGCAAAGTAGGAAAAATCTGCTCATGCACACACACACACACACACACACACACACACACACACACACACACACACACACACACACACATATATATATATATATATATATATATATATATATATATTCACATGTGTTTGCACTCACACTTATTATGAAAAAAAAAAGATGTAATGAATAAAACCTTTGACAAAATGTCACTTTAAATCATGATTTAAAAATGCATTTATTCAAGACTAAATAGAACACCAATTTGTAAATAGAACACTGTTGTGTATCTTCATTTACCTTTTTGTCTGATCACTGGCAATAGGTAATTCAATAAAGAAAATGATGTCCATGAAGTCAGTGAACAGTAACTTTTGTGTTACTTTCTACAGTGTGATGAACAACAGGATGCTCTAGCAATGTATTTCTAATCCTAAGATTTCTGTTTCAGTTTATGTGATGTTATCAGTTCTAATGTTTCTTCCTTGTTTCTTTGCACATGATATGCACATGGCACGTGGTTCACAGCACTATCACAAACAGCTCTCAGTTTCTGTGTTCTTTGGCATCTGGTATATTCACAACAGGATTGTTATGAACAGTAGTGGTACACGTTTCTCTCTCTTTGTTTGTCACATGGTGTGGACAGTATTGCACAGTATTGCACACGTTGATTTCCTTTTTCCTTGCACAGCTCTACACTGCAAAGAACATGGCGGGAAAAAGAGTTTTGTTCATTAGCCGGTTTTGATTATTTTCTTGATTTATTTCATGATTTATTTTGCTTATTTCTTTATTGTTTTAATGACAGCCCTTTGCGGTCGGCTGAGCTATAAGCAACATTATCTTATCTTATAGTTTTAATGATTTACATATCTATTTACATAAAGGTGGATTTTGTTTTGTTGCCCCCAGCTCCCCCCCCCCCCCCCTTCCTGCCAGAAATGACTCCAGCTGCATTCATTCCATTTTACCTGTAGTCTCGATTAAAAACAGAATTGGTTGGTAACTTTTCTTAGGAAACAAAAGGCAATGTTTATGTTAAAGTTGCCATTATCTATTTGAAACTGCTTGTTAATGGGACCAGTCTTAAGGGAAGCACTGGATTCTGTATCAAAAACTGATGTTCAGCTTGATGGGACAAGGAACGTCTGTTTGCAGTGTGCGCTCATGGCATCTGTCAAATCCCCTGTTGTGGAACATGAAACAAATGTAGCAGATGCTATGTAAACAAAAAAATATAATGGTTAACATTTTTTGCCAGCAATGTTAGTGAAAGAAGTTGAAGAGGCATCCCTCTTTGACCTACATTATTTTCCTCTGTCGATGAGAGATTCTATTGAATGCAGTTGTTAAGGGAGTAAAAGAGGAAGGATGCTTCTCTTAGCATTAATTGTCTTTTTAATAACAGTCAGGTGAAACATGCTCCAAAGCAAACTATTGGAATAAACATAAGAATGAAAAAGAAGATGCTCTGTTTTTTGAGTGAAAAACAACACATATAAGATTGTTTTAAAGGGATGTATAGGTGGATTGTTATGGTTTACTTACTTCTTTAACCTTTTCCTGCTTTTTTTTCTTTCTTCACAAGTGAAAACCACCTAACATGTTACTCATGATTGTGATATGTTGTTCCTAGTAGTTACTTGATTATTGATCTGTAAATTTGCGTATAACAAAATGATCTTTTCTGGTAAGAAAAAACAACAACAAAATCATATTTCAGCGTTAAAATCTGTTGTTGCTACATTAAGACTATAAAGACCAAAAATTTAAGTATTGATGTTTACGACTTACCTTCAGAAGAGCGACGAATTTGATTGATATTCATGACTTGTGTTTTGTCTGTCTGTTCCTGCCTATCAAGGCTTTTAATTACATTTTAAAACACATTTTCATAGAATATACTTCAGTCATCTCCTTTCTGCCTGCCTGTCTCTGTCTCTCGCTCTGAAACTCTCTCTCCCTTCTTCACTGGAATATTTTCTGTGTTTATGTCTGTCTTGCAGAGCTGTTTTCAGATGTAACTGACCTAGGCCTGTTGTGACTGTTGTTGCAGCCCCATCAAAGTGGTGTCGTACCAGCGACCAATCAGCTACCTGGGCAACAACTCCTGCCTCCCCTGCCTCTACGAGGACTACCTTCACGACCTGGACCGCCAGACCCAGTGCACGCCTACCTGTACCGATACATCTGATTAATCTGTGGTGACCAAACTGAGACACTGTCTGTACACAAGCAGCACGCAACATTTCATCAGGATGGGAAGTGTAGGTAATACACATTTTGACTGCAGACACACACATGTTCCATACCCAGCTGCACCTTTGTGGTGGGCTGTGACACATACACAAACGTCACATACCCGCTGCACCTTTGTGGTGGGCTGTGCACATACACAAACATCACATTCCAGCTGCACCACACCTACACCTCCAGAGTTTGTGACTGACTCCTGCTACACTATCTGAAACACATAACACATGCATTGGCAACACACCACATTTGATAGGCTGTGAGTGTGGTGTTGGCTACTCTTCTACCTGAAACACACACATCATCAACACACCCACATTTGATTAGGCTGTGAGTGTGTGTGTTGGGCCCTTCTACCTGAAACACACACATCACACCTTCAGCTTATTGGATTGATGACTGATTATACATCTCTTGCTACCCTCTACCTGAACCAGGCACTTGACACAAGCACCTGCAACACACTGCATG
Source organism: Conus ventricosus (assembly GCA_018398815.1). NCBI lineage: Eukaryota > Metazoa > Mollusca > Gastropoda > Neogastropoda > Conidae > Conus > Conus ventricosus. The sequence goes on along the minus strand of CM031600.1, from coordinate 9,364,241 downwards.
ATAAACCTGTGACTTAATCCTGCACTCATGGGCTCACACTTCACTGATGATCCTGCAGACAATTCCACCTTTACCAGATGGTGGAAACTGTTAGTAAATGAGAATAGTTTCAGACAACAACACTTGTCCATTACCAAACGACTGTTCAGTCTTGCTATCATCTGAACGGCAACACTGCCATTTGTGATGCAATGATGTATTAACTATTTTGACGCAGACACGCCATTTTATGCCATAACAGCTGCAGTTTATGGGTTTACACTGAACCAACGTACTTCCCATTAAGCACATATACCAGAGGTTGTGATGACTATGCTATTCATCTGAACGCAACACTGCATTATGCAAAAACACCCACATTTATTAGGCTATTCATGTTGTACGGCTACGCCTTTACCTAAAAACAACTGTTCAGTCTAATGGATTCATGTCTGAACGCAACTACTTGCCCTTAACCTAACAGGACTGACAGTCAAGCATCAGCTGAACGCAACCTCATTGGAGAATTAACTGTAATACCTTTCAGTCATGGCTAATTCATGATGAACTGCAACAGCTTCCCATTTTAATACCATAACAGTGTTCAGTGAAATGGTATTCAGTTAACAATGGATAATGCCAAAAGTTTCAGTCTAATGGCTATTCATATCTGAACGGCAACTACTTGGCCCATTTTAATGCCAATAAACAACTGTAACATGATCTTTGATTATGAAACAAACAAAAACAATTTTGACTTGAGATGAATAAGATGATGAATAATTGACACCGTAAGCAGCATGCTTGGTTTGTTGAGACAGAAGTCCTTTGAAAATTGCTGAAAATTCCAAAGAAAACTTTTTGAAGAAAATCAGATGTGGACATGTGATGCGCACATGCATGCACACACACACACACACACACACACACACACACACACACACACACACACACACACACACACAGAAAAAGATGCACATGCATTTATTTATATCACTTAAATCTTGAAGTTTAAGATACATTTGTTCATAGATTCGCTTGAATACACACTGGAATGAGAACTGTTTGGCTTTCTGGCAAGTGTTACAGCAGTTTTTGTTTACCAGTGTAACTCTTTCATTTTGAAATGTGTCGTAAATGCTTTAGACCTATAGTTAAGCGAATCTGAACAACAGCAACATATGCTATTGATTGTACCTGACCATTTCTTGATTACAATCACAAAGTACAGTGTTCATTTCTGATTGGTCCATTTGTATGAATGAGAACTATTTGGTTGTATGTACAAGATAACTGTTTATTCTGGATCTGTGGGTGTTACGTGTGACTCATTTTAACCTTGATTATTACACTCTGTATGGACAGTGAATGTTGTAACATGTCAGTAATATATACAGACTGTTAATTTGTCCGAATGTGCTAATTTGTTTTAATGTTTGGTACGGAAGATAAAATCTCTAGTGCATAAATAACTTGGATAATAAATGTTCCATGGTTGTGAAACGCTGTTTCAACTGGGGCTTTGTGTATCTGAATGCATATACACCTCATAAGCCCTTATCGATACATGAAAGTGTTTGGCAGATACAAAATTCACATCTTTGATGAGAACAGTTGGTCAAATGTCCTAAATGCAATACAGAAAAGTATTTTCTCTTGCTGCTCATTGAAACAAGATTACAAGACGTTTTTAAAGGGCTGGAGTAAAATATCTTTAAAGAGTCCACAGTGTTGTGAATTAGCAAAAAAATTCCACAGGATACATGTGAACAATCGCAGTGCTAAGTATCACGCAGGTCAATATAGTTGATTACAACATGTTTCCAAATGGTGTTTAAGCAGGATGTTATTTTGATGAATCTAGATATATGACCAAGAATTATTTGCCAGACAGGGAAATATGCAGATTTTTTTAATGCTTTGTGTGCTCTTGTGTGCTCTTCTGCTTTTTTGTCGTGTTCCAGTAACGCCGCAGTTTGTTTCATTTGCCGTTTATGCTTGAATGATTTTCTTGCAAAATATTGCACAGTATGACAGACACTTTGGGTAATGCTGTTGGGTAATTTATTAGGGTAACAGACTGTTACGACAAACTACTGTTTAAACAGTATTTTATACAGTTTGTGTGTGTGTCTGTGTGGATTAGCATGCAGTGTTAATACATGGATGAGGCAAAATGTAAGCCCTTAATGCTAGTGACTAGCCCAGATGACCGACTAATCATGAAAGTCAATATTTCTTGCTTGTTTGAAGTAAATCAATACATTGGCCATGATGGCGTGATTTTTATTGACCAACACATCATTTTATTTCAGATCTTTTTGTTTCTTTTTTTTAGGTAGGTCAGAAATGTGTGTCAAAACTAAAGCTTGCATTTTCACATCATTTTGACTTAAAATGACAGAGCATTTTCTGTTCAGGCATTTCATGCCGCACAATCCAGTAATTTGACACAGACCAGCGCGCTACTTTCAATCCATAGAGTCTGAAGAGGCTTTGAAGATGATTCAAACTCATCGGAACATAGAATTAAGAAATTAAAAAAAGATATGATTGCTGAGATATTGAAACGTGGACCATCTAGTTGTACCGTTCTTGATACAAGGCCAGATGGCTGTTGAGTCGATGTCCCTATAACAGCCACTTCTTCATTCCTCTTGGGGGAAAGCTACTTGATGATCTATCTGCAACATATCTTAACCCTTTCCAGTGTTAGAGCAGCTCTGACATGACACCAAGGCTCAGCGTTGATGTTAACTTTCTTTACCAAATCCAGCCATGCTACATCAAGGCTGAAAGCTCTTTACTGTGGGAAGGGGAAAAAACACACTATCTGTTTTGAACTACAGTCATTTTGCTTTGTTCTACACAAAGGAGTGAGAGAGTTGCTTAAAGAATGACGAGGTGACTTGGATTTAAAGAGCGTGACTGTTAGACTGGCTGGGAGCTGAGAACTGCTGGGATTCCATAACAGCCAGCATCGAAAGGGTTTTGTGCCTTGTACACAGATGTAGAACTTGGGGGGCAGGATGCCCTATGTTTTGTTTTGTTGTGTTGTTTTGTTTTCATTGCTTACAGTCCTGTCTGCCTTCTGGATTAATGGATATCATTGGGCAGAGGCTTATCAGATTTCCAAGTAGTAGTCTGCCGAGAGCCGACGAAGATGATGGTCTGTGTAATCAGCAATGATGATGACAGTGCATGTGACTCCGCAGCCGAAGCGCCCACAGGCGCCCACAGATGACACATCAGTGGTCTGAGGTTGGGACTGAGGAGGACGATGCCCTGTGTCGTCTGCCCCATGCACATCAGATTTCACATTGTTGTTTTCAGGGTCGTTACCAACAACTGGTCAAACTCCGAGGTCTGTAGATTCAAAACCCATTGAACATTAAGTGAAATCCGTTTGATTGTAAATACAGTATCAAACTGCAAGCTCTCAACTGGCATGTGTGCAGGGTATGATGAAAGTGCAGAGGTTTGCCCTCTTTTTCTAAAAGCTGTTTTCGTTAATTCATCGGTTTTCAGTGTTTTCATCGTGTACTTCTCATGGAATTTTGCTGTAAAAGATCTGGGGACTCATCACGGCAACACAGTTCAGTGTTCATGCATTGGTGGGTATTGTTAATAGGTAGTAGGTGTATTGACTCATGTATAATTGTGCTTTTGTTGGTGTATGTTCCTTTGGACATGTTGTGTATGCCACGCATGTGTATTGTAATTGATAGTGACTTCAGAAGAAAGTGGAAATGCTGACAGTTTACTTTGAATACATTTTAAATGTTCAAGGCTTACTCTTGTTTTGAATTCAGCTTTCCAATTTTGATTTTTATTATGTGTTAAATTTTCAAAAAATCTTTTAGTCAGAGCAATTTAAAACAGGACCACTATGTTCTTATCTTTTTTGGCTTGAAATTTTAAGCTTCTGAACTAGTAAAAGCCTGGAAGAATAAAAAAAAAGTTGAGTGGACTGGAATATTTAAACGTGAATGAAGGTAAGTATCGTGAATCTGTGTTTTCCTTTTTAATATTTTCATTCTCAACAGAGATCAATTCATTCCAATTCATGTATTTACTTCACCGTTTTCCTTTGATTTGAAAGTTGTATAATTTTACAACCATTCCAAATTCTGACGAAGATCTCTGTTTTCCATCTGTGGTTTTCAGCTGTTTGTTTGACTGTCTCATGTGTCCAGTGTGGGTATGCAGAAGTTTTTAGCTGTTTGTTTGACTGTCTCATATGTCCAGTGTGGGTATACAGAGGTTGTGTTTCTTTATGATCGACAACAGTAAGATCAGGAAAGTCCATGCTGGGAATTTTTCTTTTTATCCGAGGCAGTGGCCATGGTGCAGGCTGGTGTGTTGCAGATTCGAGTCCCATTAAGGGCATTATTTTCAGCTACAGCCGATTCCTACTTAAACATGTTTGGTGTGCTTATGGGATCACACAGGACATTTCGAACCAGGCAATTGTGTTTTGTTCCCCTTATGGACATTATTCCGACAGTGTTGCTCAAATTTCCTTATTAGCATTACAGGTGTGTGAACCTTTCAGGCTTGGTTGTCGCCAGGATAAATGATGAAAGGGAGCATGGAAAGCAGCCCATTTATAGTGTATGGTCAGAACAGAGCTCCGCAGCATTATCTTCATCGCTCGTGTTGATGGTTGTTAAACAATCTCTTTTCTGTTCCTCGCTTTCTTCCTGCTTTCATTTCGCTGCCTTGTGCCTTCTCTCAGCTCTAGTCCCAGTCTTTTCTTTCATCTTTTTATGAGGCATTGGCCAGACTGCTGTCATGGTGCAGGTGCTTGGCTGTGATGAAGAATTACCACATTGCCAAAATGACTTTCAGTATGACGTCTGCTTGATAGAATTCGAATATATTGATACAAGTCATCTTCAAAGGAAATCTGTTAGCAGGGTGTTTTGGAGTAAAATGCTGTATAGTTTTGAGACAAAGCCAGTTACTTTGTACAGTTGTTATTTCAAGGTTGTCTAGGAGTAATTTTCAGTATCGCTAGTTACATGGTAACGAATGTTCAGATAAAGAAGCAGAAACAGCTGAATTGAGTCCGTCCATATTCATGATTATTTCTGTTAACACACGTGATTAAGTTTAAGATTCTGATTTCGTCCACTTTTTTCTATAAAAAAAAGGAAACCTATGCACAAACCAGTTTTAAAGTCATGAATCTCTTTGTTTAATGCGAGTCACATTCATGTAGTGTGAACGTTACGTTTTTATTTCTGGTTTAGACCCTACTGTGATAGTAATTATGGTAATGATGATCAGCATTGCTGTTTATTGCTTTTTGTGCTTGAACACATCCCTTTTTATGATGCTGTTTATCATGAAAAAATACGTCAGTTCTTGTGCTGAGGGAAAATAAAGTCTGTGGGTAGAGGCAAGTGTGTGTGTGTGTACTTGTGAGCGCGCGCATGTGCCATGTGTGTGTTGTATGCATGTTGTGCTCTCTTTCGTGCTTTATTTCTTGCTCTCTTCTCTCTCTCTCTCTCTCTCTCTCTCTTCTCTCTCTCTCTCTCTCTCACATATATTGACCCAACTTCACAAACACACGTAAAGGAGAAGGGACAATCGAGGGAGCCCAGACTTGCACCAAAGTCTAATATTCAAACAAAAGCCTAAGATTAAATCCCTTAGCTTTCAAACTAAGACTAGATCCGTTCTTTGACCTGCATCCATACCAACATGTAGGCGTGTCATCCTAGCGCCACAGGCTATCTCTTCACTAAGTTTCATTATGGTGACAGACAGACAGACCAACATGTAAGCGTGTCATCCTAGAGCCGCAGGCTATCTCTTCACTAAGTTTCATTATGGTGACAGACAGACAGACCAACATGTAGGCGTGTCATCCTAGAGCCACGGCTATCTCTTCACTAAGTTTCATAAGTGGTGACAGACAGAAGCCCAACATGTAGGCGTGTCATCCTAGAGCCACAGGCTATTCTTCATAAGTTTAATTACACTGGTGACAGACAGACTACCACTGTAGGCTGTCATCCTCCTCTGCTTCTCTCTCCTCTAATTAATTCTCTGTCAACCAACCAACATATGCATCCTAACCACAGCATCACTAAGAAGATTCAATCGAGGACCCAGACTGCACCAAAGTTAGCTTATCCAAACAAACCATAAGATTATAAATCCCATTAGCTGTTCATCCTAAGCGACTAATCCTCCTGTTCTTTGTACCTGCATCATACCAACATGTAGGCGTGTCATCCTAGCGCCACAGGCTATCTCTTCACTAAGTTTATTAATGGTGACAGACAGACAGACCAACATGTAAGCGTGTCATCCTAGAGCCGCAGGCTATCTCTTCACTAAGTTTAATTACATGGTGACAGACAGACAGACCAACATGTAGGCGTGTCATCCTAGAGCCACAGGCTATCTCTTCACTAAGTTTCATTATGGTGACAGACAGACAGACCAACATGTAGGCGTGTCATCCTAGAGCCACAGGCTATCTCTTCACCAAGTTTAATTAATGGTGACAGACAGACAGACCAACATGTAGGATGTCATCCTAGACCACAGGCTATCTCTTCACAAGTTTCATTATGGTGACAGACAGACAGACCAACATGTAGGCGGTCATCTAGAGCCACAGGCTATCTCTTCACTAAGTTTCATTATGGTGACAGACAGACAAACCAACATGTAGGCGGTCATCGTAGAGCCACAGTATCTCTATCACTGCGTTTCATTATGGTGACAAAGACAGACAGACGCAAATGAGAACACGTCTTCTTTTGTGGATGTAAAGAATATAAACTATCTATCTTCTCTCTCTGTTTCTCGCTCTCTCTCCTCCCTCCCTCCCTCCCTCTCTCTCTCTCTCTCTCTCCTCTCTCTCTCTCTCTCTCTCTCTCTCTCTCTCTCTCTCCCTCTCTCTCTCTGACCCATGCAAGTAAACAAATCAGCGATCTCTCTTTCTGTCTACTCTCTCTCTTCTCTCTCTCTCTCTCTCTCTCTCTCTCCTCTCTCTCTCTCTCCCCGTCTCCATCTCTCTTTGATCCATGCAGTTAAATTAGTTCTCTCTCTGTGCCTCTTCTCTGGCTGTCTGTCTGTCTGTCTCTCTTCTCTCTCTCTCTCTGACACATGCAATCAATAAATCAATTCTCTATCTCACTCTGTATGTCCTCTCTCTCTCTCGCTCTCTCTCGCTCTCGCTCTCGCTCACTCTCTGACCCATGCAATAAACAGATCAATTCTCTCTCTCTCTCACTCTGTCTGTCTCTCTGTCTCTCCCTCCTCCTCTCTCTCTCTCTCTCTCTCTCTCTCTCTCTCTCTTAGTGCCATTCCCAACCTCCCCTCCTCCCCCACCCCCCACCCCCAAAAAAAGTGTCCACTGTTCTTTTTTTTCCTTCCTTTTCATTGATTTGATTGAGAATGTCCATGTGTATCTTGAGAGGCGAACAGCAGGCTGAAAGTCTGATGTGGTTGACTGGGGAGGCAGGCACGCACAGACGTGGCTGAGATGGCGGATCGACTGGTGAAACAGCATTGATTTTTAGATCATTGAACTCTTTTTTTCTTCTTCTTTTTTGTTTGTTTGTGTTTTAATCAGCCAATACACTTTTTCATCCTCTGATCCGTCATTTCTCAGTAAAGTCATGTTGTTTATAGCTTGGCCGACCACAGTGGCCACAGAAAATATTTGGATAAATGAGGCTGTCTTCTTCCTCTTTGTTTATATATATATATATATATATATATATATATATAATATATATATATATATATATATATGGATATAACCAAAGAGCCTAAAATGATTTTAAAAGTGCTCGACCCCTTGGGGAGCAACATTTGTCAATGATGTTAAAAAGGAAGGTTAAAACTCAAGGTTAAAACTCTACAAATTGTTTCTAGCGGCGTTGCGCTGTCATCAGGATGGTTTTTGTTTGCCCACCGCCGATGTTATATAGCGTGTGGGCTCACGTTTGCGGTTGTTTGCACGTGCGGGTTGGCTGCACGTGTTTTTTGGGGCTTTCAGGTTTTTGTTTTGGATGTGTTCACTAACATGCCTGCAGTTGTTTACTATTTCTGTTTTGGTGTTTAAAGTTGCTAGTGTGGTTTGCATAGTATTAACCATTTTTCAGTTAAACATAGGTTGCACCTTTTTGAAACATTGCTGTATGGTGATGCTCTTTTTATGATTTTCCAGGATATATTGTAGCTTGTTTTGCGTCTTTAAGTTTCCAGATATATTTGCTCAGTTCTGTTTGGTTTTTATATTTTTCTTTATTGAATGACTGTTTGTGGTTTGCATATCTGGTTTTGAAGTGGTTTTCAGTGATCCCTATGTATGTTTCTTTTTCATTTTCTGATGTTACAGTAGCCTGGTATACAATGTTGTTGTGGAGAAATTTATTGTTTAGTGGGCACTGCTCCTTTCTCGTGCAATTGCAAGATTTCCTTTCTTCCCCCTTCTTTGCTGTGTTGATTTTCATTTTGTTGGATGCGTCAATCAGGTTTTTGAGGTTGGGCATACATGAGTACGATAGTTTGACAGTGTTTTTGTTAAATATTTTGGACAGTTTTGTGCTCTTTTGGAAATGAAGTTGCTAGGATTTCATTTCCAAAAGAGCACAAACTGTCCAAAATATTTAACAAAAACACTGTCAAACTATCGTACTCATGTATGCCCAACCTCAAAAACCTGATTGACGCATCCAACAAAATGAAAATCAACACAGCAAAGAAGGGTGAAGAAAGGAAATCTTGCAATTGCACGAGAAAGGAGCAGTGCCCACTAAACAATAAATGTCTCCACAACAACATTGTATACAGGCTACTGTAACATCAGAAAATGAAAAAGAAACATACATAGGGATCACTGAAAACCACTTCAAACCAGATATGCAAACCCAAACAGTCATTCAATAAAGAAAAATATAAAACCAAACAGAACTGAGCAAATATATCTGGAACTTAAAGACGCAAAAACAAGCTACAATATATCCTGGAAAATCATAAAAAGAGCATCACCATACAGCAATGTTTCAAAAAGGTGCAACCTATGTTTAACTGAAAAATGGTTAATACTATGCAAACCACACTTAGCAACTTTAAACACCAAAACAGAAATAGTAAACAACTGCAGAAATAAATGGAAATCGTTGTTAGTGAACACATCCAAAACAAAAACCTGAAAGCCCCAAAAAACACGTGCAGCCAACCCGCACGTGCAAACAACCGCAAACGTGAGCCCACACGCTATATAACATCGGCGGTGGGCAAACAAAAACATCCTGATGACAGCGCAACGCCGCTAGAAACAAATTTGTAGAGTTTTAACCTTGAGTTTTAACCTTCCTTTTTAACATCATTGACAAATGTTGCTCCCCAAGGGGTCGAAACTTTTAAAATCATTTTAGGCTCTTTGGTTATATCCATCTTGATTGCTCCTCACGTTGAGCACTGTGGCCCGAAAGATTTTAAAATGGAGGAAATCAATTTTAGGCAGTCAACAAAAACATACCGTTCTCTAACCCACAATTCTACTTAAAAAGATTAATAGAACAAACCGAAAAGTTCGTACGCAATATGAGATGGAAAGCATTCTTTTTCCTGAACCCGAATGCAAAAAAAGAGGACAAAAACACCTACGATTTCAAATCATGGCGATCACCACCAGTCATAGACGATATGAAACCCTTTGAAGATCAAATGAAAAGAATGATAACCAATATTGAATTCAAAAAATCTAACAACGATTTCCAAACAACATTAAAAAACCAAATAAAACAAGTGCAAAATGACAAAAAAATATTTGTGAAGGCTGACAAAACTAGCAATTACTACAAAATGGAACCAAAGGAATATTCTCAACTCCTTGACAAAAACATCCAGAAAAACTACAAAAAAGCTGACAAAAATATACATGACAGTATCCGCACTAAAGATAAAGAACTTGCAGAGCGCATAGACCTAAGTGACAGGATAGAAGCGACAGCAACAAAAGAAGCTTTCATAACACTCAAAGACCCCAAACCCAACTTTCATAACAATCCAACATGCAGACTAATAAACCCATCGAAATCTGAATTAGGCAAATAAGCAAGAAAATTCTGGAAAAAATAACAAAGGACATAAAATCAAACTCTGATTACAACCTCTGGAAGAACACATACGAAGTTATCCAATGGGTTTAAAAAACTCAATAAACAAAGTAATACAGTATTTATCACATTTGACATAGTAGACTTTTACCCATCCATAGATGAGGAACTACTCTCCAAAGCCCTGAAGTTTGCCAGTAACCACACAGACATAACAGGGTCAGAAATGGAAATCATTCTCCACACCAAGAAAACATTACTACACAGCAGAAATGAAACCTGGATCAGGAAAACCAACAGAAACTCAACATTCGACGTAACCATGGGTTCATATGATGGTGCAGAAACATGTGAACTGGTCGGACTATTCATGCTGTCCAACATCAAGAAAAAACTCGGAAAACAAGTCGGACTGTACAGAGACGATGGCCTTGCTGCACTAACAAACAACCCAAGAACCATCGAAAACAAGAAGAAAGAACTATGCAAAATCTTCCAAAACCACAACTTAAAGATCACCATTGAAGCAAACAAAAAGGTAGTGAACTACTTAGACATAACACTGGATCTCAACAACCATATATATAAACCATACAAGAAACCCCAAAGATACACCTCTTTATGTACACACCAAAAGTAACCATCCACCATCTGTATTAAAGACCATACCCCATGGCATAAACAAGAGACTATCAAACCTGTCATGCAATGAGAGAGTGTTCAACAATGCAGCAGTGGAATACCAGGAGGCACTACAAACAAGTGGATACAATTACAAACTACAATACAACCCGGACAACAACACAAATAAAAGCAAGAAAAATAGGAAAGAAAAATCATATGTATAACCCCCCATACGACGGGAAACTCAAAACAAACATAGGGAAAGAATTCTTCAAAATCCTAGCAACTTCATTTCCAAAAGAGCACAAACTGTCCAAAATATTTAACAAAAACACTGTCAAACTATCGTACTCATGTATGCCCAACCTCAAAAACCTGATTGACGCATCCAACAAAATGAAAATCAACACAGCAAGAAGGGTGAAGAAAGGAAATCTTGCAATTGCACGAGAAAGGAGCAGTGCCCACTAAACAATAAATGTCTCCACAACAACATTGTATACCAGGCTACTGTAACATCAGAAATGAAAAAGAAACATACATAGGGATCACTGAAAACCACTTCAAAACCAGATATGCAAACCACAAACAGTCATTCAATAAAGAAAAATATAAAAACCAAACAGAACTGAGCAAATATATCTGGAAACTTAAAGACGCAAAAACAAGCTACAATATATCCTGGAAAATCATAAAAAGAGCATCACCATACAGCAATGTTTCAAAAAGGTGCAACCTATGTTTAACTGAAAAATGGTTAATACTATGCAAACCACACTTAGCAACTTTAAACACCAAAACAGAAATAGTAAACAACTGCAGGCATAAATGGAAATCGTTGTTAGTGAACACATCCAAAACAAAAACCTGAAAGCCCCAAAAAACACGTGCAGCCAACCCGCACGTGCAAACAACCGCAAACGTGAGCCCACACGCTATATAACATCGGCGGTGGGCAAACAAAACCATCCTGATGACAGCGCAACGCCGCTAGAAACAAATTTGTAGAGTTTTAACTTGAGTTTTAACCTTCCTTTTTAACATCATTGACAAATATATATATATATATATATATATATATATATATATATAATATATATTGCTGAACAATTAAACAGTGGGAGAAAACAAGTGCACATATATATATATATATATATATTCAATTTTTTTTTCTCAGGCAGCTAGTGAAGGGTTTTTTCATATTTATAATATATTTCCCCATTTTCTTCATCTTCAATTTTTTTTTCTCTAAAAGTTCAAATCTTTGCAAAGTCATTATTATAATGACGGAAGAATTGTTAGCCTGCACTTGTTTTCCCCACTACTTAATTGTTTCAGCATCATATTGTTTGGTCAATCAGTGGGAGATTGCATCTCTTAGGAATCCAAGTAAAGGTTGTTCTGCACAATTCTTAGCATGACATTGCTTGAGTTATAGAACATCAGAGCTGACTCAACAGACTTTTCATATCTTTTGATCTCCCTTGTATCCTGAAATGGATCCTCAGCATAGCTCAAAGATTGTCCCTTGCAATTTAAAATCTAGATTGTATAAATGCTTTTAGGTTTAATAGCAACTTATTCTCTCCAAAACTTTCGTTTTATTCCCATACTACCTTCACTGGCTAGCTTTGGGGTGCTGTTGGATTCTTTTTGAACTCTTGGTGGGGAGAACACTACAGAATTATGAACTGTGGTGTGTCTCCATTTGACACCAGGGGCGCAGACACAATCAGCCGTGTCTCCCTATGAGTCGATCCAGCGACAAAAGGCCTAGGAGAGGCAATACAAATAGAATTTTGCCTTATAAGGGATCACGATGTTTTATTCTCAGGCAGCTAGTGAAGGGTTTTGCATATTTATAATAATTTTTTCCCCCATTTTCTTATCTTCAATTTTTTTTTTCCTAAAGTTCAAATTTTTGCAAGTATTATTTTTAATGACGATAAATTTGTAGCCTGCACTTGTTTTCATCCCCACTACTTAATTGTTCCAGCATCATATTGTTTGGTTCAATCAGTGGGAGATTGCATCTCTAGGAGATCCAAGTAAAGGTTGTCCTGCACAATTCTTAGCCACTGACATTGCTTGAGTTATAGAACAGCAGAGCTGACCACTCAGACTGTTCCATATCTTTTGATCTCCTTGTATCCTTGAATGGATCCTCAGGCATAGGCTCAAAGATTGTCCCCTGCATTTTATACTGTTTGTATAATGCTTTTAGTTTTTTAGCAACATTATTCCTCTCCACACTTTCGTTTTATTCCATTTACTACCTTCACTGGCTGCTTTGGGGGTGCTGTTGGATTCTTTTTTGAACTCTTGGTGGGGAGAACACTACAGAATTATGAACTGTGGTGTGTCTCTATTTGACACCAGGAGCGCAGACACAATCAGCCGTGTCTCCCTGATGAGTCCGATCCAGCGGACGAAAGGCCTAGGAGCAGGCAATACAAATAGATCTGCCTTCAGAAGGGATCACGATGGTTTTCTCAGGCAGCTAGTGAAGGGTTTTTCATATTTATAATATATTTCCCCCATTTTCTTCATCTTCAATTTTTTTTTTCTCTAAAAGTTCAAATCTTTGCAAAGTCATTATTATAATGACGGAAGAATTGTTAGCCTGCACTTGTTTTCCCCCACTACTTAATTGTTCAGCATCATATAATAATATATATTATATAATAAATTATATATATATATATATGCAATTGGAAGAGGGTGAGTGGTTGAGGCGTTTGTGTTGGAATGTCTGTGTGTGTGCGTGTTTCTCTCTCTCTCTGTCTCTGTCTCTCTCTCTGTGTCTGTCTGTCTGTCTCTCTCTCTCTCTCTCTCTCTCTGTCCAGTATGAGAAAGAAAAAAACTGAAAATGATTGTCACTACAACTGTTGCTGCCGCTGCTACTCGCGCTGCTGCTGCTGCAGCGGCTGGCTAAAACCTGCCTTTAATCATCCTCATCGTGACCTCCTCTAGCACCTGGCTCACCATGCTCACGCAGTGTTCAACGCACAATAATAAAAATAGTAACAATTCATCAAAGAGATTGTCTCCTGTGTCCCGAGGAAAAGGTCCTAAAGAGCCGTCGGGGTTGTATGGCCAGGTAAGGCCGGTCATCGAAGGAGATCCGGCACTGTTTTCGAGTTTTGTTAAAACACCCAGTTCTTGTAGAAACAGGGGAGTACTTTGAATGGGAACGAAGAAATGCTGTCTGTGTGTCTGCCCGTCTGTGTGTCTGTCTGTGGTCAAGATGTGTTCCACTCGCTCCAGACAAAACTGCTGGACCGATCTTTCTGAAAAAGTGTAGATATGCTCATTATGGGTCACGGATGATGCCCTATGTTTTAGTTTACCAGAATAGCCGTTACTAACGGCTATAAATGATAATTTTGTGATGTACAGTTTAAGCAAGAATGGTTAAAAACTTAAGCGTATAAACAATGTTATTACCAAGTGCTGACACTGGGCATGTTAATGTGTTTGACTTTTTAGATTCGTTGCCAGTTGTTTCTCTTGTTAAATTAACGAGTAACCTTTTGGGAAGTCCATTAAGGAACATTTTATAATCATAATCGTAAGTTAGATTATTTTAGTTATTTTTATCTAATTTTTCATAGTTACTGTCCTACAATTCATCTATGCTTTATTTATGTTCCATGTAACCACATCGTCCTCTTTTCTTTTATAATAATAGTCTAAAATTGTAAACAATATGTTATTTAGACGTCTGCAAATCACCTATATGTGTGACGAGACGTAAAACAGAATTCCTTCCTACACACACACACACACACACACAACACCACCACATATATATATATATTATATATTTATATATATATATAATATTTATATATTATATATATATATATATATATATAGGGGTGGAAGGTCTTCGGTAGTATAGTGGTTAGTATCCCCGCCTGCCACGCAGGCGACCAGGATTCATTTGCCCGCCGGGAAGGGCAGCATTTTTTTCTTTAGTCTTATATACAAAATTTTTACCACCAAAAGGGGAGAAAGTGCTATAGTGACTGATTTACACACACACACACACACACACACACACAAATATATATATATATATAATATATATATATATATATATATATATACTGGGAGTACCTTTGTATGCTTTGCAGTCTTGTGTTTCTTCAAAATGTTATTGGTATATCTCTTTCTTGCGGTGTTACCATTCCGTCGCACTGAGAGCTCAAAAGAAAAACAGTTTGACGTGAGGCTGACGGGCAGTTTTAAAATCTTTAAAAGGAATGAAAATTCTCTTTCGACATTAAGTTATGGTACTCTGTTCGATCCGACTTAGTTCAATTCTGAAAGAGATTAACATTTTTCATTTGATCTAAGATTTTACGGAAGACAGATTTTTGAACGAAGTTTGCGTGTTTAGGTGTACTTTGCAGAGAAGTGTGAATGGTGTTTCTCTTTTTCTTTCTTTTCTTTTTTTCTCCTTTTTTGTGTGTGATGATTTGTGAGTTGACTTCAGCGTGGTGACAGCCCTGATTTGGCCCCTTGCGGTCGGCTGGGCTATAAGACACCATTACCTTTCCTTACCTTCTTAAATGTTCAAGGTCAACCGGTACAGGTCATTAGATGTCATTGACACTTGAATGTGAATCTCAACTATGCACGCGCAGCAAAGATAGTTGGTCACCATGACGACCAACAAAGGTAGGTCAACAAAAGGAAGGTCACAAGATTGCAGGTCACTATAGGATTGTCAACAAGATTCACGGTCACTAAGGATGGTCAACAAAGATTGGCAGGTCATAAGGAACAGGGTCAACAAAGATTGTCATAAGGACTGGTCAACAAAGATTGCAGGTCACTTATAGGGACTGGTCAAAAAAGATTGCAGGTCACTTATGGGACTGGTCAACAAAATGGAGGTCAATAAAAGGACAAGTCAACTAAAATTGGCAGGTTGTATAGCGCCCGCCCCTTCCCCAAACATAGAACACTACTTATGATCTTGATTTCACCACATGGAAATAATATCTGATTCCAAAAGAGCAGCGAGGCGATTAGAGAAAGGAAGATAACTAAAAAAATAAATTAAAAAAAAAATGAATGTCACTAAAAACCAGGCTGGAAGCACACACCACCACACACACACCACACACCACACACACACCACCACAACACACAACACACACTACCTAAACCCACACCACGACAAAAAACACACCACAACACAGCAACAGCAACAGCTACACACACACACAAACGGTGCTCGCAAACGACTGCACGGAAGAGAAGAGAAGAAGAGATGGAGAAAGGCTGGAAGAGAGAAAGAAGAGAAGAAGAAAGAACAGAACACACACACACACACACACACACACACAACGCGCGCACACGCGCGCGCACCACACCACGCACAGCACCACGCACGCACCACGCACACACTAAACACACACACACACACACACACACACACACACACACACACACACACACACACACAACACACACACACACACACACAACCACACACCACCACGCACGCACGCACGCACGCACGCACCACGCACGCACCACACAACACACACACACACACACACACACACACACACACACACACAACAACAACAAACGCACGAAAACAGACAGGAAAAAGAAAAGAAAAGAAAGGGAGACAAAAACAGGTGGAAAAAGGTCGGGTAAGTTGTTCCTGTTGATTCTCCCATCCACTCCTGTTCTCCGCCTTCCTGTGACCACCTTGCCCCATCAGTGGCAGCGTCGCCCGCAGCGGACGAAGACAGACCGAGGGCTCGTTATCCAGATATACAGGACAGACCCCAAGCCGCTTATCGGCGATCTGATGGCTTCTCTCTTCTCTCCCTGCTTTGTGTCGGAGTGCTTCGGCGAACGAAAGTTTCTGTGTGTTGTTGTTGTTGTTGTTGTCTTTCCTGGAGTGCCTTGAACTTTTCTTTTGTTCTCGTGTCGCACCTGGTTCTTTCCTCTTCTGTGCTCTATTCTGTGGAAGAGAGAGAGAGAGAGAGAGAGAGAGAGAGAGAGAGAGAGAGAGAGAGAGAGAGAGAGAAGAGAGAGAGAGAGAGACAGAGAGAGAGACAGAGAGACAGAGAGAGAGAGAGAGAGAAATTTTCTTTATGAGGGAAAAGAATAAACACAAAACAGCTTTTTCTTTCTTTCTAACCCTTGCCCTCGATGAAGAAAAAGTGAATTGCGAAAGTGAAAAAGCAGTTGATATGATACAGCAAATTCTATTTTTTTTAAAAAATTATATCAGATTTTGCAATGCAACAGGTGCACAAATAGATCAACAGAAAACCGAATAACATTAGACATAAGACTTTGCAATTGACATGACGTGAGTAGAATGGGAACGGGATCAGAGAAGGGAGGAGAAGGGATAAGTATGGAAGGGATCAGAGAAGGAGAGAAGGATAAGTATGAGAGGAGGGAAGAAATTAACTGTTTACTTTCGCTGCTCATTTAAGATTTTCCTCAGAAGAAATGAAACGAACATTTCTTTTGTATTTGTAACTGTTCGTCTGTATGTTTAACTATACTCGACATGAAAAAGGCCGTGCCGGTCTTGAAGAAATGATAGTTTGTTCATTTCTTTGTATTTGTAACTGTTCGTCTGTATGTTTAACTATAGGCCTACTCGACATGAAAAAGGCCGTGCCGGTCTTGAAGAAATGATATTTTGTAGTTGTTCATTTCTCCAGTTGTTGCTGTGTACGTGTATCAGGTGCAGAATATATGGGCAAGCTTAGAACATCCTTTATGTATTTATTTTTTATTACATCTCCTTCTTTCTTCTGTGTGCTATGATTTAAGTCATTTGTTGAACATATTGAAACCACCTGGTCAAATAATTTCGCTCGAAAATAAAGATGCA
>CM031600.1:9336661-9341661 GCA_018398815.1 Conus ventricosus | reverse complement strand
GATTGGCGAACATTATTGGAAGAGAGAGAGAGAGAGAGAGAGAGCGGAGAAGAGGGAGGGAGAGGTAAGCCAACGCCTGGCTCAACAGTTGATGGCAGCAGGATTCGATAGCTGCACACCCCGGCAACTGTCGCGTGAGGAACGCACGTGCCAGCGCCGGTGACATTCCACAATTCCCAGTTGTCGTCTGCTTTCGCTTGCCAGATCGGGAGCAGAACTCCAAGCGTTTCAGTTCGCTGTGGAAAGGTTAGCGTTAAACGGGGAGTAATTTTAAAGTGCTTTTTACCTGTCATTCAGTCTGTTTACTGGATGTGCAAAGTTTTTGTGTTTTCTTTCTGTAATCCTTCAGTCTGGGTTTGTGTATCATCCAGTTGGACATTTTTTCGCAGTCTCCGCGAGTGGACTTGCCTCTACATGCCTACAGTCACCACATGAACTCAGCGATGGGGTAAGTTTTTGGGCAAAGTCCTAGCTTAGTAGACCCCTACCCCCCACCCCGTTGTATGCGTCTCATCCATTAGCACTCAGCGATGGCTGTTCTCATCGCGGAGCGCCAGTCAGTGCGGTCGACACAAAGTGGCATCGCGAATCAACGAATTCAACACAGAAAGGGGGCCTCTAAACTAGGACATATTCAATTTTTGACCACGATAGTTAGGCAAACTCCACTAAGGAAGTAATGTGTTCACCCTCGGTAGTCTTGGTTTGTTTGTCGACAAGACTGCGAAATAACTATCAACACGATTTTAACGTCACTTTGTGGGAAGACAGAATGTGGCTCCAGAACGAATGAGTGAAATGGGGGTGCTGATCCACTGTGCGGGTCAAGAGCGAAGGGCAGTATCAGGGTCCATGTGACCTTGGCGAAGAACTGCACTATCCCGAGTACCCCTTTAGTTGTAGTAGTGTGGATTCTGATGTGATGAATTGACTGACTGACTGAAAACCTGGGGGGTTGGACGCCTCGTGTTCCGTAAAGCTCGTTATGGTTGTAAATTCAAGGCATTGTCCGTGTTATCGTGTTTACGTTCCAGTCATCTGTTTCGTTGATATCCAGAATGGTTTACGAACAGACCTTTCAAAAACTGCAAAAGAAGATAGTCATGATGACAGGAAAGAACGAAATTTATTGTTGTTATCATGGTTATAAATCTTAAGACACTTTATGTGCTGTTTTGCTATGAGGAGAGACATGGTGTGACGGCACATTGAATAGAAGCTTAAGAAAAGTGACACGCTCATCATTGTACTTACTTTCTCACACATGCTCACACTGTATACGGAAAAAGCATGCATGCACCACCAGCCTCCGTTACACACTCACATAAACTATATTAAGCTAATATGTACGAACCAGTTGCTCACATATTTGAAATGTTAGTATTTAAATTATGCGTATTTCACACACACACACGCACGCACGCGCACACACACACACACACACACACACACACACACACACACACACACACACACACACACACACCACACACACACACACACACACACACACATTCTGTCTGTGTCTCTGTCTGTCTCTCTTTGTCTCTGTCTCTGTCTCTGTCTCTCTCTCAGTCTATGTCTCTGTCTGTCTGTCTGTCGTCTCTCTCTCTCTCTCTCTCTCTCTCTCTCTCTCTCTCTCTCTCTCTGTGTGTGTGTGTGTGTGTGTGTGTGTGTGTGTGTGTGTGTGTGTGTTCAGTTGTCTGTCTGTCTGTCTGTCTGTCTGTCTCTCATATGCACAGTTCCTTTCAATCGTACACAAGTAATGCACACGTGAAAACTGTAATAATTGAAGAACTGTGATCAGAATAAAATGGTGTCAGAGTCTGGTATGACCGTGGCTGTCCACACTGTGAGTACCAAGCAGGGTTGGATGAGATAAATGAGAACTAACGAGATGAAAGATCTTTAGTCAGTGTCTTGGAATTTGTATTGATAACATCTGCCTTGCAAACAATAGGATACATGGGAAAATGTTAAGATGTCAAAAAGATATGGTGAACCTATGAACCCAACCGCTCAGGTTTGGAAAGGCAACACACACACACACACACACACGCACGCACGCACGCACGCACGCACGCACGGACGCACGCACGCACGCACGCACGCACGCACGCACGCACGCGCAAACACACACACACACACACACACACACACACACACACACACACACACACACACACAGAGAGAGAGAGAGAGAGAGAGAGAGAGAGAGAGAGAGAGAGAGAGAGAGAGAGAGAGGAGAGAGCACAATTTTTTTCATTCAAACGCAAACAGCGAATACCTGAAATCTTATGAAAATTTTAGGTTTGTGATCAGAATGAATTACATCGAAGTCTGGCATGAGCGGGGTTTTCCCTCTTCGTAATGCGAGTTCTGCGGAAGGGGTGGGGGAGGGTTTAGGAATTGGGAGAAACAAGACAGGTAGATCTTTAGTTGATTTCATGCTATTATTGACACTTCTACCTTGCAAATGATAAGATTGTCCAGTAAATGTTGGTGAAATGTTACTAAAGTATGGTTAAACTTATGAGCTCAGTTAACTTAGATTTGGAAAGGCAAGAAACGAAGAATTGGAAAAAAACAAATAATTTAAAAAAAGAAGAAAAACTAGACCAATTAGAAGACCCCTAAACGTATTAATCTTGCACAATCGGTTGTGCCCCGGGTACAAGACGAAAGAATTTCAGTTTCATGGTATTGCTGACACGTCTACCTTGCAAATAATAACTTCAGCAAAAAAAACACAAAAAACCAGCCAAACCTTGCCCAGTCGCTATGACCGCTGACTTCCTGACAATGTCCTTCTCTCAACTGTTGTGGGATTTTGTAGCCTGTGAAGGACTGTATGAGAACAGCGAGTTTTAATGGCCAAAGGTTGATTCTTGACAAAATGACTTTAATTTCTTGACATTTTGAGCTAATTGACATATCAGGTAATTGATCAGCTACAGCTACATTTCCTGTATACAAATATGCATCCAGGTGTGTATATATAGAATGGCCGCGGGCGCGCGTGTGTTTCTGTGTGTACACGTGTAGTGGAGGATAAAAGGTACAGGTATCGAGTTCAGTGTGTCTGTGTGTACACATGTAGTGGAGGATAACAGGTACAGGCATTGAGTTCAGTGTGTCTGTGTGTACACATGTAGTGGAGGAGATAACAGGTACAGGCATTGAGTTCAGTGTGTGTCTGTGTGTACACGTGTAGTGGAGTATAACGGGTACAGACATTCAATTCAGTGTGTGTCTGTGTGTACCATGTAGTGGAGGATAACGGGTACAGGCATTCAGTTCAATTTCTCTTTCAGTGAAACAATGATCAGGCAAAGACTGAACGTATGGAGAAAAAGAATGCTAGGGTAGACCAATCACATGAACGTATGGAGAAAAAGAATGCTAGGGTAGACCAATCACATGAGATCGAAGCGTTTAAAAACGTAAATTTTAAGTTCTTTGTTAACGTCAAATGGTTATGATCAAAGTTATTTTTGTGTACAGAACCACACGTATTGGCTGTATTTAAAACGGACTTTGTCTCTTGGCTGATACTCACGTATAACTCTCGGCTGTTTGTTTGGGTCAGTACATGTTACAAACCTGTGATATACCATCCTTAATTCTGTGGAATTCTCTCCATCAAAGGGAGAAAATCAAAATCCAACGGTCTCCTTCCCACAACAGCCAGAGAACGACAGGATGGGGAAATGATAAGAAAGTACCATAAGGAAATACGTTGCAAAAAAAAGTAATAATAAGTAAAGATTAATCAAAAGAAAACACGGTCTTTGAGCTCTTGGTTGGGGATCCAGAAAATACGCAAGGGAGGTAAAAATGTGGCAACAGTCTGAGTGGTGAGTTCTACAGTCTAATAACCCAAACGCTGTCAACAACAGTACAGACAGCAGCTGAGGATTGTGCAGATGAGCCCACACGTGGATTTTCCGAGAGATTCGACTTCCCGCTGGTTGATCAAACAACAACGATGGCCTGTTCTGAACAAAGAAGTACAAACAAGTGTATGCAAACAATTCACCTTTCATAAAGACTTGACAAATATTCATAGCAAAAAGAAAAACCAAAACAAAGAGGAAAAAAAAGAAGGGGGGGGGGGGGGGGGGGGGGTGAGGGGAAGAAAGAGAAAATGGGGATGATGAAGAGGGTGTTAAAGTGTCAATATTAAACCCTTTTGCAAAATTTGGGTTTTCTGTTTCTGGAAATTTCTGGACATGAGATTCGTAGTATTCATTTCCCCTTGAGATACTTTGTTGCTAATTTTCGTGTTCGGATGTATCTCTTTATTTCCTATTTTCAGTGCGTGCATTGTACAGCATATATAGTTGCCAGTCAAGTACTCCCATCCTCAAGAATATAGGAATTAATGGCTAAGTTATGAATAAAGAAAGAAAAAGCGGTAACCTCCCCCAACACACACACACACACACACACACACACACACACACACACACACACACACACACACAAACACACACACACACACACATACACAAAACACACACACACACACACACACACACACACACATACACAAAACACACACACACACACACACACACACACACACACACACACACACACACACACACAAAGGGGAAAAAAGGAAACATAACCTCCAAAACTCGGTCGAACACGCAATGATTGAATAGAAGATAAATTTGAACGTTGACATTGCTTAATCTTCTGAGGATGCTTGTTGTGTTTATTTGTGTACACTTGTTTATTTTTCTGCCGTATATATCTTCTGTGCCATCTCCGTGGTGATGCCTCCATGTCGGCCTCATTCTGGTCCTTCCCTCTCACCTCACCTCACCCACCCACAGCCATTCCCGTGCTTGTCCTCTGGTAGCCCCAGGAGCGGAGTGTGGGTGCCCATCATACAGCAGGACCCTTCCGAAGTCTTTAGCTGTGGTCTGCAACGGGCAGGAAAATACATTCGTTTTAAATGTTTCGTAATGGCAACGAAAGTTACCTTCTTC
>CM031600.1:9301661-9316661 GCA_018398815.1 Conus ventricosus | reverse complement strand
CGGCTTTAACGCATTGCATTGGGGCTGGATTGCATCCAGGTCATGACACCTGGACGCCCTTCTGCTATGCACCCCCCCCCCCCCCCCCCCCCCACCATGTCTGTATTCGAACCAGTTCATCTAGGATTGTAGGACGCCTCAAGGCCAAGTCACCTTGTGACTGATGTCTTCACCACTTCGCTGTCGGGAGTCTGGTGTTAGCTGGGAAATTTAAGCCTTAAGTTTATGTCTGTTCCCTCTCGACCAGATCCAGCTGGGTCTCTTTCCATCTGCTTCTGCTGTTGTCTTTAGGGCTCTGGTTCTCTTCGTCCTGGCAATGGAGGGCTCTTCACGTTGCCACAGGCTGATGGGTTTACAAACTCCCTTGCTCTCAACTCTAAAGCGAGGACTTTGACTTGGAAGCCAAATTTCCTCACGCTGCTGGTATACTTCTTCTAGGTCTAGTAGATGTGAGCTTCCCCCATCCTGCTTTCATATTTCCCAGATAGTTTAATCAGAATCATTTGTTTTAATGAACCTGTGTTGCTATTATATCCGGTCCTACGCCACTAATTATCAATGTTGGTTTGTTTCGCTATTTTCTTTTTGTTCTGAAAGGCTGTAATGCATTTGCTGAAATCCATTCCATCCAGTAAATGCTGCTTCCATCTTCTTGATGTCACAAATGTTCAGTACCGTAATGTGTTGCCCTATGCTGTCTTCAGTGTTGTTTTTAGGGCTTCTGATGGTGGTATTTTTTTTTCTCTAGTTGTAGTGATCGTGTGTGCGATCACTTTAGGCGTTGGGTTGTACCTCCACGTGTGCCTTTCCTTGCGTGAACGCTGCTTTGTGTGAGGTCAGGACGTGTTTTACAGTTTGCCAATGCAGAATGGCCACGCAGTCGTTTGATTTCACAGTTTCACAACATTTGTGTTCGAGGACATATCATAAACAGATCGATAATACAGCTGATCTGAAGAGGAATCACATGCCCCATCTTATTCCAGCCCAGACTTCTCTGAAGTGTGCTCTCCCACCAAGTCAGTGGCCATACTGGCTTGGCTAAATTGCCAGCTGGATTCTTTGGGATCCTTTTTCTTTCTTTACCTCCTATACTGCCATGTCGCTTGCCCTTTTGCCTTTGACCACCTCTTCATTTCTGTTGATCCCGGTCCTTGCCTATGGGTTTACTCCCTGTTGTTTTGTTTGTCATGAGACGTTCCCTTTGCTACGTTCAAGAACACCCGAACTTTCTTCGTCTTGCCAGTGTTCAGCATAAACTGGATTGCTTTCACAACTTTCAGCTCCACAGCCCTGGTCAACACGGTCAGCAACCTTGCCTTTCCCACTCTGTCGTCCTCGAAGATGGATTTCAGGGGTAGCTTCAGCTTTGCTGGGGAACAGTCGGGTGCAACATCAGTGAGGCCAGTGGAACACCAAGCCCGTTCCTGGAGTGTTTGTTGATACTGGCCGCTCTTGATTACACTCTGCCGTTGCTGGTATCATTTATCAGCAGATTCTCGAGGAGCTTTGGTGCCGCATAGTTTTCAGGCGCCACACTTCGTGTTCGCCTGTGAGACGACATTAGCGTGTCATGTGCAGGCTTTGCTCTGCTGTTTGCTTGGTTCCCTCCCCCTTCCTGTACCTTCTTTTTGAATCTTTCAAGGAAGCACAAAGCAAAAATTCCAAGACCCTTGAGTGTTTTTTTTCTCCACCACTGTTGGAATGGCTTGATTGGCAACAGTGATATATTATATATATATATATATATATATATATATATATATATATATATATATATTTATTATATATATTGTCGTGCCTAATTTGTAAATTTGCCTAACTTGTTGACTAGGCAACTGATTTGCCTAGTCTGTAAATTAGGCAGTGGCGTTGCCTAACATGTAAACTGATTTTAAAACAGTGCCTGATTTACAGATTAGGCAGCCTAGTCTCTAGATTAGGCAGCCTACTCTGTAGATTAGGCAAAAAGTGCCTAGTCTACATATTAGGCAATGCTGGGATTTTCTTTTTCATTGTAGATTAGGCAACTGAATTGCCTAGTCTGTAAGTTAGGCAGTGGCGTTGCCTAACTTTTTTCATAGATTATCCTTTTGTAACACAAAAAACAAAAACTAAAGCAAGAGCTCTGATTAATGATTCATTTTAATCTTTACACCAAACATTTTATCTTTACACAAATGTCATACAATCCTTTCTATTTATCAGCGCCAAGAATGTCATGGTGTTACTGAAGATTTGCTATTTGTACTAAGGACAGTTCATTGTTCAGTTCATTCTATCAAATAAGTTATTTGTTTTTGCACGTTTTGTTTTGTGGGTGGCAATGGCTGTGGCACATGGTTTTTTTTTTTCTGCACTGACATCTCTTCGTCATGCAAAGACCTTGGCAAGAGCATTTGGTAAAAGCCTTGCCCACCATGCCTAGAATGAAGTGTTGTGATGCGTCTGAACGGCAGTACATTGACTTCATCAACCATGTCCCGTGACATTATCTCGTAGTCTGCTTTAATGACCTGATTTCTTGAAAACCAACCCTTCACGATGCCATGCTTTGTACCAATTTGGTAGTTGTCATTTCGAACTGCCATGACAACACCGGGTACATTCCGACAATCTAATCTACCCTGTCAAACTCACTAACAGGGACAAGAACTACATCATTTTCCTGCAAAGGTACAAGCTTTTCCTGAGTTGTGTGCAGCATTTCAGCTCTGCTTTTTTCCTGACCCTTAGTTGCATCACGTCTGCAAGTATCTAAAGAGATTGCTATTGTTCCCAAAACCTGTGCATCGGTTTCTGGAACCCTACTTGCACCCTCTTCCACTACAACCTCAAATCCAGTTGCACCCTCTTCCACTACAACTTCAAATCCTGTTGCACCCTCCTCTGCTACCATTTCAAATCCTGTTGCACCTTCTTCTGCCACAACTTCAACACCAGTTGCACCTTCTTCTGCCACAACTTCAACACTAGTTGCACCTTCTTCTGCTACAACGTCAACACCAGTTGCACCTTCTTCTGCCACAACTTCAACACCAGTTGCACCTTCTTCTGCCACAACTTCAACACCAGTTGCACGTTCTTCTGCCACAACTTCAACACCAGTTGCACGTTCTTCTGCCACAACGTCAACACCAGTTGCACCCTCTTCTGTTCTGACTTCAACTTCAGCTTCGTTAGCTTCATCTGAACCTGTCAATTCTGCGAGAAACTGGTCAAGCTCCTCTTCTTTCTCCAACTTCTCTATGACCTCTTTAGGCAGACATGTTCTTTCAAGACCAGATTGACCCTTTCGACCACAAAAGACTTCCAAGGGTGTTCTTTGGCATAGATTCCTGTGGGGGGAGGAGTTCTTCTGCAGCATTACAAACCGCAGACCTTCAGCCCATTGACTGGAGTTGTTGTCTATTGTCCAGGCAATCAACATCTGTTTCACGTCGGCGTTCGATCTCTCAACACTCCCTGGGACTGTGGATGTCTTGGGGATCCGTGGACGATGTTCATCTGTGGCCAAATCAGTTTCATTTCATTGATGACAGATGCGGTGAATTCTCGACCGTTATCTGATTGCAGTACTGCCGGGGGGGGGGGGGGGGGGGGGGGTAATCCAACAAAAATGTCAATCAGATTGTATGCCGTTTCAGCTGCGGTTTTGGACTTCATTGGCCTCAACACTACAAACTTTGTGAAATGATCCTGGTAATTTAAGATGTATTTAAATCCACGGTCAGGGTTTGATTCCATTACAATGAGATCTACCTGTCCTCTTTCGGCAAAGGTCTTACTTTTTAAAGGCCGCACGACAAGTCCCTTGTTTGGTTTTGTCTTTTTCTTTTGGCATGTTTCGCATTTTGTCACAAAGGAGGAAATTATCTTTTGACTGATATTGCAATATTTATCGCATAGAACGTGTCGCAGCTTCTTTTCTCCTCCATGCCCAGTCGAAAGGTGAGCTTCGTACAGGATGTCGAACATCTCCGATTTCGTTAGCAGGTATTTGATGCCTTCGTCTGCATTCTTCCTCCGCTAAACACACACAAATAGTGCGAGGTGTGTGAGGCGTGAGCAAAAAGACAGTGAAGATAGCAGACTGACAGACAGTGAAAGTCGAATTTGTGCTAACAAACAGAGAAAAGAAAGGGAAGATAGGGGAGAGAGAGAGAGAGAGAGAGAGAGAGAGAGAGAGAGAGAGAGAGAGAGAGAGAGAGAGAGAGGAGAGATTGTAATACAAAACGGAAATGTTTACCTTGATTATTTTCTTGCGTCTGCAATTTGAATCATCTGAAACTTTTGCTTGAGATAGTAGGCTTTCTTGGATGATTGTGCCAGTTCATCCACCATACTCTGATACATCTCAACATCAGGCAACATGTAACTGTTCGATGTGGTGCCATCCAATCCTTCTTCGAATCGTTGCCGAAAAGCACTCTTTCCTCAGCCATGGCTTCAGTTTGAATAACCAAGTCAGACTCTTCAAATGGAGCACTCAATGCTTGGCTGATTAGAAATAGCCTTTCTGAGTGTTTATCACTTTTTTATTTTTAGTGACAGCTCATCTGCGCCTCAAGTTCAGTGTCTGCAATACAAGTGAGCTGGTGTTTGTAGTCTAAAAGTGACAGTCATCTGTGCCTCAAGTTCAATTACAGCCGTGTGAAAGGCACGTTTAGCCCAAACTTACAAATACAGTGTCTGCAATACAAATGAGCTGTTGTTTGTGGTCTAAAAGACCAAGGTTGTAAAAGGAAGAGTGAGGTCGAAAAGGGGTAGTATATTAGAAAACAAACGAAAGGATAATCTAATAGGCCTATGAAAAAAAAAAAACCATTGCTTAAAATGCAGACTAATTGCCTAATATGTAGACTAGGTAATTTTTGCCTAATCTACAGAGTAGGCTGCCTAGTCTGTAGATTAGGCAGCCTAGTCTGTAGATTAGGCACGGCTTTAAAATCAGTTTACAAGCTAGGCAACGCCACTGCCTAATTTACAGACTAGGCAAATCAGTTGCCTAGTCTACAAGTTAGGCAAATTTACAAATTAGGCACGACATATATATATATATATTATATATATATATATATGTATATGTGTGTGTGTGTGTGTGTGTGTGTGTGTGTGTGTGTGTGTCCATCTCTGTGTGTGTGTGTGTGTGTGTGTGTGTGTGTGTGTGTGTGTGTGTGTATGTGTATGTGTGTGTGTGTATGTGTATGTGTGTGTGCCCATCTGTGTGTGTGTGTGTGTGTGTGTGTGTGTGTGTGTGTGTGTGTGTATGTGTGTGTGTATGTGTGTATGTGTGTGTGTATGTGTGTGTGCCCATCTGTGTGTGTGTGTGTGTGTGTGTGTGTGTGTGTGTGTGTGTGTGTGTGTGTGTGTCCATCTGTGTGTGTGTGTGTGTGTGGCTTCTTTTTCTTGCCGTGGTCAGAAGCTCCATGGCCTCTGCATGAAGTTCAACCTAGATAAGGTGACTGTTTCAGCAACGTGCATGCTTTTATCTTCTTCGGTGGAAATTACCGTTGTGTCATTGAGTACGGTTTTTAAATGTGCATTTTTGTTGTTGTTCTTAATCCATTTCCGACGACGTATCTGCCCACATAATGCGCTGCCACTCATCCTTCAGGTCTTCACATGACCCTTTTGTCCTGTGGATCGTCCTTCAGGTCTTCACATGACCCCTTTTGTCCTGTGGATCGTCCTTCAGGTCTTCACATGACCCCCTTTTGTCCCGTGGATCGTCCTTCAGGTCTTCACATGACCCTCTTTTGTCCTGTGGATCGTCCTTCAGGTCTTCACATGACCCCCTTTTGTCTGTGGATCGTCCTTCAGGTCTTCACATGACCCCTTTTGTCCTGTGGATCGTCCTTCAGGTCTTCACATGACCCCTTTTGCCCCGTGGATCGTCCTTCAAGTCTTCACATGACCCCCTTTTGTCCTGTGGATCGTCCTTCAAGTCTTCACATAACCCCTTTTTGCCCGTGGATCGTCCTTCAGGTCTTCACATGACCCCTTTTGCTCCGTGGATCGTCATCCCCGCTTGCTTTAAACGCTTCTTCTACAGACACACGGAAATTTATTTTCTCTTCTCTACTCAAAGTGCATTGTGGATTCCCAGTTTAAACCGGGTTGGCGTCGAAGAATCAGCCATTTTCTTCTCTTTTCCGAGAAGCCTGGAAGCATGCTTTTCTTTGAAAGTTTCTTTCAACGTGATAACAAAGCGTGCAGTTCAATGGGACAGTGATCTGAAAATATGGTTAACGCTTAACTTTGTATTACATTATTTTTTTTCCATGAAAGGTTGGGAACAACTATAGTAATCCATCACACTTTGTTTTTGTATGGAAGCGCGTTAGCTCTCCTAGCAGATCACCTAGCTGTCCATCATTCAGAACGTGCTTGATTATGTACAAGATGTACAGATTATCATCTGCGCATAGATTGACAAGCTTCCTTCCATATTTCTGTACAACGTTGTTGTGTTCATTTTGTGTACAAAGTCATGTATATAGTTGTATGGTTTATTATAGACGTTCCTCTCCATCCAACTGTATTAAATCATCCAAACTTCAGTTTGGACATTAGAATACCACGTAAAACTCCATCACATTTTGTTGAAAATAAGTCCGTATCTTTTTCTAGCTGTTCCATATCCTATGAGTATGATCAGCCCAAACCAGGAGAATGTAGGCTGTATATAAACGTAACCGATGTAAATAATTTCATGATTAATAATAAAGCCTGTAATAACCATCCATACAATAATATTGTTGCTTTGGGGAAGGAATGTTACATGTTTTATTGAAAAGAATTCTTTAACAAGATGGGGATGCCACCTGAGGCTTTCTGCGCCTTGGCAAGTTTCTGTCCGTCACGGTAATGAACATGTGAATGGTTAGGGAGAGTTCTGTTTGTGGCTGGCTCTGGAAGATTTAGTCGAGTGCGTGGGCGTGTTTGGCGCTCATTTAGACTTCAGAGTAAAAGATAAACAACACGCGGATTCCTGTCCATGCCTTTGTCATCTCTCTGTCTGCCTGTCTTGTCTGTCTGTCTGTCTGTCTCATTCTCTCCTTTTCTCCCTCTCTTTCTCCCTTTCTCCCTGTCTCTCCTCTCTCTCTCTGTGTCTCTCTATCTCTGTCTGTCTCCCGACCCCCCCCCCCTCTCTCTCTCCCCCGCCCCCCCCTCTCTCTCAACATAATTCTATCTGTCAGCAAGGTTACAGTATTGCCCAGTATGCCGTAGTGACTTGGTTAGTGTCAAGAACTTGGAGACTGGAAGGTAGTGGGTTCGGTTCCCATCAGAAACATGTATTTGTGGTATTTTTTCCCGATCTCTGTCGGCTCTTACCCAGGGTTGAGTGTGTTATGAGCTCAATTCGGAAGCCTCGGACCACATACTCGAGTTTCATTCACTTAATGGATGCGTCTGAGAGAGAGAGAGAGAGAGAGAGAGAGAGAGAGAGAGAGAGAGAGAGAGAGAGAGAGAGAGAGAGAGAGAGAGAGAGAGAGAGAGTGAGTGAGTGTTGCCCAAATCTAGTGACCAACACTGCAAGTGTCTGTATCTACCAGGACTGAATATATTGTGACAGGAAGCGTAAAGTATAGCCCTGTCATGTAGTGTCAGTCCAGAACGGATCTCCGCAGCACCGTTTCTGTCATCCTCATTCCAATTGATCACCTTAGAAAAAAGTTTCACATTATCTGGCCCTTCATGCTCTGCAACAGTGGTGAACTGGGAAAAATGTAAACAAAAATGGCATGGCGATCACTCTCACTCTGTGATGTCTGTCAGTGTCTGTGTCTTTCTCCGTGCCCCCGGTAAGCCACGTCATCGATCCTGTCTGTGTCTCATGCCACGGCAATGATTATCGGACCCATTGTTTTTCAGGGCCCAAGGCCACCTCTTCATTAGGCAGCCAGCGACGTGATAGGAGCTCTTGGTTCATCTCAGAGTTCGTCATCATATTGTGCCAATCAGGCCAGACGAAAGGACGCTGAAGGGGGAAGGGTTGTGGGGTTGACGATGGGGTAAGGATGTGTTTTTCTTATGTAGGGATGGGTAGGGGTGGGGGTGATGGGAGAGGGAGACAGAGAGGTAAGAAAGAGACTGATGTGACAGTGTGGAGGGGCAGGTAGTGAGATAAACATGTACACACATAAGCATGCACGCATGCCGCTCACAAACACGTACACACACGCGCTCACACGCACACACGCACATAGACACACGCACGCACACACACGCACGCACTCACGCACGCATAAACTTGCAAAGAAGTCATGCACGTGTAGAGATAGAGGGATTAGGATAGAGAAGAAGAAGAAGAAGAAGAAGAAGGGTGAGAGAGAGAGGTGTAATATATATATATATTATATTATATATATATATATATATATATTTTATTTTATATATTTTGTATGTATATATATATATATATATATATATATATTTATAATATTATTATATTATATATATATGTGTGTGTGTGTGCGTGTGCGTGTATACTATACATTTGTTTATTGTAATCCATCCTTAATCTGTATATCAATATTATATCTATCTATCTAATTATGCATCTCCATCTGTATATATATATATATATTTTATATATATATATATATATATATATATATATATATATATATATATATATATATGTTTATATAACGGAAACCATTGCAATCCATCCTGATATTAAAATCAGATGGATTGCAATGGTTTCCGTATATAAAACATATATATATATATATATATATATTTTATTATATTTATATATATTATATATTATATATATATATATATATCAGGATGGATTGCAATGGTTTCCGTATTTCTGCTTGTGAATATTCATAACATGTTTTCCTGATTTTCGTTCTCATTTTCTTCTTTCCCCCGTTCCTTCTCCCCCCACCCCCACCAACCCCCTCTTTTGTTTTTTGAATCATTGCCAAGTCATTAATGTAATGACGGAGGAATTATTACCCCGCACTTGTTTCCCCACTACTTAATTGTTCAACAGAGACAGAGAGGCATGCAAAGGTTCGCACACACGCGCACGCGCGCGCGCGCACACACACCACACACACACACACACGCGCGCACGCACACACACACACACGCACGCACGCACGCACGCACGCACGCACGCACGCACGCACGCACGCACGCACGCACACACACACACACACACACACACACACACACACACACACACACACACACACACACACACACACACACGCGCGCGCGCGCGCGCGCGCGCACGCGCGGACACACACTGTTTTTCAGAGCATAGCCCTCGGTCACACTCGTGTCAGACAGCATTTAGTTAAAATATACTTAAATTCACTTAGCACCAGGCGTAAGGGAGCAGATATGTTCAGATCTGGAAACTACTCAAAGCTGAATACGATCACTCACTCTCACTCACTCTCTCCCTTGACCGGATGGTCGTGGGGGAGACATGATGGACGTCTTGCGGGCCAGAGAGCGCCAGCCAGGTCTGTCTTCTGCCGCTCTGATCAGGGAGGGGCTGTCCATTCTGGTCCACTCTTTAACGTTGTCCTTCCAGTTCTTTGCTGGTCGTCCGCGTCTGCGGCCACCTTCCAATGTTCCTTGCAGCACTGTCTTGGGTAGGCTTTTGTGGCGAGTGACGTGACCAAACCATGTCAACTTCCTCCTTTTCACAAATGCTAGGAGGGGTTCCTGCGGGCCTGCCAGTGATGTTATTTGGGCACGAACGAAGTCGTTGGTCTTGTGGTCTTTCCAGGAGATCCCTAGCATGCGTCTGTAGCACTTGGGTCTCAAACGTTTGGACTCTTCTGGTCGTCTCAGCTGTCATGGTCCAGCTCTCGCAGCCATAGAGAAGGATGGACAGAACCAGGGCTTTGTATAGTGCGATCTTTGTTGGGAAGCGATGTCTTTGCTGCTCCAGATCTTGTCAAGTTTTGCCATGATGGATGTTGCGATGGCGAGCCTGGTCTTGATTTGGATGGTGGAGCGTCCGTCCTTGGTGAGTGTGGCGCCGAGGTATTTAAAAGCGTCCACCTCTTCGAGCTGTTGGCAGTTCATGGTCATCCGTGCAGCGGTGTTGTTGGCGCTGTTGACATGACTTTGCTCTTTTCGCAGCTGACCTCCATGCCATATGCCTTTGATGTGTCTGCCAGTCTGTTGGTGAGACCCTGCAGTTCGCTGTTGCTGCCCCCCATCAGGTCGATAGATAGAACAAAATCTAAAAAATGCTTGTTAGCGAATAGAGCGTAAACTGCTGATAAATCATTTTATAGAGGATGAGGTTTTTTTTGTTTTGTTTTGTTTTGGATTTTTTTTTAATAGCCCAGCTGATTTCTGGCGCCACACAGGGCTACAAGCAAGTGAAAACACGAACTACGCGGTCCATCATGAACTCACACCACTGTGGCCAACACAATCGTCGTCCTTCAACTCAAAATAACGAAGCCCAAGTCTGTGATTTCACGTCGACAGTTTTCACAGGAGCATCGAACGTCTCTGTCCCAAGGCATTCTCTGTTTAGTTAGCTTTGTCTTTCTTTCATCTGTCGCTGCCTGACGTCGTTAGTGCTTCTCCTGTGACTACGCCTTTCTTTCATCTGTCTCGGCCTGACGTCGTTCTCCTGTGACTACGTCTTTCTTTCACCTGTCGCTGCCTGACGTAGTTAGTGCTTCTCCCGTGACTACGCCTTTCTTTCATCTGTCGCTGCCAGACGTCGTTAGTGCTTCTCCCGTGACTACGTCTTTCTTTCATCTGTCGCTGCTGACGTCGTTAGTGCTTCTCCCGTGACTACGTCTTTCTTTCACCTGTCGCTGCCTGACGTCGTTAGTGCTTCTCCCGTGACTACGTCTTTCTTTCATCTGTCGCTGCCTGACGTCGTTAGTGCTTCTCCCGTGACTAACGCCTTTCTTTCATCTGTCGCTGCCTGACGTCGTTAGTGCCTTCTCCGTGACTACGTCTTTCTTTCATCTGTCGCTGCCTGACGTCGTTAGTGCTTCTCCGTGACTACGTCTTTCTTTCATCTGTCGCTGCCTGACGTCGTTAGTGCTTCTCCCGTGACTACGTCTTTCTTTTATCTGTCGCTGCCTGACGTCGTTAGCGCTTTCTCCCGTGACTACGCCTTTCTTTCATCTGTCGCTGCCTGACGTCGTTAGTGCTTCTCCCGTGACTACGTCTTTCTTTCACACTGTCGCTGCCTGACGTCGTTAGTGCTTCTCCTGTGACTACGTCTTTCTTTCATCTGTCGCTGCCTGACGTCGTTAGTGCTTCTCCCGTGACTACGTCTTTCTTTCACCTGTCGCTGCCTGACGTCGTTAGTGCTTCTCCTGTGACTACGCCTTTCTTTCATCTGTCGCTGCCTGACGTCGTTCTCCTGTGACTACGTCTTTCTTTCACCTGTCGCTGCCTGACGTCGTTAGTGTTCTTCTCCCGTGACTACGCCTTTCTTTCATCTGTCGCTGCCTGACGTCGTTAGTGGTTCTCCCGTGACTACGTCTTTCTTTCACCTGTCGCTGCCTGACGTCGTTAGTGCTTCTCCTGTGACTACGCCTTCTTTCATCTGTCGCTGCCTGACGTCGTTAGTGCTTCTCCGTGACTAACGTCTTTCTTCATCTGTCGCTGCCTGACGTCGTTAGTGCTTCTCCTGTGACTACGCCTTTCTTTCATCTGTCGCTGCCTGACGTCGTTAGTGCTTCTCCCGTGACTATGTCTTTCTTTCACCTGTCGCTGCCTGACGTCGTTAGTGCTTCTCCTGTGACTACGCCTTTCTTTCATCTGTCGCTGCCTGACGTCGTTAGTGCTTCTCCCGTGACTACGTCTTTCTTTCACCTGTCGCTGCCTGACGTCGTTAGTGCTTCTCCTGTGACTACGCCTTTCTTTCACCTGTCGCTGCCTGACGTCGTTAGTGCTTCTCCCGTGACTACGTCTTTCTTTCATCTGTCGCTGCCTGACGTCGTTAGTGCTTTCCCGTGACTACGCCTTTCTTTCATCTGTCGCTGCTGACGTCGTTAGTGCTTCTCCCGTGACTACGCCTTTCTTTCATCTGTCGCTGCCTGACGTCGTTAGTGCTTCTCCCGTGACTACGTCTTTCTTCATCTGTCGCTGCCTGACGTCGTTAGTGCTTCTCCCGTGACTACGCCTTTCTTTCATCTGTCGCTGCCTGACGTCGTTGGTGCTTCTCCCGTGACTACGCCTTTCTTTCATCTGTCGCTGCCTGACGTCGTTAGTGCTCTCCTGTGACTACGCCTTTCTTTCATCTGTCGCTGCCTGACGTCGTTAGTGCTTCTCCCGTGACTACGTCTTTCTTTCATCTGTCGCTGCCTGACGTCGTTAGTGCTTCTCCCGTGACTACGCCTTTCTTTCAACTGTCGCTGCCTGACGTCGTTAGTGCTTCTCCCGTGACTACGTCTTTCTTTCATCAGTCGCTGCCTGACGTCGTTAGTGCTTCTCCGGTGACTACGTCTTTCTTTCATCTGTCGCTGCCTGACGTCGTTAGCGCTTCTCCCGTGAATACGCCTTTCTTTCATCTGTCGCTGCCTGACGTCGTTAGTGCTTTCCCGTGACTAACGCCTTTCTTTCATCTGTCGCTGCCTGACGTCGTTAGCGCTTCTCCCGTGACTACGCCTTCTTTCACCTGTCGCTGCCTGACGTCGTTAGCGCTTCTCCGTGACTACGCCTTTCTTTCACCTGTCGCTGCCTGACGTCGTTAGCGCTTCTCCCGTGACTAGGCCTTTCTTTCATCTGTCGCTGCCTGACGTCGTTAGCGCTTCTCCCGTGACTACGTCTTTCTTTCGCCTCTCGCTGCCTGACGTCGTTAGTGCTTCTCCCGTGACTACGCCTTTCTTTCACATGTCGCTGCCTGACGTCGTTAGTGCTTCTCCGTGACTACGCCTTTCTTTCATCTGTCGCTGCCTGACGTCGTTAGTGCTTCTCCCATGACTACGTCTTTCTTTCATCTGTCGCTGCTGACGTCGTTAGTGCTTCTCCCGTGACTCGCCTTTCTTTCATCTGTCGCTGCTGACGTCGTTAGTGCTTCTCCCGTGACTACGCTTTCTTTCATCTGTTGCTGCCTGACGTCGTTAGTGCTTCTCCCGTGACTACGCCTTTCTTCTATCTGTCGCTGCCTGACGTCGTTAGTGCTTCTCCGTGACTACGCCTTTCTTTCACTGTCGCTGCCTGACGTCGTTAGTGCTTCTCCGTGACTACGTCTTTCTTCATCTGTCGCTGCCTGACGTCGTTAGTGCTTCTCCCGTGACTACGCCTTTCTTTCACCTGTCGCTGCCTGACGTCGTTAGTGCTTCTCCCGTGACTACATCTTTCTTTCACCTGTCGCTGCCTGACGTCGTTAGTGCTTCTCCCGTGACTACGTCTTTCTTTCATCTGTCGCTGCCTGACGTCGTTAGTGCTTCTCCCGTGACTACGTCTTTCTTTCATCTGTCGCTGCCTGACGTCGTTAGTGCTTCTCCCGTGACTGCGTCTTTCTTTCATCTGTCGCTGCCTGACGTCGTTAGTGCTTCTCCCGTGACTACGTCTTTCTTTCATCTGTCACTGCCTGACGTCATTAGTGCTTCTCCCGTGACTACGTCTTTCTTTCATCTGTCGCTGCCTGACGTCGTTAGTGCTTCTCCCCTGACTACGCCTTTCTTTCATCTGTCGCTGCCTGACGTCGTTCTCCTGTGACTACGTCTTTCTTTCACTGTCGGTGCCTGACGTCGGTAGTGCTTCTCCCGTGACTACGCCTTTCTTTCATCTGTCGCTGCCTGACGTCGTTCTCCTGTGACTAGTCTTTCTTTCACCTGTCGCTGCTGACGTCGTTAGTGCTTCTCCCTGACTACGCCTTTCTTTCATCTGTCGCTGCCTGACGTCGTTCTCCTGTGACTACGTCTTTCTTTCACCTGTCGCTGCCTGACGTCGTTAGTGCTTCTCCCGTGACTACGCCTTTCTTTCATCTGTCGCTGCCTGACGTCGTTCTCCTGTGACTACGTCTTTCTTTTACCTGTCGCTGCCTGACGTCGTTAGTGCTTCTCCCATGACTACGCCTTTCTTTCACCTGTCGCTGCCTGACGTCGTTCTCCGTGACTACGTCTTTCTTTCACCTGTCGCTGCCTGACGTCGTTCTCCGTGGACTACGTCTTCTTTCACCTGCCGCTGCCTGACGTCGTTCTCCCGGACTACGCCTTTCTTTCATCTGCTGCTGCCTGACGTCGTTAGTGCTTCTCCTGTGACTACGCTTCTTCATCTGCCGCTGCCTGACGTCGTTAGTGCTTCTCCCGTGACTACGCCTTTCTTTCATCTGCCGCTGCTGACGTCGGTAGTGCTTCTCCCGTGACTACGCCTTTCTTTCACCTGTCGCTGCCTGACGTCGTTAGTGCTTCTCCGTGGACTACGCCTTTCTTTCACCTGTCGCTGCCTGACGTCGTTAGTGCTTCTCCGTGACTACGTCTTTCTTTCATCTGTCGCTGCCTGACGTCGTTAGTGCTTCTCCCGTGACTACGTCTTTCTTTCATCTGTCGCTGCCTGACGTCGTTAGTGCTTCTCCCGTGACTGCGTCTTTCTTTCATCTGTCGCTGCCTGACGTCGTTAGTGCTTCTCCCGTGACTACGTCTTTCTTTCATCTGTCGCTGCCTGACGTCATTAGTGCTTCTCCGTGACTACGTCTTTCTTTCATCTGTCGCTGCCTGACGTCGTTAGTGCTTCTCCCCTGACTACGCCTTTCTTTCATCTGTCGCTGCCTGACGTCGTTCTCCTGTGACTACGTCTTTCTTTCACCTGTCGGTGCCTGACGTCGGTAGTGCTTCTCCCGTGACTACGCCTTTCTTTCATCTGTCGCTGCCTGACGTCGTTTCCGTGACTACGTCTTTCTTTCACCTGTCGCTGCCTGACGTCGTTAGTGCTTCTCCCTGACTACGCCTTTCTTTCATCTGTCGCTGCCTGACGTCGTTCTCCTGTGACTACGTCTTTCTTTCACTGTCGCTGCCTGACGTCGTTAGTGCTTCTCCG
>CM031600.1:9281661-9296661 GCA_018398815.1 Conus ventricosus | reverse complement strand
TAAGGGCGGGATGGGGATGGTAGGCTACAGACAAACAGAACGAACAAAACACTCCACAATAAGAATAGCCACGTTTTGTGCTGCACAAGATCATCATCACACAGAGCGCAGGGACCCAGCTGACAGATCGATAGAACAATGATTTCACCAGCAACCACATTTTGACCCCTACACCGCTCCCTGCCCCCGCCCGCATGTTTCCCCTCTTCTCTCACGTCCCTAAGCACCCTATCTCCCAGCTCGCTCCTCACCCCGCTCTTCCCCTCCTCTCCCTCTTTCTCATCGCCCACCCCTCTCTTCTGCCTGCAAGCAGGGCCGCGTTCACTTTGTCGACCATAACAAGAGTCCCGTTTGTTGAGGGTCCGATAAATTTGTCCTTATGGGACTCGTGGCTAAATGGATTGAATGTTTTTATTTGATGGGCATAGGAACAAAGTCAGATGACGTCAGTGAACCAAAGAGAATGCTGAGCTCTGTGCCTGTCAGCATTGTCAATCCTGTTTGGGATTGGTGGCCCCGATAAGGTCTGTGAAGGTGGGGGTAGGGATTGGAGGGTAAAGCAGCAGTAGGAGCGTCAGTATTAGGTGTCACAACACAGTTGTCGATACCTTGTTGTTAGCAAAGCTCATACAGATGTGCAAGAATAAAAACCTACAACACCCCACCCACCCACTCCCACACACTTACCAGCTTATATACAGATCAGAATCAAACTAGATATCAGAGCTGCTTACATTGGTCACCTGAACATGTGCATGTTTACATGTACTTGTATGCGTGTCTATGTGTGCGAAAATTTAGACGCCCCGTGTGTGTGTGTGTGTGTGTGTGTGTGTGTGGGGGTGTGTTGAAAGGAGTTACAATTGCCAATCACTTAAACTATCATGGTAAAAACATATTGTGGTTGTGTTTCAACAGCTTTGTCTCTGTCTCTGTTTCTGTCTCTGCCTCTCTGTCTCTGTCTTTATCTCTGTCTCTTTCTCTCTGTCTTTCTCTCTCTCCCAAAACCAACAACAATCATACAACATCATATCTTTTTTTGTTTTAAAACATTTTTATTTCTTCATTCCAACAACCATCAACAGTCATGAAACATTTTTTGATCTTAATAATTATAGCATTGGTTTGAAGATTTTTTCACGCGAAAAAAAAATCAAAATAATAAATGAAAAGTGAAATCGCAAATCAAGATCCGAACAAAGACACATGATCAAATAAATGTGATAATTTGAAAGGATCAAAATTACATTAATAACTGAACAAACATATCACTAACCATACACACTGATCTCTCCCCCCCCCCCCACCACCCCCAACCGTTCCTTTTGAGGCAAAATGAATGCTTACAATTTACATTCATTTAGATTTAGTTATATTTTTGTTCATTCCTTCAAACAGTGGATATTACATACCAAACAAAAGAACCATTTTTGCAATTGACTGCATTCACAGTGATCTCTATTTATGCATATTTCTTTTAAGCTGAGATTATCCATTCTCTCTCACAGTTATTTTTCGCAATATAATCCAATACAAGATAACATCACAATATCAATGATCACAATAGTAACAATACTATCATAGTATTAACATTGATAAAGAATACTGGTAATAGTAATACTGATACACTAGTAATGATGGTATCACTAATAACAACAATGATCATGCTAATAGCTATCATAATAGCAGTGACCAATATATCAGCAATAATATCATCAATATCAGTGTTATCAAGACTATCAGTAATTCAGTAGTCACAGCAGCAATACCAAAGTTTATATATGCATTCTAGTTTTAAGTTGCAACTTCAATTTTGACAATGCCATTTTGTACATGTGTAACAACAACAGTGAAAAACCCACTGGACTACAATTCAACAAGACTCCTTTTATATCACACACACACACACACACACACACACACACACACACACACCACACACACACACCACACACACACACACACCCACACACACACACACACACACACACACACACACACACACACAACACACACACACACACACACACACACACACATATATATATACATACACAAACATACACCTACATACTACACACACACCTGCATACATATACATACACGCATACTACATATATATACACATGCATACATACACATATATACACACATATACATACCCATACACCCACATATATACATACATACAGATGTATCACATACATATACATGCATACACATATACATACACATACTCATATATACATACACACGTACATACATGTACACTCATGTATCAATACACAAGACCTCTCTCTTTGAAAGCCAGCCTACATACATACACACCCACACACCCATACACACTTATTCACAAACACTTCAATACTTTTCGTCTCGCAGTCATTGACTCGTACGCACACACTGAAATAAACTTGGTAGTTTGAATCTTACTACAGGAGAGAATGAATTAATTATTCTGGCTTATTCATTGGGGTCTTCAAATAGAGGTGTAAAGTTTGTCCATTTCATTTCACATTTGTATAGGTCGTTATTAGCTGATGCTATTATTCTTTCAAGGCTAAATCTTTCTTTGAGTATTTTTTTGAACACTGAAACTATTGGATGACTTTATTTATTTTACATCTATATATGTAGTTCTTTGCTATTAAGATTATCAAATCAAATACTGCATCAGTTTTTAAGTTGACCTCAGTTCCAAATATGACTAAATTTTCTGAAAATTGTAGATTACACACCACTGAACATTTTTCCCTAAATACATTTTCTAATGTTTTCCAAAACTCTTTAACATGTTTGCACCTCCAGAACATATGTTCAATACTGTCTTTCTCTTGGTTACAAAAACTACACTTTTCATTGTTAGTTATTCCCATTTCTTTCAGTACTACATTAGTAGCTATAATTCTGTGAACAATTCTTATCTGCAACCATTTCAGTTTGATATCTTTTAAAAGTGAATTTTCTGGAAGCACACATTCCAAGGTATATCTCTGTTTAACTTGTCAGCCCATTTGGTACAACAGTTTGGTCTCCCACAGTCTTTGTTTAATATTTTATAGTATACTTGGGAGCCTTTTTTCAACTACATTGTATATCTTTTTAAGTGCTGCATT
The DNA here is from genome assembly GCA_018398815.1 of Conus ventricosus. Classification (NCBI taxonomy): domain Eukaryota; kingdom Metazoa; phylum Mollusca; class Gastropoda; order Neogastropoda; family Conidae; genus Conus; species Conus ventricosus. The sequence goes on along the minus strand of CM031600.1, from coordinate 9,293,545 downwards.
GTATTCTAATGGTATATTATTCTCAATATGGAATCCTTGTTTTCTTATATAGTTCTTTATTGATGCTATACAGCCGGCATATGATAGAAAGTCTATTTGTATTCTGTATTTGCTCTGAATTCTTCCAGTGTTAAAAACTCACCATTGTCTTTCATCAACTGAAATATTCTATTAACGTTCTTTTCATTCCAGCTGCTCAATTTTATCATTTTATTACCAACCTTAACTGGTTCATTGTATAAAATAGGTTCTGCTAATACTTCTTCAGCCTTTTCTGGCCTTATTTCATAATATATTTGTTTATATGAGGAGAACACATGCTGCCAGAATATTTATCTTTGCTTTTCATGCATAAGTAGTTTGGAGAATATTCTTCTATTTGTTCAATAAATGGATAGCAAGAAATCATAAAATCTTTCCATTTATGACTTGTGTTTTTAAGTCTTTTTAACCATGTTAATTTTAATGCTGCAATCTTTGCTTGTATATTTGGTACATTCAGTCCACCCTCTTTCATATCTTGAATAGCCGTCTTACGGCATATTTTGTCTCGTTTTCTTCCCCATATAAACCGAAAACATAATCTCTGCAGCTCTTTAACAAAAGAATCTGGAGGGTTTGGTAGCAGTAGCCAAAGATGAGTAAGTTTTGACAAGATTAGAGCTTTTAAAACTGCTATTCTTCCTAAGGGTGTAATTACTCTTTTCAGCCAGGTTTTAAATAGTGCTTTCACTTCAGTCATTTTTTCTTTGTAATTTCTTTGTTCCATTTATGTAAGGTCTTTAGTAAACCATACTCCAAGTATCTTAAATTCATCTGGATCCCACATCATTTTTAAATGCTCCATATATTTCACCTTACAGTTTTTTTTACTTCCAAGCCAAATAACCTGAGTTTTTTCTTTATTTAGAAACAGTCCTGATGTCTTTCCAAACTTCTCGACAAGATGGATAGATTTTTTCAAATGATATTTTATCTCCTTTGATCATCAGTTGTGTGTCATCGGCAAATTGTGATATCTTGTATTCATATTTCCCAATCCAAATCCCTTTTATGTTTTTTTCTTCTTTCATCATAATGGATAATATCTCCACGCAAAGCACGAAGATATACGGTGACATGGGGTCCCCTGCCGACAGCCTCTCTCAATCGAAAACCAATCTGATATCTGACCATTCACAACAACAGTCGACTTAATATTTTTATATAAAATATATACCCATTGACATATACTCTTTCCAAATCCAAAGGCTTTTAGAACTTTGAACATGAAGTTCCAATCTAAGGAGTCGAACGCCTTCTCAAAGTCAACATTAATTAACATACCTGGAGTATTCTTTGAACTGAGATGGTTTATTAGATCATATATTAGTCTAATGTTGCATCCCATATATCTATTTGGGACAAAACCAGTCTGATCGTCACTAACTAGTGTTGGAAGTACCTTTTTTATTCTGTTGGCTATACATGTTGATCCTATTTTATATATAACATTTAGTAATGTAATAGGCCTCCAGTTTTTTACATACTGTTTTGGTTTACCTGGTTTGGGGATGCATGAAATTATACCCTCTCTCTGCGTTATGGAGAGTTCTCCCTCTCTGTAACTTTCATTCAAAGCCCTAACCACCAGATAACCCAACTGCTTCCAGAAACACTTGAAAAACTCTGCTCCGAATCCATCTGTTCCTGGACTTTTCCCATTCTTCATGTTTTTTAATGTAGCGCTTGCTTCCTCCAATGTTATTTCCCCCTCTAAAGATTCACTGTCTTCCTCTGTTAAGTTCGGAATTTCGTTAACTAAATCATTTATTTCGCATTTTTCCAGATCTCTTTTTTTATAGTTCTTCATAAAAGTGTTGAACTTCCCTTTTAATCTCACCTGTCTCTTCTATATCTGTTCCCTGAGTGTTCACGAGTTTTGTTATCTGCTTGCTAATAAAGTTGCGCTTTTCTAAACTACAAAAATATTTAGTTATTTTTTCCCCATCTGCAACCCTTCTTGCCTTTGATCTTAACAATACTCCATTCATTGTCTTTTCTCTCAGAGTTGTTAATTTTTGATTATACATTTCAAGTTCTTTCAAATCTTCTTGTGTTTTTTGTTCCTTTTCTTCAATTTTCTTTATCTTTTGTGTAACGTTTTTTTCTTTTTGGGTTGATTCTTTCTTTTTCATTGTTGCATAGAAATAGTCTTAGCTCTTATTTTCATAAGTAGAAAATCAAGAAACGTCCTGTCAGACACTGTCAATTTTGTATCTGAGTCTTTCGCATCTTGATGATTATTGTAATCTTCATTGTTTTTGGTGTATTCTTTTATTACGTTTTGGATTTCTGTGTTTATTTCATCCAAGTATTTTTAATCTTTTAACAAGGAGGTATTGAATTTCCAAAAAGTACTGTGTTTAGTGTCATTCCTAAATTTCAGTTTCAGGTGATCAGTGAATGATCCGACCTATACCCCGGCAAGATATTTGCATCCTCAAAATACCAAATTAAATAGTCTGATAAGAGAAAGAAGTCTAATCTACTTTTTTGTAAAGGTGAAGGCCGTTTCCACGTATATCTTCTGCTGCTTGGATTATTTTCCCTCCAGATATCTGTTAAGATTAGTTCAGTCATCATATCTTCAACACCTTTCTTCGCCTTGGGATTATTTACATGTTTGTAATTGAAACAGTCAATTTCTTGTTCTAGTGTAACATTAAAATCTCCTACAACTATGATATTGTTGTTATTGTATGCTTTTAATCTCTGCGTAATTTCATCATAGAAGGCTGGATTGTCCTTATTGGGTCCATATACATTTACTAACAGCAGCTCTTTCTCCATAGTTGTAAAAGCTATAATGATATAATTTCCATTTGGATCTGTTTCAACTTTATTTATTTCAAATTCAAAACTATTATTAAAAAGGACCGCAACCCCCTAGAAGATGAACAATGAGATGCGAAGAAGCATTTATAGCCCCATTCTGATTCTATATATTTGTGCATTTCTCTTTGAAAATGTGTGTCCTGTAAACAGTATATTGAAAAGCTCTTTTTTCTAAGGTAATGAAACACATCTCTTCTTTTCTTGCTATTTCCCAGACCTTGACAATTTAGAGATGATATTGTCAAGGCGCTGGTATTGTCTGTTCTATTATTCATTATGCATTTTAAAAGTCCACACTTTATTTATTTGTATAATGTTTTCACCCTGTATATAATTGTAAAAATAAAAGTTTTTAGTTTTAGTAAGCCTTTTGTCAAAGTCATATTTCAGTGCCTGTGATGAAAAAACACATGTTCCAACTAACACACTGCACTTAGCTCCACTAATCCAACTTTCAAAATGCAAAAACAGTACACATTGATTCTTTGATATAAAATAGACATCCACCAGTTCAAGTGTATCGCCATTCAACATTGTACACATCCTTGTATCCCCCTTTGGAAAAAATATGCACCTAATAACCAGGAATGTGAATGATCTTGTCCATTGTTCAAGAAGTACATCAGTTTGTTCGAAGTGTAGATATCTTTTATAAATTTGCCCCTTTCCCACTCCCTTGCATTCTACATCATACCACCGCTCACAATCATACACTTAAACATAAGAACTAAACACAAAAAAGAAAACCATAAAAAACACATAAGACTTATCTTGGGTTCACCATCCATACACAACACCATTTTGTATATATCATAATGTATATTTCTATCATAGTTCATTGCCAGACAACAGAACGATGAAAGAATGTTAATACCCAGTTCCCTCTTTTGTTTTCACCATTGAAAGAGAACTATGAATAAGACAACATCAGTATATTATCTCTGTCTGGGAGAAAATGAGAAAAAAAAAAAAGCATATCCTTTCCTTGGAATCACTAAACACACACACACACACACACACACACACACACACACACACACACACACACACATACACACACACACACACACACACACACACACACACACACACACACACACACACACACAAACAAAACTCCTGTTCAGCTGTGTTAATTCGCACACACAGAAAAGGCTCAAACAGCCAGTATAATCAAAGAGTCTTTAAGAAGGACATACCGGCACTTTCATACACCGAAGACAGTATCACGTTTAGCCTATCTTACAGTCATGAAGCACAAAAATTTACAACAACAACAAAAATAATAAAAAAATATAACCCTGTCAGAGAGGGAACTGAGTACTTTAGGTAGCCAACTCCAGACTGACAACAGCCTACAGTTGGACATTAACAGCTATACTTTAAGTTTTGAGCACTGAAAAAGTTTCTAACAATCACAATGTGATGACAGAACAATCCAACGTTGCTACATAATCTATAGTATTCTTTTAATTTTGGCCATTTAACTCCTGAGGCATGAAATGAAACTGATGATTCTAATTTGAGTGATGTTCCATTTTTTCCCCCTAACAGATCAAAACAAACGTGTCACATGGCTACTCTGCATCCGCCTTGACCCTTGATCTGAACTTCAAAGTAACACAAAACCTTGATCTAGAGTTCACAATGCACTTGATACCAAAAAAGAAAGCTTAGTTGAAAAGAAACAAGTAAATTTAAACTTTTTAAATGATTTTGAATAACCAAATGACTTCATAAACTTGAAAATAAATGTTCCAAACGACATCTGAAAACTATGGCTATCATTTAGTCTACTACGTGTCAGACCAAAAAATTCTATTTTAAGACAATACTTTACCCAGGATCACTTTATCACTAGGCGTAGGTCTAATCTTGCACAAGCATTTACTTCTTTGCCCAAGTGGCACGATCAGCAGAATGTTTGAACTCCGCTGAAGATCGAACGTTGACGATCTTACCGTTTTGCGTTTTCATAATGACTGAGCCGTTTCTGGTCCAAGCTTGTGCACAAACACTGGTATCACTTTTCACGGTGCATAGTACTGTGTACGCTCTGGGAGTAAGATCTTCTACAAATACTGTCTTTGTACCTTTAAGACCTTTCCGGCATAGAGCACAGAATCTCGAACGCGTCGCGACACGAATCGTACCACAATACCTCTCGGTTTGTTGGTATCCTTGGCGGAGTCGGTAGATCCAGCAGGTCGATGTGGTCCGACTCTGTGCACGGCCTCGATCTGCTCGCTCGTGACTTTCAGCTTCAGCTTGGTGTTAAGCAGAGACAGCACCTTTGCTTCACATTCTTCCTGGGTCTCAGTTTTCCCCTCTTTCACCCCATATATCCGCATGTTATTTCTACGTACGTAGGCAGACACTTCTTCAGATCGGCGATCTGCAATTTCTGCCAGATGTCGGGCTTCCGCAAGCTGCTGTCGTAGGTCCTCTTCTCTCTCCTTTGCCTCTGAGACCTCTCTTTTCAGCTTATCATTATCCAATTGAACAGTATAGATGCTTGCTCGGAGTTCGTTCACAGTGTCACAGAGTTTGCACAGTTTGTTCATGATGTCAGAGTTGCTGACCTCACGATCACATCCCTCCCCAATAGGAAAAAACTTCCTCTGCAACAGTAGCTTCAGTCATGTCGGAGTTCCCTTCCCTCTCCCCATCAGCCATCTCTCCTCCGGAAACTGAGTCAAATTTAGGCAACACTTTTTCACTTGAAGAAACAGGAGAGCTAGTTATTGTCTCAATCTTTTTCTTTTTCTTTTCCTTAGACTTAATTATTGAGTCATCTGACGCACTGGACACTGACTGAGACGAATCTGAACCACGTTGATGTTTACGTTTGACAGGTGTGCTGACGCCATGTTTTCCGTCCATGTCTGAGTTCACAGTCAACCACACATATCCAAATTTTCACAGTGCCTCGGTCCCGCTGAGTGGACCAAACCTGGCGTTGGTGTGATGGCAGTCACGATGTCACTCTCGGACCATCCTGGTGTCGACTCCGGTCGATAACCAACTTCAAACACCAATTAATAGCGGACCCCACAAACACGGCGCCCGCCTCCGACGTGAGCACCGGAAGTTCCCCATCAACATCATATCTTGGTTGAAAGGAGTTGTAAAGTAGTTTTTCATTTGGTGCAAATAATGTATATATCTCTCTGTCTCTCTCTCTGTCTCTGTCTGTCTGTCTGTCTGGTCTGTCTCTCTCTCTCTCTTTTTCTCTCTCTCTCTCTCTCTCTCTCTCTCTCTCTCTCTGTGTCTATCCATATATACATGTGTATATATGTATATGTATATAAATATATATATATATATATATATATATATATATATATATGTATACTGGACGACACACACACACACATACACACACACACACACACACACACACACACATATATATATTTCTCAGTGCAATAAAAAACGCGTAAAATCAAAACTGTTAGAATTTGAGTTTAATTGGCTACACGATCCTTAACGAAAGAAAGGAGAAACAGCAATCAACAGCAAAATGCCTTCAAGTTCATTATGTAGAACAATAAGGTCACATGAATTGACTTGACCCGTTTAACAGCAGAATGTCAAGTATCTGGTGTGACCACCTCGAGCATTGATCACAGCTGTGCACCTGCGGTACATCGAGCGCACCAGAGTGTTGGTCTGCCTCTGGGGACTTGCCACCCAACACCTGGCCCACAGCAACAGCAAGCTGAGCTGCTGTCTGGGGTCTGGGGTTGAGCTGGTTCAACTGCCTCTGAAGGGCATCCCAGAAATGCTCTATTGGTTAAGGTCGGGAGAACGGGCTGGGTGAGGCAGCAGATTGATGTTGTTCTGCCTCAGGAAGTTCTGCGTAGCACGGGCAGTGTGCGGCCTTGCGTTGTCCTGCTGAAACAGGTTCTGTGGATGCCGCTGGAAATGCGGCAGGATGTGGGCCTCAGAACTTGGTCGATGTAATGAACAGCAGTGACCCCGTTACCACGTCCTGGACCCACATTCTGGAAGATGACTGGCCCAATACGGCGATTTATGCCGATAGCCCCCAGATCATGATGCTTTCACCACCCCATGGGTCCCTTTCGGTGATGTTGGCAACCGTGAAGCGTTCCCCCGCTCTTCTCCAGATCCGGATGCGGCCATCGCCTGGGTTGACGCAGAACCGCTTCATCACTGATGAGACTCGGGCCCCAGTCCCGATGGCGCCAATGCACGTGGAATCTGTGCCCACTGCAGACGGTTCTGGCGATGCTGGAGTGTCAGGATAGGTCGCCGGGCTGGACGCCTGCATTGGAGACCAACTGTGTTCATCGGCGACGCACGGTCCTGTTGCTGATTGCCTGCCATGGTTGCCGACGTGTTCCTGGCTGTGTTGGCAGCGGTTTGTAAGGCTCCCGTCGATGCTGACGAAGAAGATGGCGGTCTTGGGCTGCTGTGGTGACCCTCGGTCTGCCGCTCCTCGGTCTGTCATCAGTGGTGTTTCTTGCTTGAAAGCGGTCCAGAAGGCGATAGACGTGGAAAATGGGACTCCGAATGCGATAGCGACCTGCCTCATGGAACCCTGGCCTGCAGTTGCCCCATTGCTATGCAACGATCTTGACGAGAAAGTCTCGGCATTATGTTGGCGCCTCTGGAAGGATGATTTGAACTTTTTGGGTTTGGAAATTTATAGCCCCACAATGGGGGCCACATTGAGTTTGCAATTCACATTGATGCACGTGGCGTAGGTAGTCCACATGGCAAATGCCACTCCTCGTGCCAAAAACGCTGACCCGGCAACATTCACCCACTGTTACGAGGTTACAACCGGCCAAGACACCACGTACTGCTAATGTTGCACGTGCCAACGACATTGCTTACGTCCTGTTCACAATGTGAACAATCGTGCACTGTCTCTATTGTTTCGCGTTTTTTATGCCTCTGAGTATATATATATATATATATATATATATATATATATACATATCAGAATGCCATGTATATATTGTTTTGTTGATAATGCACAAAACACCATTTTCTTCCGATTCAAAGAATCTGAACGGACGATATATACTTAATCTAGAGCGGTTACTGACGTACATATTTCATTGGTGGTAGTAGAAATCAGTCAATGTGTATTTCAAAGATTTTTTTTAGAAAAACTACATGGTTTGCCACACTGTGGTTCTCCTTAATGAAAGTTGTAGATAAATAGGACACACAACAACGCTTCAGTTAACATGGCGAGACAGAGCCATGGCTGTTGCAGAAGTTTCAGTTCTTCAAGACTGGTTACACACTACCGGTTTCTGATGCTAGCAATTTAAACAAACGCAAACAAGGGATAACAGCCAGCATTTGGCACACAATGCATACATACACATGCACACACGCGCGCTCACACCACACACACACACACACACACACACACACACAACACACACACACACACACACACACACACACACACACACACACACACACACACTGTCCTTCCCTTCAGAAAGGAGTACATGTATTGATCTAAAGAGACCCGTTAAAAGCTCACAAAAGACCTAAAGAAAAACGTTTGGACAGAAACACAACAGAACAGACAGATGAACCGTCACATACAATGCCTAGCTTATTATTATCTGAACAAAATTCTGTTTTTCTCTCAGATATGCGAAGACTGCCCACCGTGTTTGTGGACTAGTACTTTCTTTTGGCTTTTTTGGTTGTCCATGTTCTGGTATTAACATTGCGGTTATTTTCATCCTTCTTCTTCATGTATTCTTGTTTTCTGTTTTCTTTCCTTCTTTCTTAATTCCTTTGTTTCTACTTGTATTCCATCTTCTATGTATTTTTTTTTCTTTTATTGCCATGATCAGGCACAGACAGAGCCATAGGCTTTCTTGAAGTAATGGAATGTGTGTGCGTGTGTGTGTGTGTGTGTGTGTGTGTGTGTGTGTGTGTGTGTGTGTGTGTGTGTGTGTGAGAATGTGTGTGGTGTGTGTGTGTTGTGTGTGCGTGTGCGTGTGTGTGTGTGTGTGTGTGTGTGTGTGTGTGTGCGTGCGTGTGAGTGTGTGTGTGTGTGTGTGTGTGTGTGTGGTGTGTGTGTGTGTGTGTGTGTGTGTGTGAGACAGGTATGGCACAATATACACACCCAAGTGCAGATCATGCTGTTTATAACCCAGCTGACCACCAGAGCCACACTAGTGCTGCAGGCAAGTTAAACACTGAACTATACAGCCCACACTGAATTCCACACATCATTGTCCTTCCACCCAAAATAACGAAGCCCATGTTTGTACATTTCACATTGACAGTGTTGGTAGAGACATCGGATGTCTTTGCCTCGTACCATTCTCTGTTTGGTTAGCTTTCGCCTTTCTTTCACCTGTCGCTGCCTGACATCGTTAGTGCTTCTCCTGTGACTAAATTGGGAAGCAGAGTGGAAATCGACGTTCAAAGATTCTCCGAGAATGTACGGAACCTCTATTCCAGCATCCTCGTTCCTTCCGCCCCTACCTCTCCCAGTCTGTCTCCGAAACTTTCCCAGTTACAGCTCTTCTTCCCTCAGCACCCAATCTCGCCCCTTCCCTTCGTCAGTCCAATTACACTGGCTCCGCTTTTCGGTGTTTCTCAGAGGGTGTCTCACTTCAGAGGGCATGGCAGGAGGGGGGACCCAATCACACGTTGACTGTGAACTCGCTGACATTCTGCAGTCAGGAAAGAAAGGACACGTGAGGAAGGACACTAATTGAACGAGGCCAGGCTCCTGGTTAATGCTAGACTGGGATAGAGCGGGGAGTTGGGGCACGCTGGTTCTGCGACTAATTATTGTTGTTATCAGGGCAGGAAGAGCAGAGCTGATTCACACTGGATCTGAGACTGATTACTGTCGTGACCATGGGGCTTACAAGGCGATGTCCTGCTGATGCTGGATGAGAACAGGCGCCACTGGACATCACAGAAGTGTCTCAGCAGCTGTGCAATAGGTGGTGGGTTGCCCCATGAACCTGATGTTAATTGCTTCCTGTGGACTGCTGGTGCTTGAGCTGCGACAGGACTGGTCTGGGTGTGGCTGTGTGCTGATTTCTCACAATGAGTGGTATGGGTGTCATGCCAGTACGGGGGCACTGCAAATTAGAGAAAAAAAACGTAGCCAGCATGGCATTTTCGATAAGAAGGGTTAATTTCAAAATTGACCAGTATTGCTCTTTCACGGTAAAGACAATCGCCAGAAGCTGTTGCATGAGGCAGTTGATGTTAGGAAAGGCAGGGATTCGAACTGTTGATTTAAAGACTGATGGTTGACTAGAGCCCGCACAGAAAAAAAAAAAGGATGAATCACCTTGAGTACTCACAGTTGAGAAAATGGTAGCTCAGAAATCGTCACCATAAATGTTTTTCTTTCTTTTTCTCTGTCCATCTCTCTCTCTCTCTCTCTCTCTCTCTCTCTCTCTCTCTCTCTCTCTCTCTCTCTCTCTCTTTGTGCCTCTGTCTCTCTCACTCTCTCTGTTTTCTAACACAGTACAACCGGACGACACAACATGATTGCATAATTCAAGACAGCACATTCACAGCACAACACAGAACAGAGAGGCAGGCAGGCAGGCAGGCAGGCAGACAGACAGACACATGTACAGAAATCCCCTAACAGAGCCAACAGACAGGAGAAGCGATGTGGAGGTAGGAGAGGGAGAGCGGTGTATAGAGGTGGATAAGGGTGTGGTGGGAAGGGGTAGTAGGCTTCAGACAAACAGAACGAGCAAAACACCCCACAATAAGGATAGTCTCGTGTTATGCCGCACCAGATCATCATCACACAGTTCGCGGGGACCCAGCGCACAGATCGATAGAACGATGATTTCACCAGCAACCACATTTTGATCCCCCGAACCCCTTTCCCTTCTCGTACCCACCCTCTCTTCCCTCGAGTCCTTAGCACCCTGTCTGCTCGCTCTCCCTCACCCCGCTCTCCCACTCCTTTTCCTCCATCCCCACCGCTTACCCTCCCGGCTTTTCTGTCAGCAAGCAGGGCCACGTCCACTTTGTGGACCACAACAAGAGCCCCGTTTGTTCTAGGTCTCACAGAATGATGAATATGTCCTAATGGGATGCGGTGCCTAGAGGGATAAAACGCGTTTTGATTGGCGCAGGAACAAAGTCAGATGACATCACTCAAGCAAAGATAGCGTCAAGCTCTACGCCTTCAGTAGTGTCATCCCTCTTTGTAATTGGCCACCCTGATAAGACTGTAAAGGTGTAATCGGCCACCCTGATAAGACTGTGTAAAAGTGTAATTGGCCACCTTGATAACACTCTGTAAAAGTGTAATTGGCCACCTCGATGAGACTGTGTAAAGGTGTAATTGGCCACCCTGATAAGACTGTGTAAAGATGTAATTGGCCACCCTGATAAGACTGTGTAAAGGTGTAATCGGCCACACTCATAACACTGTGTAAAAGTGTAATTGGCCACCCTGATAAGACTGTGTAAAAGTGTAATTGGCCACCCCGATAAGACTGTGTAAAGGTGTAAATAGCCACCCCGATAAGACTGTGTAAAGGTGTAATTGGCCACCCTAATAAGACTGTAAAGGTGTAATTGGCCACCCTGATAAGACTGTGTAAAGGTGTAAATGGCCACCCCGATAAGACTGTGTAAAGGTGTAATTGGCCACCCTAATAAGACTGTAAAGGTGTAATTGGCCACCCTGATAAGACTGTGTAAAGGTGTAATTGGCCACCCTGATAAGACTGTGTAAAAGTGTAATTGGCCACCCTGATAAGACTTGTAAAAGTGTAATTGGCCACCCCAATAAGACTGTGTAAAGGTGTAATTGGCCACCCTGATCAGACTGTGTAAAGGTGTAATTGGCCACCCTAATAAGACTGTGTAAAGGTGTAATTGGCCACCCTGATAAGACCGTGTAAAGGTGTAATTGGCCACCATGATAAGACTGTGTAAACGTGTGATTGGCCACCCTGATAAGACTGTGTAAAGGTGTAATTGGCCACCCTGATAAGACTGGGAA
>CM031600.1:9269161-9276661 GCA_018398815.1 Conus ventricosus | reverse complement strand
CAGACTCCTGGGTAATGCCAGACTGGGAAAGAAAGGGGAGAGCTCACTTCGCGACTAATTACTGTCATCAGCAAGGAGCTTAGTGGGTGATGTCCTGCGGATGTTTGATGAGAAAAGCACCACTGGGCGTCACCATAGTAACTCGGCAGCAGCACATTATGTATTGTGGTTCGAGGCTCATGCTGACCTGACATTAACTGCTTGCTGTGGACTTCTGAGGTTTGGGCTACAGAATGACCATTCTGGGTGGGCTTATGTTTGGGGTCATCATAATGGGAGCATGGGTATAATGCCGGTGAGAGGGCGCTGGGAATAAAGAAACAACAACAAAACGTCTCGGCTTTTTCACCACGGTGGGTTAACTTTAAAGTTCAAGAGTACTATTCTTTCATAGTTAAGGCAGTCAGTGCAGCTCAGAGACAGATAGAGAGAGATGAGAGATAGATAGATGAGAGAGATATATAGAGAGATAAAGAGATAAAGAGAGACAGAGAGAGAGACAGACAACAGACAGAGAGGAGAGAGATAGACAAACAGACAGAGAGAGAGAGAGAGAGAGAGAGAGAGAGAGAGAGAGAGAGAGAGAGAGAGAGAGAGAGAGAGAAGACAGAGAGAAGAAGACAGACAGACAGAGAAGGAGAGAGAGACAGACAGATGGGAGAGAGAGAGAGAGAGAGAGAGAGAGAGAGAGAGAGAGAGAGAGAGAGAGAGAGAGAGAGAGAGATTGATTGTCGTTAACAATTAAGACAAAAAAAGAAAAGAAAAAGAAAGACTTTACTGACGCCCATGTTGGAATTCCGCATGGGTCAGTTCTAGTGGCACCCAAGTGATGGACATATATCATCATGAACATAACGTCTCAATCTGCCCTTCTTTTTTCCATTGTGTGTTTCAAGCTGATATGTACAGCTTCCCTCACTCGCTCTTCGTCTTTGTCTTGGTCTTCTGTGTCTCTTTCATGTGCAAGGTAGCAGCAAAGTGTGTGTGTGTGTGTGTGTGTGTGTGTGTGTGTGTGTGTGTGTGTGTGTGTGTGTGTGTGCGCGTGCGTGCTTGTATGTGTGTACGTGTGTGTGAGTGCACGTGTACGTATGTGCGTTTGTGTTTTACAGAAACCCATGAATTTAGGATTTTGCATTTTTGTAAAATATTAACAAACACATGCACATGTACACAGACACAGACAGACAGACACACCACACACATACGCACACACTCACGCACGTGCACACACACACACACACACACACACACACACACACACACACACACACACACACACACACAAGAATAGACAGACATACCCTCACTTAGCCCCGTCTCCCGCCCCCCATCCGCCCGCCCCGTCACACACACACACACACATACACATGCGTGCGAGCGCACACACATACACACACACTCACTCACACACACACACACACACACACACACACACACACACACACACACACACACACACACACACACACACACACACACATATCAATAACAGAGAGAGAGAGAGAGAGAGAGAGAGAGAGAGAGAGAGAGAGAGAGAGCAGAGACAGACAGACAAACAAACAAAGAGACGAACCTCCCTTATCACTCCCTAACAGAGCCGATGGGCAAGAGAGCCGACGAGGAGGATGGAGAGGGAGAAATTTAGAGAGGGGGATAAGGGCAAGGTGGGGTGGGAAGGGGTAGGCTTCAGACAAATAGAAGCAGCAGAACGCCCCACAATAAGAACAGCTCGTTTTAGACAAACAGAAGCAGCAGAACACCCCACAATGAGAATAGCTCGTTTCAGACAAACAGAAGCAGCAAAACGCCCCACAATAAGAACAGCTCGTTTTAGACAAACAGAAGCAGCAGAACACCCCACAATGAGAATAGCTCGTTTCAGACAAACAGAAGCAGCAGAACGCCCCACAATAAGAACAGCTCGTTTAGACAACCAGAAGCAGCAGAACACCCCACAATGAGAATAGCTCGTTTTAGACAAACAGAAGCAGCAGAACACCCCACAATGAGAACAGCTCGTTTCAGACAAACAGAAGCAGCAGAACACTCCACAATGAGAACAGCTCGTTTTAGTCAAACAGAAGCAGCAGAACACCCCACAATAAGAACAGCTCGTTTCAGACAAACAGAAGCAGTAGAACGCCCCACAATAAGAACAGCTCGTTTTAGACAAACAGAAGCAGCAGAACACACCACAATGAGAACAGCTCGTTTTAGTCAGACAGAAGCAGCAGAACACCCCACAATAAGAACAGCTCGTTTTAGACAAACAGAAGCAGCAGAACACCCCACAATGAGAATAGCTCGTTTCAGACAAACAGAAGCAGCAGAACGCCCCACAATAAGAACAGCTCGTTTTAGACATACAGATGCAGCAGAACACCCCACAATGAGAATAGCTCGTTTCAGACAAACAGAGCAGCAGAACGCCCCCAATAAGAACAGCTCGTTTAGACAACAAAGCAGCAGAACCCCCACAATCGAATAGCTCGTTTTAGACAAACAGAAGCAGCAGAACACCCACAATAAGAACAGCTCGTTTCAGACAAACAGAAGCACAGCAACACCCCACAGTAAAACATTCGTTTCAGACAAACAGAAGCAGCAGAACACTCCACAATGAAACGCTCGTTTTAGTCAAACAGAAGCAGCAGGAACACCCCACATAAGAACAGCTCGTTTTAGACCAAACAGAAGCAGCAGAACACTCCACAATGAGAACAGCTCGTTTTAGTCAAACAGAAGCAGCAGAACACACCCACAATAAGAACAGCTCGTTTCAGACAAACAGAAGCAGCAGAACACCCACAATGAGAACAGCTCGTTTTAGACAAACAGAAGCAGCAGAACACCCCACAATAAGAACAGCTCGTTTCGCACAGAGTGTGGGGACCCGGGCACAAATCGACAGAACAATGATTTCACCAGCATCCAAATTTTGACCGTTCCCCCCCTCCCCACCTCCCGTACCCCCCCCTCTCTTCCCTCGAGGCCTTCGCACTCTGTCGCCTAGCTCTCCCATACCCCACCCCCCAATTCTTCCTCTTTTCTCACCCCTGTTCCCACCCTCTACCCTTCTTTTTTGGTCTGCAAGCAGGGCCACGTCCACTTTGTAGACCGCAAGAAGAGCCCCTTGTGTTCTGAGTTGTGCACACTGATCAATCTGTCCTAATGGGACAGATGCCTAAACGGATGATTGTGTTTTGATGGGCATAGGAGCAAAGTCCGGTGGCGGCGGTGAACCAAAGAGAGCGCTGAGCTTTACGGCTGTCAGCATTGTCAATCCTGTTTGGGACTGGTGGCCCCGATAAGATTGTGTAGAGGTGGGGGTGGGGACTGCAAGTGAGACGGCTGCAGGAGCGTCAGTGTTAGAGATGTCAAAACACATTCGTCGATACTGTGCTGTCTGTACAGCTCATCATACAGACGTGCAAGTACAAAAACAAACACAAACAACAGCCCCACCCGCCCACTGCCACCCACTAACAAACAATAGCCCCACCCACCCACTCCCACCCACTAACCAGCATGTATACATAAAAAGAATCAATTCTCAAGAAAGAAAAGGACAAGAACATATCAGACCTGCTTATATCGGTCACATGAAGATGTGCGTGCCTACGTGTGCGTGCGTGTGTTGCGTGCGCGCACGTGTGTAAGAATGATGATATTTTTATGGCAGTGTGTCGGTATGTGTATAGATACAGGAGAGTGGAGGTCGGTAAGAAGACAACGCGGATAGGGGTGAGGATGGAGCAAGAACGTTGAAGGGGGTGGTGGAGGAGGAGTTAGGAGGAAGTGAGAAAATCGGGATAGTGATGGCGTCCAAGCCATCCATAAAAAAAAATACATTTAGTCCTTTGACCACGGAGGACACATAAATACAATATCCGCGTTTCAAAAAACAGAATAAAATCTAGTACACTCAACAGAAGATGAAGAGGAAATCTTGATAAAAGTCTCATCCAGCTAGCACATTCAGTCAGTTTGACCCTTCTTCCTCCTAGTACACTCAACATTTTCTGCAGGGGATTTAACAAATAACAGAATGTATTTGTAGCAGTAACAACGATGACACTGATCTGGTGACTGCATAAAAAAATCATCAGATTGTAACACTAGCTTTTCAATCCTTACAAAGCTGTCCAGGTTTAAGTACCATCAATTCCTGCTTTGAACATATCGCAGAAATTAAAAACAAATCTTGATTAAATAGATACTGTTTGGAATTAATGTCATTTGATGATGATGATCATTAAAGTTAGTAGAGCGTATGTGCATGTGTGTGTGTGTGTGTGTGTGTGTGTGTGTGTGTGTGTGTGTGTGTGTGTGTGTGTGTGTGTGTGTGCGCGCGTGTGCGTGTGTGTTTGTGTGTGTGTGTGTGTGTGTGTGTGTGTGTGTGTGTGTGTGTAGGTTGGTTGGTTGGTTTTAGGCTTAATACATAATCCAGTCCATTTAAAAACCATAACAAACGGTAACCATATGTACTGGTTTAGGGAGACAAAACATTCCTGCAATCTCACAGACATAGATTTCGAAACTGAATAAGAGTCTCTGAGTGAAACTGATATGCCCTGAAGACAAAGTTTCGCATCGTAGGTATAATGCCAAGGTGCAGCAGTTTTGCTGAAAATTCCGAGGTGTTGCATGGGCGTATTGGTGTCTCAGACTTCGATGTGTTGATGTACTGGCCGTAAGGCCTTGCTGTGTCAAAGTATTGATGTAATTATACTGAGCCCGTCGGGTAAGCCTGTTTAAATCAAATCATGGCAACATTCATATGACTTGTTTCGTGGTCAGGGGAGGTTGATTTGGTCACTTTTGATTCTCAGGGAAGCGGAAAAATCGCGTTTCCGGTAATCTGGACCGATGAATTTCTCTGTTGCGTTGTCGAGGGAGAGCACAACTCTGTCCATCTAGACATGGATGGTGAGGCAATGAGTGATGCGTTCCTGACTCATGGAGCTTTGAGGTATGTCTTGGTTCGTTTCCTCTGCTGCGTTGTCAAGGGAGAGCATGTCAACTCTGTCCATCTAGACATGGATGGCGAGGCAATGGGTCGTGCGTTCCTGACTCATGGAGCTTTGAGGTATGTCTTGGTTCGTTTCCTCTGCTGCGTTGTCAAGGGAGAGCATGTCAACTCTGTCCATCTAGACATGGATGGCGAGGCAATGGGTCGTGCGTTCCTGACTCATGGAGCTTTGAGGTATTATGTCTTGGTTCGTTTCCTCTGCTGCGTTGTCAAGGGAGAGCATGTCAACTCTGTCCATCTAGACATGGATGGCGAGGCAATGGGTCGTGCGTTCCTGACTCATGGAGCTTTGAGGTATTATGTCTTGGTTCGTGTCAGTGGCAAGAAATGGCACCCTGGTGAAAACGGTTTTATTGGTATAATGAAATACAATTCAAGCAGTTTGTCATACTCACCCAGCATTCTCCTTACATCTTACAACGTTGCCAATTTCTGTGCAGTGGAGCAGACTGATGAGCAGATATTTTAGATATTTTCCAAAGTTCATTTAGATTAGTTTTGTGAAATTCTCTCGGTAAAATTGTCAGTTGAATCTTGAGCTTGGGTAAGACAAGATCACCACAGCGGTATGATGTAACAGTGACTTCTGGTATTTCAAGTGCATGTTTGCTCACTGTTGCTGCCTCCTTGGGTTTTCTTCTTCTTCTTCTTCCGCCACGGAGGATTGAAGGCATCATAGGAAAAACACTTTCACTGAGTGTTCAGAAAAGTGTAGGCAGCGTGTTTGGATGTGCTGATGTCGGTAATACCAAACAATATTGTGTACACGTGACCTTCACACCCTTGATGGATTCGCCTGGGTAACCTGTCTTTGTCTATGAAGGTGTGATACATCACATAGATCACTTCCCTTGGTTTCAAAGAAAGCCTGAACGGCGTCCCTTCAGCGCATTTCTGGACGGTTCCCGTGGTAGATATCTATTGGAGTAACGAAATTTTCTCGAGATCTACATTGTATTTGTAATAAGCGGATTCCACCCATTCAGTCAGCCAGTGAAAGAGAGCCTCTTACAGTGACAGATCGAAGAAGGGGGAAAACTCCTTTATCCCTGCTAGAAGCCTTGCAGCTTTTCTCACATGTCCTTTTGACACCACTTTTTGCCTTTCCACATGTCCTTCTGACAACACTTTCTGCCTTTCCACGTGTCCTTTGCACCTACTTTCCGCTTTCCACGTGTCCTTCTGACACCACTTTCTGCTTCCACATGTCCTTCTGACACCACTTTCTGCCTTTCCACATGTCCTTCTGAAACACTTTCTGCCTTTCCACATGTCCTTCTGACACACTTTCTGCCTTTCCACGTGTCCTTGTGACACCACTTTCTGCCTTTCCACGTGTCTTTGACACCACTTTCTGCCTTCCACGTGTCCTTTGACACTCTTTCTGCTGTCCACCGTCTTCTGACCCACTTTCATCCTTCCATGTGTCCTTCTGACATCCACTTTCTGCCTTTCAAACGTGTCCTTCTGACTACACTTTCTGCCCTTCCACGTGTCCTTCTGACACCACTTTCTGCCTTTCACATGTCATTCTGACACCACTTTCTGCCTTTCCACATGTCCTTCTGACATCACTTTCTGCCTTTCACTGTCCTCGACACACTTGCTTCCATTCCCTCTGACATCACTTTCTGGCTTTCCACTGTCCTTCTGACACCACTTTCTGCCTTTCCACATGTCCATTCTGACACCACTTTCTGCCTTTCCACGTGTCCTTCCGACATCACTTTCTGCCTTTCCACGTGTCCTTCTGACACCACTTTCTACCTTTCCACATGTCCTTCTGGCAACACTTTCTGCCTTTCCACGTTCCTTTTGACACCAGTTTCAAAGTTTTTTTTTTTTTTTTTTTTTTTGCTCTCATTTTTTTTTTGTAAATTAGAAACTTCATCATTTTTATGCAACGAATACTAACCCCAGTCCTCGCAGGTCATTTGGTTGGGCAAAATGGCTGGCTTCCTGACGATGACGTTGCCAACGATTTTCTGAATGCTTCCAGAAAGGATTTGATGTTTAGGGAACAGTGTGGCGAGATGGAAAATTTCCGTTGTGAAATGAAGAGCGCATTTCACAGGTTTCACTTTTTCGCGAGGTCTCCGACAGCCCCGGGTTATGTGCAGACCATAAGGTGCCCGGCAGTGTCTAATGGCTGTTCACACTTCATTCTTTTGGCATCAGTCTGGGAGTGGCCGGCACTGTGGCATGCTTGAGCTCTGCAGCTTGTGAAGGAAGCCATAGCCCTGTCAAATGTGCGTCTGATCAGGGAATGGGAAGTCTTTTGTCTGATGTGGTATTTTATAGTGTGTGTGTGTGTGTGTGTGTGTGTGTGTGTGTGTGTGTGTGTATGTTGTGTGTGTGCGCGCGCGCGTGTGCGTTGTGTGTTGTGATGTGTTGTGGTGTGTGGTGTGGTGTTGTGTGTGGTGTGTGTGTGTGTGTGTGTGTGTGTGTGTGTGTGTGTGTGTGTGTGT
>CM031600.1:9261661-9266661 GCA_018398815.1 Conus ventricosus | reverse complement strand
GTGCTTCCAGTCTGTTCCACTCACACCACCTTATACATGCAGTTTTTTTTTCTGAACTGTTTCATTCAGACTTCCTAGGATGTTTTTTGACCTGTTCCATTCAGACATCCTAGGGATGTTTTTGACCTGTTCCATCAGACATCCTAGGGATGTTTTTGACCCTTCTATTCAGACTTCTGGGTAGCATTTTGATCTGTTCTATACAGACTTCTGGGAGTAGTTCAGCCCTTGACACTGCAGAATTCCTTGGAGAGTTTTCGATTTGTTCCATAAAGACTTCATGGGAGTGTTAATTTTATTTTTATCTGATCCATAAAGACTTCCGGAGTTTTTTTTATATTTTTAAAATCTTTCACACAAGACTTTCTGGATGTGTTTTTGATATTTCAGAGAAGAATGTTTTCTCACCTGTTTGATTCGATCTTTCTGGGAGTGTTTACTGTCCGTTCTGTACTGAAATCCTGTAAGAGTTGCGGACCTGTTCCATACAGACTTCCTGGGAGTCTCTGACCTGTTCCATACAGACTTCCTGGTAGACTCTGAGATCTGTTCTGTAAGACTTCCTGGAAGAGTCCGAGACCTGTTCTGTACAGACTTCCTGGAAGAGTCTGAGACCTGTTCTGTACAGACTTCCTGGAAGAGTCTGAGATCTGTTCTGTACAGACTTCCTGGTAGACTCTGAGATCTGTTCTGTAAGACTTCCTGGAAGAGTCTGAGACCTGTTCTGTACAGATTTCCTGGAAGATTCTGAGATCTGTTCTGTACAGACTTCCTGGAAGATTCTGAGACCTGTTCTGTAAGACTTCCTGGAAGAGTCTGAGACCTGTTCTGTACAGACTTCCTGGAAGAGTCTGAGACCTATTCTGTACAGACTTCCTGGAAGAGTCTGAGACCTGTTCTGTAAGACTTCCTGAAAGAGTCTGAGACCTGTTCTGTACAGACTTCCTGGAAGAGTCTGAGACCTGTTCTGTACAGACATCCTGGTAGAGTCTGAGACCTGTTCTGTACAGACGTCCTGGAAGAGTCTGAGATCTGTTGTACAGACTTCTTGGTAAGAGTCTGAGACCTGTTCTGTACAGAATTCCTGGAGATTCTAGATCTGTTCTGTACAGACTTCCTGGAAGAGTCTGAGACCTGTTCTGTACAGACTTCCTGGAAGATTCTGAGATCTGCTCTGTACAGACTTCCTGGAAGATTCTGAGACCTGTTCTGTAAGACTTCCTTGAAGAGTCTGAGACCTGTTCTGTACAGACTTCCTGGTAGAGGCTGAGATCTGTTCTGTACAGACTTCATGGAAGAGTCTGAGACCAGTTCTGTAAGACTTCCTGAAGAGTCTGAGACCTGTTCTGTACAGACGTCCTGGAAGAGTCTGAGACCTGTTCTGTACAGACTTCCTGGTAGAGTCTGAGACCTGTTCTGTACAGACTTCCTGGAAGAGTCTGAGATCTGTTCTGTACAGACTTCCTGGTAGAGTCTGAGACCTGTTCTGTACAGACTTCCTGGAAGATTCTGAGACCTGTTATGTACAGACTTCCCGGAAGAGTCTGAGATCTGTTCTGTACAGTTTTCCTGGAAGAGTCTGAGATCTGTTCTGTACAGACTTTCAGGAAGAGTCTTAGACCTGTTCCGTACAGACATCCTGTAGAGTCTGAGACCTGTTCTGTACAGACTTCCTGGAAGAGACTGCGACCTGTTCTGTACAGACTTCCTGGAAGAGTCTGAGATCTGTTCCGTACAGACATCCTGGTAGAGTCTGAGACCTGTTTGTAGAGACTTCCTGGAAGAGTCTGAGATCTGTTCTGTACAGACCTCCTGGAAGAGTCTGAGATCTGTTCTGTACAGACTTCCTGGTAGAGTCTGAGACCTGTTCTGTACAGACTTCCTGGAAGAGTCTGAGACCTGTTCCGTACAGACTTCCTGGAAGAGTCTGAGATCTGTTCTGTAAGACTTCCTGGAAGAGTTATTAAGATCTGTTCTGCACAGTACAGACATCCTGGAAGAGTCTGAGATCTGTTCTGTACAGACATCCTGGAAGAGTCTGAGATCTGTTCTGTACAGACTTCATGGAACAGTCTAGATCTGTTCCGTACAGACCTCCTGGTAGAGTCTGAGACCTGTTTCTGTACAGACTTCCTGGAAGAGTCTGAGACCTGTTCTGTACAGACTTCCTGGTAGAGTCTGAGACCTGTTCTGTACAGACTTCCTGGTAGAGTCTGAGACCTGTTCTGTACAGACTTCCTGGAAGAGTCTGAGACCTGTTCTGTAAGACTTCCTGGAAGAGTCTGAGACCTGTTCTGTACAGACTTCCTGGTAGAGTCTGAGACCTGTTCTGTACAGACTTCCTGTAGAGTCTGAGATCTGTTCTGTACAGACTTCCTGGAAGAGTCTGAGACCTTTCTGTAAGACTTCCTGAAGAGTCTGAGACCTGTTCTGTACAGACTTCCTGGTAGAGTCTGAGACCTGTTCTGTAAGTCTTCCTGGAAGAGTCTGAGACCTGTTCTGTACAGACTTCCTGGAAGAGTCTGAGACCTGTTCTGTACAGACGTCCTGGAAGAGTCTGAGACCTGTTCTGTACAGACTTCCTGGAAGAGTCTGAGATCGGTTCTGTACAGACTTCCTGGTAGACTCTGAGATCTGTTCTGTACAGACTTCCTGGAAGATTGTGAGACCTGTTCTGTACAGACTTCCTGGAAGAGTCTGAGACCTGTTCTGTACAGACGTCCTGGAAGAGTCTGAGACCTGTTTTGTACAGACTTCCTGGAAGAGTCTGAGACCTGTTTTGTACAGACTTCCTGAAGAGTCTGAGACCTGTTCTGTACAGACTTCCTGGAAGAGTCTGAGATCTGTTCTGTATAGAACATCCTGGAAGAGTCTGAGATCTGTTCTGTACAGACTTCCTGGAAGAGTTTGAGACCTGTCTGTACAGACTTTCTGGAAGAGTCTGTGACCTGTTCTATAGAGACTTTCTGAAACTGTTTATGGCCCATCTAAGACTTCCAAGGAATGATTCTGACCTGTTATACAAACGCTCGGAATAGTTTCTGACCTGTTCCTTACATACCTGAAGATGAATATAGCCTGTTTCATCCAGACTCCATGGGAGTTTACACACACACACACACACACACACACACTCGCGCGCGCGCGCGCGTTATACGTGTACATGCGTGCTTGCACGCGCGCGCGCGTGTGTGTATGTGTGCGTGTGTGTACGTGCGAGCGTGCGTAAGTGCGTGAGCGTGGTCGTATGCCTGTGTGTGTGTGTGTGTGTGTGTGTGTGTGTGTGTGTGTGTGTGTGTGTGTGTGTGTGTGTGTGTGTGTGCGCGCGCTCGCTCGTGTGTGTGTGTGTGTGTGTGTGTGTGTGTGTGTGTGTGTGTGTGTGGTGTTGACTGCCTTTGTGTACGTGTGTGGTTGCGCTTGTGCGTGCGGATGTGCACTCGCGCGTGAATTTACATAGATTTGTGGTGTGTGTGTGTGTTGTGTGTGTGTGTGTGTGTGTGTGTGTGCGCGCGCGCGCGCGTGTGTGTGATTTAGAGAGAGAGAGTGAGAGAGAGAGAGAGAGAGAGAGAGAGAGAGAGAGAGAGAGAGAAGAGAGAGAGAGAGAGAGAGAGAGAGACACACACGCTTGACACTTGACGCGCGTTAACGCCGCGCCATTTATTGTGGGGCCAAAGGTCCATTCACAAAGAGTTCGCAGCGTCAGTTTCAATTTTACAGAACAAAAATAAACCACTCTACAAACGCAAGACATTTGAAGCATAACAATAATATTCTATTAACTTCAGTGTCAACCAACTAACAGTCTAACCAAAGAATCTGTTCATTTCAATTAAAACTAGTATGTCGACACACATATATATACACATAAGTACGCATACACATGTGCATACACACATACACATATATATATACACACACATGCACATGCACATATACATAGAAACATATGCATACACACATACACATATATACATATTGTGTTCTTTCATCTTATATCCTGTTCCTTTTAATCTACCTTACACCTTTATTTACCCCTAGCGTTAAACATAAGTATCATTCATACATATTCAAACATATATGCTTGGATGTCTTATTGTTACTAAAACATTTCCATCGAAATCGTCTCAGTTGTATCTCAACCATGCTTCTACTGTCCTCAGCTTTGATCCCTGTTCTTTATGTTGTACTGCGAAGCCCTAATTATCAAAATTACCTTCCAGTTCATACACAAAACCTGAATTCAAAACATGCACATATTCAGTTACGCAGACATCTATATACGAACGTACATGCATATGAATTCTAGTCAAGCAAACATTTCTCCCCCGCAACATAATCCATTCTACACAAATCTATTATTAATAATATAGTTATCTTCTTCATAGCATGATTACATCATCGTGTTACGCTCAACATATATATTTTTAATAAAATCCCGTCTGACCTACTTTGTACATTCCTTTTCGAGGAGAGAGAGAGAGGAGAAGAGAGAGGGAGAGGGAAGAGAGAGAGAGAGAGAAGAGGAGAGAGAGAGAGAGAGAGTCAAAAATGGGGTTAGTCTTTGCAAAACCTGTATGTGGTTTGTAGAGTCAATATGCTCCAAATACTATTCGAAGGTTAAAAAAATCTGATATATAATTGTGCAATCTCTGTCAGGGATCTTACCAGACTTTTATTTCCCCTTTACTTTTCACTTCTCCTACTACCACCGCTTCCTACAAATTCTTTCTCCTTCGCTACACCTGTCTTTTCTCTCAGCTCAATTGAATAACTTGTTGTGCGTGAGTGAAAGGAAGATGACAAATGCCGAAGGAACAAAAATAAAACACCCCAACAGTTGCAGAAACAAAAGGAACAAAAATAAAACACCATAACAGTTGCAGAAACAAACGAGGATACCACTTTGTCAATATGTATCCATAGCATGTGTTGTGACACCGTAATTTGTCACCGAAGAAATTTGTCGCTCACGGAAAATTTCCGGGGCATCGTTGGAAAAA
>CM031600.1:9221661-9259161 GCA_018398815.1 Conus ventricosus | reverse complement strand
CAGTGAAGACAGGGAGGTAGGAAGCAGTGAAGACAGGGAGGGAGGAAGCAGTGAAGACAGGGAGGGAGGAAGCAGTGAAGACAGGGAGGTAGGAAGCAGTGAAGACAGGGAGGTAGGAAGCAGTGAAGACAGGGAGGTAGGAAGCAGTGAAGACAGGGAGGTAGGAAGCAGTGAAGACAGGGAGGTAGGAAGCAGTGAAGACAGGAAGGAAGCAGTGAAGACAGGAAGGGAGGAAGCATTGAACACACGGAGGTAGGAAGCAGTGAATACAGGGAGGTAGGAAGCAGTGAATACAGGGAGGTAGCAGTGAAGACAGGGAGGGAGGAAGCAGTGAACACAGGGAGGCAGCAGCGAAGACAGGGAGGGAGGAAGCAGTGAAGACAGGGAGGGAGGGAGCAGTGAAGACAGGGAGTAGGAAGCAGTGAACACAGGGAGGCAGCAGTGAAGACAGGGAGGGAGGAAGCAGTGAAGACAGGGAGGGAGGAAGCAGTGAAGACAGGGAGGTAGGAAGCAGTGAACACAGGGAGGCAGCAGTGAAGACAGGGAGGGAGGAAGCAGTGAAGACAGGGAGGGAGGGAGCAGTGAAGACAGGGAGGGAGGAAGCAGTGAAGACAGGGAGTAAGCAATGAAGACAGAGAGGGAGGAAGCAGTGAAGACAGGGAGGGAGGAAGCAGTGAAGACAGGGAGGAGGCAGTGAAGACAGGGAGGGAGGAAGCAGTGAAGACAGAGAGGAAGGAAGCAGTGAAGACAGAGAGGAAGGAAGCAGTGAAGACAGGGAGGGAGGAAGCAGTGAAGACAGGAAGCAGTGAAGACAGGGAGGGAGGAAGCAGTGAAGACAGGGAGGGAGGAAGCAGTGAAGACAGAGAGGGAGGAAGCAGTGAAGACAGGGAGGGAGGAAGCAGTGAAGACAGAGGGAGGAAGCAGTGAAGACAGGGAGGTAGGAAGCAGTGAAGACAGAGAGGGAGGAAGCAGTGAAGACAGGGAGGGAGGAAGCAGTGAAGACAGGGTGGGAGGAAGCAGTGAAGACAGGGAGGGAGGAAGCAATGAAGACAGAGAGGGAGGAAGCAGTGAAGACAGGGAGGGAGGAAGCAGTGAAGACAGAGAGGGAGGAAGCAGTGAAGACAGGGAGGGAGGAAGCAGTGAAGACAGAGAGGGAGACAGAAGCAGTGAAGACAGGGAGGTAGGAAGCAGTGAAGACAGGGAGGGAGGAGCAGTGAAGACAGGGAGGGAGGAAGCAGTGAAGACAGGGGAGGGAGCAGTGAAGACAGGGAGGGAGCAGTGAAGACAGGGAGGGAGGAAGCAGTGAAGACAGGGAGGGAGGAAGCAGTGAAGACAGGAAGCAGTGAAGACAGGGAGGGAGGAAAGCAGTGAAGACAGGGAGGGAGGAAGCAGTGAAGACAGGAGGGAGGAAGCAGTGAAGACAGGAAGCAGTGAAGACAGGGAGGGAGGAGAAGCAGTGAAGACAGGGAGGGAGGAAGCAGTGAAGACAGGAGGGAGGAAGCAGTGAAGACAGAGAGGGAGGAAGCAATGAAGACAGAGAGGGAGGGAAGCAGTGAAGACAGGGAGCAGTGAAGACAGGGAGGGAGGAAAACAGTGAAGACAGGGAGGGAGGAAACAGTGAAGACAGGGAGGGAGAGGAACAGTGAAGACAGGGAGGAGGAAGCAGTGAAGACAGAGAGGGAGGAAGCAGTGAAGACAGGAGGAAAGGAAGCAGTGAAGACAGAGGAGCAGTGAAGACAGGAAGCAGTGAAGACAGGGAGGGAGGAAACAGTGAAGACAGGGAGGGAGGAAGCAGTGAAGACAGGAAGCAGTGAAGACAGGGAGGTAGGAAGCAGTGAAGACAGGGAGGGAGGAAGCAGTGAAGACAGGGAGGAAGCAGTGAAGAACAGTGAAGACAGGAGGGAAGCAGTGAAGACAGGAGGGAGGAAGCAGTGAAGACAGGGAGGAGGAGCAGTGAAGACAGGGAGGGAGGAAGCAGTGAAGACAGGGAGGGAGGAAGCATGAAGACAGGGAGGAAAGCAGTGAAGACAGGGAGGGAGGAAGCAGTGAAGACAGGGAGGTAGGAAGCAGTGAAGACAGGGAGGGAGGAAACAGTGAAGACAGGGAGGGAGGAAGCAGTGAAAGACAGGAAGCAGTGAAGACAGGGAGGTAGGAAACAGTGAAGACAGGAGGTGAGGAAGCAGTGAAGACAGGGGAGGAAGCAGTGAAGACAGGGAGGAGGGAGCAGTGAAGACAGGGAGGGAGGAAGCAGTGAAGACAGGGAGGGAGGAAGCAGTGAAGACAGGAGGGAGGAAGCAGTGAAGACAGGGAGGGAGGAAGCAGTGAAGACAGGGAGGGAGGAAGCAATGAAGACCGGGAGGAAGCAGTGAAGGACAGGGAGGGAGGGAAGCGTGAAGACAGGGGGTAGGAGCAGTGAAGACAGGGAGGTAGAAGCGTTGAGGACAGGGTGATGAAAGCAATGAAAGACAGGGTGGAAGGAACGCAGTGGAGAGAGGAAGACAGGAAGCTCTGGAGGCAGGGAGAGAGGAGGCGGGAAAGCACTAAAAAAAAGGCAGAACGTGCTGGAGAAAGGAGGAAGCATCGGAAAAATGTAGAGAGATAGGACGCAGCGACTAAGGCGACAAAAGGCCGGGGGGAGGGGGGGGGGGGGGGGGGGGGGGAGAGTAGGAAGCATTGAAGAAAGAGAGAAGGTAGACAAGAAGAACTGAATAAAGTAAACGAATGAAATACTGAAGCAACGAAGGTGAGAAGCAAAAAGAAGTGAAGTTAAAAATGGAGGCTCGGAGAAAGGAAGGGCGGTTTAAGATGAACAGAATGGAGAAAATAAGGGACGAAGCATGAACGGACAGAAAGAAAGACGGATGGAGAAACCGACAGACATATAAACACAATGAAAACAAATGGAGGGGCGGCTAAGAAGACGAGTTATGCAGACAGGCAGGCAAACACAATGAGGAAAGAGAAGGAGCAGGCAAAAGAATTGTCATGCAGACCGACCGACCACAAGATAGACAAATAAACAGACCGACACACAGACAGACAAACAGTCAGAACTGAACAACAGACAGACAGATGGACACCAGAATCAAGGCAAGCACATTTCGTAGAAGCAGTCATTTAGTGGACAAAAACAACACGGACGGTTCACTCTGACAAAACCTG
Organism: Conus ventricosus; assembly: GCA_018398815.1. Lineage (NCBI taxonomy): Eukaryota > Metazoa > Mollusca > Gastropoda > Neogastropoda > Conidae > Conus > Conus ventricosus. The sequence continues at coordinate 9,255,999 of CM031600.1, read as the reverse complement.
TAACCTCCCTCTTGTGTCGAGCGCGTACAACATCAGTCCGTATTACATGCTGGCCTACAGATGAACCACGAATTTGTCAGCATGTGGAGAGGACAAATGGAGCCAGACAACAGCCGAGCAGGCCTGGGTTTACCGGCATTTTCCTCCGTAATGGGATAATTTCCTGCTAGGATTGCTGGCTGGTCGCCTGGGTTATCCGCGCGCGTTTGTATGCGGGTCGAGAAGCGAATATATTGACGTTCCTGCCTGCACTCTCCTGCCGTTCGTCTGGGTTTTCTGCCTCTGTTTGTCTGCCTGTTGGTCTGTCATTTGGTTTTCTGCCTCTGTCTGTCTGTTGGTCTGTAATTTGGTTTTCTGCCTCTGTCTGTCTGTTGGTCTGTCATTTGGTTTTCTGCCTCTGTCTGTCTGTTGGTTTTCTGCCTCTGTTTGTCTGTCTGTTGGTATGTCATTTGGTTTTCTGCCTCTGTTTGTCTGCCTGTTGGTCTGTCATTTGGTTTTCTGCCTCTGTCTGTCAGTTGGTTTTATGCCTCTGTTTGTCTGTTGCTCTGTCATTTGGTTTTCTGCCTCTGTCTGTCTGTTGGTTTTCTGCCTCTGTTTGTCTGTTGCTCTGTCATTTGGTTTTCTGCCTCTGTTTGTCTGTCTGTTGGTCTGTCATTTGGTTTTCTGCCTCTGTTTGTCTGCCTGTTGGTCTGTCATTTGGTTTTTCGCCTCTGTCTGTCTGTTGGTCTGTCATTTGGTTTTTCTGCCTCTGTCTGTCTGTTGGTCTGTCATTTGGTTTTCTGCCTCTGTCTGTCTGTTGGTTTTCTGCCTCTGTTTGTCTGTCTGTTGGTCTGTCATTTGGTTTTCTGTCTCTGTCTGTCTGTTGGTCTGTCATTTGGTTTTCTGCCTCTGTCTGTCTGTTGGTCTGTCATTTGGTTTTCTGCCTCTGTCTGTCTGTTGGTCTGTCATTTGGTTTTCTGCCTCTTTGTCTGTTGTCTGTCATTTGGTTTTCTGCCTCTGTCTGTCTGTTGGTCTGTCATTTGGTTTTCTGCCTGTTTGTCTGTCTGTTGGTATGTCATTTGGTTTTCTGCCTCTGTCTGTCTGTTGGTCTGTCATTTGGTTTTCTGCCTCTCTCTGTCTGTTGGTCTGTCATTTGGTTTTCTGCCTCTGTCTGTCTGTCTGTTGGTCTGTCATTTGGTTTTCTGCCTCTGTCTGTCTGTCTGTTGGTCTGTCATTTGGTTTTCTGCCTGTTTGTCTGTTGGTATGTCATTTGGTTTTCTGCCTCTGTTTGTCTGCCTGTTGGTCTGTCATTTGGTTTTCTGCCTCTGTCTGTCTGTTGGTCTGTCATTTGGTTTTCTGTCTGTTGGTCTGTCATTTGGTTTTCTGCCTCTGTTTGTCTGCCTGTTGGTCTGTCATTTGGTTTTCTGTCTGTTGGTCTGTCATTTGGTTTTCTGCCTCTGTTTGTCTGCCTGTTGGTCTGTCATTTGCCAGTGTATTCACGTTGGAATACTTGCAAGTGTGTGTGTGTGTGTGTGTGTGTGTGTGTGTGTGTGTGTGTGTGTGTGTGTGCGCGCGTGCGTGCGTGTGTGTGCGTGCGTGCGTGTTTGGTGTGTGTGTTGTGTGTGTGTGTGTGTGTGTGTGTGTGTGTGTGTGAGAGAGAGAGAGAGAGAGAGAGAGAGAGAGAGAGAGAGAGAGAGAGAGAGAGGTTGATTTGTAAAATATTTTAATAGAATGTTAACAGAGAGAGTGAGAGAGAGAGGGAGGGGATAAACTGTGAATTAATTTTGATTCACACACACACACACACACACACACACACACACACACACACACACACACACACACACACACACCACAGAGGAAGATTTGTCAACTATTCTTATAAACGGAGAGAGAGAGAGAGAGAGAGAGAGAGAGAGAGAGAGAGAGAGAGAGAGAAGATTTTTATCAACTATTTTTGCTGAAACGAGAAGTTTTGAGTAAAAACACAACCTCCTCGGGCAGATGGCACATTTTCTCACGTCACACAGAACGGAACTCTTGAAGACATTGGCGCTGTGGGGAAGATAAAAACGTGGGAAGGTGGAAGGAAAGCGGTGAGATGGGACGAGGACATGGGATCGGGAGTGGAGTAGGGGTGGGGGTGGGGGTAGGGTAATGGATCTGTGTTGTGTGTTTTCCAAATAAGGGATGGGTATCTCCAGTTAGAGCTGTGCTGTTTCAGAGTGCCGTAGGCCTACGATGTATTTCAATGTCGTTTGATTTGCTGCTCTCTGTCTGTCTCTCTCTGTGCCCTAGTCCCTCCATGTGTGTGTGTATGTACGTGTGTGGAGGGAGGCTTGGGGTGGGGGCACGGGTGTGTGTGTGTGTTGACATGAGATTGCACTTTATCTACAGATCTGTTTCTCTCTCTCTCTCTCTCTCTCCCTCTCACATACGATTCGCGCGCTCACTCAAGCGCACGAATATTTTATATTATACGGGATTTTGTGTGTGTGTGTGTGTGTGATGATTGATTTAATTTAGAGTCTGTTCACAACGATGGTGATATTAGACAAAAACAAAAAACAAACAAACAAAAAAATGTATGTAAGTGCTTATATGAGTGTGTGTGTGAGCGCGTGTGTGCGTGTGTGTGCGTGCATGCGCGCGCCCGTGTGTGTGTGTGTGTGTGTGTGTGTGCGCGCGCGGCGTGTGTGTGTGTGTGTGTGTGTGTATGTGTGTGTGTGTGTGTGTGTGTGCGCGCACGGAGACAAATATATGAAAGTTTGCCTATTAACGACCAAACAATAATTATAAACTGATAAATCAATTACAACAAATGAATAATAACAGAACTCGATATAGCCTTTGCTATATCAATCATTTTGGGGCTGTAAAGTATTTCTTGTAAAGCCCTAACGAAGCAATATCTATCTTTAGAATATTATATAACGATGTTAGAATTGGACATTCGAAAAGAATATGTTGAATAGATAATGGGAGACCACAAGCGCAATCTACATCCTTAGAAAATTTGGTTTTCCACGAGTTCAAACGCATTTTATAAATTATACTGGACAATGATCTTTGGCATAATAACACTGTCGTTTTTGCAGGAAGTTTTTCATTGCTCATACAATTTTCTAATAGAGAAATGATTTCATGTTTACCCAATTTCAATCCACTATCTGGAATTTTTCTAAGAGCACCCTCTTTTGCTAATTTATCAGCTATTTCATTTCCATAGATACCACAGTGAGATGGGATCCAGCAAAACTCTACAAAAGTTCCTTTCGCCATAACGGAATGTATCATAAATTTTATATCAAAAATTAAGTCTTTCCTTACATTTGCATCCCAATTTCGTAAGCTATAAAGAACAGATTTAGAGTCAACACAGATTAGAATGCTGTAAATTGCCACATTTAAGATCAGATATCCAAGATAAGGCCATAAGGATTGCATATAGTTCAGCAGTGAAAACTGAAAAGTTCTTTCCTAAACAAAATGATTTCTTTGCTTTTAAATCGGGAATTACAAATCCAGCCCCTGTATAAGATTCTAAAACTGAACCATCCGTGTAGATTTTGAGATGATGTGGATATGTGTTTTCAAGATGTTCTTTTGCTTCTACTGATATCAAATTAATATTGTCTTCTTGTGTGTGTGTGTGTGGTGTGTGTGTGTGTGTGTGTGGTGTGCGCGCGCGCGCGAGATAGATTTAAGAAAAGATTTTTTTTTTAGGTCCTACAATGGTCGTTTCAAGATGATGTGACCGACAATCCTTTGGTTATTTACCGTAGACGTGATCGGCCACTGTTAGCACATTTCAACCATCCTTACCGCCCTTTTTATGCTCAATCATAGGCTTAAAGTATTTATCGATTATTATTATTTCCATGTTTGCTATTTATTTTTCTGGCACTTCTCCATTGATTTCTACATTCTGCCCTTCACTGACTGCCTTGGAAGGCTAATGGACTACGTTTATGACAGTGACGTATTGCTTCGATCAATTCCAATTCGACGTCACGCTGATGACGTTTTTTTCACTTTGGTTCTTTTTTGTCGCACTCCACGTTTAAAACTACAACACATAAGAGAGAGAGAGAGAGATCGTGTTTGCGTGTGTGTATACAGATAGTGGAGAGGAGGAGGAGGGAGAAGAGAGAGAGAGAGAGAGAGAGAGGAGAGAGAGAGAGAGAGAGAGAGTACGATCAAGAACAAAAACAATTCTTTATTGCCGTCACCTTTGAAAGTTTTTTTTTTTTTTTTTTTGGACTCGTTTAAAATGGCTGTGCATGACACAAAAAACGATTACATCGAAACCAGATAGACAAGATGGGATGGGGAAAAAACAAAGAAAATAGAAAACGGCAGAATCTGCAATGCAGATGAGCTTTGTTTGCCTAATAATATGACAGACTGTCCAATGAGCCGCAATCCACTCTCATGACAGCAAGCCATCAACGTCCGAGGTGAAATTCCGATCAGTTCATGTACCATGAGAGTCACCTTTGAAAGATATTTGGCACAAGACAACACCAACAAGAAAAGAAAAAAAAAGTGCTTCGATATCAATTTTGCGTGGCTTTGAATGCCTCAAAAACAAAGCTTGCTAATATTTTTGGTGTTCCCTGGAGTTTAATAGAGTACTTGGTTTGAAGTCGTTGGCACCAAATATTCTTTTTCCTGGGTCATCTGTTAGATCTTGCATCTGTTCTACTTGTATCTTTAGTTTTGTTCTTAAGTCATGAAGTACTCTACAATTATCTAAAAAATGAAATTCGTCTTCTATTTTCATTACATGCTATACAAAATCTTTGATTTCGTTGTATACCCGCATAACGACCTTTCTCAACATTTAAGTCATGCAAGCTAACACGCAATTTACATAGTGCTTGTTTTTTTCGTACTGTCCATATCAGTCAACAAGTGATATTTCAGTATGATATTCAGATGATCTGATGACATTGTAAAACTCTAAAACGGCTGTATTTTGTCTTTTCCTTTGCCCAAAATTCAATATTCATGGCTTTCAATGTTGTATAGTGAATTTCAGTCTATGCTTACTCAGTGTTTGACTGGTTCAAACCAAACATGGTTTAATCCTAAACTGTAAAGAATATTTTTGATAAACAAGAGCCATGGATATTGAATTCCTTGTCTTTATTCACCATGTCGTTGTATGGACTTTTTAAATATGTTTCTTCCGACTTATCTAAAATATGCAGCCAAAATCCAATGGTTTCGACAAGCTATGTGAATCCCAGTTGGAAATCTTCCTAGACTCTAGTTCACTTAGAGTCGTTAAAGTAATTGCTTTTGAGTGTAAACCAAGAAGACGTTTACAGAATTTCACATTTAAATTTTCATGTGGGTGTTTTGAAGAAATACTATTTTGGAAAAAAATCAGATATATCAAATGAGTCCATGTTACACATTGTACTTTTTTCTCAGACCATGGCAACCAAACTTCTGCTCCATAAGTCGCTATAGAGTAACCAAAGTATTGAAAATTGTAATATTGTATCAAAAACGATGTTGGTTCCTCTGATTAATCGATATAATGAATGTGAAGCTTTACTTGCTTGCTTAGCAAGTTGAGTTTTCGCCAAAATAAAGGAGCCGTCAGAATACGAAGTTATTTCAGATATTGTACTGATCAGTTGTCTGAAAGATCTCAGTACCAAATTTAAATAAGATGGGAACTTTGGTTTTTATGTGTAAAAAATGAATACCTTTGTCTTTTGTACATTAATTTTCATATCCCAAGTTAAACAATATTTATTCAATCTGTCAAGCTTGTTTTGAAGACCTTTCTTTGTTTTAGAAAAAAATAACTAGGTCATCTGCATACATTAAACATGATATAGGGGTCTTTTCATCGGTATATGGACTATCTGTCTCCCCAATATACTTTGGAATATCATTACGAAAAATATTAAATAGAGTCGGACTAAGAACATTTCCTTGTAATACTCCTTTACGTACGTTTATATTATGGGATAGACCTTCATTCGTTTTTGCATATTTTGGAATTTCATACATGTTTATAATAACTCTGAAACAGTTTCCTTGTATGCCTATTTCATGTATTTTTAACAAAAGTGCCTCACGCCAAACATTATTGAACGCTTTTTCAAAATCGATAAAGCAGCCATATAGGCGATCTTTTCTCCTTTTCATTATATCATCAACAATTTTCTTTAACACATATAGATGATCTGATGTTCTGTGTTCTTTGCGAAAGCCTGCTGGTTTTCCCTGCTAGTAATGATTTTCTTCCAAAAAGTTTGTTATTCGTGTGATTTAATATATGGCAAAACAAATTACTGAGTGGGTTATTAATTGTTATACCTCGATAATTTAAAGGATTGACGGATCTCCTGATTTATGAATGGGGACATTTATTCCCTCTTTCCATGCTTCTGGATATGCTCCTGAGAAAAAATACTTGAAATACATTTCTAATTATTTCACCTGTATCGGGTAAACTGGTTTTGATTATTTCATTATAATCCCATCTTCTCCAGCCGCTTTTTCGTTACGCATATTTTTTAAGCATCTAAAATTTCTTTAGATGATATTGGAAAATCAAGATCAGAGTAACTTAATTCTGAAGAGAGGTTTTTCCAATTTAGAATTAACTTTATTTTGCATCTGTTTCAACATTTACCTCTGTACCAATAAGATTTTGTAAATGGTATAGCCACTTTGTACTACTTATCGCTCCATGGGGTTATTTCCGTTTGAGAATCTGCTTCATGTAATTGTTTTAATGTTTTCCACACATTGTTTGGATCTTGTAAATATGCTTCATTCAGACTCTGAACTAAACTGTTCTTATAAATCTTTTTCTTCCTTTTCAACAAACGTTTGTATATTTTCATTTGTGAAATTACTTTTCATGTAATGTTTTATTTTGTGGATTTCTGTCAGTGCATTTCTTAAAGATTTCAGATCTCGTCTTTGAATATAGCAGTCTTGGTCAAACCATTTTTTGGCGTTTTCTAGATTTTCTTTTAGTTATAAGCTTATGTCGTAATACCAGTTTGCAGCATACTTTAATGTATTCGTAAGTTTTTCAAAAACAAGAGTGGCTAAATCAACTGGGATGGTTCATCAGTATGATTTTAATTTCTTGTAACGATTCACTAATTTGCTTGGGGCCGGATAGCTCAGTTGGTAGAGCGCCGGACTCGTGATCCTGGGGTTGCGGGTTCGAATTTCGGTATAGGGGGATTTTTCCCTCGGAGTTAACATTGGTCTGACTCCATTCCCCATATAGTCCTTCGAATGAGACTATAAACCGAGGTTCCGTGTGTGAACGCACGCATAACATCTTGCACACACGTAAAATCCCATCACCAACTTTCGGAAGAGAAGGCCAGTTTGGCCGTTGGTATGGATGACACGTGACACATAGCATGCACCTTCCCCAAGATGGAGTATGGCTGCCTTAATGGCGGGATAAAAAAGGGTCATACACACAAACTCCACTGCCTGGCTATACAGGGAGTGTCCGCAGGAGTATCAGCCTGCGTACGCAGAAAGAAAAGAAAGACTAATTTGCTTTGTTTTTAAAGCTGTACAGAAAGCATCAGCGGAATTATCATCCCAGTAAAATTTTATATAATTTTCCTTTTGGCTATTAGTTTGCTTATAAAATGTGCTCTTACTGAAATAACTCTTGTCTTTCGTTCCATTTTTCAAGATAGGTAAATACAGTGTCATACTGAGTGGACAATGATCTGAAAATGGTTTAGTTCCATAACTTTCATTTCAACTATATTTTGTGTAAGTTCTTCTGAACATATAAAGTAATCTAACCACACTACTACCTTGGTGTATATGACAAGTGTATTTTCCTTCCAAATCACCCAGTGTCCTACCATTTCGACTAGAAGGCTGTTGTCTGTACAGATGTTGATTAATCTCTTACCATTTTTGTGAACAACATGATCCATAGAACATCTATTATATGTTTTATTAATTCGATTGTAGTGACGGAGATAAAAACAATAATGAATTGAGTCATTTTCCGTATAATCTATCAATGTTCCAGTCCTAGCATTACAATCGCCACAAATAATGTTGCCTTTCGGCGAAAAATGTTCTATATCATTTTGTAATTATCCCATATCAAATCCGGATTATTTCTACCATATGATGAGTATATGTGCGGTATATAGCATCAACATATATAAGTGTCATCTCCCTGTTTGTCTACGTTTGGTATAAACATCCAAACTATATCTCCATTACTTTGTGGTAAACATTTGACATGTTCTCTAATTTCATGTTTTACAAATACTGCAAAGCCTTACACGCTTTTTTGTGTTGTTCACACAAATGAACTTCAGGTGCAAAGTGTGGAAAATGTATATTCTTTGTGTCTTCATATGTTAGATGAGTTTATTTTTCCAGGAACACTATATCATATGATTTTTATTATTTTAATAAACTGCCAGTCTTTGTATTTGTTTGTCTTTATACCATCAATGTTTCATATAAAACCATTAGTATTCCATGACAGGATACTATTTTTCTCTTCCGCATACTGTGCTTATATTATGTAACGTCGTTGCTAAGTTACTAGCAGATTTATAAGTGGTACTTTTTCTTCATCACGTTTAGTTACATCAAAATTAATATATTAATCGATCTTTAAGTGTCACCGATTACAATCGTGTCTGTTAATATTATTTAGTTACTTATTTTAACTTGTTTTCCAATTCTATTATGTTCATTTCACTTTTGAGCTTTTGGTGACAAATGCTATGTCCTCTTTCTTCTTTAGCGACTGTACCGCTGGTTTGGAAAGTCATTGTTGTTCATCGGAAGGTATTTGAACTTTCGTTGGGAGCGTAGTCGCCATCATCATACATTTCCCGTAATGTGTAATTACGATTTGCATAGTGCTTAAACATCTTGACCCTGTACAGAATTCTGATGATAAGTGTAGCTCGTTTTCTTGGTGCTCTCCAGCCAAATCATCATTGTTCCATTGATCCCAGTTGTGTAACTGGATGTGTTGATTCTCCCTCGTTGCCGTCCATTTTCTGTTGTCTCGTTGTTCACGTATATCCCTTGAATAAGATGATGATTTCCGTACTTTCTTTCATCCGTCCATCGCTGTTGTTAGTAGTCTTCACTCTTTGTTTGATATCTGTTTCTTCCGTACAGGTCGATTTCTTCATCGTATTGTTGGCTTAGCATCTTCTCATACTGCCAGTCAGTTCATTAACTCTTCGCCAACGCCAATCTCATTACCTCGATATCTGTCTTCGTTATTTGTCTCCGTTTTTGTTGACGAAAGTTTCTCCCTTGTAGATGTGGGTATTCAAGGTTTCATTCCTATCAATATGTCTTTCTCCATGAGTCGTTCTTTCTTGCAAAACAACTGGAAGATATCTTCTTTGCTGTTTTCTTTCATTTCTTCCATAATATCTTACCTCACCCATGTTGTTTCCATTGTTGTTCACATCCACATCCTTGTTCTTTGCCTTGTTGCAGCAGTTTTTCCTTTGTGTGAGTAATCTTCATTGCTTTGCTCTCGTCTCTTTCTCTTGAGTGTTCAATCTCATAATTGTTTCGTTGCTGTGGTTTTTCTTTCACGTTTGGTCTCAGCTTTATGTCTTTGTTGTTCTGTCGTCTTCCCTCCGACGCATTCTAATTCATTGTGATGACTTGAGCTGGGTTTATGGCAGAAGTCTTTATCATTTTGCTGCAGTGTTCTTTCATGCACCTGAATGCCTTCTTCGTCTTGAGTTGAGTTATGTTTAGATTGCAATGCATCTCTTCTGCATTGTCGACATGGTCGTTCATGTACATGTTCAGCTTCTTCATTTCTTTGCAGCTTCCCAAATCGTTTTCAGGTGGTTCAAGTTGATTTTTCATTTGTTCATTCGCCTGTAGAGGCTTTCTTATTTCTTTGCGAGTCACGCGACTTCTATTCTTCAATTGTTTCGTTTTTGATGGTTTTCCCACAGAATATTGTCTAATGGCGTCCAAGGCCACCGCAATGATACTGCTTCCTTTTCGGTTTGGGTGGAAGTTGTCTTTGAGATATTGCGGATAGATGTGGTCGTGTCCAATAAATGATGTGTTTTCCAAATCATGCAGTTCTGACACCAGCAGAGCATTGAATAGATCGATCCTTTTTTTTGCATGAATTCGTCGCGATTCTTCAAGGCCTTACTCACTACAATATGGGTAGTAGGTGTACTTTTGCACGCAGTTCCCTCACTGCACTTGCTAGCTTGTTGCTTGCTGTTTGAGGCTCACCGTCCTTTAAGTCATTCACTCCGATGTGTACTAATACCACGTCTGGAGGATTGGAAGTTCTGTCGAATGTTACCTTGCAACTTTCTGCTGTTGGTGCTGCTGTCATGTCGACGTTAAATCCGTACGAATGACCAAGTCTCTCTGGGTCAACTCCTCTAAGAACAGAGTCATACAAGATAGTTACTAATGGAAGCAGAGAGTTGCCAGTTTCTGTTTTTTGTTCACTGGAAATATCTTCCACCAGTGTGTTTGAGTCGCTGCCGTTCTCAGTCTCAACCTCTGAACTTCCTGACCCACTACTGTCATCCCCACTGTCCTCAAACATATGAGTATTTTCTTTTTCTTCTGATTTTTCCATCTGCAAATTTGTGTGTGTGTGTGTGTGTGTGTGTGTGTGTGTGTGTGTGTGTGTGTGTGTGTGTGTGTGTGTGTGTTGTTGCTATTATCGGGAGAAGTAGGATTGCTGGATTTTAGATTTTGTTTTTCTTGTGGAACAGCATTTAATTAATTTGCAAGTTTTTTCGTTGGATTTAATTGAGCAATTTTTGGGAATCCAGAGCTCTGTGCTATTGTAGATGTCTGTAAGATTTTCTGACCATCAAGTCTTCCGTTTGTGTTTCTGTGTCCCAGCTGTTTGCTGTTAACATCATCATCTTGTTTCGACAAGCCCTCCTTTTCACATGTAGAAGGTATCTTATTGGGATGACTTTCCGCATAAATGGTCATTGACTTTGACTTTGTTTTGGTGTTAGAGCAGAGAATCTGTAGTTTTGAGGAGTTTTCGTTGGTAAGATTTGACCTTTCAGGTGTTTGTCTACTCTCGACGATCAAGTCTTCTGTTTGTGTTTCTGCATATCTGTTGTTTGCTGTCACGACCGACCCCTGGAGGTCTGCCCTGGCAGGATCGGTCTAGGTGGGAGTGAAGGGAGTGACTGACCTCACGCGCTCCGCAAGAGACCACACAATAAAGATTACGATACAACACCCATTTATTCACACCAGCAAAATAAACATTCCAACACACACAACATGCACAATCACGATCAAGCACTCCAACGCACACAACATGCACAATCACAATCAAGCACTCCCACCCCCACAACATGCACGATTATAAATAAATATTTCGCCATACGACGTACACGATCACAATTACAGCACTCCAGCACATATGACATATACACAATTATAAAGGAATATTCCCAGTATCAATCCTTTCTCACACCATGGAGCGCGTCCACATCCCTGCCCCTGTCAAGTCCGCAGGGAGCACCCTGTCGCACTAGGTGCTCCGAGCCGGACTGGTTCTCGCAGGGAGTCGCCAAAGCCGACACCCTCGACTCCCAAGCGGGCAGTGAAGAGAGTGTCCCGGGGGGGGGGGGGGGGGGGGGGGGGGACCGTAGCTGTTACTGGAGGTCCTGGACGGGGGTCCAGGCCGGCCAGTCGAGACGGCGGGCTCCCTAGCAGTCCACGGTCCCGACCAAGGCGTGGCCTCGACCAGCGCGTGGCACCATCTCGTCCGTGGTCTCAGCCAGAACGTGGCTCGACCAGCACGTGGCACCATCCAGTTCGTGCTCCAGGTGAAGCCCCCGGGAGGGGGGAGGACGTAGCTGGGAGGAGAGTCGGAGAGGAGGAAAAGAAGAAGGAAGGAGGAAGGAAGAAGGGTACTGGAACCCTGCCGTCAGTACCGTCTGACCATTGCTGTCAAGTCTTAACAGCCACTCGCATGATGGGCGAGGGGAAGTGTATTTAACGCACACAGTACACCATTGAATCAAGTCTTCCCACACGATGCAGGTAAAGACTGCATTAAATCAACAGGTTATAAACAAATATGAATTATTCTCCACCCTTCTCTCACTCACGCTTAACGTTTCCTTCCTTAGGAATAAATCAACACAGCGACCATCGCTTAATAACTGCCACCACATTTGCAATAGTAATTCAATGGCATAATTGTCACATTTTATAAACACATTTCAAAATAAACACAAATCTCCAACCACGCATTCCGAACGACAAATCATGCGTACGCACGCTCGTGAACATAAAACTCGTTCTCCTTGCACACACAAACAGACGGTGGCCGAAGGATAAAAGTCGGCGAATGTGACAGGGGCGGACGAGCGAGAACAAGCAAGTTCCAACCTGAATCACCAGGTTCTCTCCTTCCCACCGACTCCGCATCACCAGATACATAAACAGGAGAAAGAATTTTGGAAATAATTTAGAATGGCCAGGTTAAAGATGGAATTGACCAGAGAAAGGTCTCACACAATATTTCTCTTACAATTTCGAAAACAAAAGAAAATTGCGCAAAAGTGAAGACTAAGCCGGCTACAACAACAAATCAAAACAAACAGACCACGAAACTGATGCTTACCAGCTTACCCGTGGGTGACCCCGAAGAGGCGGGTCAAAGGACTCTCTCTACCCTCTGTCCAGTCGAGAGGACAGAGGCGAAGATGCGGAGACAGAAGAAATGATGTCCCTCTCCTACAGGCCGACTGCAGGAATTGAAAGTACTGACTGTACTCTCGATGATAAGGTAAAGAACAGGACTGGAGCAGGCGCCCCCAGAGACATCTTCCGCTCGAGTGAAGAGCTAACCTCCTCAGCAATGGCGGCCAACATGCCATGCTGCGTCACAGAGTGAGCATACTTCAAACTAAAAGAAACGAAGCACGTGCGACAGGTTAAAAGACAGGCGAGAGGCCGATAGACAGAAAGTTCGAGAGAAAGGTACGGCCACCCGTGAACTTGCAGGATGAATAGCACGGGCGGTGGAATTTAGAGAGAGAGAGAGAGAAAGCAAACCGAAGTTGAGCTGAACCACACCAAGGTGCAACCGCACCACAAGCCACTAAGGGCGGATACACGACAACAGCACGACAATAAACAAATAAGTAATTCCGCCACCCTAGGTGGGTCGAACGTCGTAGGCCTCGTGACAAACTCGTGACAAACCCCCCTTCTAAAAGCATCTGTTTCTCTGGATACAGTGCTCCTTTGAACCTTGACGCATGTGCAAATTCACAACCAATGGGACCGAACCCAATCTCTGTGATCGACAGAGTACGATAATCCAATACAAACATTCCACGATAGAATCACGCCGAGAAATACATAATACTACATTTATCAAACAACTAAGCGAACCTTCCAACCATGAAAGTAACAATCCGAACACTGGTGATTCACTACCGTTAACATCACTGAAGTGAAAACTGTCACTACACTGATACAGAGACCAAAAGGGGATATAACCTGGTTGAGGGGAAGTGTCCTCTGACTGATTTTCCAATATGCTAACTACGGAGCTCGGCTAAGATAGTCAGCATCCGTATTACAGGAACCTTGATATGACGGAAAGTGAACGCATGACTCTGCAGCTCTACTGCCCACCCATGAGTCGACGGACTGACTGGCCGGATCCGGTCCAGGTAACTGGAGAGGATGATGATCGCTCTCCAGCACAAACTCACGGCCGTACAAGTAGGGGTATTGATAGTCCTAAGCGGGACAGCCTTGGGTATCGACTCGCAGATTCTACCACTACGAAGTGTTAGCGGTGACCGCGATCGGATGGAGGATTAATGGGTCCCACCAGGTCGACCCCAACCTTGCTGAATGGCTCCCCAACCCGTGGCACTGACCTAGGGGAACACGCTTCAAGCGACCCCTAGGCGTTGTCCGTTGGCAGACATCGCAACTGCGGCAGTTACTGCCTGACCTGTGAGTTCATCCTGGCAGAAGAAATCCTGCCTAACTCGCTCGAGAGTCCGCTTGGAGCCCATATGACTGCCATGGGGGAATCGTGGGCCTGCCGGAGGACAGACTCTCTCAAGCTTGGGGAACGACAAGCTGCTTGGCCCACGATCTGCCTGAGTGGAAACCCTAAAGGGATCCCCTTGTGGAGCTTGAAGCTCACCTTGGCGTGTCGGGCAGACTGAGCGGGACGATCCACCAGTTGTCGCAGGCGTTGGACATCCAAGTTCCCTGGCTGAAGACGGATAATGCTAGCGGATCGGCCCTTGCCGAACCTCGTCAGAGATTCGGTGGGAACGGGACGCAATTCCTGTTCCTGCTTCTTAGCTTTGGCGGTTGTGGTGACTCCACACACGCCTGTACGGGAAAATCCGTAGACACGGGCTGACTGCGTCCGTCTGCGAAGGTGATAGTATTCCTATGAAAGGGAATCAGAGGTCGCTCCACGCGATGGCCCATACTTCGCCACAGAAGTAGGGGGTGGAGTTAGAAATAAGTACAGAAGGACGGGTGGGGGTTAAAACCAGCCTCCAACCCGCACACATCATAACTAGCGCCCCCCCGGGGCCCTCAGGGGAAACCAAATTCTTATCCAAAAAGATCTTTAAATGCTCCCGAACCCCTGATGGTTTTCGACCAAGGAGGAACCACAACGAGAGAAACACTGGCACTCTGAATCACCAGAAGCTGGGAGGGAAAACCCACGTTAGCTGAGGCACGAGGACGTTGGAAAGGACCAGCCCCACGATTTACCAGCGGCTTTAGGACAATCTTTCCAAAATGTGGCCAGACGACCACAAAGAAAACACAGTGGGGCGCTGAAATCCCGATGAACTGCCGGGCCTTGTTCACCCCCTAGCAGTTGTCGGCGCCTTACCGCCACTAAATCCGTGGAGGGCTTCCTCTCCGTATCGGGGCGATGCCCATAAGCCCTGCGAGCTCAGCAAACACCTCAGCTGTGTGAATCGCAGCCCCCAAAAATCCTGAGGTGCTGTCTCGCCTATCCGGATCCTAACTCTGGGGACACAGTTGTTGGTGAGCTGTTCAATGAGGATCAGATCCTCCAGCTCAACTTAGCTAACTGACGCCAGTCCCTAGCGTTTTGGCAGCCTTTTCCCCAAAACTGCACGAAGGTCTCGTCATTATTCTTCTTCATGGCCCTAAACTTCCTCCTGTAGGTCTCTGGGGTAAGGTGGAAACGCTTACGCAGAGCCAACTGCATGTCTGCATAAGACGCACCTTCATTTAGAGTGAGCACAACTCCCTTGCAGCACCAGATAATCCAGAAAAAAGGGTTTGCATACCCTTTTTTGCTCCTCAGACAATTGGTTTAAACACAACCTTGTCGAAATGCTTTTAAGAACAAAATCAAGTCCTCACTAGGTCTGAAACTCTGGAAGCTTTAATTTTGGGGCCCTCAAACTCTATCACCTGCCTGGTAAATTAACCCCTGGTTTACAGAAGCGGGAGGCCGCGAAAGAAGTTGTTCCATCTCCTCCCTACGCAGAGCCTCCATCCTGTCTAGTTCTTCCCTACGGAGGGCTTCCTGCTGTCAGCCTCCCCCCTTTACGCTGAGCGCCTCTCCCTACGCTGAGCAGCTTTTTCCTTACGAAGGGCCTCCTGTCGGGCAGCCTCTTCTCTGCGCAGCATAGCCTCTTTCCCTATGCATAATCCCCTGTCTGTCAGTCTCCTCTCTGCGCAGAGCCTCCTGTCTAGCGGCCTCCTCTCTACGCTTTCCCTACGGAGAGCTTCCTGCCTGACTGCCTCTTCCCTACGTTGGGCCTCATCCTCCCGTCGCTGTCGCTCTAGAAACATCAGGACGGAAGTGATGTCTGGGCGGGGTTCACCACTCCCGACACGGGAGGATGATCCGTCTGACCCGTCCCTTGGGTCTCGACTTTCCCTTTAAGGAAAGTCTTCTGGGGCATGCCCTTACGAGGGGAAGCCTGGAGAGGAAAAGGTTTCGGTCTCTGCGACTCAACAGAAGCCCACAGTTGCTTCGCTTACTCTGACGCTTCCGAAGCGGAAGTGCCAGTCGGGTCTCGACAGGAGACCCCCAGCGAAGAGGTAGTAAAAGTACTCACTGGGCTACCTGCTACAGCACTGGAATAGATAAGTTACCGTAGTCGAAGTATTTGTACTAATGTAGGGACTACGTAACATTTTGAATACCCTTCTTCTTCGACGCCCGCGTCCCCATACCCCCAGCGCCGGACGTCGCCATGACAACAATATCCTAGAGTTTTCCAAATACAGGGGAAAAAAAACAATTCCACTAGAGAAAAAAAAAAAACAAATTTTTAGGGGCGTGTTGATATGTGTGTATGTGTGTGGGTGCGTGTGTGCGGACAGCCCCCGGGCTGCTCCCACTCTGGCAACACCCGGGGCTCTACAGCACGAGCAACAGTGCGGTGGGGCTCACCGAAAAAAAAACGAAACAAAAACTATGTCCGGCTGCCCCACTCTGGCAACACCGCGCTCTACAGCACGAGCAACAGTGCGGTGGGGCTGGCCAAAAAAAAAAACAAAACAAAAACCTAGCAGCGGGATCCGAGAGAGGAAAAAAAAAAACACTAGCGTCCGATACAACCCCCTGTACTCAACAACCCGGTAGAGAAAAAAAAAACAAGAATTGGCTAAATACAAAACAGGAAGGGAAAGACTGAGCGGCAACAAAAGGGGCAAGACTTACGGCCGTACCTGCGTGAGGTACCCGGCGGAAGGAGGTTGGACGCGGTCGACTCCCCTTGGTCTCACCTCGACTCCCGAGTCACGCCCGGGTGTTCCCTCAGGCCACAACAAGACTCCCTTCACGCTAGAGTCACCCAGCCAACCAACCACGAACAAACACCCACAAACTGACTAAACATAACAAAACAGACAAAAACTAACAGTTACTCTGCGAAACGAGAGAGAGGACAGCCAGAGCCCTTCACATCCCGGACGAGCCCCCACAATTGCACGACCCACCCCTGGAGGTCTGCCCTGGCAGGATCGGTTTTAGGTGGGAGTGAAGGGGGTGACTGACCTCACGCGCCCCCGCAAAAGACCACACAATAAAAGATTACGATACAACACCCCATTTATTACACTCAGCAAAATAAACATTCCAACACACACAACATGCACAATCACGATTTAAGCACTCCAACGCACAAAAACATGCACAATCACAATCAAGCACTCCCACACCCACAACATTGACGATTATAAAATAAATTATTTCGCCATACGACGTACACGATCACAATTACAGCACTCCAGCACATATGACATATACACAATTTATAAAGGAATATTCCCAGTATCCCAAACCTTTCTCACACCATGGAGCGCGTCCACATCCCTGCCCCTGTCAAGTCCGCAGGGAGCACCCTGTCGCACTAGGTGCTCCGAGCCGGACTGGTTCTCGCAGGGAGTCGCCCAAAGCCGACACCCTCGACTCCCAAAGGGGCAGTGAAGAGAGTGTCCGGGGGGGGGGGGGGGGGGACGTAGCTGTTATGGAGGTCCTGGGACGGGGGTCCAGGCGGCCAGTCGAGCGGCGGGCTCCCCTAGCAGTCCACGGTCCCGACCAAGGCGTGGCCTCGACCAGCGCGTGGCACCATCTCGTCCGTGGTCTCAGCCAGAACGTGGCCTCGCCAGCTCGTGGCACCCTTCCCCGTTCGTGCTCCAGGTGAAGCCCCCGGGAGGGGGGAGGACCCTAGCTGGGGGAGAGTCGGAGAGGAGGAAAAGAAGAAGGAAGGAGGAAGGAAGAAAAGGGTCTGGAACCCTGCCGTCAGTAAACCGTTGACCATTGCTGTCAAGTCTTAACAGGCACTCGCATGATGGGCGAGGGAAGTTTTATTAAACGCACAAGTACAAACCCCTTGAATCAAGTTTCCCACACGATGCAGGTAAAAAAGACTGCATTAAATCAACAGGTTATAAAACCAATATGAATTATCTCCACCCTTCTCTCACTCACGCTTAACGTTTTCCTTCCTTAGGAAATAAATCAACACAGCGACCATCGCTTAATAACTCCACCCCCATTTGCAAATAGTAATTCCCAAAGGCATAATTGTCACATTTTATAAAAACATTTCAAAATAACACAATTTTCCAACCACGCATCCCAACGACAAATCATGCGTACGCACGCTCGTGAACATAAACTCGTTCTCCTTGCACACACAAACAGACGGTGGCCGAAGGATAAAAGTCCGGCGAATGTGACAGGGGCGGACGAGCGAGACCCAAACAAGTTCCAACCCTGAATCACCAGGTTCTCTCCCTTCCCCACCGAAATACCGCATCACCGATACATAAACAGGAGAAAGAATTTTGGAAATAAATTTGAATGGGCCCGGTTTTAAAGATGGAATTGCCAGAGAAAAGGTCTCACACAATATTTCTCTTACAATTTCGAAACAAAAGAAAATTTGCGCAAAAGTGAAGACTAAAACCCGGGTAACACAACAAATCAAAACAAACAGACCCACGAAATGATGCTTACCAGCTACCCCTGGGTGACCCCGAGAGGCGGGTCAAAGGACTCTCTCTACCCCCTGTCCAGTCGAGAGGACAGAGGCCCAAGATGCGGAGACAGAAGAAATGATGTCCCTCTCTACAGGGCCCACTTGCGGAATTGAAAGTACTGACTGTACTCTCGATGATAAGGTAAAGAACCAGGACTGAGCAGGCGCCCCCAAGACATCTTCCGCTCGAGTGAAGAGCTAACCCCCTCGCAATGGCGGCCAACATGCCATTTCTGCGTCACAGAGTGAGCATACTTCAAACTAAAAGAAACGAAGCACGTGCGACAGGTAAAAAGACAGGGGAGAGGCCGATAGACAGAAAGTTCGAGAGAAAAGGTACCGGCCACCCGTGAACTTGCAGGATGAATAGACGGGCGGTGGAATTAGGAGAGAGAGAGAGAAAGCAAACCGAAGTTGAGCTGAACAACACAAGGTGCAACCGCACCACAAGC
Source organism: Conus ventricosus (assembly GCA_018398815.1). NCBI lineage: Eukaryota > Metazoa > Mollusca > Gastropoda > Neogastropoda > Conidae > Conus > Conus ventricosus. The sequence goes on along the minus strand of CM031600.1, from coordinate 9,237,011 downwards.
CACACTAAGGGACGGATACCGACAACAGCAACGACAATAAACAAATAAGTAATTCCGCCACCTAGGGGTCGAAAGTCGTAGGCCTCGTGACAAACTCGTGACATTTGCTGGCGATTTCTTGTTGAGTAGTCATTACGGTTTTTCTCTGTTTGGTAATTTTGTCCAGTTTGTCTATCTCTGCATTAGCTCAGTTTTTTTTATGTGACGAATGTCCCCTATTTGCGAAGCCAAGCTGCATATAGTCCTTGGGCCAAGGAGGTCTAAATGCCTTGTTTTGTAAAGTGTAGCAAATTCGTTGAGATAAGAAAACAATTGGTGTTCTGTGTAGGGTTTTTGGTACATATCAATAATCAGTGTGTTACATTGTGGATATGGGTGGAGTAATTAGGAATTTTGACTTGAAGTTTATTAAGAAAAATGAAAAAATACCCTTTTTCTGGTATCTTCAGGATAGATGTTATAATAGTTCAATCAAATTTGATTTTATACGCAGACAAGCATTCAGTAAACACCCAGCCCACTTTAAAGGGGAATGCGGTTCATGGATTTGCCTAGTTTGATGTGTATGTGGTGTGTGTGTGGTGTGTGTGTGTGTGTGTGTGGTGTGTGTGTGCGTGATTTGCCTAGTTGAATGTGTGTGTGTGTGTGTGTGTGTGTGTGTGTGTGTGTGTGTGTGTGTGTGTGTGCGCGCGCGCTCGCGTGTGTATGTGTGCATACTAATATCTTTGATGTTTATGGGTCTATTTTGATGAATTTTTGTGTGGAAGTCTGTATTGAGTAGGGATGGTATATCACGATTGGCGTATCTGTGCTGTCGTGTGACATAATGGTGTCAGTGCATTGTAATTTTGATTTGGGAATATCTTGGGAATGCTGGGCCAATTTTCAAGATACACATGTCATTGGAACTGGCTCATAACCTCTCCGTGATGATGTAGGTGGCTATCCTATATGATGACACTGAGTACCTGACCCTTCAGAGGTGGGGCACTCATTTTTTTTATTAAATCTGTTATTCTTCCTTGCTGCTTCTGACGAAACTAGTTTTTGCCAATACCCTCTAAATGGAGTATGTAATTCGGGAGGGGCTACAAGACAGTTAGGCATATCCAGGGGGTATCTTACCAGCAGTTTGTTAATGCTTGTTTATGTTGCCAAAGTAGTTAAAATTTATTGATGATTCAGAATTGTGTTTTTTCCCCTTAGAAATGCTTCTGATAATTAACTGAAAAAGCAGCCAATTCCTAATTGTAAGTCATGAATGTTCGGAAAGTAAAACCACCAAATTTCCCGATAAAGAGATTACATTCGACATGTATTAAGACATGTATTAAACATGCTGTTAATCATCACAAAGTGATGTTGCCTGCAGCCAACTTCCACAGTTTATGTAATCCACAAATAAAGAGCAGGTCTAACCCACAGACGATAGTAATCCACAGGAATGATAGTCCCATACGTTAGCACGCAGGAGTTAATTAGAAACTGTCTCACATCCACAAGGAAATCATGTTAAATACAAATTCTGCTGACTGTCATCCCAGAATGATTAATTCAAACATAATCCACATCTGAACTGTTATTTCTGAGTCTCTGTCATTGTCATCGAATTGGCTAACTGTGTCAGTCTTGTACAAAGTATCTGTCATGATGCTGGCACACTGGGCACACTGGCTAAGGTCAGTGCAAGGCATGTCTGCACTTTTACAGCTACATTTTTTTGAAGAACAGTTGTCTTTTTTACAACTACACTTCACAGTTGGATAAGGGATGAGAGAGCAGATGAGACTCCATCCATTTTATGGATAAGTATAGAGACTTCTGGTCAGTCTTGTCGATCTGCCATCCATGTTCCAGAGATGATGGAGCGGATATATTGTGCTGAAATGATGTCGCCAGATTGCTGCTAGTAAGTAGCCCTTTGAGAATGAAGCGTAAGACAGTCACTGTTTGGTGAGTGTGAGTGGTCCAACTTGCATGTCACACTGAAGATATTGTGCCGAGCCTCATTGACAGATCTTGTGTTCTGGTTGTAAAGGCTGCTTACAAAGGCTTCCAGGTTCTGCATCTGCAATGTGGTGAGCACCGAATTTTGACCTAAGTCAGTGAAGGTTGCAATGTGCGCTGGAGAACTGGCCATGAGTTGAAAAGGTTTGCTTTTCCTTTCAGTTAACTGGTGCTGTCACATCCTGTGAATGCATGAAAGCCAACTATTGCTTCTGAAACATGTTGACCAAGCTTTTCCATGATAGGATTGACATTCAACAGCCTTGAGTTATTTCCAGATCCAGTGGAGAAGTAGAGTCTGCACGAAGATGATTCACCACTGGCAACACACAATAGTACACATCAGTGTCAAGACTTTAATCACAACGTTGGCATGTAAGTCAGGAGCATGTTTGGCATGAAGCAGAAGTCTGGATCTGCCTCTCATGATCACAATCGAGTTCTGGAACACTGTTTGTCAGGACGCTGTAGAACTGGGATCAGCTGACATTATCAAGCCAAGCTGTTTTCAAGTGTTGCATATAAGGTTCTTCCACTCAGTTCTTCACTTGGTAGAGTCTTCCAATGGCATGTGATGAGTGTCTGAGTGATTCCTTGTTTTTTTTTTTCTAGACAACAGACATTTTCGGGAGTTGTTGTGGTGTTTTCTGGCATACGCGGAGAGCCCTTTGAAATATCTGGTTTGTCCCACCTGCTTTCCTGCCTTCATTCAGCATTTTTGATGCTTGTAGCAAAGTATCTGTCACAAACAAAATTTAATGCGGGATGCAGCATAGAAGGAGGCAATCTTAACCATGTTGTCTCAAAACAAAAATGCTCATTTCACCATATGTTCCAGGTTTCTGTCTGCAAGTTCCTGGATCAAGGCCATTCATCAAGATCAAATGTCACGGCCCTGTTGGTGGCTTAACACTGCTCTCTGGGACTTGACTTTCAAAGAAGTGGAGAGGGATGATTATGTGGTACGCTGAGTGCTCTCTGATGTGCTAGTGCAGGAGTCCGGGCTTCATTATATAGGCTTTAAGCAGCATGAATGGTATTCTTAATTTTATAGCACTAAATCTTCCCTTGAATATATTGTAGAAGTTCTTCATCCTGCTTCAGTGAGCAGCATTAATGAGTTTTTCATTGTGGCACTGTTTCACAGTGCTGAAGGGGGTGGTCAGTTTTGCCCGTGTGTTTGTCCAGTTTGGCCTTTCTTTCCTTCTTGCAAATATGCAGACAGGTGGCAGAATATGCTGGCTACTTTGGTTGGCTTTAATGCTTGCATCTGTGATGAGGATGTCTGAACTTCTTAAGTCTTTTCATTGATGAAAATACTTCACTGTCATCGATGCCTCTCCTAAGCCCTTTTCATTCTGTCGCTGAAGCTGCTCCAACCTGTATTAATAAATTGCGTTATAAATAAGTGTATTTAAATATTTATACCACACGTTCCAGCACAAAAGAAATGTTTTGTTTTACACACTACAAACAAACAATTTTGTTATCCCTTTCCCTCTGTAAATCCCTCCTTACTCTTATGATGGGGATGGGTGAATGGGGAGTGAGTGTGAATGGGTGAGTGGGACCTGGATGGATGGGTGTGATTTAATATTGTAGCATAAATTAAGAAGCTGCCCGGATCACAATACCCCATTCCCAACTCCAAATGTACATTGATGCCCAACACCATTAGATTTTCTCATTCAACCATGAAGAAGAAGAACAAAATATACCACACGCACACACACACACACACACACACACACACACACCTAATATTTAAGTAAACCTCAGCTAGTGATGATTTCATGCATACTCTTGCATACACACTTTTTCCAGAACACATACAATGTTATGCATAATTTACCGAGACACAAACATGTCGGAGTACGTGAAACGACAATTACAGACACAGTGTAGACAAACCTTTCTTTCCCAAGTGAGTGAAACGTTACTTGGGAGCAGAGACTGGATCTGGATCTGGATCTGGATTGATCTGGATCAGTACGTCGCAGACGCCAATCAACGGCTATAAGTACGACGGAAGAGGGAGAGCGCAAGAATAGTCTAAAAAGCCACCACTTTATCCTAACAATCTTCCATTAGGTTCGATCTCAGTGGGTAGCCACAAAGGTATCTACATGGAGACATTTTCAGATAACACAATAAACACCTGGGCTGAAAGTACAATGCAGTTTCAATATATTTATTAGCAGTTAAACATATGAAAGTGTCCCACTTACCGATCCTTTCGTGTGAATTGTTGTAACAGTATCGGTGAAATCCGCATCCTTTCTCCGGCGCATCTTCCAAACTTGATGATGTAGTGGAAAGAAAACTTTTTGCAGCGTCTCTCTGTTGGCATGGATACTTCATCCACTCTCGCGCAAACGAACATCATTTTTCGAAAGTAATAACTGTGAATGACTTTACTATTTGATCCTTGTTGCCAACACCATTCGACACACATTGTCAGCGAGTTTGAGTGGGGCGCACAGGTAAGACAGGTTTCGGCAATTTGATGACTTTTCAAACTCATTTTATGCACTGATCTACCCATATCGGCAATGTAACAACCTGGATTTAATAATAATGTTTCATTTGATTTTTTTTCTGCCTCAAGCATGTGCTCACAGGGTGAAAGATAATCGAGGTCGTCCGACCGACCTTAGGTTTGACGTCATAAAGGTGTTTTGACACGTCGTCAGTTGTTCTATTGAATTAACGTCACAGTTGTTTTCTTCTGGTTCTTTTGTCTCTTTGTAGTCAAGTTGTCCGGAAATGCTTTCGTCGTGATAAATATCACAGCATGTTGAGCATGAATATTTTCGTTGTGTCTTTGCAAAGGCACGAACCTGGTATAGCAGCAAATCTGTGCAAGAAAAGTGTATTTTTTGTCCACAGTCCGCGCATTTTAGTGTTCCTTCGTTTGACTCTGATCCGCAGAAGCATGTTGATTCTATCTTTTGTTTTGGTGTCGTTTCTTCTCGTTCTTTTGTCTTTGTCGTTTCTCTGTTCTGTGCGCCCTTTTGTTTCATTTTCACTGTCAAAGATCTCAATGCCTATGTCATATGTGATTGGCTCATGAATGCCTGCAGCTTTCAGAGCCGCCGTGGCCTGCTCATGCGTGTCATAAGCCTTGTGGGCAGCCTGGGCGAAGCCAGTAACCGATTTGCTGGCATCGTTCCACGAATTGAAAATTCCAGTTTTATGACCTTTACTTACTGCGTAAAATTTGTCGCCTTTTTTCTTTGGAGTATTTGATGCCATCTGATGATCGTAAAACTTACCTAAACCCACTAGAACCTTTGATAAATTAGCACAGTTGAGAGCGGCGTCCTGCCATTGCGTTGCTAACCGGAAGTATGTGTGTGTGTGTGTGTACAGATGATGGAAGAGAAGAGAAAGTGTGTGTGTGTGTGTGTGTGTGTGGGGGGGGGGGGGGGGGGGGGGGGCGGAGAGACGCGGGAAGACCAAGCCTATCAAAAGATTAGCTGGGTCGTGTTCCCACAGATCCATTAGGACACAGGGAGACATGCAAACCCAAGCTCACTCCCAGACCCAGCCATCCCCTTCCAAGCGCGGATTAGGGGGTGAGGGATGGGAGTTCAGGGATGATTCTATTCCCTCCTTCTCTTCTTTCTCCGTCCCAGTCGACTGCAGTCCTCAAATAAAAATAGGCACATTCCGGGAGGAAAGTGAAAATGAAAAAGCGTCCAAGAAATACGTCAGTAGCAATTGTTCGGCGAAAGATGTCGGTTAACGAGTATAAACGGATATTTTTTCAGTTCTGGTCGTCCTCTCCTCGCAGTTGTGTGTGCTGTAGGTTGAAATGGGAAGGATAGAGCTACACAGTCAAGTTTCATCAAGAACATGGATCCGTGTCTGACAGTGTCGGTCACATTTCCTGACCAGCACAGCAGATGTCTGCATCCCTCGGGCCTGATTGATAGCCGGGTGTGCAGTGAAGCAAAGCGTAGGTTACAGCCCTGGCTTGTAATATCAGACAACTAACGGTGACTCTTATGTACAGCACCGTCTCCCTCATCTTCGTGGATCGTGATGGGAAAAAAGAATCAGAATGCTTTGGCCCTTCATGCCCTACTGTCTCGGTGACTACTGTTTGATATTCCCGCCACGTCCAAACGACTGCTGGATTTGTGTCATTGTCTTCGGTATTAGCAAGTTTACTTGGGACAGCTGAACGGACGTGATAGCACATTCCGGATGGTGTTCCATGTGATAAGCTCCCATTTGACGACATCAAATGCTGAGTCGCACGGCCATGCGATTCAGCATTTGATGTCGTCAGAAGGGAGCTTAGTGGGCAGTGTCCTTCGTGTGCTGAAATCGAGCAAACCCTGCTGAACAGCTCCGCACTGGCTCAGCAGCGGTGCAGGGTTCTTTGTAGTGAGTTGCCTCACGCCAAACTGATACTGACTGCTGCCGCGGGGGCTGCGCCAGGACGAAAGTGCATGTGAGTGTGAATGAGGTGTCCGAATGGGCAGTGTGGGAGCCGTGCCTGCTGGGGACTGGTGATCAGGGAAGAGGAGGAGGAGGAAGGTGAGGGCACAGCAGATGAAATAGCAGAAAAAAGGTCCGTGATACTGTCAGTGTAGACACCTCAGTCGCGTTATGAAGCAGTAATGTGAAATCATTGTTTATTTCTGTAGGAAACGTTAGCAACGCTGATCAACGTAGCGAGTTTTTACGATTTAGGCCTCCATAGGGGACTTGGCTCCAGAAGAAATATGGTGTCAGAAACACCGTGCAGCGCTCCTGTTGTGACAGCAGTGGTGGAAACCCTGTAAGATCTCCAGGATCGCAGTTCATGTTTCAGCCTTCTCCAGCAACCAGAGATCTTGTAGCACAGAGTTCAGTGGTGTCCAGCAGGACGACTAGCTCATTACAAGATGGGCGTGGTCTGGCAAACTCCAGTCCGGACATTCATCTGCGAATTCATCAGAAAGGGGCACTTGTAAGGCTACCTCTACACTCGGTCCATTCTCTGAGTTGCTTTCCTGTCCATTGTGTCCATCGATGGATGTTGGCAACCCCCCCCCGCCCCACCCCACACCCATTCCCCGTCTCACACACACACACACACACACACACACACACACTAGCTTAAGTAGTTTACCGCAGAATCTTCTAAAGATATTGTTGCAAGATGATTTACTTAGATTTTTGAAGTGATATTATCTCCATGATTTATTCATTTATTAATTTGTTTTCGACATTTGTTATCTTTGTGTATATTTGCTGATCTACATTTGTTTTCTGTATGTATTTTTGCTTATTTATCTTCTTTTGATCAACATTTTTCATCAGATCTAATTAAAGTGTGTCCGTTGGTAGCCTGTAATCTAGCTCAATATTTCAGTCACGGGACTTGACCCTGTCTTTGCATTTCAATTCGCGCATACTTATAATTTTAAAGGAACATTCAAGTTGAATGGAAGCTGTTCAAAATTCATTATGTTCATCTCAAGACCAAAGTTGGCTGCATTATGAATTCATCGAGATACTGATCGTTGTAATCGGGCGGAAACCTTACGTGTCGGTACAGAGTCGTTTTCAGTATTTCAGTATTAGTACCTAGCAGTTCTTACTTTTCATATTGATGCAGAAGACTTTACCCCCCCATACATTCACTTTTAATTTTGGGGGGACCGGAATAGCTCAGTTGGTAGAGCGCCGGACTCGTGATCCTGGGGTTGCGGGTTCGAATCTCCGCCAGGCCGTTTCGGTACAGGGGAATGTTTCCTCGAGTTAACGTTGGTTCTGACTCCATTTCCCATACAGTCCTTCGAATGAGACTATAAACCGAGGTTCCGTGTGTGAACGCACGCATAACATGTTGCACACACGTAAAATCCCATCACCAACTTTCGGAAGAGAAGGCCAGTTTGGCCGTTGGTATGGATGACACGTTACACATAGCATGCACCCTGCGTGAGAAGTGGAAAGAATGAAGGAAGTAAGGATATTGAGCGAACGATATTGGACGACATTGACTGGATGACACGGGAAACGACTGAATGAAGCGTCAGCTGGCAGCTTTTCAGTAGGCACTACCCAGGTAGGCAGCCCGTTGTGTAAACGAGTGTGGATTGTAAAGCGCTTAGAGCTTGGTCTCTAGCCGAGAATAGGCGCTATGTAAGTATTCATTATTATTATTATTATTATTATTATTATTATTATTATTATTATTATTATTGTTATTATGTGTAGAAAGATAAAAAAAAGAGAAAAGTTTTAACTTGCCCCTGATCTTTTCATCTCTGACAGCGTGTCCGCTTTTGTCATGTGTTTTTTCATGTGACAGATATGAAGTACACGATGAGGAATAGAACAAAAGTGCCATTTCATTGGAATTAAAAACAAAAACAAAACGAATTCAAGAAAACAAACATAACTGAACTGTAGTCATCTTATTTGTCTGCAGTTCAGAGGCGGGGTTCAGCACAATGTCGGAACAGAGTCGATTGGTATCACTGCATTGACGTCACCAAGCAGAAACAGCAGGCCTATCATCTTGTGTCAATCGAAACGAGGAATGGCGGTAACTTAATTGGAAAATTCTTTTGCTTCAGATTAACTTTCTGCTGTATGAGCTATGTTTTGACTGGCGCGCGCGCGCGCGAGCGGGCATGTGTGTGTGTGTGTGTGTGTGTGTGTGTGTGTGTGTGTGTGTGTGTGTGTGTGTGCGCGCGCGCGCGTGTGCGTGTGTGTGTGAAATATATATATATACGTGTATGTATGTATGTAAGCGCATTACCAGAAATTTTGCAGACACAAGTTTCAAAGGGTTTTGTAATCTAATATTCCCTTTTAACAGAACTGCAGCCCGCTTGCGGAGTTGATGCGGGTTTCGTAGTCTGCTGGGCAAAACAAAACAATATGATTTGCAGCATGTTGCACGTGCTGTCTTTAGGACACGGTGGCCAAGGCAGAACAATATGTCGCACTAAAGGAGGAACAAAGGAAAGAAGAATGTATGGATGTTAAAATACTTTTAAAAACTGCACATGTGCCATCACCAGTACCCCGAACACTAAAACCTTTTTTACCCAACCAACGCCCTACAAACACGAAAAAGGGTCTCCCTTTGAACGAATCTGCGCGCAAATATGTTACAAAAAGCACTTCAGTTAGCTATTGGCATAGAGTATGATAGTAAAAACAGGCCAATGTAACATGGGTAAATATCAGATGACTGAATGATCAATCAAAGAGACAAGACAGCACTTCAAGCTACCACGTTCAAAATTCAGCGTCGTACGTACTGCTCAAATCTTCCCAAATAACCAAAAACAAACAAACCAACAAAAAAGAAAAAGTAAAAAAAAAAAAAAAAAAAAAAAGGGGGGGGGGGGGGGCGGGGGGGGGGGAGGGGGGGGGGGGGGGGGGAGGCTGGTTTTCGAAGGGCGAATTCAGACGATGACGTACGAGCGGATCCATAAATATGAAGATCACCCAGATGATCTCATGACCAGTCGTTGGTGTCAAGCTAAACGTTATTTGTGAGCAAGGAGCGGTTGTTATCGGCGTGTCCATCGCGGCATTTCTCAGCAGGCAGTGGTGAAAATGTTTGGCGTTTCCTGACTGCTTTACACGTCACTCTGTGCAGGTTGGATATTTTTGTGTTTCCATAGCCCGTCGGCAGTTGACCTGGATGGCGAGATCTTTTAACTTAGCGTATCAGATCCGAGTGTTACGGTTTCACATCATTAAATATAAGGTGAGGGTTTAAGTACACACAAGTTTTTGAGGGTTATCATACGTTTTCCCCACCCATCACCCACCCCGTCCGCAAGAAAAAAAAATCTAGGGGTTTACACATGCAAAGGAATCTGCCACGTTTTGTCTAAAAAGCGGCTTTCATCAATGAAATTGTGTGTGTGTGTGGTGTGTGTGTGTGTGTGTGTGTGTGTGGCGGGCGGGGCGGGGGGGGGGGGGGGGGGGGGGGTGCGTGGTGTTTATCAGTGCACGTCATTGGTTTTTCAAATATTCATTTTTCAGCCGTGAGCTGGGCTGTGTTGATCATGGTCTGCAACATAGAACTTACACTGACGATTAGCATTGTGAATTTAGTGACACTGGCGTTTATTTGAATTTGACATTCAGAAACGATTTTTTTTTCTCCCGAACTGGTGCTGATCACTGAAAGTCTCCCGATCGCACGGTGGCGAAAACAGTACAAGCTTTCTGATGTGTGCAAATTTTACAGAGTAAAAAACGTCAGCTACTGAAAATTGAAATTCATCCACCTAAATGTCGGTCTCCTCTGTTGACATCGAATCGACACCGACGGGTTTGTCAACAACCCCTTTTGGTGAAGTTTCTGGTGTCCGGTCGCTGGAAAAACCAAATTGCGACACAATATTCAGTCTTGTTTTGGATAGTTTTGCCACTTTTGCCGTAGTCTTACTTGCATTCATTTCTTTCTGTTTCACTCTTTCGCAGAAGGAAGGCGAAGGCTGGAACCAGTCACCATTTCCTTACCGACAAACTCCATTTAAAACCTTTGCTAAAGGACCGACTGATGAATAAGAGATTTGTAAAGGGAAAGCACTCTCCACAGACGTACATGTGTTCTGCTAGCTAACACGCGATTCCCCCTTTCAGCCCTTCGACTTAAAATCGTCGTCTCGTTTTTTTGTAACGAGACCCCTTGCTGTAAAGTCAATGCGTCTTCATTCCCTTCGATTGATGTCTTTACACGTTCACGCCCTTTTGCTTTTATGTGTACGTGCGTTTCGATTTTAGTACGTGATATACTCCCATTTGTACGTGAAGTAAAACCCTGGAGTGCATATACAGACGAAGAATGTCGAGGCACTAAAGCGGATGTGCACATGTGTTGACATGGGCAGGGATAAAGCGGGAAGAAGGGGGGGGGGGGGGGGGGGGGGGGGGAGAGGAAGGAGAAGTTGGGGGTAGGGGAGGGGAGATAAGTTTTTTTGTTTTTCGTGAATCAGGATAGAACGTTTCATCCTTTGACCCCCCCCCCTTTTTTTTTTTTGGGGGGGGGGGGGGGGGTGTTGGAAGGGGGACGAACGATGAGAGGGGGATGGCATGGAGGATGGATTAAAAGAACTGCATTTCAACATCGTATTCATAACGACTACCGGATTTACACAGGTCACTCAGCTAGGAATAGCACTTACTTGGAGCTTTCGACAGACCTTCGTCTGTCTTCTTCAGCGGTGGTGTGGCCACTGGGTGAACATCGTATTCAATGACCCCATTTTGGCGGAAGGGAAAGGGTAATTGCGACAAGAAAGAAACAGATTTCCAAGTACATTTCCCACCTCCATACATTTGCTTTAGTTAAAATCCTCGCTCCTCCCTGGTTTTAAAAAAAAAGTTGCAAGAGTTAAAAATGGATGTTGATTTAAAAAATTTCTTTCTTATGGAGAAGATGGTTAAATTCTGGAAACTTGATCATGAAATCAAACTCTTTTCCAGACACACCCATTTCACAATTACAAAAACACTCGCTTCCAGAGTTCTGAAGCCTTCATCAGATCAGGCATTGTCAGCAGCGTTTGAACCCCCACCCCTCCCTCTCCCCATCCTCCTCCTACACATCCCAGAATGTCCCGATTCATTTCTGAATATTTGCGCAAAGGAGGACTCAAGGGAAAAGAAGACCCCACGAAATAAAATGTCCCATCAAAGGTACGGAAAAAACAAAACATCGTTTTAGATTATGAAACAAGAATGGCCGTTGGCGAAAATCTGTATTGTGTGTTGTGCTTTGCTCTTATTGGAAGGTCATGTTTACTCATCGAACGCGCGCGCGCGCGCACACACACACACCACACACACACACACACACACACACACACACACACACACACACACACACACACACACAAACACGCGCCTGCACTCGCACAAAGCCGAGGTGTTTGAGTTTCATTAGTCAAAAATTGAATTTTAAGCATAAATTCATTTTGCTAGAGATCGAATCAAGGGGTGAAGGGTGATGCGATCTTTTGTGCTTTAATCTGTTTTTTGTTGTTGTGCTGTTGATCCTTTTTGTTCTCTGCCTGGGGCTGCGTTCCTCAAAACCAACAAGGAAAGAAATACATGCATACAGACGATAATGCGCTTGACTGAGTGTTAACATCAAATAATAGTGTATGCAGACGAAGAAAACAGTTCCCTCCCGCAAATAATGGTTGCATCTGAACTAATCATATGGTATCCGAGGTTATGACGTGTTGCAACTGCTGTACTTTTGACCTTATAAAGAATGTGTTTTATTTATTGTAACTTCATAGTTCACCAAGATCGTTCTGCTGTTTACGCATATATACATTTTGTAATACTCCTGTCAACAAGAGACGATATTATCTCTTTTTTTTCTTTGTGCGTGTGTGTGTGCGTGCGCGCGCGCGCGCGCGCGCGCTGTGTGGTGGGTGTGTGTGTGTGGTGTGTGTGTGTGTGTGGTTTGTGTGTGTGTTCGATTAATTTGGATTTAAAAAAAGGATCATTGGCTTGTTGCTTTTGTTACTTATAACGCACCTAGTTCATAGGGAATCCGAATATAATTTCCGCGTTTTTAACTCAAATGCACAGACTTCTTGAACTGACTGTAGTCGTTGGAAGGACAAATGCGCTCATTTTATCTACCAATCATAGAACGGTAGTATCTGTGATGCACAGAAACAAGAACGATAACGACAGAAACAAAAATAATAATCGTTACATAATTGCGTAAGATTTCCTCTCTGACTTCAAGCTTACAAAGACAACCTTTATCTGGTTTGATTTCAAAGACTCAATAGATTATAAGCAAAAAGAAGCTGAGTCGAAGAAGGTTGTTTGAACGTGCTTGGTGTAATTTTCCATCACTTTCGTTTGTAGATTTTACTTACTATACCTGTCGAGCCATGAGACTCGGGCACAGTGGATCGCCTTTCGACTGGAACCAGGTAAGATCGCAGTTGGACCGTTGTTCTCGAAGATTTACCTGTAAAACTGCTGGACCGGCTCCATGACTACGAAAAGAAAGGAAACAGAGAGAGAGAGAGAGAGAGAGAGAGAGAGAAAGAGAGAGAGAGAGAGAGAGAGAGAGACAGACAGACAGACAGACAGACAGAGAGGGAGAGACAGACAGCAGAGAGAGAGAGGAGGGGGGGGGGGGGGGGGCGGAGGAGGGGGGGGGGGGGGGATCCGTTGCGTGCCCAAAGCTTATCTCATCCCATGGGGCGGCTGGCCTTTGCAACGGGCACGACGGATCGCAGATCGTTCTTGCAACGGTTAGGAACGTAACGGTTGGGATATTTACCCCTTGGGGCTTGTAATCAAGGATAATCATGGGCCACCACATTCGAGTAAAAACAAAAAAATTAAGAGAAAGAGTGGGGGGAAATTGCATGGTGTGCATTCGTGGAGAGGGGATTACAGACAGACACGCACACCAACGCATGGAGAGAGAGAGAGAGAGAGAGAGAGAGAGAGAGAGAGAGAGAGAGAGAGAGAGATGGATGTTTATAGGGACAGGTGATTGGATAGGAATGACGGGTAAAATGGGGCAGAGAGTTACAGAGGATCTAGACCCCGTAGCCCCCCTCTCCCCACACAAACCCCTCACAAAAAACAAAATACAGAAAAGGCACGAAAATGCTTTTGTGGATGATTAGATTGAAAGATTGCCCGGTTATTCCTCTATTTTGTGTGGTGCACCTCCCCCTCCTCCCCCCCCCCCTCCCCCCTGTCCCCAGTCCTCCATGTTGGGCTGCTGCAGAGCTTGCATGGGAATCTACTGACGACGACTTACTCTCCCCTCCCCCTTTGGCATCACTTTCCTCCCACCCACCGTCACCAACTTTACCCCCCCCCCCCCCTCGCCTTAAGCCTCCTCCGCCCCACTCCCAGCCTCCGCCTTTCACCCTTGTCTCCTCTCGCATCCACTCCCCCACCCACCCTCCAGCACCCCCGCACTCTCTCCCCTTGGTTGTGGTTGTTGTTCATGTGTTGGTTGATGACTGTCTCGCTCCCTCAGTCTTCTTTGTTGTTGGTGTTTTTGCCGATTGGAGGTGACGTGGACACCTTAATGATCGTAATACCCCCTCCCCTCCCTATCTGGTAATCCCACATCCCCCCCGAAGCAAACTGATTTGGGGTATGAGGAAATGAGGAAAGAAATGAAATAAAAAGAGAGAGAGAGAGAGAGAGAGAGAGGGGAGAGAGAGCCCGCGAACAACCCCGAAAACGAATGAGTGAAAGTGATGCGGCTTTGCCATCACATTATGCTGAATAAACACCGTTCATAACCCGTCAAGAATTTGGTTTGCAGCTCAACGAAAACAAATATGAATACGTTGGGATGACATAAATCCTCCAAAGACAGAAGTGTTACTGTGCACATTTATGTCACAGCAAGGTGCAGCTTGAGCTTAAACATGCAGTGCAACATGAACTTGAGAGAATGTAAATATGTTCGTTCAAGACCACCATCTTATTTTGCACGAAAACCCCTTTTCACATCCAAATCACGTCCATCTCATATCAGTTTTGGTCAAAATTAACACCTGTTTCACAAAAAAATTAACACCTCAAAACCTCTAAAATCGACGTAATTAGCACATTAAAACGGGGGTTTCCGTGTATGAATAATATGGGTGATCGTGAACAAAGATATTTACATTCTCTCCAGGCACATAAAATTAACTAAAAATATATATGGTTTGACAAGCTGTTTGATTACAACCCGTCGCTAGACCAGTTCAAATCAATATTGGTCCTGCAACTTGCGCAGCAGCGCGTGCAACGTGAGAGCGCTGCTAGTGAATTGTTAATCATCAGGCGACGAGCTCAGATGTCACGTGTGCACATTCAACCAATTGGCAGGGAGTATGACGTCATTTTGGCTGGGGAAGCTTTTGTGTCGCTAACAACCGGACAGAGCTATTGTCATTTCACATTTGGGAGGCATGCTGTGCAGACGCGGTGTTTTTTTTTAGTGAAAAAGGTGTTTGTAAAAAGATTTCATGTCGGGCGATAGTTGTTTCTTCAGAAGCAGAACTATTAGGTAGCCCTTCTTCACAAGAATTAAATCAGGAAATTTTTGAAGCGCAAGCAGTTAATCAAAACTGTTAGATTTTTCTCAACAAAAAACTCCTTTAATTCTTCCAGAAGGCATGTATCAACAAGAGCAAGCTACTCCGTTATGGGTGTGTGTGTACTGTTAGACAAGTGTTTAAAAATAGTAACGATCATGCATGTACGGTTTCAAAAATAGTAATGACGCGGCTCTAAATATAGTAACGATCATGCATGTACGGTTTGCTGCCCTATGACATTTGCGCCTGCCCTGCTTCGGCTGTGTTATTGTTTGT
>CM031600.1:9161701-9220661 GCA_018398815.1 Conus ventricosus | reverse complement strand
CAAAACAATTGAAAGGGGGCGGGTGGGGGGCAAAAACCCAAAACCTCATAAAACCCCCCCAAAAAGGTCTTTTTCAGATGGAACCCCAGTAAAAGGTGAAACCGTTCTGATTGTTTAAAAAACGCTGTGAAGAATTTTGGGAAGTCGGGGTTCAACTAAACAGAAAGAAGTAATTAGCTATCACGACTTTAACTCTAACTGGGCCGACTACATGCTTACACAGTTAAACCATGCAAGTGAGGAGGCAAAGTTAAGGGGTTCTGGCTGGTCTGAAGGGACAGCCCTTGAAATCAGTTTGAGACAAAAAAAGTTCTATCCTATTGTGGAAATTCTTACCTTCCTCTCCCAAAAGAGTTAGAGTTAAAACGGGCAGTCTTAAACATACATAATTTGACAACATGTGTTTCATGTGGTGTGTTTTAGCGCATTTACATCCTGTTAAAAAATCATGCAAACAGAGTCTCCAATTATGATGCAACAACAAGGAGCTGAACTTTGATAACATAACCTTTCCAGTAAGTATAAACAGTATATTCAGTTTGAAGAGCAAAACAAACCAATCACTGTAAACGTATACACATGGCCCTGTAGTAGACAACTAGTGCCTCAAAGGGGTTTCTCCAACGCCCCTACTTTAGGCGAATCACTTGACAAACATTTTAGACTTGATACTGTTTACAGTTTAGTACAAAGGTCATTATGTATTATCGAACAGTAAGCAGACTTATGGGTTTTACATCAAAGAATCATGCTAAGAAAATATTTTGTAGAAGGTGTTTGCTCAAAATTTCTACTATAGAAGAAGCTGCCAAGCATAAGAAACGTTGTAAAAAGTTTGTAGACTGTGAAACTGAACCCCTCACACCTAAACCAGGGTCTAAGTTAGTTTTAAGAATATACACAAAATGAGATGAGCCCGTTCGTGGTTTATGCCGACTTTGAATCGCTCTTGCCGCAGTACTACGGCCCCACAACGCAAGAACAAAAACACCTTATTAACCCCCCATCAGATCTGTTCTTATGCGTTTATTGTTGTTGGTCAGATGGCCAACACACGACACCGGATTTTCAGAGGCCCCAACGCAGCTAGTAGATTTTTTAGAGCAGATGAAACAACTTCGCAATCAGTTATCCAACCCAAATAAATCTTTCAGACTTGTTATGACTCCTGAAGACCAAGAACGCTAAAGACTTATCTACACACTGTTGGATATGTAATAGAGAATTATTGGCGACACAGTAAAAGACCACGATCACATTACTGGAAAATTTAGAGGGGCCGCACACAACAATGTAATCTTCAACTTAAAGGTTGACCCTAAGACATGGAAACTGCCTATCTTCTTTCATAACTTACGAGGCTAGATTCTCATTTTTATCATGCAAGCAGTGACTACTGAATATAAGAGGGTTACCTGCAATTGCACAGTCTTCAGAAAAGTACATGACTTTTACTCTTGACTCTTTATCCTTTTATGACTCGCCAAATCTGATGGGGAGTTTAGATAAGTTAGCAGGATCGCTACAAGACTTTCCAATCACTAAACAATACTTTGACCCATCTTTGGTGCGTAAAGGCGTCTATCCTTATGAATACATGGACTCGTGGGAAAGTTTTGACGAAGACTCACTTCTCCTAAAGACGCTTTCTTTTCTAAGCTTAGGAAAGGATTATAACTGATGCTGAATATGAATACGCACAGAAAGCCTGGACAGAATTACACTGTCAAACAATGGGTGATTATCACGATCACTACTTGGTGGCTGACGTGTGTTTATTGGCAGACGTCTTTCAGAATTACATAACTACATGCATGAAACATTACAGCTTAGACTCATCACATTACATCTCTGCCCAGGCCTTTCTTGGGATGCTTTCTTAAAGTCTACAAACATCCAGATTTGACTTAATTTCTGATCTGCCCACACTCCAGATGATTGAAGATGGTCTAAGGGGTGGTATTAGCATGGCCTCACATCCTTACTGCAAAGCTAACAACAAGTATTTAGATTGATTATGACCCAACTAAACAGCCCCAACTATCTAATGTACTTAGACGCTAACAATTTGTATGGATGGGCTATGAGCCAGCCACTTCCACTGAGAAACTTTAAAATGATAAAAGGGCCTCATGATGTCAATACTGTGTTAGGTATGTTATCACAGCTTACGCCTGATAATCCAGCAGGACTAATCTTGGAAGTAGACTTAGATATCCTAAAGAATTACACGATCTCCACAACGATTACCCCCTAGCCGCAGAAAGATTAAAAATGAGTCCTATCGAACCACCTAAACTTGTTCCTAATCTTCGCAACAAAACTAAGTATGTGTGTCATTACAGACTCCTACAGTTTTACCTAAGACATGGGTTGAAACTAAGAGCTGTTCACAGAATAATTATCTGTGATCAAGAGCCCTTTATGAGGCCATACATCAAGAAGAATACTGATCTTAGAACCCAGCCACTGATGCTTCAGAAAAAGACTTCTTTAAACTAATGAACAACAGCTGTTTTTGGTAAGACGATGGAAAATCCACACAAACGTAAAGATGTAAAATTAGTTACAAAAGAAAACCAAGCAATTAAGTTTGCCTCTAAACCTAACTATCAAGACTTTAGAAGATTTAACGATAACCTGGTTGGTATTATGATGAAGAAAAGGCTGTTAAGTTGGAACAAGCCGGTGTTTATCGGCTTCACTGTATTAGAGTTGTCAAAGTTATTGATGTTAGAATTTCTGTACGACTATTTTAAACCTCTGTACCCAGAAGCAAGAGTCCTTTACACAGACACTGATAGTTTTATTCTAGACGTCCCCACAGAAGACTTCTATAAGGATTTAGAAACAGAAGTAGCTAAAGGAACTGATGGGTGGTACGACACATGCGACTACCCCAAAGGACAATCCTTTACATTCAACTGCAAACAAGAAAGTAATTGGAAAGATGAAGGATGAACTTAATGGGACAGTTATAAAGAATATGTTGGTTTGCGGTCGAAGATGTACAGCGTTGCTAGCCAGACTTCTGTAATGAAAAAAGCTAAGGGCATAAGTAAAGAAGTTGTCAAAAAAAATATATAACTCACGATAACTACAAGCAAGCTCTCTTTGAAAACAAAGTATTTTATCACACAAATGTTAATCTGCGCTCTACTCTTCATCAAGTAAACACAACTGCAGTTAATAAGAAATCACTAGTCTCTAACAATAACAAGAGAACTTACGTTAGCCCTGAGTTTTCATATGCTGTAGGGCATTGGAGAACTTTAAAAGATTAACTTGACTGATTTGACTTGTACTTAACTAAAGAACCTAACAAGAACTTACTTAAGAACCTAACAAGAACTTATAATTTACTTAACAAGAACTTATAATTTACTTGTACTTTACTTGTAATTTACTTGCATTTAACTTAAAAAGTACTTTCTATAACTAACTTAACTTGTACTTAACTTGTACTTAACTTGTACTTTATTTAGTTATTAAAAACTATTCCATAGAAAATGGGTCTACAGCAGGAGGTTGCACTTTTTTTGCAGAAGCTGGTTCTTCTTCTTTTACTGGTTTTGTGGGGGTTTGTGACTTTGCTGCTAAGTATGGTGTTAGACATTTGTATGCTAAACCCCTCCCCCCCCCCACCAACAACAACAGCAGCAAATACATAATAATACATCTTATCGTTTGATTGTGATTGTGTTGTTGTTAATTGTGTTGTTGTTGTTGGTGGCGATGTTGTATTACTATCTAACAATTTTTGTTTTGTTGATTGGGTTTGCTTTTCTCAGGCTGTTCCATTCAGCTAGTTTATGCCCGGCCTCAACACGCCCAGGATTTTTAGTTTTAGTAACATTACTCACTTGCGGTACATTCACCTGTGGCGCATTCTGCTCTTTCGGATTGTCCTGCGGATTGTCCTGCGGCGTCTTCTCCTGATCGCTCATTTTTTTTATTGCGATTAAATTTAATATAATCAAAATTAATATGATTAAAAGTAATTAATCCCATGATGAATGGGCATAACATAGTCCCAAATCTGTAATACATGTGTCACGACCGACCCCTGGAGGTCTGCCCTGACAGGATCGGTTTAGATGGGAGTGAAGGGAGTGACTGAACTCACACGCCCCGCAAGAGACCACACAAGAAAGATTACGATACAACACCCCATTTATTCACACCAACACCCACATAGTCACAAATAAGCATTCCAACACACACAACATGCACAATCACAATCAAGCATTTCAACACTCACGACATACACACAATTAATGCATTTCAACACACACGACATGCACAATCACAATCAAGCATTTCAAACACTCACGACATACACACAATTAAGCATTTCATAAATAAGCCTTTCCCGCACACATTCCTTTCCGTGCTTTGTGTGGTTCCCCCACACCCTGCCTCTCCAAAGTCCACTGTGAGCACTGAGTCGCATCAGGTGCCCCAAACCGGGTCGGTTCTTGAACGAAAGTGTCTTTCAATGCCGACACCATTGACACACACACACACCCAAATTGCACGAGACAGAGCGAACCACACTGGTGTCCCGGGCTGTAGGAAGTCCGAGGACCGTGGAGAACGCGTCCCGTGGGACGCGGCGTTGTCGCTGAAGGTCCCGGACAGGGGTCGGGATCTTCCAGCAAAGCGCACGTGCTCCTCAACCAGTGCGCGGCCCCAACAGCGCAAGCTTCGGGTGAATCCCCCGGGAGGAGAGGACACGGAAGGAACTGGAAGGAAAGAAGAAGGGTACTGGAACCCCGCAGTCAGTACAGTCTGGCATATGCTGTCAAATCCTAACAGCCCCTCACATGATGGGCGAGGGGAGGTTTTTGGTATTTCACAGCCCCAACTAACACAGACCTGAGCATAAACAGAAAAAAAACCCAAAATGGGAATTTTCGCTAAGGTCTCCTCCACGAGAGGTAAAGGTTTACATTCCGGCTAAACACAGAAAAAAAATTATGTTTTAAACCTTCCCCCCTCAGTTAAACTTTTTCCCTTTTTGGAAAACTGAACTAATACAGAAAACCTTGCTTTATGACCCCACCACTTTGCAAAAATAAAAATTCAGGGCAAAATTATCCCCACATTTTTTGCAACTTCAAAAGACACAATTCTAAACCCACGCACCCAAAATGAAAATCTGGTCGCACGCTCGCAAACATAGAACTTTCCCCCTTGCACACACAAAGCGGGGGCCGAAAAAAAGAGACGGCAATTGGACGGGGGGGGCCCCGGGCAAACAAGAAAGTTCCAACCGAATCACCGGCTCTCCCCATCCCCCCCCGATCCGCATACCAGTCATTAAAAAAAATAAAAATTTTGGATATAATTTTAAAGGGCCCGGGTTTAAAAAGATTGAATTTAAACCCAGAAAAAAGTGGTCTAAAGCAATATTTTTTTTTATAATTTTGAAAACAAAAAAAATTGCGAAAAAAGGAAAATTAGGGCTAACAAAAAAAACAAAAAAACAAACCCGAAAAGTGTTTACCAGCTACCCGGGTTGACCCAGTGGCGGGTCAAGCAATTCTATCCTCGGGCGGTGAGAGGGACGCGGCAGTGGGGGAAAAGATTAGTGAGGCCCCTCCCTACAGGCCGACTGTGGAAGGAAGGTCCCGACCGTCCTTCGACAAAGTGGTGTAAAACCCAGAACCCGGAGCAGGCGTCCAGAACATCTTCGCTCGGGGGGAAAGGGAAAAAACCCGCCTAAACGATGGCACCCAAAACTGCACGTACGTCCTGAAAACCTAAAGCCTAAGAGGATAATGCACGTGCGGCGGAAAAGCAGACGAGAGGCCGATAGAGACAGCCAGTTCAGCGGGGTTCCAGCCCCGTGAATTGCGGTAAATTGCAGGGGGCGGGGAAATTGAGAGGAGGAAGAAAATAACCCCCAAACCCCGATGAACGACTTTAAAGGTGAAACCCGCCCCAAAGCCCCTTAAAGGGACGGTTTCCGACAACGCAACGCAATAAATAAATGAATAATTCCACCCCCTAATGGGTCAATGTATGGCCCTCGTGCAAATCGTGACAACATGTCCATGAAAAGAGTTTTCTAGGGACTTTTTTTAAACCGGGGATCTTGCGTTTAAAGTCGTATTTTAAATCTTCTTCTGAATAAACCCGGGCCCCTCTTACTTTTTTTAATTAGCTTAAAAACTTCATTGTCGCCCACTGATCAAAACCATTTTTGACCCTAGTGCGTTCGTACCTAACTGTACTTCTAAACGCGATGTAGGGTTGGAATTGTTCGTACTTGTTCGTCCCTAAATACTTTTTTAGTTTTCCAAAGCGCCAGGAGTTAATCTTTCTTTATGGCGTTGTTTGTGATGGCTGCTTGTCCTCACATTTTAATTTTGTACAATCCATTTTTAAAAACAATAAAAAAATATAAACACTTTTAAAACATGATTTTAACGTGGTTTATTATGCAGTGCTATCATTGGTGTTAGTTTATTCAACTCTTGCCAAATGTTTGTTGGGAATAAACCCCCTAACATGGGAAAGTTTTGAAGATTCGCCAAAACTATTTGAACCTTTTTTAGTTTTAAAAACAAAAGATTATTTGTTTAAAAAAGCACATGGGGACAGCCTTTCGTATTTGTTATTTTAATTATTTTTTTAGTTAATAAAAAGTGAGTGAAAAAGATTATAAACGATTTACCATTCTGCTGTGATTGGCGGTTTGTATGGTTAGTGTTTTAGCAAAACAGTTTAAAATGACCCGGCGGATCTGGAAAGGTTAGACTTTGAGGGACGTTTTTAAGGTTTGTTGTTCATGAGGGATGCGTCAAAAGATTTCTTGTTACACGGGTTACCCCAAAAAATGTTATTTCTAAAAAGTTTTAAATTTTTAAGAAAATAATTTATAAAAAGATGGGGGAGTGTTTGTGGTGGGAGGGCTATTTTTAAATCCCTTGGCCCTTTCGGGAAAAATTTTTTTTAGTAAATTGCGGTTGATGAAGAGAGGAAACGTCATAACAAGCAATAGAAGAGTTGCCAAAGGGCAAGGACGTTGAGAAAAGACGAATTGCTCACTTTAGATTTTATTAAAAAAAATTTAAGGGAAAAGGGGACATGCAGGACACATTTACGCGTTGTGAGGCAATGAATGAGTATTATTTGTGACAGGAAAGAAGTTTTAACAACACCACCTCCGAACGTTGACTTTTTTGAACCCTCGAAGCAGAAAATGCGAAATTGGGTTATTGTGGGTGTAGGGAGCAAACTCTCTTCTCGCTATTCAATCTAAAAAACAATTTAAAAAAACAATTAAAATATGAACAAAATATATTATTCCCCAAAGGTATTGGAAAGGGAAAAATGTTTTTGAAAAATAAGTAAAGTGCTGAGTTCTGAATTAGATCGAAGATGGTTTCAAAAAAAAAGCAATTTGGAAATATAGCCTGCCCAAAAGAATTATAAAGGGCCCAGATTTGTTAACTCAGTTCAAATGACACCCCCGATGGACTTGCTGTATCTTCCACATGCAAAATTTGAAGGAAAAAAGTTTTTGTTGCTCTGACAGTTTTAGAAAATGGGGTTCAAGATACAAAACGTAACCTTTTAAAGGATAAAAAACTCAACTGTGTGGCTGTGGCTTTACAAAAAATATAATGCGAGGCCATTAAAGTATCCGGATGGTTCAAATTTAGAGGAAAAAGGTTTAAAAAGGGCGTAAACAGCTGTTTTAAAATCTTTACGGTTAGAGGGGATCCCAGGAACCATCGTACAAGCCCTAGTAGAAAATTTATAAAAATTAGCTTTAAAAGTTGTTTCCCATCAATATACGAGAAAATTTTGGCAGAACGCGCAAACAGAATGGGTTTAGGGATTGCCTCAGTTTACGTGCCTTTAAAATTGGGAAGTTAAAGAACGGCCTTAAACAGTAAACGCAATTAAAATTTAAAAAAAATTAGCTTACTGAAGATGCGCAGGGGACTCAAAAAACTTTGCCCTTTGGGCTAAAAGTAAGATATTGTATGCTCTGGGAAGGGGGAAGGAGATGTTAGAATTAGAGCCAATTTATGGGCGTAGCGTATATGAAGTTTAAAAAAATTATGAAAAAAGCCTCCCCGTATTTTTTTAAGGGGAAAAATCTCTCTTTGGCGGGACTACTACGTCTAAAAGCCTGCCCCTAAAAGACTTTGTTCGTGAAAAGGGTTTAAGTTGTCCCCCCAACACGTGAGTTCAAAAAATAGTTAGTTGCTAAACTTTTAAATTTTTTTTTTGTTTAAAATTATTTTTTTGGCCTTTTTGGGTTTAACTGTCATGTGTTTGTTTTCAATGTTTTTTAAATTTCATCAGTGTTATGTTGTGAAGTAAAGTTTTTCCACCCTTTTGAATTCAATTTTTTGCGTCGTAATCCCACCTCGGCCTAAGCTTCTGAAATTCTTTTTCGTAATGTTTTATCCTGTAAAGATTTGTTATTCTTAATTTTAATGAACAAGTTTTGCTGCTGCTAGGGGGCAAAATGGGGGGTGGCTTTGTAATTTTGGAGTTAATTTTTTTTAAAACGCATTCAAAATGACGGGGGCCCCTAAAAACCCAACCCCGGGCTCCCTAATGTAAAGAGGCTGGGGCTCAGCCCAGTGCTAAAAGAGAACATGACCCCCCATTACGCTAGACGCTGATGAGCCGTAATTACTAAGAAAGGTATTAAAAGCTTTAGCTATTTTTTTCTAGTAACCCTTAATTATTTAAGTGCTTTCTTTTTTTTTTTGAAGTTCAGTTATTTGCTTTAACCCAAATGTTGAACATGCTTTTTTAAATAAGTTTTTTTTTTTAAATTAAACTTATACATATTTTTTTAATCCTTTTGAAATTCATCAACAGAAATAAAACGCAATAAAAAAAACATATTAAAAAAATAAAATGATACTGTTAGTTTGTCTTTTTCAACCATTTGTAACTTTTCAAAGATGAAAAAGGTTTATTTCACCCGTTTTTAGTAATAACAATAACAAATTTTTAAAAGGGGGATCCAAATTTCAGCCTTTTTTGTATACCTTAAAAACGATGTTCTGGCAAAAAGTATCTCCCTCCCTAGGAGTAAAAAATAAGCGAAAATCTCGTCATTTGCCTAGGTTGCTGGTAGCGTTGGGGGGAAATTGTAAACCTCGGTTTTTGCCCCCCTTCAGTAAGGACTGCTTTCTCGTGAATAATCAGAACCCGCCCTTTGTTTTTTAATCGTTTTTTTTGTTGTGTTTTGGAACTTGGCTAAAAGAAGGGGCCCGCATTTAAGGCTTTTCTAAAATTTTTGTTCTTATAAATAGTATACATTAGGGCTTCGTAGTTCAAACTTTAAATTCCAGTCAATTTCAGGAAGCAACCCCCAAGCATTCTCTCTTTTATGAAGTTTGTATTCTTATTTGCAAAATCGTTTGCCCTTAAATTTCTTATCTCTTCTAGGGTAGGATATTGCTGTCGTTTTTTGTCTTCAATTTCTGTTCGTTTGTAAAACCCATCATCTGTGTATTCAAATCCTAAACATTTCCTGACACCCCTACTAAATCAAACTCGGCTGTGTCTGCTAGGTCTTTTAGCTCTACTGCAGTGCATTTAGGAGCTAGCTGCGCTTTTGATTCTGGCGGCCCTCGAGACATTCTTTTATAATATAAAAATTATAATAAACAAATTGTTATAAGCATATCAATAATAAACAAATTATAATAAACAAACGTATTGAACTGGGGGGTCAGTTCGGAAGCATAGCTTAGCGTGCTTAGATTTTTCTAACTGCTCTTTATTTTTTTAGCTCATCTTTGTCCCTTATTATATATAATTTTCACTCAAACATTCTTCAAAAACTATCTTTGTCCTTAGTGTAAATAATACGACCGATTTAACTGCGATCGAAAGTCTTTTAAGACGGCATTGTATTTTTGAGTTAAGAGCCACACAGAAAACTAAGGCGTGGCGGCCACTAAAGGCTAGCTTTGACAGAGCTTTTCTTTTTTTAACAATGTCTCGTTCAGCCGAACAGTCATCAATAATAAACAGGGTTTCAGTTCCTTCAAATAGCCTATAGTAATGTTCTAAACAGTCGCTAAGTTTGTCGCTAGGATCAACTAAAAATATATTATCGTCTGTCCAAATAAACTTTCTTTCTTTGTAAGACTTGTTGTGCTTAATGGTTGTGCAGAATATAACAATGTGCTCGTAATGAAACCTGTATATTGTTTGTAACAAATCAAGTACGAAGACAGTTTTCCCACACCAGTAATCCCGCAGATAAGAGAACAGTGCGGATCTTTGGGCAGAAACTTCAAGCTATCCATCTGTTTTTATTAGAATATTTCTTCTACATTTTAATAAGCGCGTCTTTTAGTCTGTTTTCTTCAATGTTTAACTGAGCATCACAAACCATAAAAATATGCATTTTTATTGGGGCGTTTTCCGTCTGCTTTTTTGTGAATATTTATTTTTATCCATCTTGCCCTATCCTTTCTCCACTTCCAAATAACCTGTTGTCAAATGTGGATCTAAAATCTAACCACAACCCATATTTAGTTATTAAGTAGTCTTCGAGTCTTAGATCATAAAGGCGAAGTTTTTTTACATACGCGATCAACTGTAGGATCCCTTTGCCTACCTCCAGCGAACAACTTTCTTATTTCATCGAAGTGTTGGTGAGGTAAAAGTCCGCGCCCAGAATACAAATGATCAGACTTGCCATTTATTACACAGTCAACCTTCTCAATTTTTGGATTATAAAACACTTCTGATTCTCTCTGAAAAGGAGTTGTTCCTTCACTAAACAAGAACAAAATTCCTTTTAAAGACTTCAGAGTCCAATTTGATGTATGTTCCAGAGAGTGTCTCGCTTGTTTATTTTTCTGTAGTGGCGTGTATAACTCTTTCATAATAAATAACTGTTTTATTTTTATACTGGGTTAAGATTGTTCTGGCCAGTTCAGGGTTAGTAACAACATCAAACTCAAGAGAAATGTCGCTAACTGTGTATTTAGCTAAAGGGTCTTCAGACAGAACAACAGAATCGCTAGGACTAAATGTCAGTTCATAAGTAAGTTTTTCTTTTAGTGCGCCTTGGTAATATGGCATATGTGTCTTTAACAGTTCAAAATCTAGAGGGATGCAGAATCTGTTGCCAAATGCTTCTGCTACTGCCTCATCTTTAACATCATTCTTTGCATCCTCCGCTTTAAGCCTGTGCTTGAGGCGTTTGAGTCTTGTATTCCCTGATAAAACTTTCTCTTTTCTTTCTTTTTTAGGCAGCCATAGATCAGAATAGAGGGCAAAAATGTCTGCCTCGTTTAGTAAAAGACTTCTCTGCCCTCCAGTCTAATTGCTATTATGTTAACGATTGCCCTGCCCAAATTAGCAACAACATTAGCATTAGGATCTGTCGATTTATATCTATTTTGAATGATAGTTTAGCGGTTGCCTGGCATTATAACATCGTCAGCGCCAAGATCAGGGAACTTAACTATTAAAGTTTGTCCGGGCTGAACTGTTGATGGAGTTTTTACACTAATTACAGTCTGCCTTATGCCTTTTACGCCATGGGGCTCCTCTTTTCTGTATGGATCGAGGTCGCAACCGTATGAGTTCATTTTTTATAAAACAAAAAGATATAAATAAAAAATATGGATGAAGATTTTGACGCAATTGATCCTGTTGGTGAGAAGAAGAAGATTAAACAGAACTAGGCCCTCATTGCAAGAAGAGCTTGAAGGAGCAGCAGAAGGTTCTTCCATCCCTTCATTAGAAGAAGAAGCAGAAACACCCCCTTTAGTTAGCGCATCTCGTGCAGAAACTATTAGCAAATAGAATTAACTCATTCTACATAAGCTTAGGACTAAAACCGCCAGAAGGTCCCAGTCCTTTTGATTTTAAGGTGGATAAAGCAACCATCTGTATATAAGAACTAGCAGAGGAAATTTTGTAAGAGTTACTGCAAAGCCAGACCCAACTACGTTTTTGAAACTAAGCACAATTAGACAGAGGATTCCTGTTGCTGACCAAAGGCGATTTAAACATTTTAAATTTAAGGCCTGAGGCTGTTAGTCTTTTACAGAACTTGGGGCAAGAGTTGCCAACACAATCTGAAATAGAAATGACCCTTTTCAAGAGTTAGGGCCAAGAATAAATGATGCAGCAACAGAAATTGAGACGAGTTTTAATGAGGAAACAGTCAGAAAAACATTAGAAACAATTGAAGATTCTCCATTGCCCATGCGTGAAATCCTGGGGCTTAATGATCGTCTAAAGTCAATAAGGGGCGAACTAGAAAACAATTTGGCAAAACTTAGTGAGCTAGATAGAGAGATAGAGAAGAAAAAAATAAACTGGCTGATGCAGATGATAACAATTTAGAGCGAGAAGAAAAGGCTATAATACAGCAGAAAATACAGGATTTAAGGTTACAAAGGGCGGCTAGGTTAGAAGTGCTTTCTACTAACAGATCGCAGCTAGCATTACAAACAAGCAGAATAAGAGAAACTATAAACAGAATACTTTATGAAAACACTACGTTAGCTGAAAGAATAAGGGCTCTGTTCAGGGAACAGGGGATTACAATAGTTAGTATATTAACGGCTGTTGGGTTTGCTATCTCTACACTCGTTATGCTTTAGCCGGCAGTGCACCCACCAACGGGGCCAGTAACGCCTCCAACACCTCAACCTGGTAAAGTTGGATTAGAAAACAATTGCATCATCTAGCAAACCTATTAAAGAAGTTAGCGACCAAAGCGCTTGATGCTCTGCCTGGCATAATAGGCAGTGTTGTTAGTTGGGTTTTGTCTACTATAGGTAAAGTTGCTGGTTATATGGCCGACCATCTGTGGACGTTAGGAGTGCTAGCTGCTGGATTAATTTTTAGTGAAATAAAGTATGGCTAATCCAGTAAAAGTTAAAAATACAACAAGAGCTGTACTTTTCGCTAGTATGACTGTCAGTGTGAGGCAGATCAACAAGCGGTGTGCTTTCTGGACTGCTTTCTGGCTGTGGAGCGCTTATAACTGGTGGTGGATCGCTTTCTGGTTCTTCAGGGCTGGGTACTTTTTTTTAAAATGGATGGGGCAGGCCTTGTGTTTAAGCCTTGATTGTGCCCTAAGTTTTGGTCGTCTCCAGCTATGAGGATTTCATTGTTATAATTCTGTATCATGCCAATCTGTAGTCTAAGGTCAGAGGGTAGCATGTATAATCCATGGCCTACAACAAAGTCAACCTTTGACCTAGCATGTGCAAGAACATCTTGATACCTTTGTATGCTGGCAGGCAAATCAACAGCCGAGTTAATAGCATCTTCTAAATTAGCTAGAAATTGTTTTCTGGCATCAAAGCCTGTTGATTGATCCACTATGCTAGACTTGGTCTGTGCTTGTGCCCTAATAGACACCAAACGTATGTCCGTATGGAGTCATTAAGTCTTTGCACTCCTGGCATTGTTAGGCCTTCACTTTCATCTAAGATAAATGTCGCCCAAGCATTAGGATGTTTTTTGTTCTATGGACCCCAATCGAACTTGTTTGTTTGGTTGAAAAGAGGTGTGACCGGGCCAGTAGTCATAAGTATACTCTCTTTTTGTGCCCCACAATACAACGTGCCTAACCCATGATTGCGGTCTAACTTTTGTCTAAAATCAGTTGAAGTATCAATGTTAAATTCGTTTGCAGATTCTTTCATATGCATTATTGTCCATTGGACTGTTAAATGGATTAAACGCGCTGTCGCTTGGGAGGACTACTTGTAGTTCAGTTAGTATTCGTCTGTACTGGTAATAAACATGAAAGTTATATACTGACCTTACTAAAAGATTGGGATGGTTTAAATGGTTTGCATATGAAAACACCGCAGCCAGTGGTTGCGCAGTAAACGGCAAAATTTAACTGATTCTGGTAAAACAATCATAGGGTGGGATGACCATGTGATGGCGCTCTATCATTCTTTATTGGAGGGTTTAAATATCTAGTTAGCGGGTTTACAAGCCTTACTTGGAAGCCATATGATTCATCTACTGCAATGGTTAATTGCTGAAGTCTAAAGATTTGGGGTTATAAAACGCTCCTACATTGTAAGTAGCACTTTCGTTATATTTAAAAGGTTCCATTTTTTAAAATTAGTTTTTTAAATAGTTATAAAAAGATGTACATCTATATAACCAAGCAAAACGAGCGTGTGTTCTTAACGCATGAAATTGACAATAGGCACGGGAGTTGTAGGGTTGCCCTTAGAGAAATTGGGTTTAAAGTAAAATGGATTAACATATCTGAAAAAAATAAGAATAACTGGGTGGATGTTAAGGATGGGCAGGGCAAGCTATTAAAGCATTTAAAAATACCCGATGGTTACTACAACTTTTGTTCTTTAAGAGAAGTATTTAGTAATTTTAACATTAAGTTAAAAATTAATGAGGCAAATCTTATAATTACTATGAATTTTCTAGAACTTGAAGAAAGGGAGTACGTTTTTCTAGAAGTCTTGCTCGACTTTTAGGCTTTTATGATAGTGGTGAAACATATCATATTAAAACACATACGTACTTAAAAAGCGGCCTTTATGAGTATGTAGGTAGTAGACCATCTGATTTTCTCGTAAACCAATTTTGTATGTTCATTTACAACAGCTAAAAACAGCTACTAATTTGTTTAATGGCTATCCGTCTCTGTCCTACGAGCATTGCCATCAATTAAGGCGGGGTTTTGCGATTATCAGTTATTTAGTTTTGATGGAAACGGCCAATTTAAAGAATTAATTGAGGACCTATAAATCATTGGATGTAAAATAGTCAATCAAGACGGAAAGCCAGTTAATTGTTCTGATTTGTTGATAGTGTTGGAGTAGAAGATAATTTTAGAAAGTAGTAAGGACTCATCCCGCGGCGTTAATTTTTTATGTGCCATGGAGAGAGAATGTAAATATGCTCGTTCACGATCACCCATATTATTCTGCACGTAAGCCCCCGTTTTAAAGTGTTGATTACGTCGATTTTAGAGGTTTTGAGGTGCTAATTTTTTTGTGAAACAGGTGTTAATTTTGACCAAAACTGATATGAGATGGACGTGATTTGGATGTGAAAAGGGGGGTTTTCGTGCAAAATTAGATGGGTGGTCTTGAACGAACATATTTACATTCTCTAACTTGCCCCTCATTCTCCCCTTGTAAGTGTTCCCGAGTACATCGTGTTCTGTGTGTGAACTTTGTATTCAGGCAATTTTCGAGGGATCAAAAGGAAGTGTACTGAGTGATGTGGCGGGACATACATATTCATGTTCATATGTTAAAGAACAGAGACGAAGAAGAAGATGAAATTCGAAGGCTCAAGTTCTAATTCAGCCTTTTCCTGTTCAAATCTCACCTCATCCTCGACATCCGCAAGATAAACGTTGGTGTAAATTCAAAATGGAAATCTTTTCCACTTATGTCCGTCCATTATTAGTGTATCCACGGGCCGCGCGGGCCATACACTTAAATAGGACGTCCCGTGATTGGTAGAAAGAGCCGTTGGCACTTTTATTCTTCAAGCAAATTCGAGGTCCCTCATTTCCTCCCCCTTCTGCCTTCTCCTGTCTCTCTGGTGTCTCTTCCTTCCTTCCCAGTACGAGAATGTTAGTAATAATAGTAGAATTTAGTGGTGGTATATTGTGTGCTCGCGCGTGGATCTTTGTCTGCATCGGATTGAAGGTGGGTGGGCGTTTGGGGTGGGGAGTACAAGCATGTAGTGCAGACCTATGGAGCAGGATTGCGTGTGATTTTAAAGCTCATACAAGACCGATGGATGGATGGAGAGAGAGAGCGAGAGAGAGAGAGAGAGAGAGAGAGAGAGAGAGAGAGAGAGAGAGAGAGAGAAAAGAGAGAGAGAGAGAGAGAGAGAGAGAGAGAGAGCACTACGCTTTCGAAAGACATACATATACACGCATGGGCGCGCACGCACAAACACACACACACGCACACACACACACACACACACACACACACACACACACACACACACACACACACACACACAATACACACAGAGACACAGACACACTCACACGCACAAACACACACACACACATCCATCTTCACATAGCTTTTCCAAATGTATTCACATATATCACCAAAACTGCAAACGACTAGTGATTTTTCTGGGAACAGATCAATCACTGAACACGTAAATCTGAGCAAATTGTCCTACTCTAGTAACAGCATCTGCACAAGAGTGCATGTGGTGAAGAGAAAACAATTTTACAGGTGTGTGTTGTGTGTGTGTGTGTGTGTGTGTGTGTGTGTGTGTGTGTGCGTGCGTGCTTGCGTGTGTGTGCGCGCATGTGTGTAGACTGAAGAATCTTTACCAGCGCATTTAAAATTGTCATAAAATCCGGTTGTTTGTCTAATATCAATTAAATACAAACACGTGTTTGTTCCATTTTGAAAATGTTCGTCCATACTAATTAAATATAAACACGTTTAGAAGATAAACTGTGAATATTCCGCGGGACAAAAGAAACACACAAGTTACAAGACAAAACACTGACATTTTTTTCTTTCATTTTGAAAATATCAATAGAAATAGCGGTGTTTAGATTTTCATCCATTTTGTGTGTATATCTGTGTGTGACCAGGAATGACTTGTGGCGCACAGTAGTGTGTATATCTGTGTGTGAACAGGAATGACTTGTGGCCCATTATCTGTGTGTGAACAGGAATGACTTGTGGCCCACAGTGTGTATATCTGTGTGTGAACAGGAATGACTTGTGGCCCACAGTGTGTATATCTGTGTGTGAACAGGAATGACTTGTGGCCCACAGTGTGTATATCTGTGTGTGAACAGGAATGAATTGTGGCCCACAGTGTGTATATCTGTGTGTGAACGGGAATGACTTGTGGCCCACAGTAGTGTGTATATCTGTGTGTGCAGGAATGACTTGTGGCCCACAGTAGTGGTATATTTGGTGTGTGCAGGAATGACTTGTGGGCCACAGTGTGTATATCTGTGTTTGTGAACAGGAATGACTTGTGGGCCACAGTGTGTATATCTGGTTTGTGAACAGGAATGACTTGTGGCCCACAGTAGTGTGTATATCTGTGTTTGTGAACAGGAATGACTTGTGCCCACAGTAGTGTGTATATCTGTTTTGTGAACAGGAATGACTTGTGGCCCACAGTAGTGTGTATATCTGTGTGTGTGAACAGGAATGACTTGTGGCCCACAGTGTGCATATCTGTGTGTGAACAGGAATGACTTGTGGCCCACAGTGTGTATATCTGTGTGTGCAGGAATGACTTGTGGCCCACAGTGTGTATATCTGTGTTTGTGAACAGGAATGACTTGTGGCCCACAGTGTGTATATCTGTGTTTGTGAACAGAATGACTTGTGGCCCACAGTGTGTATATCTGTGTGTGCAGGAATGACTTGTGCCCACAGTGTGTATATCTGTGTTTGTGAACAGGAATGACTTGTGGCCCACAGTGTGTATATCTGTGTTTGTGAACAGGAAATGACTTGTGGCCCACAGTGTGTATATCTGTGTGTGCAAGAATGACTTGTGGCCCACAGTGTGTATATCTGTGTTTGTGAACAGGAATGACTTGTGGCCCACAGTGTGTATATCTGTGTTTGTGAACAGGAATGACTTGTGGCCCACAGTAGTGTGTATATCTGTGTTTGTGAACAGGAATGACTTGTGGCCCACAGTGTGTATATCTGTGTTTGTGAACAGAATGACTTGTGGCCCATTATCTGTGTGTCAACAGGAATGAC
Organism: Conus ventricosus; assembly: GCA_018398815.1. Classification (NCBI taxonomy): domain Eukaryota; kingdom Metazoa; phylum Mollusca; class Gastropoda; order Neogastropoda; family Conidae; genus Conus; species Conus ventricosus. The sequence continues at coordinate 9,202,929 of CM031600.1, read as the reverse complement.
TTGTGGCCCACAGTGTGTATATCTGTGTTTGTGAACAGGAATGACTTGTGGGCCACAGTGTGTTATCTGTGTTTGTGAACAGGAATGACTTGTGGCCCACAGTAGTGTGTATATCTGTGTTTGTGAACAGGAATGACTTGTGGCCCACAGTGTGTATATCTGTGTTTGTGAACAGGAATGACTTGTGGCCCACAGTGTGTATATCTGTGTGTGCAGGAATGACTTGTGGCCCACAGTGTGTATATCTGTGTTTGTGAACAGGAATGACTTGTGGCCCACAGTGTGTATATTTGTTTGTGAACAGGAATGACTTGTGGCCCACAGGGGCGCGCGCTGTGTGGTCGGCTGCTGACCTGGAGATTCCTCAGTGTTGTTGAAGTGGCGGTGCAGCAGCACAGCTGACCTGTCCAGATGGCACCTGGCGAATTCATGATGGACAGCCGTCGACTCACCAAGTACATGGCAGTTCTGGAGTACTGGCACGCGCGCTTGTGTGTGTGCGTGCGTGTGTGTCCGTCCGTGCGTACGTGCGTGCGTGTGTAATGCTGGTGGTGATAGACGTCCTTTGACTCATTAATATAATATATATAAATATATATATAATATATATATATATTGCTGAACAATTAAGTAGTGGGGGAAAACAAGTGCAGGTTAACAATTCTTCAGTCGTTATAGTAATGACTTGGCAAAGATTTGAACTTTATAAAAAAAAAAAAAAAAAAAAAATTGAAGACGAAGAAAATGGGGAATATATTATAACTATGAGAAGCCCTTCACTAGCTGCCTGAGGGAACCATCATAATCTCTCTTGAAGGCACATTTATTTGTATTGCCTGCTCCTAGGCCTTTCGTCCGCTGGATCGGACTCATCAGGAGACACGGCTGATTGTGTCTGTGCTCTTGGTGTCAAATAGAGACACACCACAGTCCATAATTCTGTGGTGTTCTCACCGCCAAGGGTTCAAAAAAAAGAATCCAACAGCACCCCCAAAGCAGCCAGCGAAGGGTAGTAAATGAACAAAACAAAGGTGTGAGAGGAAAAAAGTTGCTGAAAAACTAAAAGCATTATTCAAACAGTATAAAATGTAGGGGACAATCTTTGAGCCTATGCTTGAGGATCCAATCAAGGATGCAAGGGAGGTCAAAAGATATGGAACAGTGTGAGTGGTCAGCTCTGCTGTTCATAACCCAAGCATTGTGAGTGGCTAAGAATTGTACAGAACAACCTTTACTTGGATCTCTTAAGAGATGCAATCTCCACTGATTGACCAAACAATAGAATGCTGAACAATTAAGTAGTGGGGGAAAACAAGTGCAGGTTAACAATTCTTCAGTCGTTTAGTAATGACTTGGCAAAGATATTGAACTTTATAAAAAAAAAAAAAAAAAAAATGAAGACGAAGAAAATGGGGGAATATATTATAACTATGAGAAGCCCTTCACTAGCTGCCTGAGGGAACCAACATAATCTCTCTTGAAGGCACATTTATTTGTATTGCCTGCTCCTAGGCCTTTCGTCCGCTGGATCGGACTCATCATATAGATCAGAACGCACTCAAAACAAAACCTGAAAGCCCCCCAGAGAACAGGAAAACACCGATTCTAACTCACCCTAGCCCTCACCTAGTTCGGGCTAGGGCGACCTAGAATCGGTGTTTTCCTGTTCTCTGACAAGTAAGACTTCAATAACCAAAAAATAACGATTATCTACAAACAGACATACTGTGTAGGGTATCCGTTTCAATACTATTTACTAAATTTTCAGATTTTAGTTTTTGTTTAATCCTGTGTTTTTCTTGATCATTTTCAATAACATCATTTTCACGCAAACATTCATCAAATGCATCTCTGTCTTTCATGTGAAATAAAACTACAGTCTTTAACTGTTCTCTAAAGTCTTTTAAAACTGAGTTATATTTCTGGCATAAAATCCACACACTTATCCCAGCATGTCTTCCACTGAAAGCTAGTTTCGACAAAGTGTTTCTCTTTTTAACTATGTCTCTTTCTGCTGAACAGTCATCTATAATAAATAGTGTCTGCGTTCCTTCAAACAATATAAAAAAGCGTTCTAGACACTCACTCAGTTTATTGCTAGGATTAACAAAAAATATGTTATCATCAGTCCATATAAACCTTCTATCATGATATGCTTTGTTCCATTTAAGTGTTGGGCAAAATCACAATATGATCAAAATTATAACGATAAACTGTTTGTAACAGGTTGAGGATAAATATTGTTTTTTCCACAACCAGTTTGTCCACAAATTAATGAACAATGAGGGGTTTTTGTCATAAAGTTTAACTGCTCCATAGTTTTTATAACAGAACTTAATCTAATCCAGTTTATTTGTTTTTATCATGCCCTCTGTTAAAACTTGTTCAGTATAATAAAATCCTATAAGGTCTAAATGCGTAAGATTAATCCAATTTAGTTCTGTAAGATTGTTTCTATTAAGCCAATATTGATTTTGTTGCTTGTTGTTATGAGCTTAATATCCTCACCATTGTTAAGAACGACGACAGTAACTTTAAGTTTTTCAACGTCTAAGTTTGCCAGCTAATTAGAATTCCTTTTAGAAGGACGTCACTAACGCCCACAACCCCATCCCTCCCCTTATCTTTTAAGACAGAAAATTTCAAATATCATTGTGAACGTGTCTCCTAATTTATTTGTGGAAAGAACTGTAATTTTGTAGAAGCGTCCTGTAAAACCGTTTCTCTTCTGTGGAAGATGTACTGTTTTTTCCCATACGGCTTTATTTCAATCTCTTTCGACTATTGTCATCTGGCATAAGACTTACATGTAAAGGGCCAGAGTTGAATGCTTTCTGAAACTTTTTTGGCGGCTAAAAAATGTAAATTGGCTTATGAATTCAAATTTTATTTCCCATTCTAAATATGGTTCTAAATGCCATTTGAGGTCAGGTTTTCGAACTATTTTATATTCATACTGGCCAACATTATTTTGCTTCTAGATTGCGCAGTTGCTCTAGTTTAGGAAACTTTTTGTTGTCGCCAACCTCTTTGCGTTTATAATCACCATCTTTAGTGTACTCAAACCCATACAAAGTGCCTATCTCACCATTCTGTTCAAAGTCTGTAACGTCTGCAAGGTCTTTTAAATTCTAAAGTTATACACCTTACGGGGCGCAATGTAACCCCGATTCTCGGGCCCCACGCACATTTTTTTAGTACAATTATTATTTTTTTTCCCAAAAAACAATTGCAGGTTATCACTTTTTACGATTTTTCCCCTTTTTTGTCTTTGATCTTTATATTAAAAGATCCAACCCTTCCAAAACTAATCTTTTAAACTGTAAATTGGGGAAATTGTTAATTTCATAATCGAAATTTTGCAGTTTTCCCCCCCGAGGGAAAGGGCTTTTAAAAACATTGAGGCCTTCCTCTATAATTTTCATCAGTGCTTAGCTCATTAAATGGACATAAGTATGAAGTACTTAAGATCGAGCGGATTTTTTCCCTCATAAGTGTTTTTTTGACGTAACTCTAAAACTAGAACAGGCGATTAGCTTTTTAAAAAAGCCAACATTTTAGCTACTCTACATAAAAAAAGGTAAGTACTTTTCTTCTTCAGGTTAAATGAAAAATTTTTTTTTAGATTTGCTTGTTAATTTAGGAAATTTCAAAGTTACCATTGCTTTTTTAGGAGCAAAACCCTAAAAACCATCAGTATGATTACCTGGTATTTTGGACCCTGATTTGCCCCAACTTTTAGAATCAATTTTATTTTTCCCTTTCGATTCAGTTATATTAAACCATTTGACTTTGAAAAAAATTTCATGGATGCTACCTTTTTGGGTTTTCCGAAATCGTTATCAAGGGCAGTTCTAAACCCGGGGGGACTGCTTGGGTTGTTATTGTTACAAAATTTTTTTTAAACAAAAAAAAAATGAGTGCGTTTAAATTCAAAGAGCAAAATATTCTGTTGGGCCGCCTACAATCTTAAAAATATAGAACGATATTTTGACATTGCTGTGCCCCAAGACATTTTTAAAGAAAAGGGGTACTCCATTAAAATATTTTTCCCCTCCTTTTAAAAAAAAGACTACATCGAAAAAAGTGGGGTTTAGTATCCGTCATTTTTTATCAGAACCAGTTAAACTTTGCGTGTTTTGCAACAATGGGGTGGAGTATCGATGCAAATCTTTTTAAATCACCTGACCCTTTTGGGGGTCGTTAAGATTTCATTTTTATTACCCTTCAGAGTATTTTGACTAAACCCCGCGAGAAAAACCCCTTGCCAAAATGACAAACTTTAACCCTTCGCAACAAATAGAAAAAACTTTGAAAATTTGGAAAATTCAAAATTAATGTTAAACAGTTTGACAAAAAGTTATCTTAAACGGGTTCCCCTTTTTTCCTAAACAAAATTCTCCCCCCCCCCCCCTTTAATCCTCCTTTAACACTTTTTTTCCGGCACAGGTTTCCCACCTGGGGCCCAAAGAGAAAAGGCAAAAAACCATGACAACATTTATCTTAGACATACTGGGGCCTAACCAACGGGAAAGAACGAAAAAACGACTCATTCGTACTTACTTTGGTTTTTGTAGGTGCGCAAGCAAAAGCGAGATCGAGCAAAACTGATTTTTCTACGGGCCTTGATGACAAAAACAAAATTTTGAAAATTTAGGGGAGCCATTAATTCTACAGTTGATTTACCTTCAAGAAAAAAGGTACCAAAAATGTTTTACAATACGAAAGATCGAAAGTAGACTTTGCTTTTGGCACTGGTTTATACACGCCTTCGACCTCAGCTCCGGGTGGGAAAAATAATAAACTCAACAATGAAACCTTGTAGCGGTAATGAACAAAGGTTGGAAAAAACGTAAAATTTCTGACCCTAATATTACAAAAAAAAAAAACACCCAAAAAAAGTCACCCAAATCCCTGAGGTTAAAACCCTAAAGCTTTTGAAAAAGGGATTTTGTTGCGTACCATAAAATATGAAAAACAGCTTGTTTTTGTTTAACCCCCTAGGATTACTTGGTTTTTTATTTTACTAATAGTAACCCAACTTTTAAGAAACTAATGCCCAAATGCTCAGAAAAAAGCCAATACTTGCTTGCAGAGACAAAACCCCGCTAAAACACTCCCTAATATACCGGGAAAAGAGTCTATAGTTTTACTAGTAATTTTTTTAAAAAAACCTGCAAGATAACAAGCTTTTTTTTTTCCCCATGATTTATCGGAGATGGTGGGGGCATGAACTTTCCCCTCCACCACCGCCTGTAATAGCCATCACCAGTGTATTTTATTGCAAACCCTAAGGCGTTAAAACGCTTCTAATGTGACACCTTGCTCTCAAACAGTGTTTTTTTTCTTTCTGCTACGTTGTGTCTTCTAAAAATTCTTTGGATATTTCTTTTTTATTCTGATCACTTGAGTTCGAATTGGCCGTTTAGCAGACGCCGCTTTTAGTCTTGCTGCTCTTTCTTTTTCAAGACTTTTAGCTTTGTTTTATTCTTTTTTTAACACTGGGGCCTAATTTGGGCGTCACAGCCTCAACGATTTTTCTTTTCCTTTTAATCTCATCTGTTCACCCAGCTTTGCTAAATTGTCGTTAATTCCCTCAAATTTTTTCTTACATTCCACAATGGCCTCTAATTTTTGGGGGGGGGTATTGAGGTCATTAGGTGTTTTTAATGCGTTTCTTCTAAAAAAAGGTTTCTGCTTCTTCAACATTTTTTACTTTGTCCGCTGCGGGAAATTTAAAATTTTGAATTTCTTGTTTTGGGGAACTGTTGGGAGTTCTTTTTCCAGTTTTAAAGGGGTAGCAACTGTTTCCCCTCTTTTTTTTTGTTTTGGTTTTAGGATGCCAAGGCATTTAGATCTTTTCCCTTAGTTTTTGGGTTTAAAGTGTCTAAAACCCTACAAATTTTGAGGGGTTTCGTTCATAAGAAAGCCAAAAAAAGTTGTTCTGGGTTTGGGGGCCGATTTTCAAAAAAACAAAGGGCCCCATCATCATCCTTTCAAATCATTAGGTCTAAAAAGTTGGGGTTTTAGGCCTAAACTTTTGAAAATGCTTCGACCGACTTTTGTTAATTCACGCCGCAATAAATTTTTTTTAGCGATGCGGATAAAAGGAGTCTTTTCATCCAGTTGCGCTACGGGATAAATATAAAATTTCATCTTCAGCCCGCCATGTTTTTAAAAAATTAACTTTTATTTTGTTTTATAAAAATGTCACAGATATTGGCTCATTCTTACCCCAAGAAACGAAAAAACCCCGTGGCGGAAAGGAAATAAAGGAATATTCGTTCCAAAATAACCCATCTACTATTGTCAGATCAAATCTTACTTTTAGATTTCAGACCTGGAGGGGATGTTTGATTGTCCAGGCTCTGCACGCTTACTTAAAAATAAAATCGCTTCAAAAACAGACCCAAAAAACAGTTGTGTTTTTTGGGGGGAAATCGTTAAAAAAATTTTCTGAAAAACCTTGAGGGGCAAAAGTATTTTCTTTAAACATGCAGAATATTTTTTTAAACCTATTCTGATCTATGGCTACCGCGAATGAAAGGGAAGATTTGCTTTCAAGGAATCGGCAATGAAAAACCTAAAACTTAGATAGACGCGAACTCGCCTCTTCAAAAGGGCAGAAAAAAGGCTTTGGGTAAGTTATCGTAGGGAAACGTTTTTTTCCACCCCTTAGATTTTGAGTTGTTAAAAAGCGCATGCGCATACTTTCAAGGGGCTTAAAAGACAGTTTGTCATACGAACAAATTTTTTAATGAATAAAACTTTATCAGATCAACAACACCGAAGAAATGTAAGCATTTCTGACATTTCGTTAGAGTTTGACGTTGTTAGAATTTAAATTTAGCAAGCTGAGAGCACCATTTTGAGTCACAATTAGTAATAATACAAAAACGTGCGTCATCTTCAAATATCCTAAAAGCGGGGCGACGCTATGGGGAATTTTAATTTTAGTGTCACAGAAAAAATCTTAAAGGTATTTTATTGCTGTGTGAAAGATGAAGAACCATTCGCAAGAGCAATGAAAAGTTTTTTTAACCCAAAAATAACAAAAGTGAATGTAAAATTGAGGTAGTCCAAACCAATCTATGCAGGGGGCTTAGACCTTATCATCATTTTGACGAAATAAGAAATTGTTTGGGGGGGGAGGGGTGAAGTCCACAGCAGCCCTTGCTCTAAAGATCTGCACCTTCACAGGTTAGGCTTGAGTTTTTTAAACATGAAAAGGGTTTTTTGGATTGACCTAAGGTCAACAGGGGAAATCCTGCAGGGGAAGGGGGAGAACGGTTAGAGACTAAACTTAAAATTTGAGAAAGAAAAAAACTGTAAACCGTTTAATGTACTTTGTTTTTTTTTAATTATGCACAGGAATATTGAAAAAAAAAAAAATTAAAAAGATACAGAAACTAAATTATTTTTTATTTTAAAAAAAGCATGCTGGAAAGCGTTATCCAAATTGCCTACAATCTAGGTCGCAGGAAAAAGTAGTAGAAACCCCGCATAAAAATTTTAGTTTAAACCCAACATTACACAAATGCACAAAAACTAGAGCAGACCTTTCAAAATACAGCAAAACCAACAAAGGTATTCTGCTGCCTTTAATGTGTTATTATGCAATACGGACTTCAATAAATGCGCATCGGGGGGAACAGTTTTGGGTCTTTAGCATCGGAAAGGGCGCACCGCGCTTTGCCCTAGGGGGTTTTGTTTTTTAGCTCTGGGCCCGTGTTCATTAGCCTAGGTGCGCTAGAAAAAAAAATAAAAACTAATCCAAAGCACACGCTATGGTTAAAAATAACGCAAACTTTTTCCTTCAAGGATAAAAAATAAAGACTAGCTGACTCAAACTCACGATAAGAATTTAATCGTTTACAGGCCGATTTTGTGACTACAAAAGACAAAAGTTTGATCTTCAAAAAAAGGCGGGGACAAGTTTTTTCAACGCCAGCCCCGAGCAGATAAAAAAGGAAGCTTAAAAAAAGAAACGAAACATTAAACTCTGTTCTAAAAGCTACTTTAACAACGCCAAAGGTGTTTATCTTATTTATGGTCCAAGCACAAAAGCTGTTGATAGTTTTAATTTTTTTTTTGTTTTAAATAAATATTTTGATTTAGAAAAGAAACTCAGCAGGATAAGAATAAAAAGGCCCAGACGAATTGTTTGGGGGAATGCTTAAGGAAAGCGTTTGTCAAAGCACTGAATGATTTTGTAAAATCTTTGATCCAGAAAGCTACAGGAAAGTTTGCCATGCTTTTTTTCTAAAGTTCCAAAACAACAATCCCCCCGCCATTAAAGTAATGTAGCTGTTTTCGCCCAAAAACAAAAAATGAAGAAAACCTGAAGCGGGTTTTTCAACAAACGCAACTATTTTTTCTCAAATGATTTAAACACCCGGGGGAGGACCGCTGCTTACACAGTTTGAGGGCCGCTGAAGAAGCTAAAATGGAGGCCGGTTGGTAAGGGCGAATCTTAAAGTTCAGATTAAACAGGCTAAGTATGCCCGATTGTGGGCGGGTTACATTCCCTACCTCCCATTATTGAAAAAAGAGCATTTTAAACAAAAGGAATACAGACAACAAATTTTTATTGGGGGTTTTCTGAAAGGCTGCATCACGTCGCAAAAACCAGAGAGAGTGTCAACTATCCCCCTTTAAATAAATACTTAACTTTAGGGGAATATCCTTTCCTTGAGTGTAGACCAAATTGATCATTTGAAAAACAAAAAAAACCCAATAAACTTTTAAATACTACACAGGGATGAGGAAAAAAAATCTACACCTATGAAAGGCCCAAAGAACAGTCCAAAAAAGGGCGAACCAGTAAAAAATCATTTTGATTAACTAATGTTTTCCCCAACAGGCTACCGTTTACACATTGATACGCCAATGATAATTTTTGGCTCATATTTTAAAAAAATTGGGGCATAAACAAGAATTCGGAAAATTTTTAACAAATGCCATCCTTTCCAGCCCCCTTTGAAACAAAAAACTTTGAATCGGCCCAGTTGACTGAAAACCCGAAAAAAATTAAAACACCCCCAAAAGGCAGTAAATTAGTTTTTAAAATGAAACGACTGCAAAATTCCCCATCTAGTTACGCAACTTCGAATCACTCATTTTTCCCTTATGGGGGGCCCCAGCGCCACAAAAACTTCGAAAAACATCAAATGAGTAATCATCAGATTTTCTTTTGCCTTCATTATTGTTAGGTGGGATGGGCTACAATCCAGAATTATACAGAGGACCAATGGGGCTAGAAGATTTTTACGCGCATGCAGAAGTGCGTAACCCGTTCTAATAATCTAAATTTATCTAAAATCAGAGGGGCCCTAAAGACCAACAACATTGCCTTAGCCACACATTGTTGGATTTGTGGGGGGCCTCCATCCCCGGCGAACCCAACATAAAACCAGACCCCTTGGGAAATTTTGAGGGCAGGCACAGTAAAGCAATTTTAAACAAATTTAAAACCAAAGAAGGAAGCCCCTGTATCTTTCACAATTTGCGAGGTTCGACCCCCACTTATAAAAGCAGGGGACGACCCTTTCGGGGATGCACGCACGTCATCAAAAAGTACTGTGTTTTCACTTTTAAATAAATGTCTTTTTATGATTAGCAGCACGAGGGGTTCTTTTGAGCACGGCTAGTCCAAAAGTCCGCCCAAAAAAGGGAAAAATATTTTGACTCAACTCTCGTTAAAAAGGGGCGACCCTTTGAATACAGAACAGTTGGGAAATTTGACAAAGATACATTCCAAAAAGGGCGTTTCTTTTCGGGCTCAGGGGAAAGGACTTTAGGATTCTGATTCCCAAACATGCCAAGGTTTTTGGGCAGAAGTTAGAGTTAAAACAATGGAGACTATCATGACTCCTACTTGAGGGCAGATTTGTTTTTGGGCGGCGTCTTTAAAAAATTATAGAAAGACCTCATGAAACATTAAGCCTGGATCCCCCCTTTAATTTTGCGCCCGGAGAGTTGGATCTTTCTTAAAGTTTACGGAACGATTGATTTATTGTCTGATTTGCCATTTTCGAGTTTAAAAGGGATTGCGGGGGGAATTATAGGGCCCCGGCTCATTACTGTAAAGCAAACAACAAATACTTGACGACTAGATCCAAAAAAAGGTCTAACATCTCAGTTTTTAGATGCAAAAAAACTGAGGGTTTGGGCAATGGCAAAATCGTTCCTTTACGCATTTTAAAAACCAGGGGCGTACAAATAATATTCAAAAGCTTTAAATGGTGGGCAGTTTGACCCACAACACGTGTTTCATTCTAAAATTGATTTGAATTCCAAATGAACTCCATGACCTGAAAATGATATCCATTAGCAGCAGAAAGTCAAAAGATGAATCCAAGGGCCGAAACTTGTGCCAATCTTCGGGGGAAAAAAAATATGCTGTCATTACAACTTTACAATTTTTTTTAAGACCGGTTTGAAATTGGCACTTTCATCGTAAATCGCTTTGACAAGAACAGTTCAAGAAACCATACTCATGAAGAACACGATCCAAATAAAAACCCCGATGCTTTAGAAAAAGACTTTTTTAAGCTGAGAACAACACTGTTTCGGAAAGCTTGGAAAATCCCACAAGCGCAAAAATTCAGATTGGGGTTTCCAAAGAACGAACATTAACGACTTTAAAACCAAAAAATCAGGCTTTAGAAGATTTCATTCACTTTTTTGGCATAAGAGAAAAAAAAAGAAAGTCAAATTAGACAAGCCTGATTTTTTGGTTTACGTTTTAGAATTATCAAAGCTTTGAGTTAAGTTTTTTTAGACACTTAAAAACCCGACCAAGTCCAATACTTTACAAGATACAGATAGTTTTGTTTAATATCCCTATGAAACATCTTTAAAAAACTGGGAATTTGAAGACTAAAGGGGCAAGTGGAGGTACGACCATCCGATTACCCCAAAATTTGCCTTTTGCATTCAAATTACTAACAAGAAGGTTTTTTGGAAAGGGGAAGGAAAATTACGGGAAAGGGGATCAAGGGTATGTTTTGGGTTAAGGCAAAATGACAGTATTTTTAAGCCCGGGGAAAACCCTTAAAAAACAAAAGGAAACTCGCAGTGTTTGCGTCAAACATATCGATACAACTACAAAGAGCATTGTTTGACAATAAACTTTTTATCAGACAACGTAAAACTGCGATCTAATTTCTGAAATCGCACAACTGTTGTAACAAAGAATCATTAATAAACAAACACAAAACTGTGTTTTTTCCGAGTTTTCAAACAAACTGGACATTATAGAACCGTAAATAATTAAAGCGAACGTTCTGGTGGGATTTTCTGCAGCTTCTTTTTCAAAAACTTTGAGGGGGGGCGTTTTGTTTCAGTTTCTGAAAAAATACACGGGGGATTCATCTTTACAATTCTTTTTATTTCGTATGGGGCAACACTCCAAACAATCGTTCCCGATGCGGGGGTCCCCTTCCCCTTCCCCCCGGAAAAAAGGTACCCTTTCTTTTAATCCAAACGGAAAAGTTTTGTGGGGACTGGAGTCTTTAGCAACATTTTTGTTTTTTCTTTTGATGTTGTACTGTTTAGCCCCTTTTTAATTCTTCATTATTCATTGGCGCAAAAATGAGGGGAGTCTTCTAACCCATTTTGTTGCGGAAAAGTAAAAAAAGCCTCTGTGATAATGGTAGGAAAAAAGCTTTTAGCTAATGTTGTTAAAGTTTTCAACTAAAGCCGTGATCGTGAACTCCCGGGAAAGCCCTTCTAATGGAAATCTTTTTTAAAACAATTGATTCACTTTACCTTAAATTCTTTTCCATCATCGACTAATCATGCGAGGGAATAGGGCCTCGTTGGGGTTTTTAGTTGTAGGCAACCCTAACAGCAGAAGCAGTCTTTTTTGTTAATGGTTCCGCATCTTTGTATCTTGAAGCTATGTCAAAGACTGTATGCGTACTTAAAACTTTTTTGTCTAATCGTTTAGGGGAAATAAAAAGGTCCTTTGAGGGGGTCGTTTGGGTTTTATTCACAAAGTGTGGCTCTTATTCGCCAGCCAGGTAAAAAAATTTTGGGCCAAAAGTTTTTTAGATAACCATTCTTTTTCTTTTTTCACTGACCCCCCTGCTGGGTTAGTTTTAAATTTCTGTTATTCCCCCAAATCCTTTTGGGGAAAAAGATTTTGTTCATTTTTATTCATGATATTATGCGCAACAAAAACACGACAGTCATCCAACAAAATAAAGGGATTCTTGCATCTTTTGTTTTTTGATGGTTGAAAAAGCGCGAATTTTGGTGGGGCAATGTCTGGGTTGGTTTTGCCCCTTACTAGATAAACCTTTTTTTGCTTTATCAAAATCTTTAAAAGGTAAACGCATGCCCTGTTTTTCGTGTGTCGTTAATGAAATCTAACTGCCAATTCTCTCTTTTCATAGCGACTTGGGGGCGCGCTGTTGCTCCACAGCTTTTTTATTCTTTTTCTCTCGCCGGCATCCCGTAGTTTACAAACGCGTTTACTTCCGCTAAAAACAAGCGCATTTACCACGCGCCACCATCACATTTAAGTGAAACCATTTTTTTTAAAAGTATTTTTTTATATTTTTATTCCGGGAATATTTCCCTTTCTTAAATAAAAATCTTTTGACGGCGAATGCAATAATACAACATTTTTTTGAACCCTCAAAGCTGTTTGCTAGATCGCTGGTTTTATTTTAACAGGGTTTTTCCCCCATTGATACCTATACTTAGACCTCCGATAACGGCAGAATTATCAGGTTGCAAATTTTTTTTGGGGCTCTTTTTTAAAAAAAAAATAAAAATAAATTTAAAAAAACTGAACCGATGGGCCCGCTAGACTACAGAACGCAGCACACTTGGGGCTTACAAAAAAGAATTGATACCAAGCTTTATCCCCAAAAGGAGAGGTTTTTATTCTTTGGCAGCATGGGAAAACAAAAAATTTTTCCCCGAACTGAAAATTTAGCATTGAACAGATTCAACAAGTCGCCACAAGAATTATAAAGTATCATAACAGGATGAAGCGCATGGGGTCTAGAATGGTGAAAAGGGAGGACAAACGGTTTTTTATTTGTACCTAAACTAGTCGTAGATTTTCCCCCATTGATTTGAACAAGACTTTGTATGATTTAACGCAAGACCATTTTTAAAAAAAAGTCTTAAGCTCTAAGCTGTATTTTTATTACAGATTTGGAACATTGTTATCGCCCCTTAATCATAGGATTAATTACTTTTAACATATAATTTTTTTTCCATTCAAAAAAGAACAGCAGAATCAGGAAACCTGAAACAGGAAAACATTAATCAAGTCGAGAAATGACCAGAAAACACCCATCCTGGACGCATTGCAGCAGGAAAAAAATTAGCAGGTGGAACAAAAAAAAAAAAAATTCATTACAAAATATAATATATGAAAACAAACCCCCGCCAACGCCAACATTTACCAATGCCAGCCCAGAAACGAGCAAGTTAATTCAAGGGCACCCAAAATCTTTATGGAATATTGAACTTAAAAATGTTTCCCTTTTTTGCCCATTGCGCGCTGGGGGGGGTTTTCGGGTTTAAAATAATTTTAAAAAATGGCGACAAAAACAAAAGCAATCAAACAACCTGAACCGCTAAATACAGAAAACAACAGCACCCACGCCGCCAACAACAAAAATTCATTTTTATCCATTTCAAATGAATAATTTTTTAATAAAAAAAGATCATGGGGGATTTTTATTTTTTTTAAAATGATGAAGTCAAAAATAAAGACATGGATCTAAAAAGACATTTCCAAGACCCGAATTTTTCAATGCGGTTTCTTAGGATTAAGAACTTTATTAAAATCTACTGACCGATCTCACACCAAGGCGTTAAGAAGACATCCTCAACGATACGCGTTTTTTGAGGCTGTGTTACTATTTAAACATTACATTTAAGATAAAAACATAGATTTTTTTTTGATATTATAAGATAACTTGATTAAAAACTTGGTTGTACTTTTAAAAAAGGCTTAATTACAATCTGAGGTAATTTTAATAAGAACTTAAATTTAAAACTTAATTTAAAAACTTTAAAAAGAACTTGAGGAGACTTTAAATAAGAACTTAGAAATGTTAGTGGGCAGATGGGGGGGGCGGGTAGGGTGGGGGGGGGGGTGTGCATGCGTGGGGGGGGGGGTGTGCTGCGTGGGTAACAAAACCAAAACACCCAAAAAACCAAAATAACTCAGGGGACTTTTCTTTTAAAAAAAAAAGGGGCCCGCGGCCAACCAACAACAAGAAAAAGGGAAAACTGGGTCGTTTGTGCCAGGTGCGCCGCCTTTTCAATCAAGCGATCACACTGGGGTCGTTTGGCCCTTTTTTCCCCCGGGCTTTTCCGGGGCTTCAGGGGGCAAGCACAATGGGTCTTTTGCTTTGTTTTGGGTTTCCCTTTCCCCCGGTTTCAAAAGGTTTTTGGCAGGTTACGGGGGTTATTTGTCCCTTTTTTTTAACCCCGGTGAACCGCTTTTTTGGGATTTTTAAGAAAATATGGGTGAACCACTTTTATGGGGTTTAAATCGCCTAATAACATTTTCCGTTTAAAAATTTTTATTTGAAATTAAAAATTGACGTTGCTCCCAATACCCTTTCCTACTTTTTTTAGGGTGTTTTCTAAAAAATTTAATAAGTTTTCAGCAACGAAAAATTTTTTTCCGTTAAAAATAAGAGTTTGACCTTTTTGTTCTTTAAAAATCTTTCTGTTAGCCATGAAAAACAATGGTGTGATTGTTTTCTTCGCCATTTTTAAAAATCAGATTTTTAAAAAACCTTCCCTTAAAACCCATGAAACGCATTTTTAGCTTTTTGGTTTTTTTTTAAAACAACCTTTAAAATGTCTCCCTTTCCAAACATCCTTGTTTTTTTTCTTTCCCCCACCTTCAAAAAAGGGAAGCCTTTTTTTAAAAAGAACCTCACCTAGTTTCCTTTTTTGAAAAATCAACTATTTTTGTGTTTTAGCAAAATGCTTAAACCGTTTCCCCTTTTGAAAACCCAACCAAAAAGTCCCACCCCAAAAAAGCCTCTCCCCCCATCTGGGAAGAATGTTTTCGGGTTAAAAGGAAAAAAACCCCCCCCCTTCCCCTGCCTTTTTGAAAAACTTTAGAAGGTTAAAAGTAATTGGGTCCGGGGGGGTTGGGGGAAAAGAAGAAAGGGGGGGGGCATTTAGGGCCCCCAAAAAACCCGTCCGGGGACAGAAAGCGTTTCTTTTCCCGCCAGGGGGTGAAAGGGGTGGGTTAACTGGGGAGGGAAACGCCCCACCTTACAGTTGGTTTAATTCAGGTGGCATAACCCCCCAAAAACCGCTGTCAATTTTGTTGTGGGGGTGGGTGGGGTGGGTGGGGGGGGGGGTACCAGTTTTTGGCGCGCACGGCATGGCCCGGGGCCCTTTCCGGGTTTTGTTATTTAAAAAGCAAATCCTTGGGACTTTTAGGGGAAAAAAAACGGGTTTGGCCGTAGGCCCCCACCTTAAGTAATTTTGGTACCATGACCGGCGTGTTAATGGGGTTGGGGTGGTTTCCCCCCACCATCCCCCCCCCCTCCCCCCTGTTTGTTTTTTTTGGGTAACCCCCAGTATTTTTGTTTTTTGGAAAACGTTTTTTTTGGTATTTGGGCTTCTTTTCAAAAGAAAAAAAAAAACCGAAATTTTTTCGCCCCTGCCCCCTGGAAAGGGCATGATTAAC
This sequence comes from Conus ventricosus, assembly GCA_018398815.1. Classification (NCBI taxonomy): domain Eukaryota; kingdom Metazoa; phylum Mollusca; class Gastropoda; order Neogastropoda; family Conidae; genus Conus; species Conus ventricosus. The sequence goes on along the minus strand of CM031600.1, from coordinate 9,187,241 downwards.
GGGTTTGTTTCTCCCCCCAAAAAAACCGTGAAATCGGGAAAACCGCAAAAGGGGCCCCCTTATAAAAGGGGGGGTGGGGGGGCGGCTCCCCCCCACGTTTAAAAAATTTGGGGTTTGTTCCCAAAGTTTTTTTTTAATTTACTTTAAAAATTAAAAATTAGTATTAAAAAGGGTTTAACCCCCTGCCGGGGTTTTTGGTTTGTGTGTTTTTTTGGTTTGGGTTTTTTTGGGGAAAAACAGATTTAGGGGCCCACAACCCCTCCCCTTAAAATTTTTTTCTCTTTAAAAAAATTTTCCCCCTTTTTTAAAAAAAAAAAAAGGTTTAAAAACCCCAAAAAAAAAAATTTTTAAAAAATTGGGTAGAAGATTCCTTTTAAAAAAAAAAAAAAAAAATTTTTTTAAAAATTTTTATTTATTAAAGGGGTTTTTTTTTTGTTTTGGGGATTTCCCCACCCCGAAAAAAAAGGGGAAAAAGTTTTTTTTTTTTTTAAAGGGGGTTTTTTTTTTTTTTTTTTTTTTTTTTTTTTTTTATTTTTTTTTTAAAATTTTCTTTAAATTTCAAAAACCATATTTTTTTTTTAAATTGGCCCCACCCTTTTTTTGGTTTGACCAACATTCTCCCCGTTCCACGACCATTGGCCCCTCCCCCCTCTCCCCACCCCCCGGTTTTCCCCCCCCCTTGCGCCGCCCACCTAATTTTCCGGGTTTTCCCCCATTGGGCTTTCCGTTTCCCAAATCATATTCCTGGTTCTTTCACCCCCCCCCCCCTCGATTCCCCCTTCCTGGTTTCTTCACCCCCCCCACCCCAACCCCCTAATTTTCTCTTTCTTCAGCCCTTCTTTCACTTAAACCCCCCTCTACCCCTCTATTCCTGGTTCTTTATTTTCGACCTGGGCCCCCCGGTTCCACGTTGGGGGGGGGGGGGGGGGGGGGGGGGGGGGGGGGGGGGGGGGGGGGGCCCCCCCCCCCCCCCCCCCCCCCCCCCCCCCCCCCCCCCCCCCCCCCCCCCCCCCCCCCCCCCCCCCCCCCCCCCCCCCCTGCCCCCCCCTTTCCCGCCCCCTTTTTTTTTTTTTCCCCCCCCGGTTTTTCCCCCTTCCCACGGCCCCCAAATTTTGGGGGCGTTCACCCCTTTTTTTTCTCGGAAACCCTTTCGGCCATTTTTTTCCCCCCTTTGTTTTCCCCTTTACCGGACCATTGGCTGTTCACGTACCTCTGACTTCATCATTCTCTGGTTCTTCACGACCATTGGCTGTTCACGTACCTCTAACCTCATCATTCTCTGGTTCTTCACGACCATTGTGCTGTTCACATTCCTCTGACTACAGCGTTCTCTGGTTCTTCACGACCATTTGCTGTTCACGATCCTCTGACCTCATCATTCTCTGGTTGTTCACGACCATTGGGCTGTTCACGTTCCTCTGACCTCATCATTCTCTGGTTCTTTACGACCACTGTGCTGTTCACGTTTCTCTGACTTCATCATTCTCTGGTTCTTCACGACCATTGGGCTGTTCACGTACCTCTGACCTCATCATTCTCTCTGGTTCTTCACGACCATTGGGCTGTTCACTTACCTCTGACCTCATCATTCTCTGGTTCTTCACGACCATATGGCTGTTCACGTTCCTGTGACCTGATCATTCTCTGGTTCTTCACGACCATTGGACCGTTCACGTACCTCTGACCTCATAATTCTCTGGTTCTTCACGACCATATGGCTGTTCACGTTCCCCTGACCTGATCATTCTCTGGTTCTTCACGACCATTGGGCTGTTCACGTTCCTCTGACCTCATCATTCTCTGGTTCTACACGACCACTGGGCTGTTCACGTACCTCTGACCTCATCATTCTCTGGTTCTTCACGACCACTGTGCTGTTCATGTACCTCTGGCCTAATTATTCTCTGGTTCTTCAGGACCACCGTGCTGTTCACGTACCTCTGACCTCGTCATTCTCTGGTTCTTTACGACCATTGGGCTGTTCACGTGCCTCTGACCTCGCCATTCGCTGGTTCTTCACGACCATTGGGCTGTTCACGTGCCTCTGACCTCGCCATTCGCTGGTTCTTCACGACCATTGGGCTGTTTACGTACCTCTGACCTCATCATTCTCTGGTTTTTTCACGACCATTGTGCTGTTCACGTTCCTCTGCCTTCATCATTCTCTGGTTCTTCACGACCATTGGGCTGTTCACTTACCTCTGACCTCATCGTTCTCTGGTTCTTCACGACAATTGTGCTGTTCACGTTCCTCTGACCTCATCGTTCTCTGGTTCTTCACGACAATTGTGCTGTTCACGTTCCTCTGACCTCATCATTCTCTGGTTCTTCACGACAATTGTGCTGTTCACGTTCCTCTGACCTCATCGTTCTCTGGTTCTTCACGACAATTGTGCTGTTCACGTTCCTCTGACCTCATCATTCTCTGGTTCTTCACGACAATTGTGCTGTTCACGTGCCTCTGACCTCATCATTCTCTGGTTCTTCACGACAATTGTGCTGTTCACGTGCCTCTGACCTCATCATTCTCTGGTTCTTCACTACAATGGTGCTGTTCACGTTCCTCTGACCTCACCATTCTCTGGTTCTTCACGACCATTGGGCTGTTCACGTACCTGTGACCTCATCATTCTCTGGTTCTTCACGACCATTGGGCTGTTCACGTACCTCTGACCTCATCATTCTCTGGTTGTTCACGACCATTGTGCCGTTCACATTCCTCTGACCTCATCATTCTCTGGTTCTTCACGACAATTGTGCTGTTTCACGTTCCTCTGACCTGATCATTCTCTGGTTCTTCACGACAATTGTGCTGTTCACGTTCCTCTGACCTCATCATTCTCTGGTTCTTCACGACCATTGTGCTGTTCACGTTCCTCTGACCTCATCATTTTCTGGTTCTTCACGACAATTGTGCTGTTCACGTTCCTCTGACCTGATCATTCTCTGGTTCTTCACGACCATTGGGCTGTTCACGTACCTGTGACCTCATCATTCTCTGGTTGTTCACGACCATTGGGCTGTTCACGTACCTCTGACCTCATCATTCTCCGGTTGTTCACGACCATTGTGCCGTTCACATTCCTCTGACCTCATCATTCTCTGGTTGTTCACGACATTTGTGCTGTTCACGTTCCTCTGACCTGATCATTCTCTGGTTCTTCACGACAATTGTGCTGTTCACGTTCCTCTGACCTCATCATTCTCTAGTTCTTCACGACCATTGGGCTGTTCACGTTCCTCTGACCTCATCATTCTCTGGTTCTTCACGACGATTGGGCTGTTCACGTTCCTCTGACCTCATCATTCTCTGGTTCTTCACGACCATTGTGCTGTTCACGTTTCTCTGACCTCATCATTCTCTGGTTCTTCACGACCATTGGGCTGTTCACGTACCTCTGACCTCATCGTTCTCTGGTTCTTTACGACCATTGGGCTGTTCACTTACCTCTGACCTCATCGTTCTCTGGTTCTTCACGACCATTGTGCTGTTCACGTTCCTCTGACCTCATCATTCTCTGGTTCTTCACGACCATTGGGCTGTTCACGTACCTCTGACCTCATCGTTCTCTGGTTCTTTACGACCATTGGGCTGTTCACTTACCTCTGACCTCATCGTTCTCTGGTTCTTCACGACCATTGTGCTGTTCACGTTCCTCTGACCTCATCATTCTCTGGTTCTTCACGACCATTGGGCTGTTCACGTTCCTCTGACCTCATCATTCTCTGGTTCTTCACGACCATTGTGCTGTTCACGTTCCTCTGACCTTATCATTCTCTGGTTCTTCACGACCATTGGGCTGTTCACGTACCTCTGACTTCATCATTCTCTGGTTCGTCACGACCACTGGCTGTTCACGTTCCTCTGACCTCATCATTCTCTGGTTCGTCACGACCACTGGGCTGTTCACTTACCTCTGATCTCATCGTTCTCTGGTTCTTCACGACAATTGTGCTGTTCACGTACTTCTGACCTCATCATTCTCTCTGGTTCTTCACGACCATTGTGCTGTTCACGTTTCTCTGACTTCATCATTCTCTGGTTCTTCACGACCATTGGGCTGTTCACGTACCTGTGGACCTCATCATTCTCTGGTTGTTCACCGCCATTGTGCTGTTCACGTTCCTCTGACCTCATCATTCTCTGGTTGTTCACGACCATCAGGGGTGGGTCCTGCAAGATAACCTTCTGGCTGAGCTAGGCAGGGTGTATAGAATCTCCGGAGGGAAGGGGGGTGGGGTGTTGGTAGTGGATAAGAGCGGTGACCAACCTTGACCTCGCTGTTACTTCCGGTGACACAATAAGATACGTGAGCCAAACCGCTGTACAATCCAAGCAAGCGTTTTGAGAAGCAGCATGCTCTTGAAATAAAACCGTAAGCAAGTCAGAATATCAGTTGTTGCAGAACACCCCCCCTCCCTTATTCCACCGTACCACTCTCTCCTCTCTCTCTCTCTCTCTCTCTCTCTCTCCTCTCTCTCTCTCTCTCTCTCCTCTCTCTCTCTCTCGTATACTGTCTGTCTCTTTCTCGCTTTGTCTCTCTCTGTCTCTATCTCTGTCTGTCTCTGTCTGTCTGTCTGTCTGTCTGTCTCTCTCTCTCTCTCTCTCTCTCTCACGCCTCCTCTCTCTCTCTCTCTCTCTCTCTCTCTCTCTCCTCTCTCTCCTCTCTCCCCTCTCTCAGATCCCTGAAGTCATTCATTCATTCATTCTCTCTGAGATTCCTACCCAGTGATATGTCTGTATCTACAATCCATTAACCGTCTCCTGATCCAAAGTTTCTGGCGGCAGAGGTCAAGCCGTGACCCTGTCTCTGTATCAGCTGGGGTTTCCCAAATGGTCCTGTTCCATTCACAGTAATCGGCATGCAGGTGTCACCTAATGGTCCTGTTCCATTCACAGTAATCTGCATGCAGGAATCACCTAATGGTCCTGTTCCATTCACAGTAATCTGCATGCAGGTGTCACCTAATGGTCCTGTTCCATTCACAGTAATCTGCATGCAGGTGTCACCTAATATGTGTCTTGAAGCGTTTGTGGGGGTGGATTTGATGACGGTGGTGGTGGTGGCGGTGGTGGGGGAGGAAGAATCCACTTTCAGACTCACAAGAATGTTTAACGGCAGTGCTGTGGTTCCTGCCTCTAAGAAAACGAACAGCACTGCCATGGCTGTTGTATTGCATGTCGGACGTTGGTGACCCGCGGTGCTAATACAAGCATGTCACAGTGATGGCTGTAACAGAACAAGGAAGATGATGATTCAATCAATTAATTCCAGCTGAAATGAGAGGCTGCCCCCCCCCCCCCCCCCCCCCCCCCCCCGCTTTCCCTGCTCTCTCCATCCCCCGCCATTACCCCACCCTATCCGTCCACTTTCCGACGTTTCTGTCGATGTATGTTCTATAATGTTTGTAATTCCTCGTTTTCGTGATAACATGTAACAGTCGCACACACATATACACACAGCTGCAAATGGGCTAGAGAGAAGAAGAATGAAACGTTCGAGGGTCGGAGAGGATTGGGGTGGGAGAGAGAGAGTGGGGCCGGGAGCTTTCTACGGAGTGAAATATTTCTGTCTGTCAAATCTTGAAAATCATCGATGAAGTAATCAACTCGGTGAAAAAGCAAGTTAACAAGAAATAAAAACATCAATAAAATGAATAAATGAATGAATAGATGAATAAATTGTAAAGAAATAAATAAACGAAAATAAAAGGAAAGGCAAAGCAAATAAGCTTGAATATGTGAATGCTTCCCAAATCAAGGGAGCTGTTACAGTTGTTGGAATTCTTGCTTGAGGTATTTTACACAGATATATCTTTCAACATATTATAATTAGTCTTTATAACTACCCCTGTGGTTAACTAAAGATCCCTGACAAACTAACAACACCATACATTTTTCTGTAGTGATGGACATAAATACAACCTAACGGACTAACAACACCATACATTTATCTGTAGTAATGGACTTAATGCACAATCTCGGCAAAATTGGCAGTTGTACTGCGAGTCTGTTTATCGACTGACCTAGCACGTTTTCTCACGAAGATGGCGCCGATGGAATCGAGAGACATCTCAAACAATGCAAGAATCAAGTGTCATCGCCTTTCAGTCATTTCACACGGTGAAAGGAAGCTGCATTGCCTAGGTGTGCAGCACGTTTTAAGAGTGTACGGACGCAGCTTCAGAACTGTTGTCACGTGCTTTCCGAACATGTCATGTTTCGACTCGCCGCATTCCGTTGTCATCGAAAGTCGTCGCCGCTGTCAATTAACACAAGGATGATGTCTAGAGCGCACGTATGGGCGTGAACGCCATCCGGTGGTGTAAATATGAAGCGCATGAACTCAAACGCGGCAAATGTTACGTAACCCGTTGGCATTGGACACGATGTCTGGTTACAGCTTTTGCGTACGCGTCCGCTCCACGCATCTCACCTATTTCTGACATACCTGGTTGATGAAACTGGGTCACGCTGCGGGCGCCATGCCTTCCTCATGATTTATTTCCCTTAGATCGGAACGTTTTAAGAAATTGATGATGAACGCAACCATGCAACAAAAACACACAGTAAGGTCACACGGACAGGCGTACACTGAAGAATTGACCGCTAATTTACACCTGAACAGTGTGTCTGCGTGCACTACCTGGTCTATAAACAGCAACAGGAAAACTGACATAGAGTCAACGAAAGAAAGATTTGAATATATGTTTAGAACAAAGACGGGCGAGTGTGCCACATTGGCAGAAAGACTATGGACAGCACAAAAAAAGCAGAGAAATGTATAAAAGAGAAAATTAACCAGCATAGATTTTTGTTAAAAGACCGGGTACATCTATTCTATTGAGTCTTCGGCAATTTTTTTTTTTTTGGTGGGGGTGTGGGGGGGGGGGGGGGGGGGGGGGCATCTACATCTATCAGGCTTTGATGTTTAAACAGTGCTTAAACATAGTTTAACCTGATATTGAAATGTAGTAAATAGAAAAGTAAACAGTGAAAACCCAACAAACCAGCAAAGCATAGATTTCGGTGTGTCAAGACATTGGCTGCCACTACAGACAGTGAAAAAAAAGAGCTGTTAAGGTGATGTGTCGATTATGTTATGGTTCCGAGAGAATGCCATTCATTTTATATCTTGCTGCCGTGTTCAATCCTGAATTTGACAATAGGAGTCACCATGCCAAGTATTCTAGTTTGCTCACCACAATTTTTTGAGTTAGTTTACATGTGCGAATGAGGGTTTGTTATCTGACTTAGCGCTGTTTTCACTTTAAAACGTTATTCAACGATTTTGTACTGTTACAGCCACACTTGAAAAAAACAACGCATATATGCAACTGTATTAAACGTAATCTATTATATTTTATTGACAAATGGGTTAGGTGTAACTGGGATCAATTTATTGAACTGATGTGCATGGTGTTAATCGCGTGGCTATTCATTTTCGATTAGGCGCCTTGGTCTAAATCTTCTACAGCTTAAAAAAACAGCATTAGAGAACTGTAATATTGCCGCTTCTAACTCACCTTCGCCCTCAAAACCAGTTTTCGGCGAAGTTGAACCCTAGAATCGTGCATATTACAGTTCTCTGACAAGTAAGGACTTCAATAACCAAAAAATAACATTATCTACAAACAGACCATTACAGTGAGGGTTAATCCGTTTTCAATACTAATTTACTAACTTTTCAGTTGTCACGTGTTTTGTTAATCCTGTGGTTTTTTTCCTGTCATCTTTCAATAACCATCATTTTCACGCAAACATTCATCAAATGCATCTCTGTCTTTCCATGTGAAATAACAACTACAGGACATTACCTGTTCTCTAAAGTCTTTTAAAACTGAGTTATATTTTTGACAAAAATCCCACACACTTATTCCAGCATGTCTCCACTGAAAGCAACTTTTGATAAATTGATTCTCTTTTTAACAATGTCTCTTTCTGCCGAACATTCATCTATAATCAAAAGGGTTCTGCGATCCTCAGAACAGTCTATAGAAACTGTTCTAAACCCTCACGTCAGTTTATTGCTAGATTAACTAAAAATAAGTTATCATCTTTCCATATAAACCCTTCATCATGAATGCTTTTGTTGCCATTTAAGTTTGGGGGCAGAACATCAACGAAGCGTGAACAAAATAATAGCGAAAACTGTTTGTAATATGTCGAAGACATAATGTTTTTCCACCTAACCACTCTGCCCCAAATTAATGAACAATGATGGGTTTTGTCATAAAGTTTAACTGCTCCATAGTTTTTATAACCGAACTTAGTCTAATCCGGTTATGGTTTTATCTGCCCTCTGTTTAAAACTTTTCATACAATAAATCCTATAAGGACTAAATGTTATAGATTATCCCATATCCAGTGCTTGTAATATTGTTTCAATTAGACTAATATTGATTTTGTTGATTGGTTGTTTATGACCTTAATATCCACACCATTGTAAGAATGACAACAGTAACTTAAGCTTGTCAACGTCTAAGTTTGTCAGGCTAATTAAAATCTCATTAAAAAGGACGTCACTAACGCCCACAACGCCCTCCCTCATCCTTATCCTTTAAGACAGAAATTTCAAAACATTGGAACGTGTCCACCTAATTTTCATATGCGGCATGAAATTTAATATGTTAGAAGTCATCTTTAAAACCGTTCTCTTCTTTGGAAGGATGTACTGTTTTTTTTCTCCCATACTGCTTACTCTCAATCTTCTTTCCGAACTATTGTCATCTGGCTAATACTTACATGTAAAAGGGCCAGAAGTTGAATGCTTTTCTGAAACATTTTTGACGGCCAAAAAATGTAAATGGGCTTATAATTCAAATTTTATGCCCCATTTCTAATATGGTTTGCCAAGTTCCAGATTGAGTTCAGGTTTTCGAACTATTTTATATTCATACTGACCAACAATATTTGCTTCTAATTGCGCAGATTTGATCTAGTTTAGGAAACTTTTTGTTGTCGCCAACCTCTTTGCGTTTTATAATCACCATCTTTTAGGTACCTCCCCCAAAACCTATTACAAAGCGCCTATCTCATCTCAACCGTTCTTTCAAAGTCTGTAACGTCTGCAAGGTCTTTTAATTCTAAAGTAATAACACCTCACAGGCGCATGTAACTCCCTGATTCTTCTGGCCCTCCACGACATATTATTTAGTACAACATAAAAATTGTATTTCCCAAAACAATGTGCATGTTATCACATTTCCACGACTTTCCCTGTTTTGGGGTCAGCAATTTTATATAAATGATCCGACCTACCCACCCACCAACTAATCTTTAAACTGTAAATTAGGGAATTGTATAATTTTCATAATCGCAATATGCAGCTTTCCCCTGATGAGAGCTCTAGAACATTGATGGCCTTCCATCATATAAGTTTTCATCAGTGCTTAGCTCATCCAAATTGGACCATAGATAATGAATGTAATCAAGATCGATCGGATTTTCTCCTCATAAGTATTTTTGTTTGGTTGTAACTCTAAATCTAAATTGTTTAGACTTGCAAAGCCTAGACATTTTAGCTAGCTCTTATCAAAATAGGTAACCTCCTTCTACTTCTTTCAGCTTGAAATGTTAACATTGTTTTTTAGATTTGGCATTGTTTAAGTTTTGAGAGTAATGTCAAAGTTCCATCATTGCTTCTTTTAGTGAGCAAAACCCGTAATAACCATCAGGTATTGTTAACTGGCTAACTTTGGGGCCCCTGTTTTGGTCAACTTTTAGAAACTTTATAATTCTCCTTTGGATTCAGTTAAATCTAAACCATACACTTATGTAAAATATTTCATGATCGCGACCGTTTTTGGCCCCGCAATAGTTATCAATAGCATTTCTAAAACGAAGGAGTCTTGAGTTGTTATTGTAACAAACATTTTTTAAACGAAATAAAAATGAGTGCATTTAAATATACTGATGCAAAATAGTCTGCTGGGCCGCACTACAATCTTAAAAATATACACTGATAACTCTTGACATTTTCTCTGTGACTCAGACCTGACGACTCTCAATAAAGGTGAGTACTCCATTAAGCAGATATCTTAACCCCCCTATTAATAAAAGACTACATCGCAAAGTGTGGTTCGAGTCACCGATGCAGTTTTACCATAACCATTAAACTTTGCCGTGTTTTGTCATCACTGGGTGTGGAGTGTCGTATGCTGATCATTTAAATCAACCTGATCTCTTTGGTGAGTTCAGTTACAGATTTCATTTTTATACACCTCAGACTTATTTTAGACAGAATTGGCAAGCGAGCCATTACCGAATTACAACCGATTTAATCCATTCAGCAACCGAATAGACATTAGGCTTTGAAAGGAACTGTAACGAAATTTAATATTAACATCAAGACAGACTTTAGACAAAAGTTGGACCTTAATCCAAGGTTAGGGCACCCCTTATTTTTGGGCGTGCACAGAAAGTATAAGTAAGACTGGAAACCTCCTTACACACTTTCTCTTCAGCACAACTGTTCACCTAGGGTCCCATAGTGCAAGAGCATAAAACAGCATGGACAACATTAACCGAGACACTTCAAGGCCTAACTAAAGCATGAATAGAACGAAATAAACTACGTCTTGTTCGTACTTATGTTAGTGTATTGCTAGGTTCGCAAGCACAAACGAGATCGAGCACAACAGATCCATCTACTGCTTGATGCACAAAAACAATACTTAGGCAAATTTAGAGGGACGCCATTAAATCTAACAGTTGATTTACCTTCAAGTATAAAAAGGTACCAACATGTTTTACAATACGCAAGATCGAAAGGTAGACTTTGCAGTTGGTAACTGGTTTATACATCTGCCCTTCTGACCTCAGGCTCCAGATAGGAACAATAATAAACCTCAATAATTGAAATCCTTGTGCAGCAATGAACAGAAGCTTGAAAAAACGAAATAAATTCTGAGCAGTAATATTGCAAGCAGTAAAAAAACCAGATGGCCCCACCCAAGAAAAAGTCATCCATCCCAGCTGGCCCAAGCCCGAAGGCCGTTGAAGACTCCAGCAAAGCACGCGGACTCTGTATTCGCGATGACCATTAAATTGACAAGACAGCGCTTGTTCTTGATTAACCTGGCATAGGAATTACTCGTTCTTATCTTACTAAATATAAACCCAACTATTAAGAGAACGAAATGGTCCATAAGTGCTCGGGCCATAAAGCCAACTACATTTGCCTCGCCAGTAGACAAAAGAGCCAGCTAACAACACCCCCTAAATAATACCTGGCAAAGCATCCGCGGTACTTTAAACCGCGACTAATTTTTTTAATAAACGCAAGATGAACAAGCTGTTTTTTAACCCATGAATATCAGGTGGTGTATTGGTGGCGATGGCGGTGGTGAGGCAGCTGACCCTGAACGCCACCGCCTGTAAAAAGCCATCACCAGTGTACTTAAGTGCAAATCCTAAGGCCTTTATAACGCTAGCAAATGTGACATCCTTGTCTCTCTAACAGCGTTCTAATTCTTTCTGATGCAAGCGTTTGTGTCATCACAATAAAATCTTGGATATTTTCTCTTATTCTGCGCAATTGAGTTCGCAATTTTCTCGTTAGTAGACAAACATCTAGTCTGCTGATCTTTCTTGTTCAAGATCTTTAGTCTTTTGGGTTATTCTTTTTTAATATCATGCCTAAGATGGCGTCATCAAGCCTCAACGAGTATTTCTTTTTCTCTTTTTATATGCTCATCTAATACAACACAGTTCACCCCTTTTGCTAAAATTTTTGTTTACTTCGCCCTCTGAATGCTTCTCAAAGCATGACCAATGGGTCCGCTATTTTTCTCGCATGGTAGCGGGAGGTCCGTGTAATATGTCTTTAATGCTGTTTCTTATGAAAAACTGGTTTCTGCTCTATTGCATTATTAATTCGCTGCCGATTGATTTAATTCATTAAAGTTCCATGTTTTGCATTTGTTATCAGTTGGGAGTTCCTGCAGTGTGTTTTGAAGTTAGCAACTGCATCCTTATCTAATTTTGGTTTTAGAAATGCCAAGGCATTTTGATTCGCTCACATACCGGTCTTTGTCTAATTGTACTCTTGCTAAAAACTTAGATGGGTCTGGTTTAAGTGTAAGCTGTACAAGTTGCCCTTGATCGTTTTTTTCCATACAAACAATGGCATCTTTTACGCTTCAAAATCAATTGGGTCTATAAAATGCGGGTAGTTCTTGACCTACACTTGTAAAATGATCTGGCCTTACTTACTGTTAATTCACGGCCGAATGAAGCCTGAGCGATGCCGCGTCAAAGGGATCATGTCACTCATGTTCGTCTCCAGGATCTAAAACATATAATCTACAGCTTCAATGCCTTACCATGATTTTAAATAATTAACTTTTTATTTTGTTTTTAAAAAAATGTCACAAACATATGGTGTCCAATTCCTGACCCGCATAGAGACTGAAAGAGCCCTTTGACTTGAATGGAAATAAGCGGAAATTACTGTTTTCCAAAATCCGTCTACTATTGATGCGATCAAATTCTTACTGCCAAATTTTCAGACCTAGGATCGGATTAAATTTGATTGTCCAGGACTCTGCCGCACTTACTTTTCAAAATAGCTCTGAATCAGCAACAAACCGCCAACAGGCCAGTTGTACAAATCTGGGGCGGCTATTTGTTTATAAGATATACAAATTTCTATTAAAACTTGAGGGCAGGAAATATTTTCTTACACAATCAGAACATATTTTTAACCTATCTGATTCTATGGCTAAACCGGTAATGAAAAGGGAGATCTTGCATTTTTCAAGGAATCGAAACTGAAAGAAAGCACTAAAAACTTGAATAGCGCCGAAGTTTCTGCAGAAGCTAAAAGCAAAGTCAAAAATAGCTTTAGCTGTTAAGTTATGGCGTATGGTAAATCGCATTTTCCATACCCTTAGATTTTGAGTTGTTAAAGCGCAATGCCCCAAACTTTCAAGGAGCGTTAAAAGACAATTGACGATATGAACTAACTTTTAATGAATACAAACGCGATTATCAAATCAACAGACGCCAAGCAAAGGTACAGTGCATAACTGACAACTCAATAGAGTTTGACGTTGTTAGCCACTCTAATCTAGCAAGGCAGATTGAGCAACAATATCGTCAAAATTAGCAATATATTACGAAAGATGATTCACATACAAACATATCCCAGAAAGGCAGTGGCAACGCAATATGGAATTTTAGTTTTAGCCCACAGCAAGATCGACCTATTAACAATGAAATGAAGAAATCTAGAAGTCTGGGTCTCGACTAAACAACATACTATTCTTCCTCATTTACTTAACACCCCCCGGTTGGGCATACGAAACTGCTTACACAGTTTGATGTGGCCGCTGAAGAGCCAAAATGAGAGGCCAGGTTGTCAGAGGGCGAAGTCCTAGGAGATTATTAGAATAAAAACAGGCTAAATATGTCGCCGATTGTAGGGCAGGGCTTACATTCCCCTACCTCCAGCATTAGTTGCAAAAAGAGCATTTTAAACATAAGAATACAGACAACAAATGTTTTATTGGTGTGTTATCTCGCCAGGCTGCATTCACGCCCGCAAAAACGCAGAGAGAGTGTCTAACTATGCACCCACAAACAATGATACATAACTTTAGTGGGTGTCCTTTCCTGTTAGCGTAGACGCAAATTGATCTAGTTTGAAGAACAAAAACAAACCATACTGTTAAGTCCTACCACATGGGATGAGCAACAAATCTACAACCGATTAACGTGTCAAGACAGTCCAACGATTGGCGGAACCAGACAAAACATGTTGACTTACTACTGATGTTTTCCTCACGGGGCTACCGCATTTTGTTTTGGTACGAATATGTTAATTTCTCGTTTTATGTTTTTTTTTTTTAAAATTTTGTTGTTTTGTCTTTTTTTTTTTTTAAAATACACATGATTTATTGTATTTTTTATTAAACGCGACAATGATAAGATATTGCGTCCATACTTCAAAGCATTACCAATAAACAAGAATTCTGCAGAAAAAGTTAACAATAATGCATACGTTTTCAAGCCGCGATTTGAAACAAAAAGAAACAATGTATCGGCCACAGTTGACTGTAATACAGACAAACCTACGCCCCCGCCCGATCTAAAGATAGTTTTAGAAGAACTGGAAACGGCAGCAAACAAGTCCAACGTAGTTTACGCATAACATTTTTTCGAGTCGCTTATTGTTCCTTATAAGGTCCCAACGCCACAGAAACTTCCGAAAACGTTCCTAAGAGTAATCATCAGATCTTTCATTTGCTTTCATCATTGTTAGGTCGGATAGGCGCCCATTCGAACCAGAATTGACAGAGGGCCAGATGCTGCAAAATACATTCTTAGAACGCATTCAGCAAGTGCGTCACGAATGTTTACTAATACTCAGAATTTATCGTTAAAAACAAAATGACCGCCTGAAGATCAACAACAGTATAAATCAGCAGCCACACATGTTGGATTTGTGTTTAGACTCAGTGAAGAAGCCAATCCAAAAGTAAAAAGACCAGATCACATTATTGGAAAGTTCAGAGACACGCACAGTAAATGCAATCTTCAACTAAAGTTGATCCTAAGACATGGAAGCTGCCTGTATTCTTCATAATTTGCGAGGTTAAGACTCTCACCAAATAAAGAAACATGACAATCATTAGGGTGTCATGCATCGCACAGTCAATCTGAAAAGACATTTGTTTCACTTTAAATAAACATGTCTTTTTATGACTCTATATGCAGCAACATGATGGTTTCCATTAGAGTCACCAGTGCTATGTCCTTAGAAGTCCCCTTCTGGCCCAATAACGTAAGAAAATTTTTGAACCCAACGCTTGTTTAGAAAGGGTGTTTTAACCCTATATGAGTACATGACAGTTGGGAAAGGTTTGACGAAGATACACTTCCGCCTAAAGTCGCGTCCTTTTCTAGTGCTTAGAGGAAAGAGACATCAGAGATTCAGATTACCAGCATGCTCAAGAAGCGTTGCAGAAGTTAGAGTGTAAAACATGTAGACTATCAAACTCATACTTGGGATGGCCGTACAATGTTGTTGGCGGATAATTTTGCAAATTATAGAAAGACCTGCATGGAAACATTATAGCCTGGATCCTCTCATTACATATCTTTCTGCGCCTCGGGAAGAGTTTGGTGATGCTTTCTTAAAGATTACTGGATTAAAGATTTGGGGGGATTTATTGTCTGACCAACCAAAAGATTACAGATGATTGAAAACTGGAATGCGTTGAGGAATTATGATTGCGTATCGCAACATTACTGTAAAGCAAACAACAAATACTTGACGACTATGATCCTATAAAAGGTCTAACTTCTAATGTATTAAGATGCACCCAATCTGTATGGTTGGGCCAGATGGCGAAACTGCTCCATTAACGCAACTTTAAAAAGTAACACAGGGCGGTGCGATCCGAATAATAATCAAAAGGCATAAAAGTGGTTGGGCAGTTTGAACCAAGTCAACAGCGCGGTTTTTTCATTCTAGAAGTTGATTTAGAATAACCTCATGAACACGCATGACCTGCAAAATGATATCCATTAGCGCAGAAAGCCTCAAGATGGATCCAAGAGAACCACCAAACATTGCGCCTAATTTCGAAGGCAAAAAAAATATGTCCGTCATTACAGACTTCTTCAAATTATTTAAGACTGGTATGAAGTTTTACAGCAGTTCATCGTATAAAAGCTTTTGATCAAGAACAGTTCATTAAACCATACATCAAGAAGAATCACTGAATCACAAAACCGAATTCCACATATGCATCAGAAAAAGACTTTTTCAAGTGATGCAAACAACTGCTGTTTGGGAAAGACTGACTGAGAATCCATACACATAGCCAAAGAAGACAGATTAGTCACCAAAGAGAACGAAGCAATAAGGCTGACTTCAAAAACCAATTAACATACTTTAGGAAGATTTCATGATCAGCTTTTTTGGCATAAAGATGAAAAAAAAGAAAGTCAAATTTGACAAACCTGTAATAATCGGTTAACCGTTTTAGAATTAAACAGTCAATTTGATGTAGAATTTCTTTATATGACTACTTTAAGCCACGGTATCCTGAGTCCAGAGTGCTTACAGATACTCGATAGTTTTGTTATAGATATCCCTACTGAAGACATCTAAAAAGACATGGAATTAGAAGTGGCTAAAGGTCAAGCGAGATGGAATGACACGTCCGATTACCTAAAGATCGCCTTAGCATTCAATACTACAAAGAAGTGTTAGGATAGATGAAGTATGAATAATCTCTGAAATGTGCACAGGAGTGTGTTGGTTTAAAATGTAAAAAATGTACAGTATTTCGAGCCAGGAGAAAATTAATAAGAAAGCAAAGGGAATATCTCGCAGCGTTTGTGCAGGGATCAAACATATCACATGACAACTACAAAGAAGCATTGTTTGGTCAATAAGACTTTTCATCATGACACGTAAAACTGCGATCTAATCACATGAGATACAACACAACTGTAGTAACGAAAGAAGTCGTTAGAATAGACCACAACACAAAACGTGTGTTTGTTAATGCCAGAGTTTCATATTCAATTCTGTGTGCACGGATGGAGAAGGCGCGTGTGAGAAGTTCAGTTAAAGAGGGCTGGTAGGGCTGAGTTACGGCGTCCGGGGGGGGGGGAGTGTTGGTGAGGTGGGATATGGCATCAGGAGATTCGTGTTTTTGGGGGGGTTTCGCTGTAGCACGAAGAAGTAGGAGTGCGATTGTTTAGGGGCGGTTGAGAATCGTTTGGGGAGATGTGTGTATTTATATAAGGATTATGATATAGGCACACAGTTACGTATATAAATAAATCACGAAAAGTCTTTAGAGCGTGTATTCATTTACATATCACAGAACTTGTATTTGGGATGAGTGGTTGGGATGTCATGTATTGGAGGCAAAGTCACCGAGCGTCAAGGTTGTGCGGTATGCTATTAGACTGTTCACACCTACATCTTCAGTGTACTATCAAGCTACTGATCACACTTCTTGTGTTGTTTATAGCGAGTAGATTTAAATACGCTTCGCTACTCAGGTTAAACACTAGGATAACGAGTTTTCGTGCATAATCGCGTCAGAGATAGGCAGATGTGAAAAGAGTTTGGGATGTTTGGGTTGGTTTGGATGTGGTTTACATAGTGAGTGGGTGGAGGTCGGGACGAGGAGTAACGAGAGTCACTGTTGTTAGTAGGTGGGGCGGGTGGGGGGATGTGTATGACGGTAGAGACACAGGTGGGTGTTGTACTTGAGTAGTAGTGGTATGAGGTTAGACACGGATGGGTTGAGCGGTATAGGATGGTGTTTTGGGGGGCGAGGTAGAGTATAAACTTGTTATAGGACAGGGTGGAGTGGTTTATGTAAATCACGTATATGGATTATGGGAGAGAATATATTTAGGCTTATCTGTTTTTAAAGTTTTCACTTAAGGGAATGTGTTATGTTGAACTCCAGGAATATCTTCTAATAGTAACTCTGTTTGTAAAAAGAATTGATTCACTTGTCATTAAATTCTTTCCATACGAATTGAATCAGCTAGGGTAAGTTATGGCCTCGTTGGTATATCATTTTGTATAGCAACAGCAACAGCAGAGTACACTCTTTTTCGTGGTTAATGGTTCTGCATCCTTGTACTTGAAGCTATGTCAATGCTGAAAGTGCGTAACTTAAATCTTTTTTCGTCTAATCGTATCAGAGGGTAAAATATAGAAGGTCCATTTGATGGGTTCCGTTCGGTATTGTATTCACAAAGTGAGGTCACTGTATTCGTTGGGCGCTGGTAAATAAATTTTGCCAAATCGCTTGTTTAGATAACATCTTTTGCTGTTGTTCACTAACTCCAGCTGCTTGCTTAGCTTTTATACTTGCGTTATTCCCTCCAATATCCTTTGCGATATAAAATTTTGTTCATTTTTACTCAGCCAAATATAATGTGCAACAAATACACGACGGTCCTACAAACGACAATATACCCGATTTCTGCATCTTTTGTTTTTTCTGATGGATAAAAAATCGCTGAATTTTGGTGGGGGCAATTGTCTCAATCGTGCCTGTTAACAAGATAATAATGTTTTTATTGCTTGATCAAAATCCTTTAAATGTGTAAGCTTCATGTCCTTTTTTTTCAGTGTGTTATAATAAATCTAACTGCTCAATTCTTCTGCTTTTTCATAGCGATCTGTGGCAGCACTAGTTGGCTCCACAGCTTTGTTAATGTCTTTTTCTCTCCGCCTTCATCCGTAGTTTACTAAACGCGTAATAACTACCAGCTAAAAAGCGAGCGCATTCACACAGCGCCGCCTATCAATCATTACGATGGAGAGCCATTTATTTATAAATGTAATTTTTATTTACATAATTTATACTGTCCGGAAATATTCCTTGCTTAACCATAAAAACTTTTCGTAGGCAAACGGAAGCCGCAATGATAGCAATTATCTTTGCTGAGTCTTTCAAAGTCAAGTTTTGCCAAGATCTGCCGGTTTTTTATTGTGTTAACAAGCTTTTACCAAGCAATTGAGTATCCTACACTTAGCCCTCCAATAACAGCATAATGGTATACAAGGGTTAGCAACAGTTATTTCGGTGCTCATATTTAGAAAATAAAATAATTATAATTTAAAATAAAAAAAAACATGGAACAGTGATGATCTACTACAGCTACAAGGCAAGCCTAAAACCTTCCTGAACTTATGAATGACCAAGTTAATGATCAAGCTATTATGCCCAAAAAGGAGAGCTGTAATTCTTGCAGCATGTGGGAAACAAAACAGTCCCGGAACTGTAATTCCAGCATAGAACAGATTCAACAGATGTCGCACAAGACATTAAAAAGTATCATAACAGGTAAGAAGCTCAGCTGGGGTCTAGAATGTGAAAAGTTGTGTCAAACGGTTCTTAGCTTGTACACTAAGCACTAGTCAGTAGATTTGCCCCCACTTTGATTCTGACAAGATCCTTACGTATGAATTTAACGCAAGATCCGAGTTTTAAAACTAAGTCATTAGATTCTCTAGGCTGTGATCCTATACTACAGATTTGAACATTGTTATGCCAATAATCATGGATTAATAACTTTTAATCATATAGATTATTTGTTTCCCTTTCAAAATGAACGAGCTGGAAAATCAACAGAACCAGAATCAGGAAACAATGACAGGTGGAGAAAGTAACCAACCAAAAAACATCAGAATCAGAAAAAGCACTGAATCCTTGGGCCGTGAAAAGGCATCCTCATCCTGGGCGTGTTAAAGCAGGAAAAAAATTAGCAGAGTGGAACAGACAAATAATAATGTTACAGAATATAACTCATCATGAAAACATAACACCGCCAACGCCAGAACAAGTTTGGATACAATGCGGCTATAAAACCTCCATGCGATTCAAGGGCCCCAAAGTCTTCATGGAATATTGAACTTAAAACTGTTGCCATTTTGGCGCTCATCTGCTGTTAGGGCAGTTTATTACGTTATAAAATATATACACAATGGCAGCAGAAACAAAAGCAATCCAAAAAAATCTGCACCGTCAAAATCCCGAAAAAGACAACAGCACGCAAAAACGTGCCACAACAAAAGATCATTTTGATCCATTTCAGATGGAATAATATTTTAAGAGAACTTAATTTTAAAATTTTTAATAAAAATAGATCATGGCGTATAATAAAATAATGAAGTGCTATAAATAAAGAAAAACGGTTTGTGTGTATGGAGAGTGTCGTATATAAGGCATTTTCCATAGACCCAGAATTGTAATCAAGTTGGGTGCTTAGATGTAAGAACTCATTAAGTATCATTCAGACCGATCTCGGCGCATGAAAACGCTGAGGCAAGACATCCTCACTGATGAATCGTTATTTTGAGGCGTGTGTGTACTAAAAAATACAATTACTATTAAGATAAACACATAGATTGTATTTTTTTGATAATTATAAGATAACCTGAATAAAGAACTTGGTTGTACAAAAGGACTGACTTAAATTATCAATCTGAGGTAACTTAACTCAAGAACGTAATTAAAAACTTAATCAAGAACTTATTAAGAACTTGAAGTAACTTAATTAAAAACTTAATTAAGAACTTGGTGTTACTTAACTAAAAACTAAATATACGAACTTGGGTGACTTTGTGGTGGGAGTGTGGTGGTGTCAAAGAGCATTATATTTGTCATTTGAACAGCCACTTGTGGCAAGACAGTGCTTGCGTTTTTGTGATGCATTGGCTCTTTTGTTGGCAAGTACAAAGCAGCACCAGTGCATTTAACAAAAGCCTGATTGTAATAAAACAAGACAAATGTATACAAGTACAAAAAAGGCAGCCTAAAAGTTTGTAACAGGGCGTAGAAGCAGAACGTTTGAAGCAGGTGAAGCTTAACAGCAAAGCGACTAAGCAGCAAAAAAAGTCTGATCTCACTGCTGATAACCATTGACCGCTTAGGGTAGAGCGCTGAAGAAACTGCCTTCCACTGTGACCTTTACCGCTCAAGGTGGGAGCCGTAGAAGAAACGGCTTGCCACTGTGACCTTTGACTCGCCGTAGGGATGTAATCACTTGACCAAGTTTTGGTCTTTCTCCTCTTTTCTCACCAGTCTTGCAACTGGCTTTGCAGAGTTACATGCAGTAATGCCAGTAGCCAAGCTTTTATGGCGGCTTAATCGCCAGTAGAATTACATCCTTCATTGTGTAATTTGGAGCATTTTATAAGAAGAAAGAGCTGGCAACACTACTCCTCTCCCATACTGGTAGATTACTAAGGGGGTAAAGCGCAGTTTCTCTCTCACTGCTGGCGGACTTTTAGATGATTGTGTTTGGAGGTGTATTGTTCTTGTACTGGAGTATCCACTTAAATAACTAAACTCCTCACTGCTTTGAAAACATTAAATACAAATCCTTCCTCATAGCAGTAGACTTCTATGAAAAGAAAGACTGACGTTTAGAAAACCTTTTAGCATATGTATCGACAAACGAGCAATCTCTCTTAGTTTGCGAAGAAATGAAGGGGATTATCCCCTACATTGCTCTTCAACCACTACTCCCATTTTTGATTATGCGCTCATCGGGGAGGGGCAGGTTAAGGCCTTGAAGGTCTGTTCTAAAAGCACCACCATACTGCAAGTTTAAAACACATTGTGTGTAGCTTCCTGCCTTTTAAGCTGTCTATACCCCTCCTTCAGTTTATCAATAGCAACAGCAATAGACGTTATTTCCTCTTGCCACAAAAAACAGAAAACTTCTTTCCAAAACCGTCATTCCCACATCAACCTCTTTTGTATTCAAGTATAGTGGAGTTCTCTGGTGTTTATGCTTGAATGTATTTTTTTGCTTGCTTCTCCATACAAATTCAGATAGAGGGAGGGGGGTGGTTTAGGGAAGGCAGGTAGTTTTTCGTACTGTGATTATGGCCTGCCGCTCTCAACTCATCAAAGCACTAACATATTGTGCATGGTTACTCAACATGCACGTCAAGTATTTGTCAGCTTAAGAAATCTCCCACTGTTTTGTCTGCCCATGACAAAATATTATATCAACAAAACAACCTGCACAAAACCGCGTTAAATATCTCTCACTACAACGCACACACTTTCACACTCCAACGCCGCAAGTAAAATTGGCAACACAAACCGGTCTTGCTGACGTGGCGGCACAAAGTGGGAGTGACACGTGACATCCAAGAACATTCGCTAACGCGCCGCCAGGTGTGCTTTAGTCCTAATGTTTTTTGGTCGCAGTTTGTAACAGGCCGTGCCTTGTGTGAACGAAGGGCCGCTGCGACCCTGCGCACCGTAAATTAAGCGATCGTTTCAGCCTCGTGTCAGCCCTGTACACAATTTTGTAGTAGAAATTAGTCAAAAAAGTGTTTGCGGATGTTTATGTCAAAAATATAACTTAGTAATTAAATGGGACAAGTAGATTTGTAAAGTAGTATTAAAAACGGAAGACCCTACACATTATGTCTTTTGTTAAGATAATCTAATTTTTTGGTTATAAAAAGTCTTACTTGTCAGAGAACTGTAAATTCCGCTTCTAGGTCCTAATCGCCCGAAAACTGGTTTGGAGGGCGAAGTGAGTTAGAAGCGGCATATTACAGTTCCTTACATATCAAAACGTCTTGTAAAAGTTTCCTGAGAACAATGGGCTTGTCACAACGGCAACACGCTCCTTTGATCGTTGTGCGTTGTGTTCCAGCATAGGCTGGCCTCTTCAGATACGCCTTGTGCCAAAAACAGAACGAAACAATATCGTAGTCGTGTTCGGCGCGACTACGTTTTCCTTCGCGTGCGACCTTGAACCCTTGTTGTCACCTCTCGCGAGGAGACGGAAGCTGAGTCAGAACCTGGCCGGCTGCGTCGCCTTGGCTATAACAGGCCCCTGACATTATCTCAGCTACCGCCGAAAGCCCCCTGGGACCCGCGGCGGCAACAGTGGCCTTTTATGTCGTGACGGGATGGATCCCAGCCGTTCAACGCGTGTACTTCCCTTCATTTTCGTCAGACGTCATCGCTGGAGGGAGCAGCGTCTGGTGGCTTAGTGTGGTACGATGCGCAGACTGTGGTTGTGCATGGTTGCGCAGGTTGAAACCTGTTGGCGCTCAACGTTAAAAAAAAAAAGCCTGATTTCTTCTTCTTCTTCTTCTCTTCTTCTGTGTACCAGGCTGGATACTCCCGTGGACACACTCCGTATAGAGGACAGGCAATATTAATCCCATATACCAATAAAGGGAGTGGAGAATTGTGTGTATACCGTTTTTTTATAATCCCGCCAATAAATTAAGCAGCCACACTCCATCTTCGGAGAATTAAATGAGCAATTTTGCTGCCTAACTTTAACATGTTGTTTCATGTAGTGTTAGTTAAGTAGTTAGTGGATCTGAACTGGTCTCCTATCTGTTACTTTGTCATAATTTAGTGATCTTAGGAGGTTGTGATTGATTAAGTAGAACGTGACAACGCTCATTGTGCTTGTTTTTGAACGTAACATCGGCTAATTGTGGCTGTTTTCAGAACGAGAACAACGTCCACATTGTGCATTTTTCAGAACGTGACAACGCTCATTGTGCTGTTTTTTGAACGTAACAAACGGCTACGATTGTTGCTGTTTCCTAACGTTATCAACGGCCTCATATGTGCTGTTTGAACGTGACAATGGCCTCGATGTTCTGTTATCAGAACGTGACACGGCCACAAATGTGCTGTTTTTGAACGAAACAACGGAAGGGCCCCTCATTAGTGCTGTTTTTGAACGTAACAACGGCCTCATTGTGCTGTATTTGAACGTGACAAAACGGCCACATTTGTGCTGTTTTTTTTGTGCGAAACGTGACACCGGCCTCATTGTGCTGTTTTTGAACGTAACAACGGCCTCATTGTGCGCTTTTTGAACCGTACAACGGCCTCATTGTGCCTGTTTTTGAACGGGACAACGGCCGACATTATACGTTTTTTGCCGAACGTGACAACGGCCTCATTGTGCTGTTTTTTGAGCGTGACAAAGGGCGCTCATTGTGCTGTTTTTGAACGTAACAACGGCCCTCATAGTGCTGTTTTTGGAAACGGGGGGGACAACGGCCTCATTATGCTGGGGATGGTGACTGTGGACGGTGGGTCGACAAAACAACACCCTCTAAACGAAAAGTGGAGTCGAGTCTCCATATTCACAAAGTTATCGATATCCGCCGTCAGACCGTTAGAAATGATGAGAATATTGTTTCGCGTTTTGACCGTAGTTTGACGTCCCATTCGCGTGATGTAGGCCCAAACCGATTTCGTCAAATATGTTGCTGGCAATTATGAGATTTTTCTTTTTTTTTTTTCCTTCTTACTTTTCATCCTCCACCCCACCCCCCAACAAATTGCGATTTGAGCCACTAGTCACACAACAAACAACAACAACAGCGAACAACAACAACAACATCAACGTTTAATCTGTTCTTTTTTGCAGGCATGTCTTATGTGCTCAGGATTTGCGTCCAATCTCTTTTGCTGCATCCAAAATGTTAATGAGCCGCCTGATTTGCATGCCCTGCTTGTGCATCCTCGTGTGTTTGGCAAACCCGTCTATCTCTGCCTGATTAAAATGCAACTAAACTAGCAAACTAGTTTCAGCGTGAATTCAGCTGACAAAATCTCACCGCTGATAGTCGGTATTGGGCCCGAGAATGTGCGAACTAACTAGAACCTGATGACCCATTAAACTATTGACCATTTTTTGGGGATCGTTATGACCTACACACCGCTGATTTAGAAGTATACCAATCCATTATCGGAGGATACAACCAGCGCGCTGGGCCAGTGATTGTGTGTTGTAGAGAAGAAGGAAAAAGGAGAAAAAGGAGATCGTAAAAAAAAAAAAGAATGACGATGAGTGAAATAACATTAACAGTAAAATTTGGCATTAAAAATCAATCACCGTTCAGCATCACATCAGCTGGAGAGCGTCATCACATTCGGACGGGCTGGTACCTGAGTGCCAGCCTCCACACATAGTTTGATGAGTAATGGCTCCATGCTGATAGGCTGCCTGTATTGGACCACAAGAGTGAAGGGTGATGAAGGCAGATAAAACTCTGAACTGCGGTAGTGAATAAACATCACAGCGACGATGTATTTCCATGAACAGTATTCATATATCACTCGTTATTACAACTCAGAGTGTCTCGCTGCCATGCAGTTCTAATTGTACTTGAATCAAGTAGCTGGTGAATCATAGGACAGTGGTACCTGTGCTAAAAGGCTACAGAAATCAACAAAATCTATTTGCGGTAAAGTAGCAAGTGTTTTTGCGGTATCGTAATATACGACTTTGCGGTAGTGTATTCTCGCGGTAGTAGGCATTTGCGGTAACGTATTGAAATTGGTTTGCAGCTCCACGAAAACAAAATATGAATACGTTGGGATGACATAAATCCTCCAAAGACAGAAGTGTTACTGTGCACATTTATGTCACAGCAAGGTGGAACTTTGAGCTTAAACATGCAGTGCAACATGAACTTGCCCTCATTCTCCCCTTGTAAGTGTTCCCGAGTACATCGTGTTCTGTGTGTGAACTTTGTGTTCCAGGCAAATTTCGAGGGATCAAAAGGAAGTGTACTGAGTGATGTGGCGGGACATACATATTCATGTTCGTATGTTAAAGAGACAGAGGTGAAGAAGAAAGATGAAGTTCGAAGGCTCAAGTTTCTAATTCAGCCTTTTCCTGTTCAAAATCTCACCTCATCCTCGACATCCGCAAGATAAACGTTGGTGTAAAATTCAAAATGGAAATCTTTTCCACTTATGTCCGTCCATTATTAGTGTATCCACGGGCCGCGCGGGCCATACACTTAAAATAGGAACGTCCCGTGATTGGTAGAAAGAGCCGTTGGCACTTTTATTCTTCAAGCAAATTCGAGGTCCCTCATTTCCTCCCCCTTCTGCCTTCTCTTGTCTCTCTGTGTGTCTCTTCCTTCCTTCCCAGTACGAGAATGTTAGTAATAATAGTAGAATTTAGTGGTGGTATATTGTGTGCTCGCGCGTGGCTCTTAGTCTGCATCGGATTGAAGGTGGGTAGGCGTTG
>CM031600.1:9146701-9154201 GCA_018398815.1 Conus ventricosus | reverse complement strand
CTCACGAAGATGGCGCCGATGAATCGAGAGACATCTCAAACAATGCAAGATCAAGTGTCATCGCCTTCAGTCATTTCACACGGTGAAAGGAAGCTGCATTGCCTAGGTGTGCAGCACGTTTTAAGAGTGTACGGACGCAGCTTCAGAACTGTTGTCACGTGCTTTCCGAACATGTCATGTTTCGACTCGCCGCATTCCGTTGTCATCGAAAGTCGTCGCCGCTGTCAATTAACACAAGGATGATGTCTAGCGCGCACGTATGGGC
This sequence comes from Conus ventricosus, assembly GCA_018398815.1. NCBI lineage: Eukaryota > Metazoa > Mollusca > Gastropoda > Neogastropoda > Conidae > Conus > Conus ventricosus. The sequence continues at coordinate 9,153,936 of CM031600.1, read as the reverse complement.
GTGAACGCCATCCGGTGGTGTAAATATGAGCGCATGAACTCAAACGCGGCAAATGTTACGTAACCCGTTGGCATTGGACACGATGTCTGGTTACAGCTTTTGCGTACGCGTCCGCTCCACGCATCTCACCTATTCTGACATACCTGGTTGATGAAACTGTGTCACGCTGCGGGCGCCATGCCTTCCTCATGATTTATTTCCCTTAGATCGGAACGTTTTAAGAAATTGATGATGAACGCAACCATGCAACAAAAAACACAGTAAGGTCACACGGACAGGCGTACACTGAAGAATTGACCGCTAATTTACACCCTGAACAGTGTGTCTGCGTGCACTACCTGGTCTATAAACAGCAACAGGAAAACTGACATAGAGTCAACGAAGAAAAGATTTGAATATATGTTTAGAACAAAGACGGGCGAGTGTGCCACATTGGCAGAAAGACTATGGACAGCACAAAAAAGCAGAGAAAGTGGTATAAAAGAGAAAATTACAGCAGAGATTTTGTTAAAAGACAGGGGACATCATTTCTATGAGTCTCGGCAATTTTTTTTTTTTTTTTTTTTTGGGGGGGGGGGGGGGGGGCATCAACATCTATGCAGGCTTGATGTTTAAAACAGCGCTTAAAACAGAGTTTAACCTGATATTGAAATGGTAGTAAATAGATATGTAAACAGTGAAAAACCAACGAACCAGCAAAGCATAATTTCGGTGTGCAAGACATTGGCTGCCACTACAGACAGTGAAAAATAAAGAGCTGTTAAGGTGATGTGTCGATTATGTTAGGTTCCGAGAGAAATGCCATTCATTTTATATATTGCTGCCGTGTTCATCCTGATTTGAAAATAGGAGTCACTCAGGCCAAGTATTCTAGTTGCTCTCCACAATTTTGATTTAGTTTACTTGTGCGGAAATGAGGGTGTGTTATCTGACTTAGCGCTGTTCACTTAAAACGTTTTTCAACGATTTTGTACTGTTACAGCCACAGCTTGAAAAAAAAACAACACAATATGCAACTGTATTAAACGTAATCTATTATTTTATGACAAATGGGTTAGTGGTAACTGGTATCAATTTACTTGATCGATGTGCATGGTGTTATCGCGTGGCTATTCATTTCGATTAGGCGCCTTGGTCTAAATCTTCTACAGCTTAAAAAACAGCATTTCAAAACGTCTGTAAATGTTTCCTGAGGACAAGTCGGCTTGTCACAACGGGCAGCACGCTACTTGATCGGTGTGCGTTGGTTCCAGCATGGCTGGCCTCTTCAGTTACGTGCCTTGGCCTAAATCTGAACGAAACATTTCGTAGTCGTGTTCGGCGCACTTCTTTCGTCGCGTGCGACCTTGACCCTTGTGTCACCTCTCGCGAGGAGACGGAAGCTGTCAGACCTGGCCGGGCTGCGTCGCCTTGGCTATACAGGCCCTGACATTTCTCAGCTACCGCCGAGAGCCCCCGGGACCCGCGGCCGGCAGGACAAGGGCCTTTTATGTCGTGGACGGGATGGATCCCAGCCGTTCAACGGCATGTTCTTCCATTCATTTTCGTCAGACGTCATCGGCTAGAGGAGCAGCGTCTTGGTGGCTTAGTGGGTAGAGCGCAGAACTGGGTGTGCAGGGTTGCCAGGTTGAAACCTGTTGGCGCTCAACGTTTAAAAAAAAAAGCCTGAATTTCTTCTTCTTCTTCTTCTTCTTCTTCTTCTTCTTGTGTACGCAGGCTGATACTCCCGTGGACACACTCCGTATATGGACAGGCAAGTATTAATCCCATATACCAATAAAGGGAGTGGAGTTTTGTGTGTATGACCGTTTTTTTTATAATCCGCCATTAATTAAGGCAGCCACACTCCATCTTCGGAGAATTTAAAAAGGGGGCATTTTTGCTGCCTATCTTAACATGTGGTTTCTGGTAGTGTTAGTTAAGAGTTAGTTGGATACTGTACTGGTCTCCTAGCTGTGACTGGCATAATTTATGATCTTAGGTGGGTGTGAGTGTTGAAGTAGAACGTGACAACGGCTTCATTGTGCTGTTTTTGAACGTAACAACGGCCTAATTGTGCTGTTTTCAGAACGTGACAACGGCCTCATTGTGCTGTTTTTGAACGTGACAACGGCCTCATTGTGCTGTTTTTGAACGTAACAACGGCCTAATTGTGCTGTTTTCAGAACGTGACAACGGCCTCATTGTGCTGTTTTTGAACGTGACAACGGCCTCATTGTGCTGTTTTCAGAACGTGACAACGGCCTCATTGTGCTGTTTTTGAACGTAACAACGGCCTCATTGTGCTGTTTTTGAACGTAACAACGGCCTCATTGTGCTGTTTTTGAACGTGACAACGGCCTCATTGTGCTGTTTTTGAACGTGACAACGGCCTCATTGTGCTGTTTTTGAACGTAACAACGGCTCATTGTGCTGTTTTTGAACGTGACAACGGCCTCATTGTGCTGTTTATGAACGTGACAAACGGCCTCATTATACTGTTTTTGAACGTGACAACGGCCTCATTGTGCTGTTTTTGAACGTGACAACGGCCTCATTGTGCTGTTTTTGAACGTAACAACGGCCTCATTGTGCTGTTTTTGAACGTGACAACGGCCTCATTATGCTGTTTTTCGGAGGGCTGTGGACGGTGGCGACAAACAAAACACCCTCAAACGAAAAGGGGGAGCGAGTCTCCATATGCACAAAGTTATCGTTATCCGCACGCAGACGTGTGAATATGATGAGAATATTGTTCCGTTTTGACCGTTTGTTTGACGGTCCATTCGCGATGTAGGCCCAACCGGATGTCCGTCAAATTTTGCTGGGCTATTATGAGATTTTTCTTTTTTTTTCTTTTCTTTACTTTTCTTCCTCCACCCCACCCCAACAAATTGCGATTTGAGGCCTCTAGTCACACAACAACAACAACAACAACAGCAACAACAACAACAACAGCAATCGTTTAATCTTCATTTTTGCAGGGCATGGCTTATGTGCGCAGGATTTGCGTCAATCTCTTTTGCTGCATCCAAAATGTTAAGTGCCGCCAGATTTGCAGTGGCTGCTTGTGCAGCCTCGTGTGTTGGCAAACCCGTCTATCTCGCCTGATTAAAAGCAAACAAACAAGCAAACTTGTTTCAGCGTGAATTCAGCTGACAAAATCTCACCGCTGATAGCGGTATTTGGGCCGAGAATGTGCGAACTACTAGAACCTGATGCACCTTAAACTATTGACCATGTTTGGGGTCGTTTGACCTACACACCGCTGATGTGGATGTATACCATTCAGTATCGGAGATACCAACCAGCGCGCTGGGCCAGTGCATTGGTGTGTGAGAAGAAGGAAAAGGAGAAAAAGGAGAAGAAAAAAAAAAAAGAAGACGAGGAGTGGTGGAAGAAGAAGAAAAAGAAAAGGAAGAATAGGAAGAACAGACGGACAGGCAGACAGACGGACAGATAGTTCCTCTCTGTTCTATCTGTCTGTCTCTGTTCCTCTTTATCCTTATCGTCTGACTGTCTCTGTTCCTCTTTATCCTTATCTGTCTGTCTGTCTTTGTTCCTATTTATCCATATCTGTCTATCCTTGCCATAACTCCTTTCATCTTAGTCATTAATCTGTCTATCCACTGTAAATCCTGCGCAGTGTGGTTTCAGAACTTAGTGGATGTGGTGTAATGTATATATAATATATGTCTGCACGTAGCAACACCTTGATTAAACTGAAACTCTCCGAGGTACGTGTGTATGTGATACAAATATCTCTTTTTTTAAAGCCGGTCAGTCAAAATATGCAATAACACATGACAGCAGTATCAGAAGATTCACACAAACCGTTTAAACGGGAACAAAAAGAAGAAACATGGGATACGGTTCTCTTCGATGGTGAAGTTCGTCAGACGGAGATTAATTAGTTCCATTCGGGTTTAAAAGTCAGTTTAAAGTCCACGCCCACCAGAGGACGATAGAGCAGATTGGAATAACTTACTATCCAAGGAGAGTGTGGGAAAGGGATCTGTCTTAACCTACACAACACCAGAACGACAACACATGAAGAGGGGCAGCGAAAACGGCAGTTTTGATGCTGGGCGCCAGCATGGTTTGAACTCGCATCACTTGAGCCGAACATGGAAGAGAGACATGTGCGGGGAGGGAGGGGAGGGGGGGGGGGGGGGGGAGCGGATGACCGGTGAGAATGGGGTGGTGGGGATCGTGAGGGCACGATGGGGATGAAAGGGTGTGAGATAAGGAACTGGGGACGAGCATGCTGGGAGAAGGAGTGACTCATGTTATTGATTACTGAATTTGGTGCCCGCTGTTATGTTGAAACAGACAGACAGACGGACGGACGGACACACACACACACACACACACACACACACACACACACACACACACACACACACACACGCACGCACGCACGCACGCACATACGCACGCACGCACATACACACACACACATGCACGCGCGGGTGCTCGCGCGCGCGCGCGCACGCTCGCACGCTCGCACGCACGCACACACACACACACACACACACACACACACACACACACACACACACACACACACACACACACACACACACACCAGTGACACCAACTTAAATCACAGTCGTGATGGCGATCATAATAGCCGCCGCTCGTTGCACCATTCGTTGCATGTTAATTAATCATTAATCATAGGATCTCTTCTCTCTCTCTCTCTCTCTCTCTCTCTCTCTCTCTCTGTCTCTGTCTCTCTCTGTCTCTCTCTCTCAGTCTCTCTCTCTCAGTCTCTCTCTTTATGTCTGTGTCCCGCCTTCTCTGTCTGTCTCTGTCTCTCTGTCTGTCTGTCTGTCTGTCTGTCTCTGTCTGTCTGTCTGTCCTCTCTCTCTCTCTCTCTCTCTCTCTCTCTCTCTCTCTCTCTCTCTTCCTTTTCATTAGATTATAAGTGACATACCATTTTGATGTTTTTGTAGTTGCATATCGGTGCTGATGCGCTTTGATGTCTGTAATTCCTAATCAAAATCTCGTCATATGACTTCTAATTGCCTGTCAGTATTAAGTGAGAGATATTTTTCACAACTAGCAGATGTCTTAAAAGTTCAATGAAACGAATATCGTTCACTGTTCTGGATATTGTTATGCCAGTTTTGCCATCGGTTATTTATCAGACTTTGCCGAAGTTGTTTCAAGAATGCAGTTACATTTCCAACCCCTTGATACATCGAGACACATTCAAATCCATTATAAAACAAAAAATACCGAACACCTGAAACTTATTATGAACTTATTACCACGTGATTCAAGTCATAGCAGCATGTTATATGCTTTAAGTGGTAATCGATTGTCATCCATTTGTACAATTCTCAGCCAGTATCTAATACACTGTACAGATAAATTGATATAGACAGGAGAGCGGTTTGTTTTCCCATAAACACATTCATTCGGTGTTTTCATGTGAATCCCAGATATTTCCTAAGAGCAAACGAATGACCTTTTTCCACACGAATAGCAGATTTATCTAAGCCCCAGATCTCAGCACCACATTGAGCAACCGGTTGAACCTGTGCAGCGAAGGGTTTTGAGAAACACTGTCAAGGAATCAATATTTAACATGTTTGATTTTTGCAAGATGCACAATAAGGCATTTTTCGCTCTGCTTGCTAGGTCCTGACAAGCTGCTGTAAAGCTTAGACGTGTAGAGGAATAGATACCAAGGTGTTTATAACAAATTACAACAGCCATCATCTGTTCATTAAATAGCCATCTTTCGCTTGCTGCCAAGTAGCCTCCTTTTCTAAAACAACAACAACAACTACGTTGCTCTTTTCATATTTACCTTCAGCGAAGTTTAGAAGCTGCTTGGTACATATTGTTTAACTGTGTCTGGAGGCCAATTGGAGTCTCAGATAATTAAACGATATCAGCTGGTAACAAGATGAATAGTTCAGTAAAATTCGGAGAAAGTGTTGCACCATGTCTTCCGTTTGCTATCATTTCTAAAGGTAGTTCATTTATAAACACTGAAAAAAGAACAGGGCTGCAAGGATCACCTTGTTTCGCACCTGTGTACATAAAATATAGTCGTAAGCTCCCCTTGCTTTAACGGTGTAGCACATACTTTTAATACACCGTTTTAATTTGTCATTGATACCGTTCTTTTTCACTATTAGCCAGAGTAATTTCTAGAAATAAAGTCAAACGCTTCCTCGAAATCAGTAAAAGCTACATATAGCTTACGATTACATGAAAACTGCTTTTGAACGGGAGCCAAAACGGTAAACGTATGATCTACAGTGGAATGATTCTTTTTGAAACCAGCTTGATACTCACCAGTAATGTTATTTTGATCGATCCGTTTACATAAATCTGTTGTTAATGATGGAGCTGTGCGATTTGCTGCTTATATCAGACAGCGAGATTCCTCTGTGATTACCAGGATCATTCACAGCACCTTTCTTAAATAGTGGAATGATAATTGATTCAGTCCAGCTTTCTGGATATAGTCCTTATTAAAAAGAGCTCTGGAAAATGTAAGAAAGAAATAGTCACGATGTGCCCACCATTCTCAAATAGTTCACCAATCAAACCGTCAGGGCCAGCAGATTTTCTATTCTTTAACTTCTTTATCGCAGGTAGAATCTCCTCTTTTGAAACAGGACTATCCAAGCAACTTGTTTCTGTAATATCTGCTGTGCTGCTTCACTGCAAACACCGTTTTCTAGCAAATTTTTTAGATACTGGTATCACTCTTCACTAGAAATATTACTGTGTATATGAGATATCGTTACATAAATGTTATGAACATTTTGCCAGAATTCCGTCTGGTCATGGACTATGTTTATCAAATAATTAAGTAAAGACTTCTTGTGCTCTGTTTGCTTTCTTTGCAACATAATTTGTATTCTGTCGAGCCTTACAATATTGTACGCGGTCTTCACAATAATGAGTTGTGCAAAACGCTCTTAGAAGCTTCCTCGTATTTGATTTTGTCACTTTACATTCTTAATAAAATTAAACCATAATTCATTCCTCTCACCTGAGTTTATTCTTTTTCCATTACATTCTGCTTTCGTTATAATACAGTTATTGAATATACATAATGCTACATTGATATTTTCATCTGTGCAGCGACTTGCAGTTTTCAGTACTTGCAGGGTATCAACGTCTTTCATCCGATTACGAAACACGTTTGCATTATTATCATCATTCCATTTCAATTTCTCAATATATCGAGTCTCTCTGTACTTCTTCACGACAGGACCAACAGTTTG
>CM031600.1:9131701-9134201 GCA_018398815.1 Conus ventricosus | reverse complement strand
ACCTTGTTTATTTATTTATTTTTGGTTGTCTAAAATCACTTATGTGTATAGACATTAAATTGAAGAACACACACACACACACACACACACACACACACACACACACACACACACACACACACACTGTATGACTAAACATATTTTAGCTTCTGAGTCCCTATGACTGACCTATTTCTTACGAAAGTGAGAACTACGATGGTTGAATTCAATAGAGGATCTTAGCATTTATTGTGCATAAAAAAAGACCGAACAATCAAACAACAGCAAAACTGGTACATGATTAGAGATTTTTTCCCTTCTGACCTCAAGTTCTTATTATATTCTGTGTTTAAAAAACAAAGTGGATTTTTTTTACAGAAAGATGCTGGATCAAATACCAGATTGTTTTAATACCTTTTTTTCAGGTCTGTCGCTTTTATGTCGTCCCATGGTCTTCACAGAAATGTCATCCTAAGTGAAGTCACGTTCGAGTTTGTTTACGTTGACCGAAAATGAACACAAGCAACTAGAATCGAGAACTGCCAACAGGACATGTTCGCATTGCCCGCTAGCTTGTTCGTGTAAGTGAAGACACGTATACACAAATTCAAGCGTACAAGTGTTTGAATATAGATGTTTTAGTTTAAATGGGAATATAACATTTTGTTTTGTGTGATTTGCAACATTGAAATATTTTCACCTTTATCGAGTGGATCCATACTTCCGATGTGTGGTGTGTGTGTGTGTGTGTGTGTGTGTGTGTGTGTGTGTGTGTGTGTGTGTGTGTGTGTAAGAGAGAGAGAGAGAGAGAGAGAGAGAGTGAGAGAGAGAGAGAGAGAGACACGTGTGTGTGTGTGTGTGTGTGTGTGTGTGTGTGTGTGTGTGTGTGTGTGCGTGCGTGCGTGTGTGCGCGCGCGCGCGCGGCTGTGTGTGTGTGTGTGTGTGTGTGTGTGTGAGAGAGAGAGAGAGAGAGAGAGAGAGAGAGAGAGAGAGAGAGACGTGGATATTTGTGTGAGTGTGTGTGTGTGTGGGGGGGGGGGGGGGGTGAGGGGGGGGCATGCGCGCGTGCGCGTGCGTGTGATGTTTTCGGTCGCAAATCTCTGGCATTTCTACAAATGTTGTCCACAAAGTCAAGCATTTAAGAGAGATCTTCTGACATGTTAGGAATTGTTTGTGTTTCCTAAGCTATTACGTTTTTGTAAAAGATTGGTTGTGGCGGCGTTTTGGCCTTGATATTTGATCAAGATGATGCCATATTCTGACATGAACTAGTCTCAGGATTTCTTCTGAACTGAATGAATGTTTGGATTCATAAGTTTGTTATGTTACTTGCAAAGTATAGCGAAAAATGGACCACAATATCTGTGTAAAATGTGTATTGCATTAGTGGCACAAAAATCTACACTGATCAAGATTACGTCGTTTCTGTAAAGGAAAAAAAATCAGCGATCGCATTGTAAGCACGGCTTATCCTGTAACACCTCACAGACCTAGAATACACTGAACAGCAAAAGAAATGCAAATTTTAGGTCAACAAAAATTCAATCGATTTCTTGACATTGTAACAGGAAAAGTTCAAATCAGCCGATTTGGATGAAAATCGGTACAGCAAAGCCTTGTTTAATTTCCTTTCATTCACAGTTCCAGTAAAGCGTTCAAAGCGTCCACACAGCATGGACAGCATGATCAATCGGTATCGCCTGGACTCTCGCCTATGATCAGTGTTCTGTCGGGCTGTTAACGGCGTTCCCATGGCAAGGGCGGATGTGGAAGACGCGACAGGCACTACGAGTGTGCTAAGAAGGCCAGTCTCAACCCTCCCAACCCCCATCCAAATCTGAGGCTGGGACCTCCGCGGTGGTTGTGCTGCATGATGCTGTTCTCAGCCTCTGGTAGTACCACATCTGCCGTACTCTGATGCCACCCTCAGCCTGGCTGAAATGTTCAGGGAATTCCTATGAAAGCAGGTGTCTCGCCATCGCCGCCAAGTGCGCGCGTAGTCAGTGTTGGTGGCCTTTCAGGACGATGACAGTACAGCTGTAGTGTCCGTGATAAAGAACGAACAGGTAAAGTCCCTCTTGGTCCTGTGGTGAGGTAAAAGTACACGCCCATAACTCCAAACGAATGCTACGACATGGGGGGGGGGGGGGGGGGGGGGGGGGGGGGGGGGGGGGGGGGGGGGGGGGGGGGAGAATATGAGGGGACGTGAGGGGAAGGGATGTAAGTGTAGAAGTGGTGGTCACGGAGGGGTTCAGGATGGAGGTGTGTGTGTGTGTGTGTGTGTGTGTGTGTGTGTGTGTGCGTGTGCGTGCGTGTATGTGTGTGTGTGTATCAGCGTGTGTGTATGTCAGCGTGTATGTGTGTGTGTGTGTGTTGTGGTGTGTGTGTGTGGTGTGTGTGTGTGTGTGTGTGAGGAGAGAGAGAGAGAGAGAGAGAGAGAGAGAGAAAGAGAGAGAGAGTGTATGTGTGTGTGTAAACTCAACAAACATACTACGGTATTGCACACCAACCTTTTCTGGGA
>CM031600.1:9114201-9124201 GCA_018398815.1 Conus ventricosus | reverse complement strand
CCCACACCTCCCATCTCTGTACGTGTTGGTGTTCGTCCATCCAACACCCCTCCCTTTCTCTGTACGTGTTGGTGTTCGTCCATCCCCCACATCCCTCCCATCTCTGTACGTGTTGGTGTTCGTCCATCCACACATCCCTCCCATCTCTGTACGTGTTGGTGTTCGTCCATCCACACACCCCTCCCATCTCTGTACGTGTTGGTGTTCGTCCATCCACACACCTCCCATCTCTGTAGTGTTGGTGTTCGTCCATCCACACACCCTCCCATCTCTGTACGTGTTGGTGTTCGTCCATCCACACACCTCCCATCTCTGTACGTGTTGGTGTTCGTCCATCCACACACCCCTCCCATCTCTGTACGTGTTGGTTTGTTCGTCCATCCACACATCCCTCCCATCTCTGTACGTGTTGGTGTTCGTCCATCCACACACCTCCCATCTCTGTACGTGTTGGTGTTCGTCCATCCACACACCTCCCATCTCTGTACTTGTTGGTGTTCGTCCATCCACACACCCCTCCCATCTCTGTACGTGTTGGTGTTCGTCCATCCACACACCCCTCCATCTCTGTACGTGTTGGTGTTCGTCCATCCACACACCTCCCATCTCTGTACGTGTTGGTGTTCGTCCATCCACACATCCCTCCCATCTCTGTACGTGTTGGTGTTCGTCCATCCACACATCCTCCCATCTCTGTACGTGTTGGTGTTCGTCCATCCACACACACCTCCCATCTCTGTACGTGTTGGTGTTCGTCCATCCACACACCTCCCATCTCTGTACGTGTTGGTGTTCGTCCATCCACACACCTCCCATCTCCTCTTTCCTCTGTCCATCGCTCACCCCCATCCTGCCTTTTCCTTTTTTTGTCATGCAGAGTGACAAGGTGATGGATAGAAATCATGGATGTTGTTTGGGTGGTTTTACTGACAAACATTTCTGTTACTTTCCGAAATGTTGTTCAGTCATTGTTATGGACCACACCGCCACAACAAGGACAGTGACAGATCACATTGTATTGGGATTCATTTTGTCGAGGATATACAAATTTAGTGAGTTGTCATTTTAAGATTTTAAATCTCTTCCCAATTTATTCAGTCCATAATGTGTGTGTGTGTGTGTGTGTGTGTGTGTGTGTGTGTGTGTGTGTGTGTGTGTTTTGTGTGTGTGTGGTGCGTGCGTGCGTGCGTGCGTGCGTGCGTGCGTGCGTTTTGGTTCTCGTTTTCTTTTTTTGGATGAGAAACTCCTCTCTCTCTCTTCCTCTCTCTCTCTCTCTCTCTCTCTCTCTCTCTCTCTCTCTCTCTCTCTCTCTGTCTCTCTCTCTCCGCACTGGGGCGCGGGATGGGCTGGGGCGGGGCGATGAAGAGGGATGGTAGTACGAAACCATTCCATACTTATGCTACGATTATTTTCCGTCCTGCTCTCGATAACCTTTCCACAACTTCGTTAAGGTTTTCTGCAGATGAATAACCAGAAGATCATACCTGTTAGGTGTCACGAAAAACACGACCGAAACTGTGTGTTCCAGCTTGTAGGTGCTGCTGAGGCAGTGAACTGTGTTGTTTTTTCACAGTCCGTAGATGCTCATTGGGCGCAAAACGTTTGTGTTTCCTGTTACACTCAAACTTCCATGTCCAAACAGCCTGCAACAAGTGACCATCTTCCAGCCCTTCCCCTCTCCTCCCTCATCTACCTTCCCTCCTCCATCCCCTGTCCTCCCTCCCCTCGTCCTCTTTCCGATCCCCCCCCCCCCACCCCACCCCCGCCCCCCTCTGCCCACAAAGGTTTTGGCACAGTGAAGCTTAATAGGCATATTCATATTGTGCCCCACTCTGTGGCCGTTTCAAGAGGTAGCTGTTTTCAGACATTTATTGTGCCCCACTCTGTGGCCGTTTCAAGAGAGTAGCTGTTTTCAGACATTTATTGTGCCTCACTCTTTGGCCGTTTCAAGAGAGTAGCTGTTTTCAGACATTTATTGTGCCCCACTCTGTGGCCGTTTTAAGAGAGTAGCTGTTTCAGACATTTATTGTGCCCCACTCTGTGGCCGTTTCAAGAGAGTAGCTGTTTTCAGACATTTATTGTGCCTCACTCTTTGGCCGTTTCAAGAGAGTAGCTGTTTTCAGACATTTATTGTGCCCCACTCTGTGGCCGTTTTAAGAGAGTAGCTGTTTTCAGACATTTAGTGCGTCCCACTCTGTGGCCGTTTTAAGAGAGTAGCTGTTTTCAGACATTTAGTGCGTCCCACTCTGTGGCCGTTTTAAGAGAGTAGCTGTTTTCAGACAAATGCCTTTTTTGGCGTCCAGCCCGCTGGGCACAAATACATATGTAAACTGGAAGTAAAATAGAAGGTGGGAGTGTGAGTAAGGGGAGGGGGCGAAAAAAGGAAAGGTAACAGTTGAGCCAATAATGAGAGGGAAAGAATGCAGTAGGTGAACAGTCCATCGGTGATTACTCGACATGCATCTAGCCTCCCTGAATCACACCCCCATCCCCACCCCTAACAGTCCCACCCCACCCCCCCCCACCCCCAACACCCGCCATCACCTCTCCCATTCCCCCTCATCCCCGCCCCTCCGCCACGCCTCCATCCTTCCGATTTCAAGACCCATTCACAAGATAGGAGGGAGAAAGAGAGAGAGAGAGGAGAGAGAGAGAGAGAGAAGGAGAGAGAGAGAGGGGACGGACGGACGGACAGACAGACAGACAGACAGACAGACAGACAGAGGACAGACAGACAGACAATCAGATAGACGGGCGAAGACAGACAGAAAGAAAGGCAGACAGACTGACTGACAGAAACCGACTGAAATGGAGAGTGACAAGTAACTTCTGTTATCACAAAAATGTTTTCATCCAAGTTATAACATTAATACAGGAAGAAAGTGAGACCGCGGGGAAGGGGGTGGGGGTGGGGGGTGGGGGAGACAGACAGACAGACAGAAAAAATTGACAGAAACCGACTGAAATGGAGAGTGACAAGTAACTTCTGCTATCACAAGACTACTTTCATTCAAGTTGTAACATTAATACAGTAAGAAAGTGAGACAGAGGGGGGGGGGGGGGGGGGGGGGGGGATACAGAGACAGACAGACACAAATCGCCTGGCCAAGCGACCGTAACTGCCTCTAATCATTTTTCACCCGACGAGTGGAGTCGCCATGCTTCACTGTTTCCATGTCTACACAGATAACCTCGACGATTCCGCGCGCTTCTCTCCTTCCCCCGCCCCCCCCCCCCCCGCCCTCCCCATATTCTTTTCCCCAGCTGTGATTGTCATCGATCGCGGCGTCCGCTGACAGACGGACAGTAACCGACCAGCATCTCCCATCCTGCACCATCATAGATGGTTAGGCGGAAGGGCCGTGCATGTCAGGTCTGAACCAAATTCCCCGCTTGAAGCATTGCACGTGACGTGGGCTTTGGCTTCACCGTCCTCATCCTTTCTCCCACTCTGTCTCCAAGTTAATACATTCGCCTGCTGACGTCGTTTATCGACATCCCACGGTGACATTTGATGTGGGAAAACGCCTCAACCGCGCGCAGTCTCGGCTTTCTGTTTGGTTTCTTTTTAGCGCGTTACAAGTTCTCGCTGATGTTGAAGCATGTTTATTTTCAGTTCAGGCGTTTAGGGGCTGGGGGGAAAAGGGGGGTGGGGGGTGTTTCCTAGTTTCTGTGGTTCTTGCCGTATGTTTTTTTGTGATGTGTGGAACTTTGACATGAAAGTGAGAGAGAGAATTCCCTGTGTGCTTAACATTGGTTTCGTATACAGTTCAGTTTCATGTCGCTGATGTTGAACCCGATTTTCGTACCTCGTCATAGTGATCGCTGGTGCTGCCTGACACAAGTTCGTCGTCGATCGCTTTTTTTTTTTTTGTTTTGTTTTGGTTTTGTTATTGATTTTCTTTGGCAGCCCATCTTTCATTCTGTGTGATGTTTCGACATGAGCGGACTGTTATGACGGTATTTGTTTGATGAAAGCGGCAGCGAGAGAGCTGAAGGGACAGAACACACACACACACACACACATGCTGACGGGTACTTCGATTCGGGTGTGTATGACAAGTGAAACTTGAAGTGCCGTGAGCGACGATGAGGAGGTAAGATCATGTCTGATCGTTGGTCGTTTTAGGGACTTGCAGGTAGGAGGTTTGAATCAGGCCAGTTGGTCCAGAGGACCAATAAAAGAGTGGTGCTGGTGCTAGCGCTGGAATCGATCGAGTGTGATTGTGTCTGAGCGATACTGACGTGGCTCGTGCTTGGGGATGGTGTGTGTGTGTGTGTGTGTGTGTGTGTGTGTGTGTGTGTGTGTGTGTGTGTTTGGGGGTGGTGTGTGTGTGTGTGTGTGTGTGTGTGTGTGTGTGTGTGTGTGTGTGTGTGGGTGTGCGTGCATGCGCGCGCGCGCACACGTGCGCGTGTGTGTGTGTGTGTGTGTGTGTGTGTGTTTGCGCGCGCGCTATGCAAAACAGTATGGAGTCAAACAAAACACTATTACAAACTATAATAGCAGTTATGATAATGATAGTAACATTAATCATTAGTATGGCGCCTAGCTTCAGATCTAAGCGCATGGATGCACTCGTACGCCGACATTAAAGTTACTTTGTGTCCAGATCATCAACAAATGTAAAGCATGAACAGACACACATAGACATGTATTCATAGACATACAGAGATTCCACATCACACGAGCATATGTATGGTAGACTCTCTCTTCTCTCTCTCTCTCTCTCTCCTCCCCTCTGTCTCTGTCTCTGTCTGTCTATCTAAATGCACATGCACACATACACCCACACACGCGCGTACACACACACACACACACACACACACACACACACACACACACACACACACACACACACACACACACACACAGGGAGAGAGAGTGTATGGAGGGGGGGGGGGGGAGATGTAAATGCCATTCCATTTTCTCATCCAATGTTGTTTCCTGCAGTTGTTGTTTTGTACCTTGGCAGCCCCCATTATGCGAATCACGGATGTTTCCAACTGCCTGGCTATTAACATGCAGGTGCTTGATGTCGTCAGCACAGGCTTTTAGTGAGTTTTGTTTTTGTTCTGCATGTGCAAGCAGCTCTCCGTGAAGCCGTTTTTTTTTTTTAGGTTTGAACATGATGGGTTTTGAATCGCTGTGTTCTATGTGCGAGGATTTGTTTGAACTGAGTTGTATTTTTCATTATTTTGCATGGTTGTGGTTGCATACCGCTTGGGATTTGAGCGGGGAGTGCCTGTCTGCCATACAGTACTTGTTAGTAGGTCCCCTGTCCTCCCTTTCCATCCCCCAGTTGTCAAATATCGCAATTGTAGACGCGGACAAATATGTCTGCCCCTTCTGTTCAACCGATATTTTTATTTTATTTTTGTTTATTAACTTTTTTTAAAAATTTGCATTCAGTCACATGAAACACAAACATAAAAAGGAAAATCAAAAGGGCATTGTCCATCAAAAGTCGAGAAATAATTATTTTAACAGCCAGAGGTAAGAGAGAGAGAGAGAGGAGAGAGAGAGAGAGCGAGAGAGATGGAGACGAGAGAGAGAGAGGAGGGAGAGAGAGAGAGAGAGAGAGAGAGTGGGGATGGATGTTATCAATGGCGTTTTCATTCAATGTTCTATCTAGAGAAACATCTTAAAAAGGCCTCGAATACATCAACAATATAGATAACATTGGCACACAAAAGACTGTTCAAAATTCACTTAGGACTGTGGCAAATCGCAATCGGATTAATCATACAAAAGTAATATAATTTAAGAACCCACTATTAATGGTTTATATATCATCATTTTACACAAAACTCTGAATCTTTAGAGATAAGTAAGGCATTGTGTTTTTCAATTTTGTATCTCCACTCTAGTTTCTTCAAATATACAGTTGTTCGTGGATGGTTTCCATTCAATTTGCATGAATATATATAATCTTTGCAAATAGTACAATGAAGTAAAGGAACCTGTCCACAATAACGTTTTTATCAAATCCTAAAAGCACCAGCGATTCAGTCAGTCTTAAGTTCTCTGTATTGGCACATTTTTTCTCTAATCAATCTGTAAGTACATTCCAAACGAATTTGACATAATTGCATTTCCAAAACATATGGTCAATAGTATCTTTATTTGTACCACAAAAAACTGCATTTGTCATTGTTACGAACTCCCAGTTCTTTTAAAATAACATTTGTACCTAAACATCTGTGCAATAACTTCAGTGTGAAACCATTTTAATTTAATATCGTTTATTTTGCTGGTATATAGAAAGCATGATTTCCAGTCATGATGTACCATCAGTTTCGAATCCCATTTGTCGCAGCATTTGATCGAACATTATTTTCAATAAGTATATCGTAATAAAGCTTTGAACCTTGTGAATAGCAAATTCTTCTTCAAACAGCAAGTTGTATCGGTATGTTTATTGTTCTTTACAGAAATACTGCATTGTTTAATGTAGTCGATTATTGCAGATTTATACCCAGCTAAGGTGACAAAATCGACATTAATATCGTATTTCTCTTTGAAACGCATATAAGAAAGAAACTGACCTTTATCATCAAAAAAGTCCGCAGGACAATGTACATTCTTGTTACCAAGTTTTCTAGAGGTAACGTATGAGTTTCCAGCTTGGATTCTATTATTATAGCAAATCGGTTCGGCTGAAATTTCAGCGGAATTTCCTGGTATGCATTTGTAGTATAAACATTTATAGGCTTCAATGATGCCTGACCAAAATTGGTTATATTTCGTAAACCTGGAAACAAATTCTGGACCATATTTATTTAATAAGCGGCCATTGAGGAAAATTAGCTAGTAGAATATGTTTCCACTTCTGGGTTGTTTTTCAGTTTTACGAAACCACGACAGTTTTAAAGAAGTAACAACTGTTTTTAATTCAGGAATACCGATGCCTCCATGTTTTACACTGTAATGCGCCGTTTTCCGGTTAATTTTGTCTGGTTTCTTACCCCAGACAAATTCATAACACATCTTTTTGTAATGTTCGAAAAAATACATCAGGTGGATTTGGCAGAAGTAACCAAGATGTATCAGTTTTGAAAGTATGACAGATTTTAAAATTGCTATTCTACCAAGAGGCGTTAGTTGACGTTTAACCCATGCTTTGAACAGATGTTTTATATCTGCCAACTTGTCCGGATAATTTATGTTTACACAGTCATTTAAATCATTAGTAAACCATATTCCTAATGCACGAAATTTTAGTGGGTTCCAGTCCATTCCTAAATGATTCATATATCTAACTTCAGAATTCTTCTTACTTTCTAACCAAATTGCATTGTTTTGCTAGAATTTATGTGAAGACCTGAAACAGATTCAAACTTAAACAGAACATCTTCGCAAATTTCAAAGATTTTCTATCACCTGCCAGCAAAAATTCTGTGTCATCCGCATATTGTGAAAGTTTATGTCAACATCATTCATCATTATTCCCTGGATATCTGTGTATTCTCTTATCATTATAGCTAATATTTCTGCAGAGTATGAACAGATATGGGGGTATAGGGTCTCCTTGTCTAAACCTGTAAAGCCGTATTTTGGCCTCCTGGGGGTGCCTGCCACTCTCATAGCATGGGACATCTCCAACGTTCTGGAATTTCTATGCCAAACGTTTCCCGTTTCTGTCAGTTTCCTTTGAGTCTGCTATTTTTCCCTGCCTCATCTTTTGTGCCATGTCACTGTGTGATGATGGCCGTGGAAGGGCCTTGTGTAGCTGGCTGGGCTATAGTACTCAAACTGTGCATGACATTTGTGTTAGCAGTTCCTGTCTCTAGTCACTCGTCTGAACCAGCTCTCTCATTGCTCTTTAGCATTGTGCTGTCTCCTTTTGTCGCAGGCGAGCGTGAGTGAACAAGGACGTTTCCTAGCACACCTGGGCCATTGTTTTAATTTGTGTTTTGATATGCCACTTTTCTTTGTCTTACCTCTAAAAGTTCAAAACGTCGAAAACGCGTTGCTCCCCCCCCCCCCACCCCCCTCCCACCCCGGTTATTTGGTCCATGCGTTAGTGGTCTAGTATAAAACAAACAAACAAACAAACAAAACAAAAACAAAAAAAAACACTTTCCCTGTGCTAAGGGTGTCAGCTGTTAAGAAATTATGGATGAATTGTATATTTGTACAGAAATATGCATATCCATTATTTTCGCTTTTTCCTGACACGTCTCTTTGATATTTTCGGTTTTCTGGTTTTTACTTGGCTATAATGATGATACAGCACTGTACGGTATGCAAATGGGCATTATGTACAATTTAACTGACGAACAGCGAGAGTTGAATGGCTTTGATCACCCCCCCCCCCTTTCCTCCCCTTTCCCTTCTCCGATCCCCATCCTCCCACAGAGCATGAGGATGTCGTACACTAGAACACGTGGCAGTTTCATCTGCGCAGCTGTCGGATTATACTGGAAACAACGATGCAAGATTTTTCCACTCTCCTCTGGGGGATTATGAAGCCAAATTGATCTCAATGATCGATGAGGGCTGACCTTTTGCGTGATTTACGTCGCTGCGGTTCTGACATCGTATCGCTCGTGAGGAAATACGCCGGTGTTGCATGCTTTCATTCATGTTGGTGTCAGGTTCGAATCTGAGCGTGAAGAATGGAGTTACTTGGGAAGAATCTGTTCCTGTCTTTGGAACCTGGTCCTGCTGACAGGTAGAATCATTGCAGGCTTAGAAGGAGCTGAAGGAAATGTTGATGAGTGTTTTTTTGAAGTTGGAATACTCAGGTAAATGAACCACAAGACAGGAAGCTAAACGACACAGCACGGCACTACACTACACTACACTACACTACACTACGCTACGCTACACTACACTACACTACACTACACTACACTAACGCTACGCTACACTAACACTACGCTACGCTACTCTAAGCTACGCTACTCTACACTACACAACACAACACTACACTACATTACACCACCCCACACTACACCACACCACACCACACCACACCACACCACACCACACCACACCACACCACACCACACTACACTACACTACACTACATACACTACACTACACTACACTACACTACACTACACTGTCAATATGTAGCATTACAATACACTGTTACACTACACAACAGAACATTGCACTGCAGTTGAGTATAGTTATATTCCGCTGCAATACACTGCAGTGCACCACACTATAGAACATCACTCTATAGTGCAGCATTATTACTTTGTACAGTAATACAATTATACCGCCCCACGACAGTGCGTTACAGTACAATATTGTTAGAATGCACTGCAGATACATTGTGTTACATTGCGGTGCGGTATAATTTAATCACACTAAATTACACTGTTATACTCTACACCGGCTGTTAGAATGCCACACAACTCCATGATTATCTTACAATTCAGTGTATACACAATACGTACAGTAAGCTATCATACCACACTGAACCATATTTATGTACTTCAGTATACTCTACAGGAGTGTAGGAAAAAAGGGCACCGGAAAAAACGGCACCGGAAAAAATGGCACCGAAAAAATGGCACCCGGAAATAACGGCACCAAAAATAATAGAAATATGAGAAAGTGGAAAAAATGGCACCGTTAAATTCTGATTTGTGATGTATTATATCCTATATGGGTTTATGTTGAGTAATTTGTAAAGGATGTTTTATTTTACTTTCTACGTTTAAAAGTGCAAGTTTTCTTGGTTAGCATTATAACACGTGTAAGTCATAAAACAAGTAAGTAAAAAACGTGTAAGTAAAACAAATGTGACAAAAACAAACATATCACATTTCAGTGAATGTCATTTCCCGGCCCCGGCTTCCATCGAATGTTGTGTCCTGCTCCTCGGAGAAATTCTTCCACAGACTTGGATCCATCCTGTCGATCACAACAGAGTTGCCGGAGACGCGCCTGTAGTCGACAGTAGACGCGTTTGATGCGTCTGCGTGGAGGATCTCCGCGTGAATTGCTGAGGATGTGGGTGCTGGACAGTGCTGCATCTCGCTT
>CM031600.1:9094201-9109201 GCA_018398815.1 Conus ventricosus | reverse complement strand
ATGTTCCATTGTAGGTTAACGTCCAAAACTGTAGACTGACCCTCTCAGGACAGCGAGAGGAAAGAGAAGGGAGGGAGGAAAAGGGGGCTGGGGTTTGGTTGGGGGCGGGTGTATTGAACACAGAACCACAACACGCGAGGTCGGAAACAAAAATGGCTGATTCCCCCGCCCCATCTCTCTCTCTCCTCTCTCTCTCTCTCTCTCTCTCTCTCTCTCTCTCTCCTCTCTCTCTCTCTCTCTCCCCCCCCCCCCCCCCCCCCCCCCCCCCCCCCCGAGCGTCTGCGAGATTCAAACTGGCAACGTAAAGTCTGATTACGATTTGGATGCAATACCGCTGTGCCAACTTGTCATCCGTGTAAAGAACAAAGCTGGGTGTGGTTTTATAAACCGGAGTCGGGTAAAGCGGCGGGGGCGTAAAATGACGTGCAAGATAAAGCAGAACAAAAGATCAAGGCTTTCGCCATTTCGCACGGAGATAGGATTCACGAGAGAAAGGAAGAAAAAAAAAAAAGAAAGAAAAAGACCCTCGTGATATTGACTTGTTTGTGGCTTTCTCTCCCTGCTTTCTCTCTCTTTTTCTTTTCTTGTAGCGTGCATTATCTGAAACCATCATAAATGGATTATCACGAGAGAGAAAGAGAGAGAGAGCGAGAGAGAGAGAGCGAGAGAGGAGAGAGAGGAGAGAGAGAGAGAGAGAGAGAGAGAGAGAGAGAGAGAGAGAGAGAGAGAGAGAGTATAAAGCCTCATCACTCAAGGATAAAGATAACAGTCAGTGACCATTCTTCTAGTCTGCTTTTGCTGTTTGTACTATGCTCTCTGAGAATCAGAAAGGAAGTCCACGACATGATAACAACAACCGAGACAATGATATGATAACATTAACAATACTGTTACTGCTACTACTACTACTGATGATATGATGATGATGATGGTAATGCAGTGATAGCAATAAAGGCGAATGGAAGAAATCTGGAAAGCACAAGCAAAACGAACATGCTTAGATTTAGCATGCATGCTGTTATCGGCAAAAATAATTTGAACTATGTGTAACATGTACAGCAGATATGGAAGCAAATTTTAAATTAAGCCAATGGTTAAAACAAACATGAAGAAATAAAAACATAGAAAGAGAGAAAGAAAGAGACAGAGGGGGGGGGGGGGGGGGTGGTGGTTCGGCAGCATGTGTAGAATCACAGTCACTAGGCTGGGAAGAAGTATTTTTCCTAGAGAATTCAATTGTGAGAGCAAATGTTGGATTACAGTCTCTAAGGTGGTGATACTCATTCCTGAAATCGCAATTTTCCTTTAGTTTATTTGAAGGATTGCAGTGACTGGCATGGGTGGTGGATGCAGAGAAAAGGATTCCAAACAGATGACCTAGAATCTGTCTGCGAACACATGGTCCAAGAACTATAGTTATGAACATCATAACGTCTTGTTCGTACTTGATTTAATTCGGGAAGATCCGAAGGCTACAGTTAAGAGGGAAAAGCTGATGTGGTTTGGCCACGTGACACGACACGACTCGCTGGCAAAGACAGTCCTGCAAGGCACGCTTGAAGGAGGAAGGCACAGAGACAAAGACAGTCCTGCAAGGCACGCTTGAAGGAGGAAGGCACAGAGACAAAGACAGTCCTGCAAGGCATGCTTGAAGGAGGAAGGCACAGAGACAAAGACAGTCCTGCAAGGCACGCTTGAAGGAGGAAGGCACAGAGACAAAGACAGTCCTGCAAGGCACGCTTGAAGGAGGAGGGCACAGAGACAAAGACAGTCCTGCAAGGCACGCTTGAAGGAGGAAGGCACAGAGACAAAGACAGTCCTGCAAGGCACGCTTGAAGGAGGAAGGCACAGAGACAAGACAGTCCTGCAAGGCACGCTTGAAGGAGGAAGGCACAGAGACAAAGACAGTCCTGCAAGGCACGCTTGAAGGAGGAAGGCACAGAGACAAAGACAGTCCTGCAAGGCACGCTTGAAGGAGGAAGGCACAGAGACAAAGACAGTCCTGCAAGGCACGCTTGAAGGAGGAAGGCACAGAGACAAAGACAGTCCTGCAAGGCACGCTTGAAGGAGGAAGGCACAGAGACAAAGACAGTCCTGCAAGGCACGCTTGAAGGAGGAAGGCACAGAGACAAAGACAGTCCTGCAAGGCACGCTTGAAGGAGGAAGGCACAGAGACGAAGACAGTCCTGCAAGGCACGCTTGAAGGAAGAAGGCACAGAGACGAAGACAGTCCTGCAAGGCACGCTTGAAGGAGGAAGGCACAGAGACAAAGACAGTCCTGCAAGGCACGCTTGAAGGAGGAAGGCACAGAGACAAAGACAGTCCTGCAAGGCACGCTTGAAGGAGGAAGGCACAGAGACAAAGACAGTCCTGCAAGGCACGCTTGAAGGAGGAAGGCACAGAGACAAAGACAGTCCTGCAAGGCACGCTTGAAGGAGGGAAGGCACAGAGACAAAGACAGTCCTGCAAGGCACGCTTGAAGGAGGAAGGCACAGAGACAAAGACAGTCCTGCAAGGCACGCTTGAAGGAGGAAGGCACAGAGACAAAGACAGTCCTGCAAGGCACGCTTGAAGGAGGAAGGCACAGAGACAAAGACAGTCCTGCAAGGCACGCTTGAAGGAGGAAGGCACAGAGACAAAGACAGTCCTGCAAGGCACGCTTGAAGGAGGAAGGCACAGAGACAAAGACAGTCCTGCAAGGCACGCTTGAAGGAGGAAGGCACAGAGACAAAGACAGTCCTGCAAGGCACGCTTGAAGGAGGAAGGCACAGAGACAAAGACAGTCCTGCAAGGCACGCTTGAAGGAGGAAGGCACAGAGACAAAGACAGTCCTGCAAGGCACGCTTGAAGGAGGAGGGCACAGAGACAAAGACAGTCCTGCAAGGCACGCTTGAAGGAGGAAGGCACAGAGACAAAGACAGTCCTGCAAGGCACGCTTGAAGGAGGAAGGCACAGAGACAAAGACAGTCCTGCAAGGCACGCTTGAAGGAGGAAGGCACAGAGACAAAGACAGTCCTGCAAGGCACGCTTGAAGGAGGAAGGCACAGAGACAAAGACAGTCCTGCAAGGCACGCTTGAAGGAGGAAGGCACAGAGACAGAGACAGTCCTGCAAGGCACGCTTGAAGGAGGAAGGCACAGAGACAAAGACAGTCCTGCAAGGCACGCTTGAAGGAGGAAGGCACAGAGACAAAGACAGTCCTGCAAGGCACGCTTAAAGGAGGAAGGCACAGAGACAAAGACAGTCCTGCAAGGCACGCTTGAAGGAGGAAGGCACAGAGACAAAGACAGTCCTGCAAGGCACGCTTGAAGGAGGAAGGCACAGAGACAAAGACAGTCCTGCAAGGCACGCTTGAAGGAGGAAGGCACAGAGACAAAGACAGTCCTGCAAGGCACGCTTGAAGGAGGAAGGCACAGAGACAAAGACAGTCCTGCAAGGCACGCTTGAAGGAGGAAGGCACAGAGACAAAGACAGTCCTGCAAGGCACGCTTGAAGGAGGAAGGCACAGAGACAAAGACAGTCCTGCAAGGCACGCTTGAAGGAGGAAGGCACAGAGACAAAGACAGTCCTGCAAGGCACGCTTGAAGGAGGAAGGCACAGAGACAAAGACAGTCCTGCAAGGCACGCTTGAAGGAGGAAGGCACAGAGACAAAGACAGTCCTGCAAGGCACGCTTGAAGGAGGAAGGCACAGAGACAAAGACAGTCCTGCAAGGCACGCTTGAAGGAGGAAGGCACAGAGACAAAGACAGTCCTGCAAGGCACGCTTGAAGGAGGAAGGCACAGAGACAAAGACAGTCCTGCAAGGCACGCTTGAAGGAGGAAGGCACAGAGACAAAGACAGTCCTGCAAGGCACGCTTGAAGGAGGAAGGCACAGAGACAAAGACAGTCCTGCAAGGCACGCTTGAAGGAGGAAGGCACAGAGACAAAGACAGTCCTGCAAGGCACGCTTGAAGGAGGAAGGCACAGAGACAGAGACAGTCCTGCAAGGCACGCTTGAAGGAGGAAGGCACAGAGACAAAGACAGTCCTGCAAGGCACGCTTGAAGGAGGAAGGCACAGAGACAAAGACAGTCCTGCAAGGCACGCTTAAAGGAGGAAGGCACAGAGACAAAGACAGTCCTGCAAGGCACGCTTGAAGGAGGAGGCACAGAGACAAAGACAGTCCTGCAAGGCACGCTTGAAGGAGGAAGGCACAGAGACAAAGACAGTCCTGCAAGGCACGCTTGAAGGAGGAAGGCACAGAGACAAAGACAGTCCTGCAAGGCACGCTTGAAGGAGGAAGGCACAGAGACAAAGACAGTCCTGCAAGGCACGCTTGAAGGAGGAAGGCACAGAGACAAAGACAGTCCTGCAAGGCACGCTTGAAGGAGGAAGGCACAGAGACAAAGACAGTCCTGCAAGGCACGCTTGAAGGAGGAAGGCACAGAGACAAAGACAGTCCTGCAAGGCACGCTTGAAGGAGGAAGGCACAGAGACAAAGACAGTCCTGCAAGGCACGCTTGAAGGAGGAAGGCACAGAGACAAAGACAGTCCTGCAAGGCACGCTTGAAGGAGGAAGGCACAGAGACAAAGACAGTCCTGCAAGGCACGCTTGAAGGAGGAAGGCACAGAGACAAAGACAGTCCTGCAAGGCACGCTTGAAGGAGGAAGGCACAGAGACAAAGACAGTCCTGCAAGGCACGCTTGAAGGAGGAAGGCACAGAGACAAAGACAGTCCTGCAAGGCACGCTTGAAGGAGGAAGGCACAGAGACAAAGACAGTCCTGCAAGGCACGCTTGAAGGAGGAAGGCACAGAGACAAAGACAGTCCTGCAAGGCACGCTTGAAGGAGGAAGGCACAGAGACAAAGACAGTCCTGCAAGGCACGCTTGAAGGAGGAAGGCACAGAGACAAAGACAGTCCTGCAAGGCACGCTTGAAGGAGGAAGGCACAGAGACAAAGACAGTCCTGCAAGGCACGCTTGAAGGAGGAAGGCACAGAGACAAAGACAGTCCTGCAAGGCACGCTTGAAGGAGGAAGGCACAGAGACAAAGACAGTCCTGCAAGGTACGCTTGAAGGAGGAAGGCACAGAGACAAAGACAGTCCTGCAAGGCACGCTTGAAGGAGGAAGGCACAGAGACAAAGACAGTCCTGCAAGGCACGCTTGAAGGAGGAAGGCACAGAGACAAAGACAGTCCTGCAAGGCACGCTTGAAGGAGGAAGGCACAGAGGCAAAGACAGTCCTGCAAGGCACGCTTGAAGGAGGAAGGCACAGAGACAAAGACAGTCCTGCAAGGCACGCTTGAAGGAGGAAGGCACAGAGACAAAGACAGTCCTGCAAGGCACGCTTGAAGGAGGAAGGCACAGAGACAAAGACAGTCCTGCAAGGCACGCTTGAAGGAGGAAGGCACAGAGACAAAGACAGTCCTGCAAGGCACGCTTGAAGGAGGAAGGCACAGAGACAAAGACAGTCCTGCAAGGCACGCTTGAAGGAGGAAGGCACAGAGACAAAGACAGTCCTGCAAGGCACGCTTGAAGGAGGAAGGCACAGAGACAAAGACAGTCCTGCAAGGCACGCTTGAAGGAGGAAGGCACAGAGACAAAGACAGTCCTGCAAGGCACGCTTGAAGGAGGAAGGCACAGAGACAAAGACAGTCCTGCAAGGCACGCTTGAAGGAGGAAGGCACAAACACAGGCAGAGAAAGAGCTGGTCGGAGAACGTGATAGAATGGATCAACCTCAGGCTGCCAGAATTCCTGCAAGAAGCAGAGGACAGGCGGCGATTGAGTAAATACCAAAAACAAACAAACAAAGGTTAATGCTGAAAAAAGTCTAGATAGGCATACTTATGCCACAAAAAAGCTGACATCAGTTGGTAAAGGGTTAAAATCACATTGTAACATATTTACAGACAATTGTATCCCTCCAAAGTGCTGTACGAGCTGGGATACAAAACTGAATGTTGAAAATGACTCGAAACACTTTTTTAATGTTCAAGCAACACTTCTGACGTAAAGATGCCTTGGGGCTAATGTTGTCCTGAAGAAAACTGATGAAAAGTGATGCACGTATTGTAGTTTCTGTAACCCATTTAAGGAGAGCATTACACATATGCTTTAGCATTGTACGGACATTCAACGAAACGATTTGGGGAAACACTGGTGGATTTAATGAACATAAAATATGGTTTCATTTAATTTAAAGATAACTAATTCATTGTCTTTAACTGGATTTGACAAAAACATATTTATGGAGCATGCTTTGTACTTCATTGTATTGTTGGCTAAACTCTAATTATATCAGTGTAGGAGAAAACAAAAATCTCCCAGACTGCATGTATTCTCAGTAAATTAGAATACAAATATAAAATTGAAGAGAAGATTGCTCGAAAACAAAATGCGTATTAAGATTTTGTTTCCAACTGGTTCCCATATAAGCTGATGTCTGCAGACCAGGATTGAATTATTCATGCATGCTGACTTTTTTACATTGTACAATTATCGATTTGATTATAGCCCTCTAGAACTGTGAGCTGCTTTGCTGATGTTGGCAGACGGTGAAAGGTCGTTACTGATGTGAACTCTGAGACAGGGGAAGGAATAATTCACTGTATGATGTGATTATCCGGATGGTAAAAGCAGGGTGCCCTGTGGCGCACTCCCAGAATGTAACGTTTCCTGGCAGGGAACCTGGTGTTATTCCGTGCATTTCCTTTCAGATTTCAGAGAAACCCCAGCAAACTAACAGACAAAGACAAAGCAACTTAAGCTTCAGATAATTAATATGTACTGGGTTGGAAGTTGAATGTAATTTATTCTCTCTTCCGACAAGGATCAGCTTGTATTAGGACACCGAGATGAGTGAGAAATGTTATGTTGGTGCCTCTTCACTGATAAATACTCATGAAAATGTCATTGCACGAATTATGGATACTAGGGTTCTGTGCGCAAGATAGAATACAGGCGAGCTGGAACACACACACATGCACGCACGCATGCACGCACACACACACACATGCTTGCACAGAGTGTGTGTGTGTGTGTGTGTGTGTGTGTGTGTGTGTGTGTGTGTGTGAGAGAGAGAGAGAGAGAGAGAGAGAGAGAGAGACAGAAGACAGACAGACAGACAGACAGACAGACAGACAGACAGAGAACAATAAACACACATTCACACAAGCGTGCGTGCACGCGCGCACACACCACGCACACGCACACGCATACACACACACACACGCACACGCACACGCACACACACACACACACACGCACTTTTCAATCGTCAGCACTCCGTCTGTGTATGCATGTGCAATTATTTGTATTTATGTGTGTCCAAAGTAGATGGACGTTGTCTTATATAAAACAAGAATTTGTTATGGATATAACTGTAAATACTGAAATGTAACGAACATGCATACTGTCTGCCTTCTCTGATGTTCTGGTAAATATGCGTAGAATCAAACGTGACTTGTCTTTCTTACTATGAATCTTTATTCACATGTCTTTTTGTCTTTTATAATGTTAATCAGATAAGTTGTTTTGTTGATATTCAAAATTTAAACATTAGGGTTCATCAATTATTAATCAGACATGAAGCATTTACTGTTCAGAACATGAAAGAAGTGTTATATCAGCTTTAAGAAGTTAGAGAAGAGAAGAAAAAAAAAAACTAAATAAAACGAAAGAGTGCAAGGTGGAGAGGGCAAAAAATCTGTATCGGATTGAATGCAAATTTTAGGTCTATCACAAAACGGCATTTGGGTTGGGATCCAAAATCATGTCAGTACAAAAGGGTGCTTTCAAACATGACAGGATACAAGTTCCACATAACGATGGAACACCAATAGTTCTACTGAGTTGTCTGTTGCCGCGACTTGCGACTTCACGCCTTCACTGGTGGACGGACCAGAAGTGGTTTTATCACGAGCGGGAGGCGTCACGAGGTCCGCCGGCCACCGGATTTCCGCTTCATCGCCATGGCGCCGGCACGATACCCGAGTCAGGTTCCGTTGCTTAGTAAGCACTGACACGCCTGACATTTTGCCCACCTCTCGGCTGTACCGAGCTACCTGTCTCGCCGGGCTGACAGCGCTAGCCGTGGAATGAATGCTGCGCTAATTAACGATCTGCTGCTGGCTGTTTACCGCTCTCGTCCAATTTGCTTTGCGCTCGACGAGCTGGGACTATAGTTGTTGACTCGTTAGCGGAAGGGGCCTGTCGAGGGGTCGGTGCGTGTGCCTCGTAAGGATTCATGGGAACTGGGTTCGTTTCCGGTCACTGCATGGTGAATGCATGGTGATGTTTGTACTGATCTGACTGGTATCTGTGTTTTGGTCGTTTGCATTCACTAGATTGTTACCTGTGTGTTTGGGTCGTTTGTATTCATTAGATTGTTATCTGTGTGTTTGGGTCGTTTGTATTTGTTAGACTGGTATCTTTATGGCTTGGTCATTTGTGTTCATTAGATTGGTGTCTGTTACTTTTCCTTGTTTATGTTCAGGTGACTGGTATTTGTATGGTTTGGTCGTTTTGTGTTCATTAGATTGGCATCTGTTCCTTTCGTTTGGTTGTATTCATTTGATTGGTGTTCGTGTGCTTTGTTTGTTTCTATTAATTTCATTGGTATCAGTGTTTTTTCATTTGATTGGTATCCCTGTGTTTTGTTTGTAATAATGTGATTGGAGTTTGCAGGGTTTGTTGCTTTAGATGTATTTGATTAGTGTATGTCCTTTGTTAGTGTTCATTTGATGGTGCTGTGTGTTTGGTTTCTAGCTGTCCATCCATCGTTGTAAAGAATGAGTGCACAGTGTATATATAATGTCTTCATGAGGGGAATTCTGTTGTTCCTCTTGTTTTCGGTAAATACATAGTAAAGAAAGTAAGAACAAAGCTAATACAGAAACGATCCAACATCACATTAACTTTAAGCAAAAAAGGTCAACTAATTAAACTCCAAACTTCGTCGTTTCTTTGCTCTGAAAGCTGTTAATGCTAATGTTTTCCGCGTCACAAACCGTTTGCTTGCTGCAGTGTTATCACACCTTTGGCCCACTGACCCAAAAGTGAAGGCAGCAAGTCAGACTGCTCGGCACTGGATGACAGATGCTGCGTTTACAAGTCCCCAACTATTGATCATGGCGCCTTTCGCTCTGTACTGCAACGTTATCAGTGGGTGTACACAAAGAAGTCCACATCTCCTCAACTGCTCAAGAGAGATCCTAATGCGTGTTGACAGCTTGTATCCACTCTGCATCGTAGCATTAGAAGAACAAGTTTGCATTTCCCCAACAGACACTGAAAGAATTGCAGGATAATGGATAACTCATGCTGCGCCACTTCTGTGTAACAACAGAAGGCGCTAGACAAATCAACAGTAATTAGATGATAAATCAGTTGAATACAGGTACTCTCACTGCATCTATTACTATGACTTACACCGTTCTGTTGTTACTAGTTCTGAAAACACAACCATGATGTGGAAGGTCAGAACTGACATACATTTCGGGCATGTTGCTGCCAGGCTTGTGACGGGAAATCCGGTGTGGAATTTTAGCCGTATGAAGAATGGACAGACCAGTGGCGGCGCGGCCAGAGGAGTACACAACATGGCCAATAGCTCCCTAGATTCCTAACCTGTAATCCAAACAGGGCTTGTTCGGTTTCGTATCAGAAACAAGTCTGAGAGTTTGTCTGCTAGTAGCTTTACGTGCACACGTAGTCATGTTAACATCATCTAGGGTATAAATATGATCATTGCAGCTTTTCTTATCATCGTTTTTGATCTACCATCTGGGCTATAGACTGTGAACAATACAAATTGAAATGAATCTTAAATAAAGGGAAAACAAAAAGTGAAGGAACAGGAGAAACAGCGAAATACTGAATATGAGGAGTAATCTTGAATGTGTACGCTTGTGGGGAGGGAGAGGAGTGAGGTGCACGTGCATGCGTGCACATGCATCCCTTCTCTCTCTGTGTCTGCGCGTCTGTCTCTCTGTGCATGCTAGCGCATCTATATCAAATAAATGGCTTGCATAACGTCCATTTTGTGAAGCAGAGAATCTGGAAGAGAGGTTTTACAATGATATATTATTTTTTTTGTAACCATTACGTTACTTCCTCCTGTGAAAACGAGAGGTGAAGTGTGGAATTACCTTTTGCGGTTGTCTTGACAAGAGAGGAAGCCGCACAGGGCATATATCACGGCACAAAGACCTAATATAGTCCGTCATTTTCACAGAATGACACATCAAACAACAGGTAGGCACCGGTCAAGTCCAATAGCAATTATGAACGAGTGTACAATATGCGGTTAATCGCGCTGCCAAGTCATGGAAAAGAAAGAGTTGAAACTGGTCTCACAATCAGCTTCTTTTCGCTTATCATTCAGTTGTTCATATGAAAAGCAGACAAAACACTTCTTTTCTTTAAGATGAGAGATCCGAATGGACATTTTGTTTACATCTAATCACGTGTAGCGCCCCCCCCCCCCACACACACACCCTGTCCCACAGAACTAATAGTATCGCTCGCTGATATTTTGCTGGTTGTTATCACTAACAGAGCGCATCTGACTATGGTATTTATTAAGCCTGTGCTGCACTGCATTGCTAGTGAACCTTTTTTACTGTTGGGCTCTGGTCG
This sequence comes from Conus ventricosus, assembly GCA_018398815.1. Taxonomy (NCBI): domain Eukaryota; kingdom Metazoa; phylum Mollusca; class Gastropoda; order Neogastropoda; family Conidae; genus Conus; species Conus ventricosus. Next base: position 9,098,582 of record CM031600.1, on the reverse strand, counting down.
CACTCTCTGCGATTTTTGCTTTTAATTAAACAGAAAAGTTATGAGTGTGTGTGTGTGTGTGTGTGTGTGTGTGTGTGTGTGTGTGTGTGGTGTGTGTGCGTGCATTCGTGCGTGCGTGCGCGCATTCGTGCGTGCGTGCGTACGTTGTATTTGTGTGTGTGTGTGTGTTGTGTGTGTGTGTGTGTAAACGTTGAAAAGCATGGCACAATGGTTGGATCTCAATCTCTGTGCCAGTCAAAACACAGTTTCCTCGTTTAGACAGTGGGTCCCATAAGGCCGTAGCGTACGTCAGCATCAGTTTCCGAGGGCGTGCGGGTGTCTGTGCCGCTTAATTCTGTCTGATGCCCTCTAGGCCGCTCCCAGAGCAAGACACAGTCCCCATCCTGTCAGCAGGAGTAGAATACCGCTGATGATGTCTGCCCTCAGGGTTGGCTGTGTGGGCTCTGTGTTCAGCACAGTATCTGAGTGTCAAACGTTATAACCCTTGAACTCTTCACATTAACTTTAACCACCATTGAAAGACCAAAGCCTGTGGTACCGTCTTTGGACTTGTTAAAAACAAATGTTTCAGGTATTTTGATCTGTGTGAGTGGCTTGGGAATAAGAGAAGCCTAATTTACAGGTGTCGCTGATCTCTGTCATATTCAGACATTGGGCAGCATCTTTTTATGTTGGTGATGTTTGATGTTTGTTCTAAACTCGTTCTAAACTAGCTTCAAAGTGGGGTGACTGCAGGTGAAAATTAAAACCAGTTTAAAACAAAAGTTACTGTTATTCTGCAGGACAAAATAGGCAAACAAAAGTTACTGTTATTCTGCAGGACAAAATAGGCAAACAAAAGTTACTGTTATTCTGCAGGACAAAATAGGCAAACAAAAGTTACTGTTATTCTGCAGGACAAAATAGGCAAACAAAAGTTACTGTTATTCTGCAGGACAAAATAGGCAAACAAAAGTTACTGTTATTCTGCAGGACAAAATAGGCAAACAAAAGTTACTGTTATTCTGCAGGACAAAATAGGCAAACAAAAGTTACTGTTATTCTGCAGGACAAAATAGGCAAACAAAAGTTACTGTTATTCTGCAGGACAAAATAGGCAAACAAAAGTTACTGTTATTCTGCAGGACAAAATAGGCAAACAAAAGTTACTGTTATTCTGCAGGACAAAATAGGCAAACAAAAGTTACTGTTATTCTGCAGGACAAAATAGGCAAACAAAAGTTACTGTTACTCTGCAGGACAAAATAGGCAAACAAAAGTTACTGTTATTCTGCAGGACAAAATAGGCAAACAAAAGTTACTGTTACTCTGCAGGACAAAATAGGCAAACAAAAGTTACTGTTACTCTGCAGGACAAAATAGGCAACAAAAGTTACTGTTATTCTGCAGGACAAAATAGGCAAACAAAAGTTACTGTTATTCTGCAGGACAAAATAGGCAAACAAAAGTTACTGTTATTCTGCAGGACAAAATAGGCAAACAAAAGTTACTGTTATTCTGCAGGACAAAATAGGCAAACAAAAGTTACTGTTATTCTGCAGGACAAAATAGGCAAACAAAAGTTACTGTTATTCTGCAGGACAAAATAGGCAAACAAAAGTTACTGTTATTCTGCAGGACAAAATAGGCAAACAAAAGTTACTGTTATTCTGCAGGACAAAATAGGCAAACAAAAGTTACTGTTATTCTGCAGGACAAAATAGGCAAACAAAAGTTACTGTTATTCTGCAGGACAAAATAGGCAAACAAAAGTTACTGTTATTCTGCAGGACAAAATAGGCAAACAAAAGTTACTGTTATTCTGCAGGACAAAATAGGCAAACAAAAGTTACTGTTATTCTGCAGGACAAAATAGGCAAACAAAAGTTACTGTTACTCTGCAGGACAAAATAGGCAAACAAAAGTTACTGTTATTTGCAGGACAAAATAGGCAAACAAAAGTTACTGTTATTCTGCAGGACAAAATAGGCAAACAAAAGTTACTGTTATTCTGCAGGACAAAATAGGCAAACAAAAGTTACTGTTATTCTGCAGGACAAAATAGGCAAACAAAAGTTACTGTTATTCTGCAGGACAAAATAGGCAAACAAAAGTTACTGTTATTCTGCAGGACAAAATAGGCAAACAAAAGTTACTGTTATTCTGCAGGACAAAATAGGCAAACAAAAGTTACTGTTATTCTGCAGGACAAAATAGGCAAACAAAAGTTACTGTTATTCTGCAGGACAAAATAGGCAAACAAAAGTTACTGTTATTCTGCAGGACAAAATAGGCAAACAAAAGTTACTGTTATTCTGCAGGACAAAATAGGCAAACAAAAGTTACTGTTATTCTGCAGGACAAAATAGGCAAACAAAAGTTACTGTTATTCTGCAGGACAAAATAGGCAAACAAAAGTTACTGTTATTCTGCAGGACAAAATAGGCAAACAAAAGTTACTGTTATTCTGCAGGACAAAATAGGCAAACAAAAGTTACTGTTATTCTGCAGGACAAAATAGGCAAACAAAAGTTACTGTTACTCTGCAGGACAAAATAGGCAAACAAAAGTTATGTTATTCTGCAGGACAAAATAGGCAAACAAAAGTTACTGTTGTTCTGCAGGACAAAATAGGCAAACAAAAGTTACTGTTGCTCTGCAGGACAAAATAGGCAAACAAAAGTTACTCTTATTCTGCAGGACAAAATAGGCAAACAAAAGTTACTGTTGTTCTGCAGGACAAAATAGGCAAACAAAAGTTACTGTTATTCTGCAGGACAAAATAGGCAAACAAAAGTTACTGTTATTCTGCAGGACAAAATAGGCAAACAAAAGTTACTGTTATTCTGCAGGACAAAATAGGCAAACAAAAGTTACTGTTATTCTGCAGGACAAAATAGGCAAACAAAAGTTACTGTTATTCTGCAGGACAAAATAGGCAAACAAAAGTTACTGTTATTCTGCAGGACAAAATAGGCAAACAAAAGTTACTGTTATTCTGCAGGACAAAATAGGCAAACAAAAGTTACTGTTATTCTGCAGGACAAAATAGGCAAACAAATTTACTGTTATTCTGCAGGACAAAATAGGCAAACAAAAGTTACTGTTATTCTGCAGGACAAAATAGGCAAACAAAAGTTACTGTTATTCTGCAGGACAAAATAGGCAAACAAAAGTTACTGTTATTCTGCAGGACAAAATAGGCAAACAAAAGTTACTGTTATTCTGCAGGACAAAATAGGCAAACAAAAGTTACTGTTATTCTGCAGGACAAAATAGGCAACAAAAAGTTACTGTTATTCTGCAGGACAAAATAGGCAAACAAAAGTTACTGTTATTCTGCAGGACAAAATAGGCAAACAAAAGTTACTGTTATTCTGCAGGACAAAATAGGCAAACAAAAGTTACTGTTATTCTGCAGGACAAAATAGGCAAACAAAAGTTACTGTTATTCTGCAGGACAAAATAGGCAAACAAAAGTTACTGTTATTCTGCAGGACAAAATAGGCAAACAAAAGTTACTGTTACTCTGCAGGACAAAATAGGCAAACAAAAGTTACTGTTATTCTGCAGGACAAAATAGGCAAACAAAAGTTACTGTTGTTCTGCAGGACAAAATAGGCAAACAAAAATTACTGTTATTCTGCAGGACAAAATAGGCAAACAAAAGTTACTGTTGTTCTGCAGGACAAAATAGGCAAACAAAAGTTACTGTTATTCTGCAGGACAAAATAGGCAAACAAAAGTTACTGTTATTCTGCAGGACAAAATAGGCAAACAAAAGTTACTGTTATTCTGCAGGACAAAATAGGCAAACAAATTACAAGACAAAACACGATGCGTTTCCTCTTTGGTCTTTTTCATACAAGGGAAACAACATTCAGGACAATAAAGACGAAGAATGAACAATCACTTATCTAATCAAATTAGGCGCAAAATGGACATTGAATGAAAACGAGGTTACTGGGAAGGAGACAATGTTAGGAAAAAAAAGCGATCTAGCCCACTTGAAACAAACTTTTGAATCAAATTTTGAACAACGACAAAGAAAGTTAACCCAGTTTCAACAGACCAGAAACATATTGTGCACAGATTACTGGTTGCTGTAGCCACAGTGAAACTGTTTTCTGTTTTCTTTGGGAGTGGGTCTGTTTTAGAGAGAAAACAAGTAAATGAATATTTGTTTTCAAATAGCCTGTTTCCCCTTATGAATTGGTGGTAGTTATGATTTGTGGTAGTGGTTTGTAATGAACGATACCAAATGTTTGTTTTGATTGCAGAAAGATATAGGAAGCAGTCTTTTACTTCAAAATAGAAGCAAAAAAGCACAATGACTAACCTACTGTTTCAATAATTTGTTTTAAACGGATATCGTTTTTCGTTGAACAAAAACTGAAGTGCA
>CM031600.1:9076701-9091701 GCA_018398815.1 Conus ventricosus | reverse complement strand
CATTTTTTCTTCTGATCTAAATAAAGCGATTTCGCCGCATGTGTTAGCAGCATCTGTCAAAATTGACATGGAAGAAAAGTTTACTAACTATTTGAAAGTATACACTGACGGCTCAGTTCTTGATGATGGTAGTGCGGGATCTGGCTTTGTAATTCCAGATTGCAAAGCTGAAAAATCATATTATTTAGGTAAGGGTCATTCCATATTTACAGCTGAACTAGTTGCTGTCCTGATGGCATTAAATTATTTAATTTCCTTGCCAGTCTCAATATTTAATATCCTGTTTTGTGTTGATTCACAGTCAGTATTAAAAAGTTTGTATTGTTTTGAAAATTCACAAAGAGAGGAATTATTATTTGAGATTAAGTACATGTTGCACTGTCTTTACATGAAAGGTACTAATGTTGTATTTTCTTGGGTTCCATCGCACACCTCCTTCGTTTTTAATGATCAAGCAGACAGAGCAGCAAAAAGGGGAGCAAAGAATATATTTGGTAGTATTAAGGTTGATTGTCCTTTATCATACAAGGAAATTAATCATATAATCGAGAGGGATTTCTGGAGTCAATACAGTTCCTCATCAAAACCTCGTCAGCAAACTCTGTCAAACTTTGTGTCAATTAGCCGACCGGTTTCTAGCCTGACTTTTAGACTTTTATGTAATTCCCTACGAACCAAGTATTGCCAGACTGTTAAGTGCGTATGTCGTGGGGATCTTTCAGTTCAACATGTGATTTTTGATTGTGAACTAACGAAACCCTTTTTGAATGGTGTTATACCAAGTGCCGACACTGGGCATGTTAATGTGTTTGACTTTTTAGATTCGTTGCCAGTTGTTTCTCTTGTTAAATTAACGAGTAACCTTTTGGGAAGTCCATTAAGGAACATTTTATAATCATAATCGTAAGTTAGATTATTTTAGTTATTTTTATCTATTTTTTTATAGTTACTGTCCTACAATTCATCTATGCTTTATTTTTGTTCCATGTAACCACATCGTCCTCTTTTCTTTTATGATAATAGTCTAAAATTGTAAACAATATGTTATTTAGACGTCTGCAATCACCTATATGTGTGACGAGACGTAAAACAGAATTCCTTCCTTACACACACGTGCGAGCACACACACAGACACACACACGCACACACACACACACACACACACACCACACACACACACACACACACACACACACACACACACCACACACACACACACACACACACACCTGAGGATTCCTCCTACGGCTCTGCCTGGTCCAATAGGTTCAATGTTTTATACAACTGGTGACATTTTTTGTTGATTTTGTTCGGAACAAACGCAGCATACCAACCTACGTTTGTGTGTAGCTAAGCTCCAATTGTGTTGAAGCAAAATATCTTTATTTGTTTAGTTATCTATCTTTTTTTTGTTTTTCTTTTTTTTTTAAATATGAAATTCAACAACAATATAAAAATACTGCAGTGGAATTGCCGCTCTCTCCATTCTAATATTGACTGCTTACGTCAATTTTTAGTGTCATCTGACTGCCACGTTCTCTTATTCCAGTCTGTTAATATCAGTAAGAACAAACTACCGAGATTGGAACAGTACTATTATCCACCAGTAGTAGATACAGATGAAAATGGTGACAGAGTAAATTGTGCTATCTATATTCACGCTGGACTTCAGTATTGTGACAAGCAATCACCTGTGCCTGGTGGATTACATGGATTTTTTCATGTACTGTAACTGTCAAGTTTTCGGACTCCTTAAAAGTAAACTGTGCTTCTGTATATTTACCTAAGGGTCCAGATGAAGCTAATACTGAATGGATGAAAAACACCAAGAATGATAATGGTAAATGGTTAGTAGGAGGGGATTTTAATGCCCATTCCCCTTTCTGGGAAAACGAGAGTACACAAGTTAGTAGTAATAGGTTTGTGGAAAATGTTGTAGACTCAACTTTATGTTTACTCAATGATGGTTCTTATACCAGAGTTCCTGATATATCTACACATAGACCTACTGCTATTGATCTAACTTTGGTTTCACCTAAAATGGCTTTGTCGTGTGCATGGGAAACTTATAGTGAAACTCTTGGAGTGATCACATACCAATCATTATTACAATTAATCAGTCCCTGATTTTGAAGACACAAAACCTGATGATACAATCCCAAGATTTGATTATAAAAATGCCAAATGGTCTCAATTTTACGACACACTTAAAGATCTAGACATAAGCTTGTCCCAGACGATGATATTGATCAATGTATGACACGTTTTGTAATTCTGTTCTAAAAGTGTCTGGTTCATGTATTCCTAAATTGAAGAATCAGGGTTCTAAAGGGGATAAACATCTCGGTAATGTTTGGTGGACTGAAGATTGCGATAAAGCAGTTAATGAGAAAAAAAAACGGTTATTCAAGGAATACGTGCACACCAAGAAAAGTCAAGATAAGAAAATTGTAGATGAAAAATGTAAGGAAATGAAACACTCAAATGTACATAGTAATAGAGTTATGGAACAAGCCAAAAAGGATTATTGGGATAATTTCTGCAAAAGAAACACATTCGATCATAAAGATAGAATGGTATGGAAACAGGTAAAAACGATGAAAAATGGAATCAAACTGCCAGAATATCCTATCATTCTTGATAATAGCAAGTTACCATCATCCACAGACAAAGCAGAAGCGTTTGTCGACCAGTTTGCTAAAGTAAGCATGTTAGATGGGTTGTCTGAAAACCAAAGAAAACTCAGAGAGGATAAAGAATGTACCCATGTCTTTAATGATGTATCTGATAATGACACGAGCGACATCAACGCCCCAGTAACATTACAAGAGGTGAAAGACGCCATAGATTCTCTCCCAAACAAAAAGACAGCTGTTGGGATTGACGCCATTTCAAATGAAATGATTAAGCATTTTCCAGACAAATGGATAAGCATTTTACTTAACATATTTAAAAAATGCTGGAGCTCGGGTCATTTGCCACAAATATGGAAAGAATCAGTAATAGTACCGATTCACAAGGAAGGTAAACTGAAAGAAAGTATGGATAGTTACAGACCTATTTCATTAACTTCTCATGTCTGTAAACTTTATGAAACAATTGTTTTAAATAGAATGAACTACTTTTGTGAAAAGAACAAAGTTATCCCAACAAACCAGGCAGGTTTTCGAAAGGGTAGAAGTGCTATTGAACACTTGGTCAAACTTACCACTCAAATTAAACATCAGTTTTCCAGGAGAAAATGTTTACTAGCAACCTTTTTTGATATCACTAAAGCTTACGATCAAGTATGGCACTTTCGTTTGCTTTATAAACTTAAAGAGATTGGATTATCAGGAAACATTTATGATTTTATTAAAAACTTCTTAGAAAATAGATATATTAGAACGAAGGTAGGGAACTCCTATTCTACGAGAAGAAAATTACACATGGGTATTCCTCAGGGGTCTGTTATTGCCCCTTTACTTTTTAGTATTTTAATGTACGATTTGCCCTCAAAGATTGCTAAAAAATATAGAACTAGCCCAATATGCAGATGACATATGCATATGGATGAAAGTGACTTTAAAAAAAGTACATCTGTCAGATCACAAAACTATATTAAAAAGTTATATCAAAAGAACTAAATACCTTTTCTGATTATATGACTGAAAATGGTTTGCAAATATCAACTGAAAAACACACGTGATGTTATTTAATACTGGATCTGATCCAGTTAATATGTCTTTATTTCAAGTCAACGGCATACCCATTAAATATACAAAAATAGTTAAATTCCTTGGAGTAAATTTAACATCAAAGTTGTCATGGAATTTCCATATAGAGCATGTTCTAACAAAAGCTCGAAAAACTTTAAATCTATTAAAGATTATAAGCAAACATGCTTGGGCTCAGGACACAGTTACCCTTTTGCACCTTTCTACTGCACTGGTTAGATCAAAATTAACGTATGCACAAGAGGTGTTTTTCAGTGCACCCAAATACTTACTGAAAAAACTTCAAAGTATTGATTCCAAAGCATGTAAGATAGCCATGGACTACCAGTTCATGCCTCTTGTACAAAAGCATACAGTGCTGCTGGGATATTACCACTAGAAGAATATAGGAATCTTGCATGCACCAAATTTGTTATACGAAGTTCTACTATAGACAACAATATAGGCCCTGAAATAAATATCAAATCGGACACTGATTTTCCAAAAAGGGCTAAAACATATCATCTCAAATGACTCTAAGAACATATACTTCCTCGATTTTAGAATCCTCAGATATCAAACTAACATCTATTGCAAAAAGATCTATTGTGTCTCCTATCCCTCCCTGGAAACTAGTACGAGCACATTTTGATATTGAGCATACAGATTTAACAAAAGCTGAAAATTCTAATTTGTTATTATCCAATATGAAAATGCATTTGCATGATCACTATTCCAACCATTTTAAGATATACACTGATGGATCATTAATCAATGAACATGCAGGTGCAGCATATATTATCCCAGGCCTTAACAAAGAAAAGTCATATTATCTGGGAAAAAAACAAATCTATTTTCACTGCCGAGTTAACAGCTATAATTATGGCCTTAAAGTTTGTTGTTGATTACCCGCAAAATTTATTTAAAGTTGTTTTATGTGTAGATTCTAAATCAGTTCTTACGGCAATGAAGAATTTTAAATTAAAAGTTCGACCTGAGATGATCACTGAAATAAATAGCTTTGTCCATTTCCTCTCAGTTAGAGACACTGAAGTAACATTTCTTCGGGTGCCTTCCCACTGTGGGTTATATTATAATGAAAAGGTTGATGTTCTAGCAAAGAGAGGAGCAAAACGATCTTCAGATTCACATTTTGTTAACTTCTCTATGTAAGTGCAAGAGTGCTATTCTTTGGCGGAAAAAGTACAATTTTCTTATTTTCATTTGACAGAAAGAGAAACTGGGTGCTTTGGTTTACATGATGAAATGAAAAATATTCATGAAAAGTTAAGTAATGTCGATCAAAACATTTATCGTAGACGACAGATAAGTTCCTTGATCTGTAGATGGAAACTGGATTGTTTTAAAACAAAGTATGTCAAAAATAACATTGTATATGTGGTCATAGCATATCAGCTGATCACATTCTTTGTGTAACTTAATGAAAAAATTAATTCCAAATACGTCTGTACAGCCTATTCAAAATGTTTTCCTGTCAGCAAGTGAAACATATCTTTTCTTTTTACACTTAGCTAAAAGTCCAATTGGCAAATACTTATAATTGATAGCAGTCAGTAGTGAGATGAGGCAAGAGTTATATGGTTTTTTTTTGTTTTTTTTTTGGGGGGGGGGGGGGGGTTCTTTATCTTTGATGAAGTGGATTTTCTATTTTTGTGTTATAGTTGTAGATATGTTTTTTTTTGACTCGTTGTCTTAACCTTCCCCCACCCCCGGCCCCGACTTTTTTTTTTTTGTCTAATATCACGTAATGTGGAAAGACGTAAAACAAAACAACAACAACAACAACAACAACAACAACAACACACACACACACACACACACACACACACACACACACACACACACACACACACACACACACACACACACACACACACACACACACACACACACAGGAGGAGCTAGAAGCAGGAGATTAAGTTTGAGGATTTGTACCAGCCGCCGTGGTGAAGTGGTGAGCGTAGCGGACTCCTGGCTGGGAGGTCGCGGGTTTGATACCCATTCGTCATGTGGGATTTTTCTGCCCCGACCGGCTCCTGCCCAGAGTTGAGTTTGCTGCGGACTCAGTTGGGAAGACTGGGACCACACAGTCGAGTTTCATCCACTTAATGGATGCCTTTCTGAGAGTGTTGCTCAGATTTCCTGACCAACACTGCAGGTGCCTGTATCTCTCGGGCCTGGTTGACGCCGGGATATATTATGAAAGGAAGCGTAGATTGCAACCCTGTCATGTAGTTTCAGACTGAAATGGAAATCCGTAGCATCATCTTAATCATCCTCATTCTCATCGATCAGCATAAAAAATGTCTCAAATTCTGTGGCCCTTCATGCCCTGCTGTCATGGTGACCTCAATTTCGATGTCCTTTTCACGTGTGTGGTCTTGGTTTGGCTCCGTCGGGGTCACCGGTATCGACAAGTCCATGGGGGCTGTCGTTGGACGGACGTGGTGGCACTCCCCGGAGGGAGAGCTCACTCACGCCAGCTCCACGATTAAGCAATCATTGTCGTCAAGTAGTGGTCTTAGTAGGTGGTGTCCTGCGTATGTTAGATCAGAACAGGCGCCACTGAACACTACCGAAGTGACTCGGCAGCAGTGCAGTGTCTCCTCCGGTGGGTTGCCTCTTGACGACTTGACATTGACCTGTGGATTGCCGGTGCCGGGGCTGCTGCGCGGCCGACCGAGCTCCCACTGTTCTAGGCACATATCCACCCTGGCCCTGTACATCAACACGGACGGCACAGCTCCGCGGGACACAAGCTGTCTGTAAAGTTCAGATGATCATTCTTCTCCCTGCAGACCGCCATTATCCTGGGCCCACGACTTCCCTTCTTCTTGTGCTCTGCAGCAGGTCACGTGTGAGCTGGTTCGTTGCTGTCTTTTAAAGCTTTTCATTCCCTTCCCAACAGTCCTGTCTTCTTCTGTTTCTCATTCTCTTTTATCGAGTCAGTAATCCTCGGCTGGGCCTCCCCCTCTCTCTGTCTCTGTCTGTCTGTCTGTCTGTCTGTCTGTCTCTCTCTCTCTCTCTTTCCCGTGCGTGAGTGTGTGCGTACGTGAGTGCGTGAGCGCGTGCGTGCGTAAGTGCGTGTGTGTGTGCGTAAGTGCGTGTGTGTGTGTGTGCGGGGTTGTGTGTGTGTGTGTGTGTGTGTGTGTGTGTGTGTGTGTGTGTGTGTGCATTTTCTATCTCTCTTTGAAATTACTATACTATTATAGTAATCAGTGTGTTTAGTAGATTGCACTTCTGTTTTTGCTCAATCAATGAAAAATATCTTTTTAAAGTAATCATTGAAACGGTCGATTAGTCACTGTGCTTTTCTGCTTGTATTTTGAAGCAAAAGACTGGTTCCTATGTATTTTTGAATCAAAACATTTGGTACTGTTCATGACAATAGCACTAACACCAATGCCTAAGGGGCAATAGCCTGTATGATAACAAACCTTCATTTACTCGTTCTCTATCTAAAATATACCCACTCCAAAAGCAAACAGAACACAGGACAACTTGGTACTTTGTCGCCGCTCAGAACACGATTAAACAATTAAGTAGCTCAGACTGTTTTTGTTAAGTAGCCTAGACTGTTTTCTTCTCTTTTGCCACATGGCATGATCACAGGGATAAACTTTCATCTGAAATACGAAGCTAAATTTACTGCAGAGGCCAACAAAGGACGTAACAGATACCTTCCTGATAACGTATGCCTTAACCCCCTATCTATCATGTATGTATACATTTATGCAGAATAGCTGGATGACACACACACACACACACACACACACACACACACACACACACACACACACACACACACACACACACACACACATTCAGAGAGTGAGAGAGCAAGAGAGACAGACAGACAGACAGATATGTTACAGATTTACGATCCTAATAAGACAATGGCTGAAGTGCGAAGCAAAGATCGTTTATAAAAACATAAACTAGTAAGCCATAAGTATGAACGTACAACGATTACGTGCTTCCATGTTAACGCTTTGCACACCCCACACACACACACACACACACACACACACACACACACACACACACACACATAACTTTTCTGTTTCACTAAAAATAATAAATCGCACAGAGTGGACCAGAACTCAAGAACAAAAAACACGCACTAGCAGTGCAACGCATGCTTAAAACAATATTCATGTTTCACTTTGTGTGAGAAAACAACTCACAAAATATCAATCAGAAAGCGCTACTCTTTATGCTGTTCTGTGCGACATGGGGGAGGGGGGAAACAGCCATACATAATAACATAAAAAGAAAATGTCCTTCCTGACCCCTCATCTTAAAAAAAGGTGTTTTGACTGCTTTTCATGTGAACCACTGAATAACAAACGTTTATGTACTGTAAGAAGTAACATGATTGTTACAAAAAAAATACATTAATGTAAAAGCATTTTTCTAGATATTCTGTTTCACAAAATTGAAGTTGTGATATACATGCGCTAGCATACACGCATGTGTGCGCTCACTATCACAGAAGAGAGAGAGAGAGAGAGAGAGAGAGAGAGAGAGAGAGAGAGAGAGAGAGAGAGGTATGCGCAGGCATGCACATGCACTTCGCTCCTCCCCTTCCCTCTCACATGCATACATACTTCAAGGACTGTTCCTCATGTTCAGTATTTCATTTTTTTCTCCCATTTCTTTATTGTCTGTCATTACTTTATCTAAGATCCATTTCCATTTGTTATCTTTGTTCATAGTTCATAGCCTAGATAGCAGGTCAGACACAATAATAAAAAACCTGGAATGATTATGTTAAAACCCTACATAATTAGGAATAGAGTTTGTTTAGAACTTACCGCCAATGACATTGACAAACAAAGCACATGACAAGACACGATGCATTTCAACCACTTGGGTCTTCTTCAGGCGAAAAATAAATCACATTTAACATGTGGGACAGTACAAACAAAGAACGAAAAAAGAATGAAAATGACTCATCCGTTGTTGTCCATGTGTTCGGTAGGCGGAAATGACATGGGGCCAGGGGGATTATGGGAGAGGAAACGGAGGGGGGGGGGGGGGGGGGGGGTTGCGTCGGGGGAGGTGTGTGTGTGTGATATGATGGGGTTGTGTGTCTAGTTTATTGGGATGGTGTGATATCTTTGTGATGGTTGTGGTAATGGTGGATTGATAATAATGGTAAGGGGAAAGAAGGGGGGGGGGGGGGGGGAACTGAGGAAAAAAAAATTATAATTTGGGGGGGGGGGGGGGAATTTAAGGGAAGGATAAAACAAAATTAGGATTAAATAGATGGAGGGTTGCTGTAACTACTGTATGAAGTGAGTGAAGGGGATGTGGTGGTGGTGTATGTATGTGTGTGTGTATGTGTGTATGTATGTGTGTGTGTATGTGTGTGTGTTGGTAGGGGATATTGCCAACTGATGTGGAAGTGGTGGGTATGTGTGTTTGGTTATTGTTGGATATTGATGCCTTGGGGGTGTAGTGTGCCCAGTTTGGCAATGAGATGGGATTCTTGAGTTGTGCGTTCAAAGCTGTCACTCTGTGACTGCCAGAGTGCCATAACTTTGACATGGTCGATGTTGTGTTGGGTGTGGTTGAAGTGTAGGGCGACGGGTTTGGGTCGGTGGTGGCGGATATCAGCCAGGTGTTCAGAGATGCGTGTTTCAAGTGTGCGTGACGTTTCCCCTATGTAGATCTTGCCACACAGCTGGCAGTGGATGGCATATATGATGTTGCGGCTTGACATGAGAATGTTAACATAATGTTAACATGACTGCGCATGCACGTAATGCTGCAAGCGCACACACTCTCAGACTTTTCTTCTTATATGGAACCAATCAAACTATGTTTGGATATACTGGTTAAGCAATCCAGGAATTGAATTGTCGTGTTGTGTCCGCCTCTGGCCGCGCAATCACTGATCTGTCCGATCTTCATAAAGTTAAGATTCCAAACGGGATTTCCGTTGCAAGCCCAACTACAGCGTCTCTCAAAATGTATGTATTTCTAACCTTCCACATCATGTTTTATTGTCATAAATAGTAGCAGTGGAAGCGTTGTAAGTCGGACTTATAGACACAGTACGAGTTCCTGTGTATTCAACGGATATGTTCTCTGATTATCGTTGACTTATCTATTTACTTGTCTCGCGCCTTCTGTTGTTACACAGATGTGGAGGAGCACAAGTGAGGCCATCATTCTCCAAATCATTTCAGTCTCTATTGGAAAAACGTCATAATCAAGCTGCAATGCAGAGTGGATACAAGCTGTCTACACGCATTAAGATCTCTCTTGGAGCAGCTGAGGAGATGTGGACTTCTTTGTGTACACCCACTGATAACGTTGCAGTGCTGAGCGAAAGGTGCCATGATCGATAGTTGGGGACTTGTAAACGCAACATCTGTCGTCCGGTGCCGAGCAGTCTGACTTGTTGCCTTCACTTCTGGGTCAGTGGGCCAAAGGTGTGATAACACTGCAGCAAGCAAACGGTTTGTGACGCGGAAAACATTAGCATTAACAGCTTTCAGATTAAAGAAACGACAGAATTTGCATCTTCATTAGCTCAATATGCTAAATGTAAATGTGATGCATATTTGCTTTAATCGTTTGCCTGTTTTAGTTCTTTTATCAGCCAGATAAAATTTCTTCCTATATTCATTTTTCTAACTTTCTTTACTATGTATTTACAGAACGCAAAGGGCACAATAGAATTTCTCCCTTAAAGACATAGCATAAACACTATGCATCCCTTCTTTACAGCAATCGATGGACAACTAGAAACCAGAACATGCAGGTGCCAGTAAAATGAATACAAACAAAGCACAGATAGTAATCCAATGAATTCAAAGAAACAAACACATACACCAACCAAATCAATACAAACGCACAAAACACAGGGATACCAATCAAATGAAGAGAAAAACACTGATGCCAATGGAATGAATACAAACAAACAAAACAAACACCAATCTAATGAATGCAAACAACTAAAACATACAGATACCGATCAACTGAATACAAATAAACAAAACTCACAGATACCAATCTGATGAATAGACACGACCAAAACATAAAGATACTGCCCATATGCATACAAACAACCCGAACACACAGATACCACTCTAACAAATACAAACGACCCGAACACAGATACCAATCTAATGAATACAAACGACCAAAACACAGATACCAGTCAGATCAGTACAAACATCACCCTGCATTCACCATGCAGTGACCGGAAACGAACCCAGTTCCCATGAATTCTTACGAGGCACACGCACCGACCCTCGACAGGCCCCTTCCGCTAACGAGTCAACAACTATAGTCCCAGCTCGTCGAGCGCAAAGCAAATTGGACGAGAGCGGTAAACAGCCAGCAGCAGATCGTTAATTAGCGCAGCGTTCATTCCACGGCTAGCGCTGTCAGCCCGGCGAGACAGGTAGCTCAGTACAGCCGAGAGTTGGCCGAGAGGTGGGCAAAATGTCAGGCGTGTCAGTGCTTACTAAGCAACGGAACCTGACTCGGGTATCGTGCCGGCGCCATGGCGATGAAGCAGAAATCCGGTGGCCGGCAGACTTCTGACGCCTACCGCTCATGATAAAACCCCTTCCGGTCTGTCTGCCCATGAAGGTGTGATGTTGCAAGTCGCAGTGACAGATAACTCGAGAGGAGAACTGCTGATGTTCTATCATCATATGGAACATGTATCCTGTCATGTTTGAAGTCACCCTGTGCACTGACATAACTTTGACCCTGACCCAAAACCCGTTATGTGATAGGTCTAAAATTACCTTTCAATCTGTACAGAGATCCTCCCTCTCATTCTTTTACTTTATTGATTTGTTTACTTATATATTCATTTAATTATTTACTTATGTACTTTCTTATCTATTTGCCTCTGGTGGAACCCTATTTCATGTTCTGAATAGTAAATGTGTCAAGTCGGATTAATAATTGATTAAACCCTACTGTTTTAGTTTTGAATATCAAGAAAACAATTTATTTGGTTATAAAGGAGGAAAAGACATGTGAATTAAGATGTATTTTGCAAATAAAAAGCAAGTTACTTTTGATTCCACAAATGTTTATCAGGAATACGAGAAGGCAGATATTGTGAGTGTTCATTTATTATATTTCAGCACTTGTGCTTATATTGAAACCAAATTCTTATTTTATAAATGATAATGTTCATCTACTCTGGGCACCAATAAAAATAAATGATTGAATATGCACACATACACATAATACTGACTATATGAAAAAGTGTGTATGTACGTGCGTCCGTGCGTGCATGCGTGTGTGTGTGTGTGTGTGTGTGTGTGTGTGTGTGTGTGTGTGTGTCCCTCTCTCTCTCTCTCTCCTCTCTCTCTCTCTCTCTCTCTCTCTCTCTCTCTCTCTCTCTCTCTCTCTCTCTGTATCCCTCTCATTGTGTGTGTGTGTGTGTGTGTGTGTGTGTGTGTGTGTGTGTGTGTGTGTATGCGTGCATGCGTGCGTGCGTGTGGCGTGCGTGCGTGCGTGCGTGTGTAAGTGTTCCACCCCACGTGCATTCTATCTTGGACACAGAAGCGTTATTTCCCTCATTCGTGCAATGACATTGTCATTAACTATTTATCAGTGAACAGGCATCAACATCATATTTATCACTCATCTCAGTCTCATGACACCTGCTAATCCTAGTCGGAAATTTGAATAAATTACTTTCAACTTCGATCCCGGCACAAATCGATAATACGAAGTTTAGGGTGCTTTGTGTCTATTCGTTTGTTTATTTGCTGGGTCTTCTTTTCAAGCTAACATGAAGCAGGAAGGGCATCACAGGTCATCCTTCTTTTACCTGCCAGAAAACCACATCAGGCAGCGAGTCATATCCTACCCCTTTCTCGGAGAGCGAATCAGTAACGACCTTTCACAGTCTGTCAACATCAGCTAAGTAGCTAACAGTTCTAGAGGGCTGTAACAAAATAGATAATAGTGCGATACACAAAGTCAGCATGCATTAATAATTCAACCCAGGTTTGCAGACATCAGCTAATATGGGAGAGATTTGGAAATCAAATCTTCGTATTGATTTTTTTTCTCGAGCAAATGATACAACGAAATAAAAGACATCATCAACGTGTATGCTTTTGCCAAATCCAGTTATGGATAATGAGACAGAGGTGGTACGTAGAAAGCCTCTACAAGGACGTCAACCAGCAACATGCAGAAGAAGACGTCATCAGTGTAAACCGATCGGCCTTCGCCACTCGCACCTGTGATTGATGCTACCTAACCGTGTGAAAGCAAAACCCCACCATGGCGCTGTCCCGCTCCATAATCTCTTCCTGGGGCCGCTGTTGTTGTTGGCTCTGTTGTTGCGGGTGTTGTTGTTTGGCTGCTGCTGCTTCTTCTTCTTCTTCTTCTTCTTTCTGGCTGTTGTTGTTTTGCTGCTGCTGCTGCTGCTTCTTCTTCTTCTTCTCTTCTTCTTCTGGCTGTTGTTGTTTTGCTGCTGCTGCTGCTGCTTCTTCTTCTTCTTCTCTTCTTCTTCTGGCTGTTGTTGTTTTGCTGCTGTGCTGCTGCTTCTTCTTTCTCTCTCTTCTTCTCTGGCTGTTGTTGTTTTGCTGCTGCTGCTGCTGCTTCTTCTTTTCTTTCTCTTCTTCTTTTCCTAATGTTTCATTTGCTTTTTGTCATTCGTTTTTCTTCTCCCCTCCCTTTGTCTCTTCCATCTTTCTGCTCTCCTTGTTTCACATGCAAAACATAAAAAAAAAGAAATTAACAGCACACTGTGTAAGTTCTGTATCTTTTTTATTTCTCTCTCTTCGTCTGCAAATCCTCCATTTTTTTGTTTTGTTTTTGCTGTCCCAACCTCTGCGCCACCTTAGGGGCAGTGCACCCACGCCGCTTATTCCGACTTTTTTCATTTTTAACATACAGAAATTATATATATATATATATATATATATATATATATATATATATATATATATATATATATATATATATATATATGTTACCGTCAATCCGTGAAATCAGGCAATGTGTGTAATAAGCATGACATATAGGGAACCCTCTCGAGTCAAAGTTAGGGTTAGGTATAGGGTTAGGGTTTGGGTTAGGGTTAGAGTTTATTAGAACTAACCCTAACCCAAACCCTAACCCTAACCCTAACTAATTTCCCTAACCCTGACATCGAGAATTTCTCTATATTTGAATCGGCTGTGAATCTCGCTACACACATTGCCTGATTTCACGGATTGACGGTATATATATATAATATATATATATATATATATATATAATATATATATATATAATGAATATTTATATAGCGCCTATTCTCGGCTAGACGCCAAGCTCTAAGCGCTTTACAACCAACACTCGTTTACCACAACGGGCTGCCTACCTGGGTAGTGCCGACTGAAGAGCTACCTGCTGGCGCTTCATTCAGTCGTTTCCCGTGTCATCCATTCAGTATCGTTCAATATCGATCACTCATTTTCCTTACTTCCTTCATTCTATCCATTTCTCACGCAGGGTGCATGCTATGTGTAACGTGTCATCCATACCAACGGCCAAACTGGCCTACTCTTCCGAAAGTTGGTGATGGGATTTTACGTGTGAGCAAGATGTTATGCATGCGTTCACACACGGAACCTCGGTTTATAGTCTCATATATATATATATATATATATATAATTTCTGTATGTTAAAAATGAAAAAGTTATGACCCTTCAAATTACCCCATTAGCACGGTAGCCACTTTAAGAAAAATGGCTTTAAAGTTTCCCTAATTTCTCCAACCAATTCTCCTTAGCAACCAAAGTTTGATTTTGCTATAAACTTATGAAAATGTGGGAAACCATCAAAATGATCATTGCAAACGCTTTATTAATTGAATTTTATTCCCAGTCAGATACGCACTGGTGTATTTAATGGCTGTTTAGGGTGCTAAAAAATGAAAAATCTGATTTCTTGTATTTGATAAATACTTTTGTTTTTAATGTTGTCTTAGCACAGATACAGTAATCACAACTGATTGAATTAATATGTATTTTATAGTTTTCACTTTGCGCAACTCTTGGAGGGAAAACAGGCAGCGCTCTTGTACTGTACATTAACACATACCGGACTCACAATTCATGAGATCCTATGATAAAAACAGCATATATTCGTAATTAACACAACATATCTTATCAGAAACAAATGCTTGTGCATTATTCTTTCTTCTTCCATTTCAGTTGCCTGGGTGGGGCACACCAAATCTCTCTTGTCCTCACACACACACACACACACACACACACACACACACACACACCACACACAC
>CM031600.1:9049201-9071701 GCA_018398815.1 Conus ventricosus | reverse complement strand
CACACCTTACCACGTCACATTACACGTCACCACACCCACGTCACGTCACCACTGCCACGTCACCACACCCTGCCACGTCACACCATATCCTGCCACGTCACACCATATCCTGCCACGCAACCACACCCTGCCACGTCACACCATATCCTGCAACGTCACACCAAATCCTTCCACGTCACACCAAATCCTGCCACGCAACCACGCCCTGCCACGTCACACCATATGCTGCCACGTCACACCATATGCTGCCACGTCACACCATATCCTGCCACGTCGCCAGACACTGCCACGTCACACCATATCATGCCACGTCACACCTATGCTGCCATGTCACACCATATCCTGCCACGTCACACCATATGCTGCCATGTCACACCATATCCTGCCACGTCACACCATATCCTGCCACGTCACCACACTGACGCGTCACCACATACTGCCACGTCACCACACCCTGCTACGTCACACCATATCCTTCCACGTCACCACATCCAGCAACGTCACACCATATCCTGCCACGTCACCACACCCTGCCATGTCACACCATATCCTGCCGGCTCACCACACCCTGCCACATCACACCATATCCTGCCACATCACTACACCCTGCCACGTCACCACACCCTGCCACGTCACACCATATCCTGCCACGTCACTACACCCTGCCACGTCACCACACCCTGCCACATCACCACACCTGCCACGTCACACCATATCCTGCCACATCACTACACCCTGCCACGTCACCACACCCTGCCACGTCACACCATATCCTGCCACGTCACTACACCCTGCCACGTCACCACACCCTGCCACATCACCACACCCTGCCACGTCACACCATATCCTGCCACGTCACTACACCTGCCACGTCACCACACCCTGCCATGTCACTACACCCTGCCACATCACCACACCCTGCCACGTCACCACACCCTGCCATGTCACCACACCCTGCCACATCACCACACCCTGCCACATCACCACACCCTGCCATGTCACCACACCCTGCCATGTCACTACACCCTGCCACATCACCACACCCTGCCACGTCACACACACCCTGCCATGTCACCACACCCTGCCACATCACCACACCCTGCCACATCACCACACCCTGCCACATCACCACACCCTGCCATGTCACCACACCCTGCCAAGTCACTACACCCTGCCACATCACCACACCCTGCCACGTCACACCACACCCTGCCATGTCACCACACCCTGCCACATCACCACACCCTGCCACATCACCACACCCTGCCACATCACCACACCTGCCACGTCACACCATATCCTGCCACGTCACTACACCCTGCCACGTCACCACACCCTGCCACGTCACACCATATCCTGCCACGTCACTACACCCTACCACATCACCACACCCTGCCACGTCACACCATATCCTGCCACGTCACTACACCCTGCCACATCACCACACCCTGCCAGGTCACACCATATCCTGCCACGTCACTACACCCTCCCACGTCACTACACCCTGCCACGTCACCATACCCTGCCATGTCACACCACACCCTGCCACGTTACCACACCCTGCCACGTCACCATACCCTGCCATGTCACACCACACGCTGCCACGTCACCACACCCTGCCACGTCACCACACCCTGCCACGATATGACATCACACTAGGTCCTGCCGTATCACAGCACATCCTTTTACACCACACCACATTCTATCACACCACATTACTTCGCATAACTCTACACCCTGTTACATTACACTTTCTTAACCACGTCACACCACTGCACCACATGACATCATACCACACCACACCCATCCCACGACAATCCACTCCAGTGCAGAAGGACCTGGATAACGCCATGACACATGACAACGACAACACCACCCGACACGACACGACGCAACGAAACAACACAGCTTGACACAACACAAGACATCACCGCACTCCAGGGCCACTCCATCCCTCTTGATCCGATGCTTCCTCAATCACGTTGGACTGTCTGTTTCAGGACGGCTCTGGACGTGCACGGTCGCCTGCAGGTGAGGCTCCAGCAGCAGGAGAACGACACCTGGATCGGAACCATCGAGGACCCCCGCCTTGGGGACAAGGACGACATCGGAGCCCTCTATTACGTCATCGCCGTCATCTTGATCTACGGACTGTCCATCGTCATGATGATCGCCTCCCACATCCGCAAGAACAAGCAGGACTGTCAGCTGAGGGCTTACCTGAAGGAGATGGCCCTCCTCCGCAAAGCCGATCGCCGAGATAAGCTGCTGGGTCGCATCAGCTCTCTGGCTGCTGCTACCAAGGTTCGCAACGCCCTGAAGAATGCCGGGGAGGAGAGCAGCAAAGGACTGTTCAGGCTGGGCTCCAAAGCGAGCTTCAAGCTGGGTTCCAAGAGGAACTCCATGAGAGATGGTGAAGGTGTGAGAAAAGGCGCGCAACGAGATCCTGAAGTTCCCACGGTGGACAATCCGGGCCAGACTCTGGTGATGAAGAAATTCGGCGACGATCTGGCGCGTCAAGATGACGGGAATGAGACGACAGACTCGGCGGATTACCTTGACCTTCCCGTGGACTTTGCCTTGGATATGAACCGGCTGACCCCGTCTGGTAATGTGACCCCTCTAACCAGTGCCTCGGCCACGCCTTCTCCCCCACCCAGACACATCACAGGACGAAGACGAAGATCAGTTTTGAAGATGAAGCCTTCATTTTGTGACGAGGAACACGAAACCTGAACACAGACAGTGGGGGTATATTACCAGTGTGTCCTTCGATCCTTGTTTGGAACTTCGGCATCCGGTTCTGTGTGCTCAAGTCCTTCAAGGTCCTTCGCGAGAAGTTAAGCCACCGAGGAAGCCCATTTGGGACATCATTGCAATCACCGTTTGTGATTAAGAACCGAGAAATGGGAACGAGGTAACCATTATGGGACCTAGAACTCGGCACGAGACAAGAGGCTTTTGAAAAGAAAGGCTACAATGCCAGTTATTCTATGTGTGCATAGTCATCGTCAACGTTTCATATGTCAGTGTTTCCCGCAGACACATGTCCCGTGAATTACTGTTTTATCCGTCGTTGATACGAGTCATCAGGGAACATTCCTGGTCTGTTGAACTGATAGGAGTTTACTTGATATTGTCATGTACATTATGATTCAATGTTTTTTTTTTAAACTGTGTCCCCTTGGACTTCATCCTTGACTTCTGTAATCAAAATTTAATATGAATATGTTCACAACACTTTACACTGAGGAAAATCCTAACTTTATAAGCACAAGGTTTTCAGTTTTTGGAAACTTAACGGCAACAACGTGTGGACTAGTTACAAGCAAACGTGAGTTATTTATACATCAAATACTGTCCCCCCCCCCCCCCCCCCCCCCCCCCCCCCCCCCCCCCCAAAAAAAAAAAAAAAAAAACCTTGTAAATTAGCTACTGGCATTAGCGGACAAGATATCGATTAATCCATCGCCTGTCAGTAATTGTGGCGCGTGTCATGTAACATATGAACTACTATTACCGGGATGGGGGTGGGTGGGTGGTGGAGGGATATGATCTACCCCCTGTGGCACTCAAATAACAACCCCACACGTGTTTTCATCTTTACATGAAAATGTATTCATAACGTTGATGTTGTTTTTGTTGTTGTTACTGTATAATAATTGTTGTTGCTTAACTCTGAATCTATTCTATATTTTTTTCTCATTCCTTTTATTTGCCTTTATCCTGTTTTAAACTGTTATAGATTAAGTAACAGTTGTTAGGGTGATAGATTAGGTGTTATAATAATGGGAAAGGAGAGAGAGATAGAGATGTACAAAGATTGAAGCATGTTATAGACGGAGACTTCCAAAGGGGAAATTCTGAACGGCAAATTTTTTTCCCCTCACAAATGATAGTAAATTCATAAACGACAAAGATCCAGTGGTTTATGGAGGGTACATTTCCAGGCCTAATTTATATAGGATTAAACAGAACTAAGTTAATCGTCAAATTGTCTGTGGCGTTTGTAGTAGATGACATTTTAATAATTTGTTGCTGGAGAACTTAATGACAATCTGAGGTCCATTGTTTTGATTGTACGTTTAACAGTCTACAACAATCGATTTATAAATGAAAAAAGCATGTTTCTTGCCGTGTGAGTGTTAACAGCGATAGTATTTCGCGAATGGTTTGAAAGAGAGAATGTTCTACATCAGAGCATTTCTTGTTCTACGTTTCGCAAATTAAACAGGGTAATATGTATCTTTAAAAAAAAATATGTCAGAGCGAAAATATCCTCGTCTCTCACTTTCTGCCTTTCTCCTACGTATGATTCCTTCATCTTTGTACAAGAATCTCAATGCCCTCTTTGGACGCTGAAGTTAACATTTATTTTTTCATGCAGTGTGTCATGGAGGGTGGTTAACCTGGTAAAGCCTGTAGCTGTCTAGTCGGTCCCCAAACCTCCAGATAGCTTGAAATGGTCACGAACACGGAGCCATTGTAGTTCACCCGAGCCCTTTTTCGCTTTGCCTTTTCGTTCCTCGTTTATACCACCAGTCGTTCATTTTCCAGCGGTTGAAAAAAAAACCCCATAAAGTTCGAAAGTGAGCAGATTGTGAGTATAGCGTAAGTGGTTGAGATGACAACATCAGCTAGCAAGGATTTCTTTCAACTGAAAAAGAAAATGTTGCTAGCTAGGATTCCTTACAACTGAAAAAGAAAAGTGGTTTATCGCATGCGTTTTGTTGAATAATGGCTACCTAGAGTACCAGACATTTCACTTCACTGGGCATCAGCGATCGATCTGAATCTGTCTTCCCAGAGTTAACAATGGATTGCACGTGTGAAACTGAAAATAACACATCAGCGATCGATCTGAATCTGTCTTCCCAGAGTTAACAATGGATTGCACGTGTGAAACTGAAAATAACACATCAGCGATCGATCTGAATCTGTCTTCCCAGAGTTAACAATGGATTGCACGTGTGAAACTGAAAATAACACATCAGCGATCGATCGATTGTCTTCCCGAGTTACATGATTGCTGTGACTGAAATCACATCACGATCGATCTGATCTGTCTTCGAGTTAACAATGGATTGCAGTTGAACGATACAATCAGGACGAGCTTTTTTTTAGCACTCACGAGTATGATACTTTATTTACAAGATGTTTTGACAAAAGTACCGTATTCTTGCCATTTTGCATAGATTTAAGCGAGTCAGATCCATAGTAATCTGCACTGGGATGCAAAGAGCAAAACTAAACAAAGCAAAAAATAAAGGAAATCCAAAACACACAAAAAAGAAAAAGACAGGGGAAAAACCCTAACCTTAACCCTAACCCGAGCTAGGAAAGGATGAAGAATTTGTTTGTATGTTTGCCAAGAAACAGAATTATTGTTGCTTACCAATATAAACAAATAAACAAAATAGAAAAAGAGCAAGCAGAAAAGTATGTCAAAATCCAAACTCTGATTATGATAGCCTTATTAATGCACCATTGATATGAAGAGAGTTTGAAGATGCTGTCGAGGTACCTGTAACAAAAAATCTGTAGGAATCAATAGACTTTTATAGAACACTCTGAAATTCTATATGAAAATTAGATTCATAATCTCCATACATTGGCACACAATATTAGACATCAGATTCTGTCCTGATAGAATACAGACATCCATTTGATTACCGTTACTAAAAAGGTAAACTTCGTAAAGCGTTCCCAAGATAGAACTATTGCAACGACTCCACGTGTATACAAACCAATTGGAAAAAAAGCATTATGCAGAGTAGAATGACAAACTATTGTGAAAACAAACAATATTATTTTGCCGAACCGAGCAGGGTTCAGAAAAGGACAGCAAAGAATAGATAATTTGGTAAAGCAAAAGCCCATATTAAAAGTCAGTTTTTGCGAAGCGGAAAGACATTCCTGCCACATGTTTTGGGGTGTTAGACAGCATATGATAGAGTGTGACACACACACTTATGTCAAACTGGAAAAAAATATGACTGTCCGGACATGCCTACACTCATACTGGGTAATTTTTTTCATTCAGTTATCGCCGTAAGAGTAGGAAATACAATGCTTCTTTCCATGATATGGAAGTAGGGATTTCTCAAGGTCAATAGTTGTTCTCTTATTGTTCAGTTTGTTGATACATCATTTAATAACTCGATTTCACGTTGATCAAATGTTGCGCAATATGCTGATGACATGGCAACAAGGATGGAGATGGATTGTGCAGTGGAGTAAGAAAAAAAGCACCAAACAAAAATAGACAGCTTACGTACTACTATATGAAATGATTTAAACGTTTCAACAGCAAAACGATCATGGTTCTTTTTAGCAATGGTTCCAGACGGCAGATCCTGTCACAGTTCAGTATAAATGGCAGAGTTAGTTGCAAAGTGACGTCAGATCATGTCACAGTTCAGTATAAATGGCAGAGTTTGTTGCAAAGTGACGTCAGACCTGTCACAGTTCAGTATAAATGGCAGAGTTAGTTGCAAAGTGACGTCAGATCCTGTCACAGTTCAGTATAAATGGCAGAGTTAGTTGCAAAGTGACGTCAGATCCTGTCACAGTTCAGTATAAATGGCAGAGTTAGTTGCAAAGTGACGTCAGATCCTGTCACAGTCAGTATAATG
The DNA here is from genome assembly GCA_018398815.1 of Conus ventricosus. Taxonomy (NCBI): domain Eukaryota; kingdom Metazoa; phylum Mollusca; class Gastropoda; order Neogastropoda; family Conidae; genus Conus; species Conus ventricosus. The sequence goes on along the minus strand of CM031600.1, from coordinate 9,065,066 downwards.
CAGTAGTTGCAAAGTGACGTCAGATCTCAGTTCAGTATAATGGCAAGTTAGTTGCAAGAGGCGACAATAATGCATGTCTCGTGTCAAAATTGGCTTCGTTTAATTCTGAAGTAGGATGAAGATACTTCGTTAATTTAATCTGATTCGATGTTAAGTACGGCATCTGTGTAGTTTCTAATGACAAGATTTTGCTTTAATGTTTTGCACAAGAAGAAATGTCAAAGTTTTAGAATGCCAGACCTTTGTTAATTGTTATTTTTTGAAATCTACTGTACAGACGAATCGTTTTGGAAGAAACATGGTTATATATTGGCAAAGGCCGGAAAATGTTTGAACTTATCCAAGACCGTTAGTCACAACGACTGGGCACAGATTCCAGCTACTTTGGTTCACCTTGCATTCGTCGTCTGTTACTAGGAGCAAACCGACGTGTTCCTGGAATATTTTTCTCAGCTGCTGACACATATTTAAGAAAAGAAAAACTGACCGTATAAACACCAAAAGGCAGTTCTTGGGCTCCGTGCGTGCCTGTTCATACCTCTGTTCAGACAACATAACAGAGAAGCTTGAAAGCTACTGTGTGATGATAACAGGAAACTGTCATGTGCAAAACACTTCAGTAAAATCTCGTCAGTAGAAATACACAGATGCAGAACTTGGCATCGAATCAGATTGAATTGACGAAGCATCTTCACCTTACTTCAGAATTAAACAAAGCTAATTTTGACACGAGATGTGCATTATTGTACACTAATGCAACTCTTTTATCGGCTATCTTCAGTTATCCAATTACACATTTTAGCAACATCCTGCTGATCTTAATGTTGCCACAGATAGTTCTGTAACTAAAGAGGGTAATGCCGGCAGTAGTTTTTCAATTCCTAGTTTGAAGGGAAAAAAATCATGGTCGTTGACGTGGTCATTCAGTAATTCACAGACAGCTAAGCTGACATTGTAGTTATCGCATTGTGTTGTAAACAATATCTCATGACCATCTTTAACCTTCTGTTTTGTACCAACTCTAAATTAGAAATGCGTGCATGAATAGAACCGATCTTTTTATTTGAAAGATAAAGCATCTTGTCCATTGTCTTAGATGAAGGTATCTTGTGTTAAATACTGCTTGGTTCTCGCTCATTGTGGAATATCCACGAACAAAACATCGAAAAAAAAGTTGTTATGTGCCATTTCACTGAAAGGAAAGTATATCTAGATTTCGAAAAATCAGTCCTAGCCTGAGTATTTCAATTCATGCTTTTTTCAGAAGTAAAACATTTTATGTTCAATACAAAGAATAACTGAATGCATAGAAAACAAAATGTTCTTAGTGTTTAAAGTGTTCTTCATATTCATAGTGTTTAAAATGTTATTTGTATTCTTAGTGTTTAAAGTGTTATTCATATTCTTAGTGTTTAAAGTGTTATTCATATTCTTAGTGTTTAAAGTGTTATTTATGGGGGGAATTTATCTATACTACATATTCTCCTGAAATGTTCAGAGCTAAACACATTGTCAACAATTTATAGTCACGATAGTTAATGTCTCCGAGATGTATTGGCCGATAAACTTTATTGTCAGGGATTTTGATAGGTATGTTACTGAACAAAATGTAGTGTATAATTCCCTTTTGTTTCCCAATGTGAGTTCTTATGTTGTAGTTTTAACTTTTCATGGATTAACTTGTTGATAGTGAACGGAAATATTAAGTGAGGCAGTGAAGAATAAACAGAAATAGCAAACATGTAGGGTAACTCTTGCTCCCATGAGGAAATCGTTACAGGCCCATTACTCCAACGAATACTGCACACGACACCAAGTCGCATAGCAGACATGACAACACAGAGCACAAGGAACAAACAGCAGACATGACAACACAGAGCACAGGAACAAACAGCAGACATGACAACACAGAGCACACGGAACAAACAGCAGACATGACAACACAGAGCACACGGAACAAACAGCAGAGACAAGGACATACACAGAGCATGACAACGGAACAAAACAGCAGACATGACAACACAGACACACGGAACAAACAGCAGACATGACAACACAGAGCACACGGAACAAACAAGGAGACATCGTTAATTGTTAACACAGTTATTTGCTTATATGTGATAATTTGTTACTTTTGATGTTTTCGTTAGCTCGTTTATTTTTCTTTTCTTTTTTTCACTGTATAACATTTAACAGAGTGGAAACACGTTAAATGAAATATTCATTCCACCCAGTTGGTGACTTCATCGCGGAAGTGATTTTCCCAGTGATGCACATCACCCTCAGGTGATTTAGAGCTGTGGCTGAAGCTGTTTATTGAGGCGTGGCTCCAGGGTTAAGCAGGTGAGAGATTAAGCGGATGGATGAGGACCTGTGATGTCCGTCCTCTCAGCTGGGCAGAGCGCAGCATGCCAGACATCAAAGACACCGCCTCTACCCGGGGTCCCACATACCTTTCAGAGGTGGGGACATCTGAGATCTGCTGTCATTGCCATTGGCCTGTTCACATTCGCCTTTTCTCGATTTGTCTGTTCCCGTTTTGGCTGACGCATATCGATGATCGCCACTCGCCTCCTTTGAATTCGCCTATTTTCTCCCTAAAACAGTAGTTCTTTTGTAATCGACCAACAACACATCTTGCGTTCATGCATGCACGCACTTTCAATGCACGTACGCAGGTGCACATTCTACTCAGATCATGTCTATCTGGCAGCATCTGTATTAAAGTTAAAAAAAGGGGAAGACATAAAGAAATAGTAATCAACAGCAACATATGTCTATTTCTTATTTCTGAATATGTATACCTAGTTATAAAACACACACAACGCGCGCGAGTGCGCGCACGCACGCACACGCACGCACGCACACGCACGCACGCACGCACGCACGTGCGCGCGCGCGCGCGAGAGAGAGAGCATTCACAGACATAATCGCTTTCAGTCCTTGGCTGATTCAAGGAAGACTCTGCGGATTGCTAAGACACTGATCTGGCTTCCTGGAGTCACCGGCCAAATGTTCGACCCTGAAGACTTGCAGCTTGTCGTTGATTCCAGTGTGCTTGACTCTCTCTTCCTGATTATTAGCGACTGACCAAGCTGATGCCTGTGTTGAAGACGAAGAGCACTGCCTCAGGAACATTATGTCTTGTGGTGGCGCAAGTAGAACACGAAAAATATTGACATCACTTTTCACCAGAATTTCAAAAGTGGGGAGGGGTAGGGCGGGGGGACTGTAGGAGGCAATGTGATTTAAATTGCATGTCGTACAAATTCGCTATTTCGCTAATGTCGCTGCGGTTTTTTGTTGTTGTTGTTGTTTTTGTTGTTGTTGTCGCGGAGAATAATTCCAGCGACCCTGAATTCTTCTTCTATTTGGTTTGTGTGGAATGGGACACCCAGACCCATAATTTAGTGTCGTTACTTTATGCTGTTGTCAGTACTCTAAAGCAGTAACGGCCCGGCATTCATGAATGATTAAACAAGATCCATACACGTGAGGTGGGCGGATTTCTTTTTTTCTAGTCCTGGAACCAAGAACGTTTGTTAACGATTTTATTTTTAACAAAATACACGTCAGAGTTATATGATCATATAAATGACATGAAATCAGACATAATTGTCTTGCATACAGCATGCTGACATTGTTTGGCGCTTGAAAATCACTTGGTTACTATTCTTTTTTGTTTTGTTTTTGATATTTTTATTCGTCAGCACAGAAACAGCCCGTGTGGTCAGGTTGGCTATAGGCAGGTGAGAGATTAAGCGGATGGATGAGGACCTGTGATGTCCGTCCTCTCAGCTGGGTAGAGCGCAGCATGCCATACATCAAAGACACGCCTCTACCTGGGGTCCCATATACCTTTCAGATGTGAAGACATCTGAGATCTGCTGTCATTGCCATTGGCCTGTTCACCATTCGCCTTTTCTCGATTTGTCTGTTCCCGTTTTGGCTGTACGCATATCGATGATCGCCACTCGCCTCCTTTGAATTCGCCTGTTTTCTCCCTAAAACATTAGTAGTTCTTTTGTAATCGACCAACAACACATCTTGCGTTCATGCATGCACGCACTTTCAATGCACGTACGCAGGTGCACATTCTACTCAGATCATGTCTATCTGGCAGCATCTGTATTAAAGTTAAAAAAAGGGGAAGACATAAAGAAATAGTAATCAACAGCAACATATGTCTATTTCTTATTTCTGAATATGTATACCTAGTTATAAAACACACACGCGCGCGCGCGCGCACGACACACACGCACGCGCACGCACGCACGCACGCACGCGCGCGCGCGAGAGCATTCACAGACATACCCGCTTTCAGTCCTTGGCTGATTCAAGGAAGACTCGTGCGGATTGCTAAGACACTGATCCGGCTTCCTCGAGTCACCGGGCCAAATGTTCGACCCTGGAGACTTGCAGCTTGTCGTTGAATTCCAGCATTTGGTTCTGATGGCCATGGGGCAGAATGGGGGACAGAGCAGCTCGGAGGATTCGTGGTTGGGAAGCAGACAGTGTGCTTGACTCTCTCTTCCTGATTGTTAGCGGGTGGACCAAGCTGATGCCTGTGTTGAAGACGAAGAGCACTGCCTCAGGAACATTATGTGTGTGGTGGCGCAAGTAGAACACGAAAATATTGACATCCTTTTCACCAGAATTTCAAAAGTGGGAGGGGAAGGGGGGGGGGGGGGGGGGGGGGGGACTGAGGAGGCAATGTGATTTAAATTGCATGTCATACAAATTCGCTATTTCGCTAATTTCGCTGCGTTTTTTTTTTTTTTTTTTTTTTTTTTTTTTTTTTTTTTTTGTTGTCGCAGAGAATAATTCCAGCGACCTGAATTCTTCTTCTATTTGGTTTGTGTGGAATGGGACACCCAGACCCATAATTTAGTGTCGTTACTTTATGCTGTTGTCAGTACATCTAAAGCAGTAACGGCCCGGCATTCATGAATAATTAAACACGATCCATATATGTGAGGTGGGCGGATTTCTTTTTTTTCTAGTCCTGGAACCAAGAACGTTTGTTAACGATTTTATTTTTAACAAAATACACGTCAGAGTTATATGATCATATAAATGACATGAAATCAGACATAATTGTCTTGCATACAGCATGCTGACATTGTTTGGCGCTTGAAAATCACTTGAGTTACTATTCTTTTTTGTTTGTTTTTGATATTATTATTCGTCAGCACAGAAACAGCCCGTGTGGTCAGGTTGGCTACAGGCAACACGACATGTTGTCATGCTCCATATCCTTATCATTTTCATGAATCATTTCTTAAAGAACCTTATGGATCTGTTCCGTTCCAGCAGTCACTGCTTTGATGATCTGCCGTGTACATTGTGTGATCCTTCCTTTGGTAAGTGGATTTCCAGCTGCTGCAACGAACGGATTTATTTATGTTGTGGTCCGTGCAACGTTACCTTACCTTACCTAGTGTTGTTTATATGAATGTATTTGTTTTCTTAATTCAGGGAAGTGTCTCCTGACTTCAGTAATAAAAAATAGAAAGAAAGAAAGAAAGAAACACACACACGCACACACACACACACACACACACACACACACACACACACACACACACACACGCACACGCACAGAGAGAGAGAGAGCGAGAGAGAGGGGGGGGGGGGGAGAGTATAACGTCTTCTACTGTCTCGCACAATATCTTCTTATTCCCGACACCACCACCCTATCCCCCCCTTTTCCAAATTATCTTTCTCTTACTCCCCAACCCCACCCCCACCCAAACTCCTCTCTTTCATCGTCTCCTATATTCGTCCGCTGAACCACCATCCGCTCTTTGAGGATGTTGGGTGTCTCAGTTATAAACAGCATTTGGGGATGTTGGGTGTCTTTCAGTTATAAACAGCATGTGGGGATGTTGGGTGTCTTTCAGTTATAAACAGCATTGTGGGGATGTTGGGTGTCTTTCAGTTATAAACAGCATTGTGGGGATGTTGGGTGTCTTTCAGTTATAAACAGTATTTGGGGATGTTGGGTGTCTTTCAGTTATAAACAGCCTTTGGGGATGTTGGTGTGTCTTTCAGTTATAAACAGCATTTGGGGATGTTGGGTGTCTTTCAGTTATAAACAGCATTTGGGGATGTTGGGTGTCTTTCAGTTATAAACAGCATTTGGGGATGTTGGGTGTCTTTCAGTTATAAACAGCATTGTGGGGATGTTGGGTGTCTTTCAGTTATAAATAGCATTTGGGGATGTTGGGTGTCTTTCAGTTATAAACAGCATTGTGGGGATGTTGGGTGTCTTTCAGTTATAAACAGCATTGTGGGGATGTTGGGTGTCTTTCAGTTATAAACAGTATTTGGGGATGTTGGGTGTCTTTCAGTTATAAACAGCTTTGGGGATGTTGGGTGTCTTTCAGTTATAAACAGCATTTGGGGATGTTGGGTGTCTTTCAGTTATAAACAGATTTGGCGATGTTGGGTGTCTTTCAGTATAAACAGCATTGTGGGGATGTTGGGTGTCTTTCAGTTATAAACAGTATTTGGCGATGTTGGGTGTCTTTCAGATATAAACAGTATTTGGGGATGTTGGGTGTCTTTCAGATATAAACAGCATTTGTGCTACCCAGAAATTTAACCCTTAAAATGTACCTCTTTTCTGTCGCTCTCTTTAGTTGCTGCCTTTTCCCTTTATGCTGCCTTCGTCTTTTCTGTTCTAGTTCCGGTCCATTCACTGCATTGTTTCTGCAGAATGTCCATGAAGGTTGTTGCTGTATCCCCTGAGTGTGATCACTGGTTGTGAGAAAGCAGTCTTAGGGTGGCCAGTGGGCGCGAATTCTACAGGGTTATTTTCCAAAATGACCTTACATGCTGATGGTTTTTTTCACACAGAGAGAGGGAGAGAGAGAGAGAAAGGGAGAGAGAGAGGGGGGGGGGGGAAGTGTGTGTGTGTGTGTGTGTTGTGGTTTGTGTTCATTAATATTTTATATCTTTATAATCCATTGTACTAGATGTTGTACATTTGATGTCTGAGAAATTCTGTGTATTTTCATCTGTTGATTCTTGACCAGTACACTATTCAGTTTTTTTAACGTATTTCAGTTCTAATATGACTTCAGCGATTGGCTTAGTTCTGAACAGTTTCGTGTCAGGTCTTGAATGATTAAAAAAAAATAAAATAAAAATAAAAAAGGAAAAAAGAGGCGAAGGTCCGGTTTGCCCTTTCCCAATTCGAAATTTTCGGGGGCAAAAATCGATAGTGCTTCAGAAAAAACAACAACAACAAAACAAAAAAAAAAACACCAAAAAACAATCAGTGCCATTTCGCCCTTTCAGGTGGTACCAGTTCGACCTTTTCGTTTCCTTGTGGCGTGGAAGCAGTGACAAACAACAGCCACACGGACGGCGCTGCATACCTGGAGGAGATTTCCATTCTGACCTTTACCGCTGAGACACAGCGTTCTTTTCGTTGGTGGGATTTCAATGGAAAGAAGCTGTATTGGAGACCGGGTTGTTTAAACTTTGTCCTTTTTTCATCTCTTCTCTCTCTCTCTCTCTCTCTCTTCTCTCTCTCTCTCTCTCGCTCTCTCTCTCTGTGTGTGTGTGTGTGTGTGTGTTGTGTGTGTGTGTGTGTGTGTGTGTGTGTGTGTGTGTCGGCGTGACCAAGTCATAGAGAGCCAGTAATGTCGCAGAGTCACCTCGGTGGTGTTCGGTAGTTTCTCTTCTGATTTCATCCGTTCACAAAACACTTTGCCGCGTCTTCTACTGACGCCAGGAATCGTGCTGTCGCGGAGTCAGAGTGATCCGAGAGAGCGACCCCGTCCTCCTCAGTCCCCCTTCTCCCCTCCGCTCATATCTCTCCGGCAACTGCTTCCATTAGTTTGCCGTTCTCAGCTTGCCATGAGCACAGGTATAGAATGGAATTGTCCAAATCGTGCTTAAGATGAGAGTAAAGCGTCAGGGTCCACACCATGACCCGATTCAAACCCACTAAAGGCATAGAACGCGGAGAGGACATGGAATCCGAGGTCACCATGAGAGAGGGTGTGACGGGCCACAGATTTAGCGACTTGTTAAATGCTGATTGATGAGGATGATACGTGGAGTTCTATTTTGGTCTCAGACTGCATGGTTGGGCTTACTCCGGGTTTTCTGTCATTACTCAATCCTGGCGTCAACCAGGCCCGAGAAATACAGACACCTGAAGTGTTGGTGAGGAAGCTTGACCAACCGTCTCAAAGACGCATCCATTAAGTGAATAGAGTTGTACTGTGTGACTCGAGTCCTCCCAGTGGTGCCCACAGCAAACTCAAGTCTGAGTAGGAGCCAGTCGGGGCAGAACCCCAACCCCCTCCCAAACACACGCACACACAAATAAATGGCCGTGATGGGAATCGAACCCAAAACCTCTAGGCCGGGAATCCACGACGCTGACCAATGCGCCACGGCGGTCGGTATAGGTTACAATCTTTCTTTGTTTCCGGTCATGTAATTTCATTATTGATTGTGCTTATGGACAATAAATCTCGTGTACACGCATTGGTTCACGAACATCTTTTGATTATATGTTGCTTTGGTGTGAATGCTTCTTTAGTTGAGTAAAAGCTATTAATGTTGTGCTTTTGTTTCCCTTAACATAACGTGCTCTCATTTCTGCGGTGGCCTTTGCGGTCATCCGGAGTATGAATCATTTGAATTGAATCGATCTAGTTGGTGTGATAAGACCGTTTTTGTTTTTTTGTTTTTAATGAGATTTGTACACTTGCCATATGTCTTTTATGACATGGAACCGATCATACCTACACCGTTGTAAGTGCAGTTCGTAATTGTCCAAAATTCAGCAGCTCGTTTTGAGTAAAAATTCTCTTTAATTGTCAGTAAGCTGGCTGCTGCATTGATTTCCCCCCACTAATTTCATTTTCTAGAAGCTTCTTAATCCATCCACAGAATGTGTTCGTACCAGCGCACACTGCATTTTGCAGTGGGAAACATGTGTAATGAGGCATTAGAATCATGCTGAATAGCGACAAACCTAACTGACAGAAGTGTTATGCATATCGGATGGATTGTCTCATTGAATCATTAACTCGTTCCGTGTTTGATTTTCGGCCCTCGCTCATTGTCCGATTATTGTTACATTGTCGATGCGCGTGCGCGTGCGTGCATGTATGTGCACGTGTGTGCGCTTTTGCGCAGGTCTCTCTGTATGTCTGTCTCTCTTTCTGTCTCTCTCTCTGTCTCCCCCCCCCTCTCTCTCTCTCCCTGCGCACACGCGCAAGCACGTGTGTGTGTGACATATTGTATTTGTTTTTTGTTCCCTCCCCTGCACAAATCTTCATTTGTGTATCCTGATACTGTTGTTATTCCTTTGATTTTACAGAATATCCTGTTTTTGTGTTATACTATATGGCGCATTCATGTAACGTTTAAAAAAACAAGTTGCTGTCTAACTTGTCTGTCACTTGTTTGTATACCGACATTGTAATTATTCATTTGATTTAGTGGAATACTTGTTTTTATGTTGCATTACATAAATATTAAGATCATTATCCGCGGAATATACATTGTAAGTATCTATTTTACTGAATTATTACCATGCGTGTTTTTTTTTTAAATGTTAGACTTGTATTGGGGACATTTTCAGTGGAATATGACTTGTTTTTCTTCATTTTCAGTGCCTGATAATGGCAGTTAGAATTGTTATTTCGTTTTACATGACTGAACACTTGTGGATTAGCAAATGTAATGTCGTTCTTTCTATTACAGCGAGGGCGCCGTGCGTGTTTATTGCATTTCCCCCGTTCCAATCACGAAGCACTGCCCCAACCTCGCCACCTCTTCACCATGTTTACACATTCTTTTAACAACCTGTTAGACCGTTTGGTTGGTTGGTTGGTTGTTTTTGTTTGTTTCATCGTCATGTGTATTTTTGTTTCGTGTCTATTTGTTTGGATGTTATATTGCTTGGTGATTACAATTACACCTTTACCTTTGACGTTTACTTTGTTTTTCTAGGTGTAGGGAGAACCCAGAACACCATTTCTTTTATGTCATCGATGATCACGAAACCCCATGGCAAGGGCTGTAAATCAGATATGGTCTTTATTCTTTGGACAGAAGATACAGAAGTAGCAGGAATAACGTGACAATACACAGCCTGTTTCAGTGAGCTTAGAAGCAGCACGAATAACGTGACAATACACAGCCTGTTTTAGTGAGCTTAGAAGCAGCACGAATAACGTGACAATACACAACCTATTTTAGTGAGCTTAGAAGCAGCACGAATAACGTGACAATACACAACCTATTTTAGTGAGCTTAGAAGCAGCACGAATAACGTGACAATACACAACCTATTTTAGTGAGCTTAGAAGCAGCACGAATAACGTGACAATACACAGCCTGTTTCAGTGTGCTTAGAAGCAGCACGAATAACGTGACAATACACAGCCTGTTTCAGTGTGCTTAGAAGCAGCACGAATAACGTGATAATACACAGCCTGTTTCAGTGAGCTTAGAAGCAGCAGGAATGACGTGACAATACACAGCCTGTTTCAGTGAGCTTAGAAGCAGCACGAATAACGTGACAATACACAACCTGTTTTAGTGAGCTTAGAAGCAGCACGAATAACGTGACAATACACAGCCTGTTTTAGGGAGCACAGAAGTAGAACAAATAATGTGACGATACACAGCCTGTTTTAGTGAGCATAGAAGCAGAACGAATAATGTGACAGTACACAGCCTGTTTTAGGGAGCACAGAAGCAGCACTTATCCCTAAAAAGTACTTAAAACCGACCACTTTTTCCATCTTTTGCAACCTAATCAAAGCGGGCTGAGGTACATATGTCAAAGTAAGCACATTACTAGAGAATGGGAGGACAGTGTAATGGTCTGTTTCTTTTACACTACGCTATCGCCCCATGCTTGAATCATGTACTTACAGTTATTGTTAACGTTTTACATCATTAATCAAGTCACCGACTGAAAATATTCATGTTGTTTTTGATTGGATTTGTGTGTGTGTGTGTGTGTGTGTGTGTGTGTGTGTGTGTGTGTGTGTGTGTGTGTGTGTGTGTGTGTGTGTTTGAAACGAAACTTGTTGTTTATCCTGCATGCCCCCAAAGAATTAATTTTTCTTGATTTTTCAGTCTTGTTTGCCGTACGAGAAGCGTTCTATTTCCACCGTGAACACACAAAACAGATATGTAGTGGGGTTGAATACACTTTGATCATTTTTTAACCTATCCTACAGTGCTAATATTATGCCAGATACGTTACATGATGAACCGAATCTCATGAGCAGAAAATCTTGAAGTTTGTGATTTAGAGACCCCCCCCCCCCCCCCTCCCAACATCGTCATTCCTGTTAATGTTGATGATATGAAAAGAGCCGTGAAAGTGACTGTTGTGCCTGTTATTGTTGTGACATTTTCCGTGCGAAACCTTGCCAATAAAATAAAAGGTGACACGTGGTCTGACCATGAATTACGTGCTATACTCTGAGAGCTTGCTGCCGTTTTCCTCATTGTTCCTTTGTTTCTGCATACTTCCTTTGTGTGGTTGCTTGCGTGCGCATTATTAATATATAAATATATATAGGTATATATGAATGTGTGTGTGTGTGTGTGTGTTTTGTGTGTGTGTGTGCGTGTGTGTGTGTGTGTGTGTGTGTGTGTGTGTGTGTGTGTGTGTGTGTGTGTGTGTGTGAAGAAAAGAACAGACAGATAAACATGAAACACACGCACATACATATACAAACACCACGCGCGCGCACAACCACACACACACACACACACCAAAAAAAAAAAAAAAAAACACACACACAATCACACAACAATAACATACACACAACTTGACATAGACTTTTGAAACATGCAGAAAAGTACAAACACATCACACATAATGATCACAGAAATATAAATGTATTTAATCTTGTAATGATATTTTGATATTACTATACAACACAAAACATAACCACACAAAAATATACATAACATATAATTATTATATATATATATATATATATATATATATATATATATATATATATATATATATATACGCGCACGCGAGAGAGAGAGAGGGGGAGAGATGGTGGGGGAGGGAGGATTCGCCGTTAAAGGGAAAGAACCTAATGCTGAAGATTCAACACATTTGCATTACATCCCTTGACGTATTCCTATTGAAGTTAAAATAATGTTGCGGCAACGTACCTTGTATCACTGGAAACACATTTGCCATCACATCTTAAAGTGATTTTCGCATCTTTCCTTTAATAGCCTCCATTTACCTTGTATCACTGGAAACACATTTGCCATCACATCTTAAAGTGATTTTCACATCTTTCCTTTAATAGCCTTCATTGTATCAGCACCACCATGAATCTGTCCATACATTGTTTTCGGCACTGATGGCTCTCTCTCTCTCTCTTCTCTTTCTCTTTCTCTCTCTCTCTTCTCTCTCTTCTCCTCTCTCTCTCTCTCTCTCTCTCTCTCTCTCTCTCTCTCTCTCTCTCTCTCTCTCTCTCTCTTTGTGTGTGTGTGTGTGTTTACTAATTACTCTAAATTTATCATGAACCAGAACTGATCGTTGTGTACCTAAATCAATGAGAACAAGTCAGTGTGTGCCAATTGCAAGCCAGTACAACTGTCAGTCCTGTTGGTGGACGCCATGAGAACAGTGTGCCGATAGCCAGTACAACTGTCAGTCCTGTTGGTGGACGCCATGTTAAACAACACCACACGAGCGAGATGGGCACCGGTTGAACTGTGTGTTTTTGACAGTCATCCAAATGCAAGTGCCAGTGACGTTGAAACCAATCCTGGACCAGGTGATCATTTGAAAAAAAAAGTTGCAAATTATGTACGACAGCAGAAGAACAAAAAATGTGTTTTGTCAACAAGCTGATAATCGTTTTCGATCTATAAGTGATGACTTCATAGACCAGGCTCACCACCATGACCTGGTCGCAGTGACTGACAAGCTTGAAAGTGTGTGTGAAATCGATACAACTGTGAGAAAACCACATTGATTCATTAAACCATGCAGTCAGCTACTCACTATTCAAAGGCCTGGAATTCACGACTGGAGTCGTTCTCAAGGAAAGACAATTTGAAAAATGTTCAGCATTCCTGTTTCCCCAACAAGACCAATGAAATGTGTGCAAGAAAGATTGATGACGTCCTCCTGGACACTGTTACAGCCAAAGCATGGACCTGAGGGTTCTGCCAGAACATGGTCTGTCTTCTGCCAGTAGAAATGGTAACGACAGGCCGCCTCCCGTTATTGCCCGACTGGTCAGATGGGGAGGCAAAATGGTTCTTCTAACTGAAGGAGAAGAAAGCTGAAGTATAACGAACGAACGGATTTTGTTTCAAGAGGGTAATGGTTTAACATAGATACTTTTTTTTTTTACATCCAGCGCTCCAAGCAAGAACAGAAATATATATGTAGTAAGGTACAAAAACAAAAAAAAATGCGTATGAAGAAAATGCAACAATAATACATGTATTAAACCCAGTTAACAAAACCTGAACGGAGAGAGAGAGAGACAGAGAGACAGAGAGCGACCGACCAAACGACCGACGGGTAGTCAGGCGGGAATAAAGGGGGAGAAGGACTATGAAGCAAACAGGCATAAATACACTCGCTCGCCTGAAAACGCGAAATACAATGAAGAAAAAAAACAAAACAAACAAACAAACAACGACACAGAATGATTAATCGGTTTCTGTGTAGAGTGGAGTCAGATTTGAAACATTCATCAGATACTTGTCAGAAATACATCTAGACTGGGAATGATCAAGCAGACTGGCACCAGGGCAGCTGGAGATCTGATCACCCGGCGGCAGACCGTCCTCAAAGACCATGGCGACACGGGCTATGTGGGTATTTCAGAGACCACCCACCAGTGGGTGACAGGCCTCACAGCCCTTCTGTGGTAACTGCCCGCGAACTGCCAGACCCGGCATCCACTCCCAACAATCTTCCAGATGGTCGACATCAGAAAAGCAGCCCTTCAGACGAGGAACCTACGGCGATATTGACGTCCGAGTCCACCAGTGGACAGGCGACTCCCGATTTCAAAGCAGCTTGCCCCCCGCCAGCAAGAAGTAGCAGCAGTACAGGAGGTACGCCAGCGGAGGTCCTCTCTGTTCAGCCATCAGCTGCCCATGAATCTGTCAGTCCACCCAGCTCCGCACAGCAGGGAGAACAACGTGAAGGACGTGCCGATGACAGCACAGCTGAAGAGGGCATGGCGGAGAAACCACATCCAGGACACACCCCAGCAGACCAGAAAATCCTCCCGATTGGTGACGTCATAAAGGACTTACCCAACCAGAAAAAAAAACATCACCGCCCACTGACGACACGTCTGTCTTTGATGACCCTGTGAGCTCAGACACAGGCCTCAAAGTCGAAAAGCACGTGCAATACGAGAGACACGTGCAATACGAGAGACACGTGCGTCCAGTCACTGACCGTCTGCCACTGTCTCGCTCCCTGTCGCGTGTAGAGAAAAGAAAGATGACAGGAAAAACAAAGAGCAACTGGCGCATCGTGGAAGTCTAATGAGAAAACGTTGTGAGTGTGTGCCTGCCCAGCGCTGACTGTACCTGCTAAGATTCAGGCGGGGACATGACAGTGACTGCCAAGCCAGGAGAGCAATGAGGTCAGTCTTTTTTTTTCAACCTACAATACAGAACGTTGGGCTCGGTTTTATGACTCCGGGCCTGTCCTTGACTTCATTTTGCTTCAAAACGGAGTGACTGAGGGCGGAAAATGAAGCAAAATTTGGAAAGAGAGGGGGTTAGTTACCGCCAAGGATGCAGAGAAACAGAGTACAGGACTAAACACAATGCATTTCGACCTCTTGGGTCTTCTTCAGGCGAAAACAAATCACATTTAGGACAGTGACAAGAAGAACATGTAGCCACTTAGCTTCGCTACGAAGAGAAGAAGAGAAGCGAAGCTAAGTGGCTACATGTTCTTGTCACTGTCCTAAATGTGATTTGTTTTCGCCAGAAGAAGACCCAAGAGGTCGAAATGCATTGTGTTTCTCTGTATCCTTGGCGGTAACTAACCCCCTCTCTTTCCAAATTCATTTTGCTTCTTGAACATTTTTCTACGTCTCTTTCCTTTTCATTTATTTCCGTTTAAACGGTGTATCTATGTTTCCTGTTGTGAACAGCAGGATTATCAGGTGGTGTGGCAATGTTAGAGAAGCATGCAGGAGTTTGATTGAAAGAATTCATGTTGAATACTTTAATACGGTGGTGTTGAAGCTGTCTAAAGACGTACTCAAAAGAGACAATCACGTGTAATAGTTAGGATGTTATGTCTCCCACCAGGTAACTATTTAATACAGGGAAACTGCCATTTCCAAAGGCATTTCTCAAATGAACAGTGTTTGCTGGATATAATGGAAAGCACTGGAGATCTGCCTTTCGTAGTTTTAGGGAGAGTTTGAAGCCAGGCAGGACTGGCAGTGGCAGTGTTCAAGTAAATAAAGCCGATGTTGCTTTGGATGTATTCAGCACCCCTGATGATAATGTTAATGAATGTGTGAATCGCATCCTGTTCGCATGCCCTAACTGACCTTGGGAGCCGTGCGAAGCAAGATGTTGCTGGAATTTTAGAATGATTGTGGACTCTTGGAGAGAGAGAACTCCTCATAACTCTGTCAAGCTTTTTGATACCCAGATTCAACCAGTGATGACATTGGCCTTTTGGGCTGCAGTGTGGGGAGTTATGCAGGCTCGTCTCCCCTTGAAAAAGAAGTTCATCTGTTTGCTCTGAAGATTTTTGAATACTTCTGTAGGAACACCATTACTCGGGTTTAAGGGTAAAGAATGGGAAGATACCCCAATATAATCAGTGCTACATGACATT
>CM031600.1:9039834-9049101 GCA_018398815.1 Conus ventricosus | reverse complement strand
CACACACACACACCAAATGCAGATGAAAAAGCGGGGCGTAAAGGTGGAGGAATGCCCACCAACCATCCAAAGTACTGCTTTCATATATAACGAATCTAACAAATGAATAAATGAATAAAACAAACATATCCTCTCGCACCCCCCCCCCCTCCACCTATCCCCCATCACAAAGCCATCTTCCACCAACGACAACAGTCGTGATGTTACCAGATGACATTCAGAATGCACCGACTCTACATGAAAGCGCACCATCAGACGGACACAAAATCAACAAAAAGTTCAAGACACCAGTACATCATTCACATTTTCAAGTCTGCGCAAAAACTGTCCCTCTGGCAAGTTCACAGAAATTCGTTCCAACAATTTTGAAAGAAGAAGAAGAAAAAAAAAAAGAAAAAAAAGGAAAAAGAAAAAGAGGAGGAGGAGGAACAAGAGCAAGAAGGGGATAGAGAGGAGTGGTGGTGATGATCAGCAGTGAATCAATACATCTGTCCCCATTACAGCAACATCAAAACAAAATGAATACAAAAGATACAAAAAAAGAATCATGCAGTAGTTGAGTCAGTACATTAACGTTACACACACACACACACACACACACACACACACACACACACACACACACACTCACTCACACTCGCACACACACACACACACACACACACACACCACACACACACACACACACACACACTCACATACACACACACACACACACACACACACACACACACACACACACACACACACACACATACTCACTCACTCACACACACACACACACACAACACACACACACACACACACACACACACACACACACACACACACTCACACACACACACAAACACACACACACACTCACTCACAACACACACACTCACACACATACATACTCATACACACACCCCACATACGCGCACACACACACACCACACACACACACACACACACACACACACACACACAGAGGTGAAAAAGCGGGGCGGAAACGCGGGAGGGAATTGTCCACCATAACATCCTGTGTGTTGTTTTCATATAGGAAGGTAAATAATGTTGCTTATAGCCCAGCCGACCGTTTCATATAGGAATGAACATAACAAATGAATAAATGAATAAAACAAAGGTATCCTCTCGCACCCCCCCCCCCCCCCCCCCCCCCTCCACCCACGTTCCATCACAACGACGACAATCGTGATGGTAACAGAAGAAATCCAGAATGCACGATTCTACATGAAAGCGCACTTCCATCAGACGGACACAGGTCATATCTCAGAGGAAGGGGCATAAACCGACCCCCCCCCCCCCCCCCCCCCCCACTCCCAACCAACTTTTGATTCACAAGAGCAGTTGCTTTTCATGTACGTCTTCCATACCGACAACAAAATCAACAAGATTTGAAAATGTGAATGATGTACTGGTGCAGTGAATTTTGATTTTAAGATCATATGATTTTGATAAGAAAAAACGCACTCTGTTGTGTGTGTGTGTGTGTGTGTGTGTGTGTGTGTGTGTGTGTGTGTTAGTGGGTGTGTGACGCGTAGAGGTAGTATGTGTGGTCCCCTGAGGGAATTGTCTATCACTTATGGTGAAAAGACGTAAAAAGAAAGAACGAACGAACGAACACACACACACACACACACACACACAAACACACACACACGCACACACACACACACACACACACAACACACTGACTGACTGAAACCAATTTATTGTCAGATTAACTCAAGTTTGTACTGACCAACACACACACACACACACACACACACACACACACACTCACTCACTCTCACCACACACACACACACACACACACACACACACAAAACACACACGCACACGCACACACACACTCACTCACACACACACTCACACACACAACACACACACACACACACACACACACACACCACACTCACTCACTCACTCACACACACACACACACACACACACACACACTCACACACACACACACACACACACACACACACACACACACACACACACACTCGCTCACACACGCACTCACACACACACGCACCAACACACACACACACACCACACACACACACACACACACACACACACACACTCACACACACACACACACACACACACACACACACACACACACACACACACAAACTGTCAAGCTCGCTAAGACTTGAACTGGAGTGGAAAGACAGAGAAATAGACCTATCAGTTCTAGCGCCCCTTTTTACTAACTAAATGAGAATTCTTTGAACAGATATCTTTCACACGAATTTTATTCTCTTTCATTCACACATTCATGTCCCAAACAAAACATCATGACGCATACACACCAGTTACACACACACACACACACACACACACACACACACACACACACACACACACACACACACACACACTCACACACTCACACACACACTCACACACACAACGCACACACACACACACTCACACACACACACACAAGATGTTATGCGTGCGTTCGCACACGGAACCTCGGTTTATAATCTCATTCAAAGGACTGCATGGGAAATGAGTCAGAACCAATGTTAACTCCGAGGGAAATAAAATCCCCCTGTAGGCTGATACTCCTGCGGACACTGCCCGAAAAGACAGGCAAGGATTAATCCCATCCAGCCAACACACACACACAACCAAAACACACACACACACACACACACACACACAAAACACGAACACACACACACACACACACACACACTGTCAACCTCGGGGGACGTCAGTGGAGGAAGGACTAGCGCACAGCCCAAACACACTCACAGCTTGCTTACAATCTCATTCATATATCATGCATTCGTCAAATCAAACCACTAGTAAAGTCTATAACTTTACTACACATAATCATCGAAGAAAACATCAATGTGCATGGAGTCAAACAACATAAAACATTCTCTCTTTCCTTGAACTTCACAAAACCATTATCTAAATCATCATAACTAACCCGGGTATAAATAGATTTTCTACTTTACCTGGCCAGGTGATCTTAAACTATTTACGAATCACTGTCTTTCCTTTTCTTCTTTCTTTTCTTTTCACTGTCACTTTCACAAACACCAGTCACGACACAACTGCTGGCACTGGTCAGTTGGACCGCTGGCACTGGTCAGGTTGGACTGCTGGAACTGGTCAGGTTAGACCGCTGGCGCGGGTCAGGTTGGACTGCTGATGAAAGTGGCACTGCCAGGTATGAGGTCGAACCCCGGTTCAGATTGAACAGTGACTACCAGACATTGATCTGTTCTCCTTCCTTCCTTCCTGCACTAACGCATTGCACTCTCTCTCTCTCTCTTCTAGTCTGCTCTATCAAATGGACATGGTTGCTTTTTTTTTTTCCTTTTTTTTTCTTTTTCTCTTCATCGATTAGCAACTCTCTCTCTCCTCTCTCAACATCTCTCCTTAGTCCTTCCTCTGCAGACTCTAAAATGGTGCTACTGCTTCAACTCGGTTTCTCTTCACTCCTCCTCTCATCTCTCTGCTTTTCTCTCGTGCAGAGCCTACCCCAGAACCTCTCCCTCTGTCTCTTCTCTTTCTTCCTTTCTCCCCTTGCTCCCACTCCCATAGCTTTCTTATCCTGTTCCTACCTGTCAAAAGGTGAGTCCCATTGGTCAGTATTTTTCCCGCCTTGTACCGAGGTTACCTCCCCTCTAATTCCATTGGACATGCAAATCGTCAAAGTCACATCTACCGGCCTTGCTCTCTGTGGTGGTCATGGTCATTTAATTAATTAGCTTGATTTCACCCCCACCACACAATACCTTCCCCCTTCCTACTTCAACCGGCGACGTCTGGCTTAACTGTGGGTGCTGGTCTTCCAAATTAGCTGTATCAGTCTGACCCAGCGCTGAGACCCGTCTGGCCAGACCTATTGAGACGTCAGTCAAGCCACTCAGTCTGTCTGCGGGACTAAAAATAGCCTCTTCGCCGTGCCTAATTGGCTGACGCGACACATGAAGTCGTCTGCCTGGAAACCAGGATGTTTGAGTTTGGACTTATGTCCAATTGAACTGGCTGGCGACTGACCACGAATTCGGTTTTTCTTTCTTTGTCTGTGACAATTTCCCCCTTGCAAAAGACTATGCTCAGCATTGTCTCAAAACAACGGTACAAAAACAACAACAACCGAATTTGCTGACAACACAGCTACACGTGCAAGGTTTTGCAAAATAATTTACAACAAACGGTTTACAAATTATAAGCATGTATCACTAGTAAATATCACCCCAATGGGTTATCATTGACGTGCACTTTTGCCTTATTTCAGCTCATTTTCTGATAACCTCTGTGCACACCTATGCAATTCCCCTACCTGCGGATTTGCCACATCTTCTCTTCACAACTAACTATGAAAAGCACAATCTAATATGACAACGATCCTGACACCTCACTGAGGAATCTCCATCCTCACTTATCGCAAACAGTGCATTACTACACAAGCGACTGAAACGCTCCAAACATAACTACATTTACATGAACAAGTCTCACAAAGAAAATATGAACCATAGCCAAATGGGAATGAACCCATATCCACTCAATCTCACTGTAATCAACACATATTATTTACAGAGTAGCTAAGCGCCCCGGATATGACTGACTTCCTCTGAGTTGCAGCTTGCTAGACTACACGGCTTAAATAGTCAGCTCCTACATTCTGTCGACCTGGGATTACTGAACTCGATACCTGTAGGGCTGCAGTGCCATTGCCCAATGCAGCACCTGCTGTTTTTCAGCTGCGCCTCCTGCAGGAATTTGAGTGGTTGATGATCAGTCTCTATCACAACTTTTTCCCCATACAAGTATTTGTGAAATTTCTGCACGGCCCACACGACAGCCAAACACTCCTTCTCTACCGTTGCGTACCCTTCTTCACACTTCGTCAGCTTCTTGCTAGCATACTTCACAGGAAACTCGACCCCTTCGTGTTCCTGCAACAATACTGCACCTACTCCACCACCTGATGCATCAGTACGCAACAAAAACGGTTTAGACATATCCAGTAGCTTCAAGATGGGACGGGAACCTAGTCGTTCTAGCACTGTCTGCAGTGCTTGCTCTGCAGCGTCTGACCACTCGACCACTGCCGGTTTCCCTGCCTTGACCAAATCACTGAGAGGACTCGTGATTGCTGCGAAATTTGGTACAAATTCCCTGTAGAAACCAATAAAACCTAGCAGACTCCTGACTTCTGTTTTGGTCTTTGGTCTCTCTGAATTCATCATCTTCTCCACCTTTCCCTTTTCTGGCTGCTTTGTGTCGCCTCCAACAACAAAACCTAGGAACTCCAGGTTTGGAAAACCAAATCTGGCACTTTGTTGGTCTGGCTGTGAGATTGGCTCGTTCAACCTCTCTAAAACTGCTACTAGCTGCCTCATATGCTCCCCCCCATGTCTCAGATGCTATCAGAATGTCATCCATGAAATTCACTACGCCTTCCAAACCCGCCAATAACTTCCTCATCATCCATGAGAAAACTGCAGGTGCGTTGACCATACCAAAAGGAAGTACTCGCCACTGGTATAGCCCCATAGGAGTGGAGAATGCTGTGACTTCCTTTGAGTCCTCACTCAAGGCTATTTGCCAATAACCCTTGCTCAGATCTATCCTGGTGAAATACTTGCTCTTGCTTGTGGCGATCTGAGCGAACAGTCTTCCACGTTGGGTATGACTTCTGCATCGACCTTGGTGACACTGTTCAGATGCCTATATCAACACAGAATCGATGCTCACCTGACTTTTTCCTCACTAGGACGACGGGTGCACTATACGATGATTTGGACGGTTCAATCACCCCAAGGTCCAACATCTTTTCCACCTCCTCCTCGATCACTTTTTTGGTGGCATACGGGACCGGTAGGCTTTCACATGTACGGGTTTTTGCGATGTTAACTCCACCGTACAGGTCTCTAGAGTGTCCTGCCGGGTTTATCAGTCAGGGACGCCCTATACTGTTTTAGGAGCCCCCTAACTTCCTCCTGTCTCCTACTGTCTAGCCCTTCATACAGTGACACATCCCTGTATGACTCTTCTCCTGGGAACTCAGGCAACAAAATCTCCCCTTTTCTGCTGGGTCTCCTTCACCTCCATCAATGATTTGCTGCTGCGCCTATGTGCTGAGTCTCACGCTGAATATATTTGCGGAGCAAATTCGCATGGAAAAGTTTTGGTTTCCCATTCACATCAATTCGGCAATCCTGATCTACCTTTCAATGATGGTGAATGGTCCTTTCCAATGCATCAGCAGCTTGTTGTGATCCGTGGAAGCAGTAACAGGACTTGATCTCCCACCTTGAGGGATTGCTTCCCCCACCTTCCTGTCATATTGCTTCTTCTGCATGACCCTAGCCTCCTGCAAGCTTTCCCTTGCAACCTACATGTCTCCTCTAGCCTATTGCGTAGGTCCACCACATACTGATAATTTGGTTTTTAACCTCTTCTGACTCCTGTTCTCCGGACCATAGCTCTTTGAGAATACACACTGGTCCCCGAACTGTCCGCCCATACAGCAGCTCAAATGGTGAAAAGCCTGTGCTTTCCTGAGGGGTTTCCCCTGTAGGCGAACAATGCCGCTGGAATGTAATGATCCCAATCTGCTGGTCTTTCCTCACAGAGCTTCTTTAAGATGCCCTTCAGCACACCATTGAATCTTTCCACCAAGCCATTACATTGTGGGTGGTATGGGGTAGTGAGAAGCTGTGTGATCCCTAGCAGCCTGTTGACCTCCCTCATCACGCCTGGGGTGAACTGTGACCCCCTGTCACTGAGAATTTGTGATGGCACACCCACGCGAGAAAAGATGTCCACTAGCCCTTCAGCGACCTGTTGCGTATCTACGCCTTTCAATGCGACTGCTTCTGGATATCTGGTCGCGTAGTCCACGAGCGTCAACACATACCTGTGCCCACCTTTGGAACAGGGTGAGATTGGGCCAATCAGATCAACAGCCACTCTCCTGAATGGTGTGTCAATAAAGGGGCTGTTTAAGAGGCGCCTTCCTCTTCACCCCTCTTGTGACTGACCTTTGACACACGTCACATGACATGCAGAACCGCTTTATGTCTGCCATTGCCCCTGGCCAGTGAAAATCATCAAAGATTCGGTCAGCTGTTTTGCTGGTGCCGAGATGACCCGCCATGAGCGACTCGTGACCCACTGACATGACAGTGTCACGATAACATGCTGGGACCTCTAACTGAGTTGTCACCTTTCCTGTCTTCCCCTTGGTGAACACTCGTACAACATCCCGCCTTTCACCAGAAATTCTGTCTCACCTCCTCTAACCACCTGTTTCTCCTCCACCTCTTGCCAACTCCCAAGACTTCACGAGCGAAGGGTCTTGTTCCTGCGCTGCTCTAAACTCATCAGGCGACACATCTATGCCTGACTTCATTGCTGGAACGACTAACGGTTTATCAGCCTTTCCTCCTTCTTGCTCCGTGTTTGAACTGCTGCCCCTGTAGCATCAACAACTCAGGATCCCCTGGATCCCTTGCACATGGAATATTCCGATGATCAAATCAAAAAGGGGTTTCTCCATCACCAGCGCAGACAACTCACCTGAGAAGTAAGGGGTACGTACTTCTATCTTAGCAACTGGGAACTCCCTCACAGTGCCATTGATTAGAGTAAAAGGTCTGGATTTGCCCTGTCAAATCCCCTTCCTCGACCAGCGTTGTTCTTACTACACCACATGAACAACCAGTGTCCCGTAACACTTTCACCCTCTGCTGGCCAATCCACCCTTCTTCCACTGGTAATGAACCACTCAGCCTAGTGCCCTCCATCCCTGACACTGACTGCTGTCCAGCACTAGCCATAGGCCGCACTCCACCCTCTTCAGATTGGATCCCTTTTGGTTCCCCTGCAGGTCGTTTCCTCTGGCGACCCTTATCAACCTCTTGCAAGGCTGCTGCCTTCTGGAACCTCATGCGACATTCCCTCGCCACATGTCCCTTCTTGTGACAAATGAAACACCTATTGTCCCTTTGTCCTCCTTTCTGCCCCACCACTGGGTTTGCAGACTTTCCAGAAAACTCCCCTAGTCTCCTTGCACTCTTCTCACCTGTGCCTGGCACCTGTTTCTCCTGCACCTTAGTGCCCAAACGTGCCTCCCTGTACACCTCTGCTAACTTCAGCAACTCCCCTGCTGTCTCTGGCTGTCTCTCTTCAAATGTATAATTAACTCTGGACTGCAACCTGACAAAATCTGTTCTTTCATAACCAGCTCTTTCAATTCAGCGAACTCCTTTCTCGTACCACTCAACTCTAACCACTTCTCAAAATAGTGATCTAAACGTGCACCAAACTGAGTGTACGTTTCACCTGCTTGTAATCTAGCTGATCGAAATTTCTTTCTAAACCCCTCCTCTGTGAGGTCAAATCCCTTCATCAAAGACTCCTTCACAGCACTAAAATCAGATTGTTGGTCTGCTGTAATGCAGTGAAAATCTGTAATGCCTTACCCGTCAATAGCGCTGACAAAATGACTGCCCACTCTCCTGAAGGCCAACCCTGACTAGTAGCAAACGTTTCAAAACGACTGATGTACGCATCAATCGAATCTGTTCCTTCAGAGAATTTTGGTAACTTTGCTCGGGGGCATAACTGCGCACAGGGTCACTGGAAACTGAACTACCATCATTGGTGGTCTCCCTCTGTATTCTCACTCTCTCTAACTCTAATTGAATCCTTATTCTTTCTGTTTTTCCCGCTCTGCTAATGCTGTTCTACTGCGACATGGCGTCTTTCCGCTCGCTCATCTCTTTCCATCTTTTGTTGGGTTTCAAACGAATGCTCGCAACTCTTCTCCCGAGTAGCCTAAATCACGAGCGACGCTCACAAGTTGTTCAATAGGGGTGTTCTTTTCGTCCACCATTATATCCCTTTTTTTTTTTGGAACAAGATTTTATTACTACGACAGCCAAACTGGTGGTTACCGACACGAGTGACGTAATAGCACAATCCTATGAATGATAATATTAGCTTGGGACAACGTAATTAGTTTTTATAAGACGCCTAGCGCCTGACCCAACTATGAGAGCGAATTATAGGCAATCTGTGCGAAATAAGTACTCTGGGGCTGAAATGCCAAACCTAGTATTAACTATCTTGGAAGCAATGCCAAGCCTAGTATTTAACTATCTTGGAAACATACAGTAAGACACTACCTTGTCTTAGGATTACAATACTTGAATCCCACCCAGCTTCCTCTCTGAGAAGTTGAACAATTATAATAAAATGGGCCAGAATATCCTG
>CM031600.1:9032334-9034834 GCA_018398815.1 Conus ventricosus | reverse complement strand
CCCCCCCCCCCCCTTCTCCTGCGTCACTTGCGGTGTGTTCTCCAGGCAGATACTGAACAGCATGGGAAACATAAGATAGCATTGGCGCACTCCTACGTTTTATCTGAAAAAAGCCTGCATGGCTGTAATATAGGAGATCTGTGTCACGGACAAAAAACAAAAACAAAAAAAAACTGTAATCGTGGTCAGTCGCCAGCCAGTTCAATTGGACATAAGTTCCAAACTCAAACATTCTGGTTCCAGGCAGACGACTTCATGTGTCGCGTCAGCCAATTAGGCACGGCGAGGAGGCTATTTTCTAGTCCTTCACGGAGACGGCACCGTCCTGCAGACAGACTGAGTGGCTTGACCAACGTCTCAATAGGTCTGGCCAGACGGATCTCTACGTCTAGGTCAGACTGATACAGCTAATTTACAAGACCAGTGCCCACAGTTAAGCCAGACGTCACCGGTTAAAGTAGGAAGGGGGGAGGTATTGTGTAGTGGGGGTGAAACCAAGTTAATTAATTAAATGACCCATTGACCATCACAGAGAGCAAGGCCGGTAGATGTGACTTTGATGATTTGCATGTCCAATGAAATTAGAGGGGAGGTAACCTCGGCACAAGGCGGGAAAAAATACTGACCAATGGTACTCACCCTTTTGACAAGTAGGAACAGAATAAGAAAGCTAGGGGAGTGAGAGAGGGAAGAAAAAAAAGAAGAGGAGAGAGAGAGGTTCTGGGAGTAGGCTCTGCACGAGAGAAAAGCAGAGAGATGAGAGGAGTGAAGAGAACCGAGTTGAAGCATTAGCACCATATGGAGTCTGCAGGGAAGGACTAAGGAGAGATGTGTGAGAGAGAGAGAGTTGCTAATTGATGAAGAGAAAAAAAAAAGAAAAAGAAAAAAAAAAGCAACCATGTCCATTTGATAGAGCAGACCAGAAGAGAGAGAGAGAGAGAGTGCAATGCGTTAGTGCAGGAAGGAAGAAAGGAGAACAGATCGATGCCTGTAGTCACTGTTCCATTTGAACCGGGGTTCGACCTCATACCTGGCAGTGCCACTTTCATCAGGCAGAACCACAGGCCAACGCCAGTAACCTGACCAGTGCCAGCAGTCCAACCTGACCAGTGCCGGCGGTCCAACCTGACCAGTGCCAGCAGTTGTGTCGTGACTGGTGTTTGTGAAAGTGACAGTGAAAAGAAAAAAAAAGAAGAAAAGGAAAGACAGTGGTTCGTAAATAGTTTAAGATCACCTGGCCAGGTAAAGTAGAAAGTCTATTTATACCCGGGTTAGTTATGATGATTTAGATAAATGGTTTTGTGAAGTTCAAGGAAAGAGAGAATGTTTTATTTTGTTTGACTCCATGCGCATTGGTGTTTTTTTCCATGATTATGTGTAGTAAAGTTATAGACTTTACTAGTGGTTTGATTTGACGAATGCATGATATATGAATGAGATTGTAAGCAAGCTGTGAGTGTGTTTGGGCTGTGCGCTAGTCCTTCCTCCACTGACGTACCCCGAGGTTGACAATCTGCACCTCTTGAATCTTTCGTGGGTGCTGCTAAGACATTGCTGCCAACATTGCAGTCCCTCGTAATCTGCCACAGACTACTATAGCTGACAAATGCTTTCCCGAAGTTAAAGTTGTGGTAAATATCACGTTGCAATGCATCAGCAATTTGATGTCAAGAAATGTTGAGATGTATTCTTTTTTGGCCAAAACCCTGCCTGTTATTCTGCAAGGATTTCTTCTGCATTTCCTTCGAATCTGCTCGACTGGATCCTTCACATCACTTCGCTGACGTGGCTGTCTACACAGACAGTCCTGAAGTGTTATTGTCTCAAGTTTTCATTCTCGACGGAAGTATTATCATACAGAACTTTGACCGCTAGTTCGCTTCCCATATTCTCAAGACAGACAGTTATCAGTGCCCTGATGACTTCTGGCCCACAGAGCTTCAGTAGTTGTGATGGAACGTCATATCCACAGCACTGTCCAGCGGTGTACTGGCGTGAGGTTTTAGCTTGTAGTTGTACAGTTCGTTGCTGCATTCGGTTCACCGCTTAACTATTTTCGGTCTGTTCTTTCAGAATGGAAGCGTTCTTGTTCTCTACAGCTGTAATCGGGCCATCTAGGTATTAATTCTTTTCGTTATCGCGCTCTTTCGTCACTTCTTTTTCTCTGGCTTCACGCACCTCGCCTACTCACCAACCATTTACGCATGCATACACACTCACACACGCGCGCGCGCGCGCACACACACACACACAACACACACACACACACACACACACACACACACACACACTCTCTCTCTCTCTCTCTCTCTCCTCTCTCTCTCTCTCGTCCGTCCAGCATCGACCGTCCCCACATGCATAAGGGGTACGGCAGGGATGGAGAGGAGCGGGAGGAAGATGGAGAGGCGGAGGCTGGAGGATGGTATAGTCGTGGTCGTCGGTTACGCGCCACGAAGAGCCATTCCGAGCGTCCCATCGAGTACGCGGGAGGAAACGATGG
>CM031600.1:9019570-9022070 GCA_018398815.1 Conus ventricosus | reverse complement strand
ACAAGACAGATAGGTACAGACAAGACAGAGCAGGTACAGACAAGACAGAGCGGGTACAGACAAGACAGAGTAGGTACAGACAAGACAGAGTGGGTACAGACAAGACAGAGCAGGTACAGACAAGACAGCGTCGGTACAGACAAGAGAGAGCAGGTACAGACAAGACAGAGTAGGGACAGACAAGACAGATTAGGTACAGACAAGACAGAGCAGGTAGTTACAGACAAGACAGAGCAGGTACAGACAAGACAGAGCAGGTACAGACAAGACAGAGCAGGTACAGACAAGACACAGTAGGTACAGACAAGACAGAGCAGGTACAGACAAGACACAGTAGGTACAGACAAGACAGAGCAGGTACAGACAAGACACAGTAGGTACAGACAAGACACAGTAGGTACAGACAAGACACAGTAGGTACAGACAAGACAGAGCAGGTACAGACAAGACAGAGTAGGTACAGACAAGACAGAGTAGGTACAGACAAGACAGAGTAGGTACAGACAGGGCAGAGGAAGAAGGAAGCAAGTTGGGAGGGGGAAGGGGGTGAAGGGGTAGAGAATTGGGGAAGAGCAGACAGTAAATAAATGACGACAGGGATTGCGATGCCACTGCGCTGCAACTGAACGTCAAATCCTTTCTTGACATACTTTTTTTTTAATACCCTCATCAAATTTTAGTAGCAATTCCTCTAAATACCCATAATTTTTGGACCAATCATCTTTTGTTTAAGTAAAGAATTATACTGAGACCGTTTCATTTCAAATTGTATTACACTTAGGCTTAGTTCTGTCTGCTCTTCCACTAAGCATCTGAAATTCAGAATTTTGTTTTAGAAAGCGAGAGAAGCAGTTTGCATTATTTTTCAAATTCACTTCGGTGCACACACACACACACACACACACACACAC
The DNA here is from genome assembly GCA_018398815.1 of Conus ventricosus. Classification (NCBI taxonomy): domain Eukaryota; kingdom Metazoa; phylum Mollusca; class Gastropoda; order Neogastropoda; family Conidae; genus Conus; species Conus ventricosus. The sequence continues at coordinate 9,021,159 of CM031600.1, read as the reverse complement.
ACACACACACACACACACACACACACGCAAGCGCGCGCGCGCGCGCACGCACGCACGCTCACACACACAAATGATTTGATTTTGAATTCTAAATATATATTATCAGCATTTTTCCCATTCAGTTTTACAAAATCAGATCTCCTGTGTATATTCTTCTTATTCCATGCCGTAAGACTGGTTTACAACTTTGACGCCATTATCATACGGAATAGATCATGCAAAGATTTCTTCTGTGTTAGCTGGTTTTACTTTACTATAATTTTTTATTACAGATAAAGAAAAAAGTGTTGTGAACAAACTGTTTATTACATTTTTGTTGGTGCACTCGGGGGAATGCAATTCGATGTGTTCTAAACACTAGGAAGTTTCAAGAGCAGTCTCTTTCCATTAATGCACGGTAGTTGGAATGTTATTTATGCAGACTACTTTGAGTGCTGCAATACCATGTATTTACTTCTGTCTGATTCATTCCTCCACTTCTTACAGCATTTATAACTGTTCTTCTATTGATTCTATCCTGATTTCTGTTCCAGACACAATGAAAGCACATTGAAATTATTTCAAGACAATGTCGGAGATAGGGGAGGTGGGGGTGGTGATAGCACCCAAAGATGCATAAGTTTTCGTAGCACTGATGTCTTCAAAAGCGCTACCCTTACTACTAGTATAATTAGCCTTGTCGGCCAAGTTTTTAATCAAGCTTTAACTTCTAGACTATTACTTTTTCTTACTTATTTAGATGCTCCCGTGTCTTGTGACGCATGAGGCAGTCAAGGCGCTCCACTGTGCACGGTCCTCAGCCAGTTTACTGGTGTCCCTCCATCCTCTGTCAACGAGTCTGAGGTCTCTCTCCCCTGTCTGTCGCCAGCTCATCCTGGGTCGTCCTCTTTTTCTCTGGCCTGCTGGGGTCCATTTAATGGCCTGGTTTGCAGGTCTTGATGAGGGTAATCTCAAGACATGACCCAGCCAGAGGAGGCGCCGTCTGCAGACGATAGTTGACACGGGGAGCTGTTTGGACCTGTCCCTGACGTCTTCATTTGGTATAAAGTCTGACCATTTGATGCCCAAGATCTTACGTAGGCACGTAGTATCAAAAGCGTCGGGTTTCTTCTCCTGGGTGGTCTTCAGTTGCAAGGTTTCATATCCATATAACAGCGTTGAAATCACACTGGTGTCATAAAATTTCAGTTTGATTCCATGGGAGAATTTCTTGCTGTTCCATATTTTGTTTAACTGACTGAATGCTGAAGTTGCCTTTCCCGATAGGACACTTCAGTTCGTGGTCGAGGTCATTGGCGTTGTTGATGGAGATGCCTAGTTATGTGAAGTTCTCTACTTCTTCGATTTGTTTTTGGTCGATGAGAACGTCTGTTAGCCCTTGGTGTTTACCGGTAAGCATGTTTTTTTTAATATTTTTAAAATAGTCTCTTTGGCACTGATAATGACGTCAATGTTGCCTGCAAACTTACTGATAAAAAAAAAGTATTGTTTACAAGCACCTGCAGATCTTGAGTGGTGCTTGCAAGAGCGGCAATGTCATCGGCAAAATCCAGATCCGAAAGGCTGTCTCCTTCTGTCAACTTGCTTCC
>CM031600.1:9009570-9014570 GCA_018398815.1 Conus ventricosus | reverse complement strand
TGCTGTTCATCGTTAGCGCATGCGTCATGAAATGCGATAGTACGCCAGCAACTGCTTACCGTAAGCACTCGGATTACTTTGTAAACTAAATAATCATTATTCTTGTGAAGCGGCCGTCTCGTTACGTTTTGTCAAATGAAGACGATAATTTCGTGATTTCGAAGATGCTGACTAGCTTATTTTTCCGTTCAAGTTAACGTTATTACTTTAACAATTCTCTGAGCAGTTTTCTTGCATTTTTCGTGTGTGTGTGTGTGTGTGTGTGTGTGTGTGTGTGTGTGTGTGTGTGCGTGCGCGCGCGCGCGCCCGCGTGAGCGCACGTGTGTGTGTGATAAAAATCATACTTTCATCAGTTCTCAAAACACGTGCCTTGACGCTTTTTTTTAAAACTTCTATTTTTCATTTTGTTTATTATTTTTCAGTCGAATAAAGGTTACAGGTTACAAGTTTCTGTATCAGCTAACTTGCTCCGTAATGTCCCCGAGTCAAATAAAGATCAAACTTAATCACTTCCTTGGGGCGTTGAAGAGGTGGGGAGTTGTTAGCACGGTGTCCAGTCCTTGCACGTTATCTACTGATGACATTTTCCTATGTCGAATTCATTCAAATGGAACAAGATGCAAAGCATATAAACGGACTCCCAGTAAGTAGTAAAAAAAAAAAAAAAAAAAAAAAAAAAATATATATATATATATATATATATATATATCAATTAGTCACTATAGCACTTTCTCCTCTTTTGGTGGTAGAAATGTAGTATATAAGAGAAACCCCGGCGGTGAAATGATCCCGGTGTAACGAAAAGTTTTAACTCCCCGAATGGTTTAACTCCCAGGGAGTTAAACTGTTCATATGTAAATTTTAACTCCCTGGGAGTTAAACTAGAATATAAAAAACTAACTCCCTCTGTGTTTCAGTTTGACTCCAGGGAGTTATTCTGACATACACCAGAATGACTCCCACCCACCACCCACTCCCCGCACCTCGCTACCACCCATGCATCTTATATATATTTTTTCGAAATGTGTGTGTGTGTGTGTGTGAGTGAGTGAGTGAGTGAGAGTGTGTGTGTGTGTGTGTGTGTGTGTGTTCTTACACTAACTTGCCAGATCAAGACTTGTCAGGTAGAATTGTTTCCTTCGATATTATTGGTTTCTGTGAATTAGTCACGTGTCCTGAATTTTATTGAAAAATGTGTGTTTTTCTGACTGGCTGGCCGACTTTCATTGTTAGCTTGGCACACGCACACCACCACACCTGTGACGAGTCACTTGACAACTTCATCAGATCGGTCCAAAGCAGCCACCCTCTTGTACAAAAACAGGCCCCCCCCCCCCCCCCCCCCCCTTTCTCTATCCCATGTGTCTCACACACAAATTTCTAATCTACGCCAACCCTTTTTCTCCTTCCTTCACTCCCAGATGTAGCGAGTCAATACAAACAATTTTACGTCACGTCGCGACTACTCGTCACTCTCTCCCCACCTTCCTTACCCTCTCAACACCCCCCCCCCCCCCCCCACACACACACACACACTCCCTAATTTGGCGGCATGATACAATGAAAAATTGAAAAATTTTCATTTCTACACCATCTGAGTGTAATGGCCTACACTTATGGGTGACTGATAGTCGCATAGATTCCATGAGAGAGAGAGAGAGAGAGAGAGAGAGAGAGAGAGAGAGAGAGAGAGAGAGAGAGAGAACGCCAAAGACTGAAGGTACAGTATTTCTACCAAAGGCATCAAACCATTAATTCATGTATATACTGACTTTACATACAGATTATATACAAAAAGGCATAGTAAAATATCAAGGACATGCTTAGATGAGCACATGAATATGTACACGGACATTTCCTTTCCCTATGATGATGATGATCATGAGCATTAAATCCCCTTCTCCATTCTCTTACCGAAAGACACCTGGGAATAGGTGGGTAGGGAGTCATCTTAGTCATGATCAGATTAACTCCCCCTCTGTTACAAAGTAACTCCCTGGGAGTCAGAAAACACGTGTACACATTAACTCCCAGGGGAGTTATTCTAAACTGTGAAAAACTGACTCCCCTTGGTGGGCGGGGAGTTAAACTTTTACACGCCTGGATTAACTCGCGGGAGTTAATCTGTACTAACTCCCAGGGGGTCATTCTGTTACAAGGTGGGAGTAAAGTCTGATATATGTATAAAATGACTCTCCTCTTAATGTTTCAAGAATTTGTTGAGACTTGTACAAAAAAGGTTTTAGAACATTTTGAAGTTTTACTGAGTGGAGTTATTTTGGTACAGGGTGGGAGTCATTCTAGGTTTAACTCCCGGGGAGTTAAAATTTACATACGAACAGTTTACCTCCCTGGGAGTTAAACCATTCGGGGAGTTAAAACTGTTCGTTACACCGGTCTCCCGCGTGACAGGCGGGGATACTAACCACTATACTACCAAGAGGCTTACAAACGTTGGTAACACTTAAGTTTATAAGCCGCTATTTCTTAAACTGTACATCACAAAATTATCATTTATAGCCATTAGTAACGGCTATTCTGGTAAAATAAAACATCGGGCATCATCCGTGACCCATAATGAACATATCTACAAATTTTCAGAAAGATCGATCCAGCAGTTTTGTCTGGAGCAAGTGGAACACATTTGACCACGGACGGACATACAGACAGCATTTCTTCGTTCCCATTCTAAAGTACTCCTTGTTCTATAAGAACTGAGAGTACAAAAAGAAAAAAAGAAAAGGGAGAACAGAAAAGAAAGAAAGAAAACCTTTTTATTTCTTATTCGGAATGCACTCGTAACAGTGTATCCACTATTCGGGCGTGATCTTGAGAGAGATTTATACGATGCAGTTTCCCTATGTTCCTAATGCAATCCTGACATGGTCGTCTTCAGTGATTTATTTCACTTGACAGTTCCCAGTCCCATCCAAGCGCAATAAAGTGTTATTACGCCATCAACACCACGGACAAAGGGTAGATATTTCACATCAAACAGAATAAAGAGAAACCCCAACACATGTCAGCACTCGCGAACACTAATCCCATAGACATTAGAGCAACAAAAAGGTCTGCTGATTGTAGTGATACGTATGATATGCTGCCATGTAGATTTGAACTGAAAAAAAAAGGAGTGAAAAAGAAAGAAAGGGTAACAACATGAAAAGAAGAGAAGTGAAAAAGAAAGAAAGGGTAACAACATGAAAAAGAAGAGAAGTGAAAAAGGAAAAGACGAAGAAAAAAAGGGGGGGAAATGCGGTTTTTGGCCTGTGACATCAAAAAATAAAAAAAATAAAAAAAATAAAAAGGAAAGAAAAAGAAAAGAAAGCTTAAAAAAAAAAAGTTGCTCGGTGACCTGTATGCGTCCAAGGCACCAACAAAAAAAATTGAAATTAAAGGGGTAAACATGCAAGTCCCAATTCGCGTCCCGCGGGCCGGGTAGTTTGTGAGAGCATGGGTCCACGGACAGACACGGAGACACATGCGTGCGCACGCTGTTTTGTGTGAGAAATCGTCACACACACACACACACACACACAAGCGCGCGCGAGCGCAAGCGTTTCGAGCTAGTCTATTTCCAGTTTCGTCCTGACTTTCAAAACAACACGTGCTGCAGTTAAAATGAACACCTTGCAGCTGCACCCTCTACCTGACAAGATTTCGAGGATGTCGTCAGGGACGGGAGAGGATTGGGGGGAGGGGATGCAAGAGAGGTGGGTAGAGTGGGGTGGGGAAGGGCTGAAGATTAGACGGTGTAAAAATGTATTGAATTCGACAGGTGGGGGAGGTAATAAAGTACGTGGAAAGAATGATTTGCGTGCTGTGCTTAGCTAAGTTGGTGTGACGTTTCTGTTTCCCCAAATTTCCCAAAACTGTTCCCAGATTTTTTTGTTTATTTGTTTTTTGGCAGATGGATTGTCGTCATGTTCGTTATTTTCATCTTAAAAGTCAGCCGACATGCGTATACTTAACGCTGAAATGTACGAGCACGTAGTAAGTCTGTCTCTCTCTCTCTCTCTCTCTCTCTCTCTCTCTCTCTCTCTCTCACAAACACAGAGTTTGATCCACTACTATAATGATGGGAAAATTGTTATCCTGCACTTGTTTTTCCCCCACCACTTAATTGTTCAGCATTATATTGTTTGGTCAATCAGTGGGAGATTGCATCACTTAGGAGATCCAAGTAAAGGTTATTCTGCACAATTCTTAGCCGCTGACAATGCTTAAGTTATTGAACAGCAGAGCTGACCACTCAGACCGTTCTTTTGATCTCCCTTGCATCCTTGAATGGATCCTCACGCATTGGCTCAAAGATTGTCCCCTACATTGTATACTATTTGCGTAATGTTTTTAGTTTATCAGCAACTATATATATTTTCCTCTACAGACTTTCGGTTTGTTTCAGTCACTACCCTTTGCTGGCTGCTGGTTTTTTTTTCCTGAACCCTTGGTGGTGAGAACACCACAGAATTACGGACAGTGGTGTCTCTATTTGACGCCAAGCGGACAAACGCTATAGCTGCGAGTGTGGTATAGCAGCGGACGCCAGGGGAGAGGTGGCAGCCCTTCTTTGAGGGACTTTGATGTGAGAGACCAATGTCGGGCGGCGCAGTCAACCTTCCGGCCGTATGGGTCATGACGAATTTAGCCTGTGTCGCTGGGGACGGTTCCTGGAGATGTGGGGCGACGGAGTGTCGCCTGACTGCGATCACCGCGGCCTGGGAAACCATGTTCTGAGGTCAGGCAAAAATGGGGCACTCCCTATGGGGGCTCGGAGACTGGGCTGAAAAATTGTCCTCTCGGCCGCAGTCTACGAGTACCCGCCGAATGTGGGACTCGTGCAGCGCTCCAGCGACTTCCGCCCTGCCCCGTCCTTGTGGCGGCCTCACGCGGCACAGGACCATCGCCACCCGAGCACGAGGAAGGCCGCCCGGTGGTCCTGGGGACAGCCTGATGTTTGGGCAAAGGAGGCAACACACACCGACGCCACTTACTACTGC
>CM031600.1:8969570-9004570 GCA_018398815.1 Conus ventricosus | reverse complement strand
CAAATGCTTACCTTGTCTACCATCACGCATCCCTGGTCAGGTCTCGAAGTTTCGCAGTTCTTGTCCATTGTCGAACGCTCGACTGAACACAATGAGGTTTTCTATTTTCCGGACCTTTTTCATGATGGTGATAAGGTTGTGTGAAGTGCGTGGGCGCGCGCGCGTGTGCGTGAAGGGAGCCGTAACTCCCACAAAGGGTTTGAGGAGTCTCAAAGATAACAGAGTTTCAGATGATGACTGGTAAGTCAGCAAGAGCAGTCATTAGCGCCCCTACCTTTGAAATCCCTCAGACTGAAGGAGAACGAATCTGTCGAGGATTTACGAACGGGTGACGGGGAAAACCAGCGAGGACCTGTACAAATTGTTTTAGGTTCAAACCTTCAGATGCAAAACGGTCCAGGAAGGCAAGCTGACCACAAGGGTCGTAACCTAGCATGCAGTGTCCTTCAGGCAAGGTCGACGAAGTGTTGGTCAAACGAAACAGTGACCAACAAAAGCCCGGGGACCTCTCACTTAAAGAATAGCGGTCCTTCTGTTGTTCTAACATGGGTTGTTGTGAAGCGCTCTCTCTCTCTCTCTCTCTCCTCTCTCTCTCTCTCTCTCTCTCTCTCTCTCTTCGATGTATTTGCATGAGAGAGCGTCTAGTCTGTGTAGGTATGCGTGCGTGCGAGCGAGTTTTTGTGTGTGTGTGGTGTGTGTGTGTGTGTGTTTGTGTGTGTGTGTGTGTGTGTGTGTGTGTAGCAGGCACAATATAACGTCACAGTTTCTGCACCATTCAGTGTTAATTCATGTCTTTAGTTTGAAGATAAAGGTTGAAAAACAAGTATCTCTAACCACCGCATGGCCACTGTGGAGTTTCGAGTCTGTGTGGGCACTGTGGAATTTATGATCCTCTGTGGGTACTGTAGAATTTGTGATCCTGTTTGGGTACTGTAGAATTTATGTTCCTGTGTGGGCACTGTTGAATGCGTGATCATGTGTGGACACTGTGGAATTTGTGATTCTGTGTGAGCGTTGTGAAATTTGTGATCCAGTGTGGCCACTGTGAAATTTGTGATTCTGTGTGGGCACTGTGGAATTTGTAATTCTATGTGGGCAGTGTGGAATTTGTAATTCTATGTGGGCACTCTGAAGTTTGTGATTCTATATGGGTACTGTGGAATTTGTGATCCTGTGTGGGCACTATGGAATTTGTAATTCTATGTGGGCACTGTGGAATTTGTGATCCTGTGTGGGCACTATGGAATTTGTAATTCTATGTGGGCACTGTGGAATTTGTGATCCTGTGTGGGCACTGTGGAATTTGTGATTTTATGTGGGCACTGTGGAATTTGTAATTCTATGTGGGCACCGTAGAATTTGTGATACTATGTGGGCACCGTAGAATTTGTGATACTATGTGGGCACTGTGGAATTTGTGATACTATGTGGGCACTGTGGAATTTGTGATACTATGTGGGCACTGTGGAATTTGTGATTCTATGTGGGCACCGTAGAATTTGTGATACTATGTGGGCACCGTAGAATTTGTGATTCTATGTGGGCACTGTGGAATTTGTGATACTATGTGGGCACTGTGGAATTTGTGATTCTATGTGGGCACTGTGGAATTTGTGATACTATGTGGGCACTGTGGAATTTGTGATACTATGTGGGCACTGTGGAATTTGTAATTCTATGTGGGCACTGTGAAATTTGTGATCGTGTGTGGGCACCGTAGAATTTGTGATTCTATGTGGGCACCGTAGAATTTGTGATTCTATGTGGGCACTGTGGAATTTGTGATACTATGTGGGCACCGTAGAATTTTTGATTCTATGTGAGCACTGTGGAATTTGTGATTCTATGTGGGCACTGTGGAATTTGTGATACTATATGTGGGCACTGTGGAATTTGTGATACTATGTGAGCACTGTGGAATTTGTGATACTATGTGGGCACCGTAGAATTTGTGATTCTATGTGGGCACTGTGGAATTTGTGATACTATGTGGGCACTGTGGAATTTGTGATACTATGTGGGCACCATAGAATTTGTGATTCTATGTGGGCAGTGGAATTTGTGAGTCTGTGTGGGCACTGTGGAATAACAGTCTCAGTGGGCATTGTGGAATTTGCCAGTGTACGTGGGGTCTGTCGTAGGTTTGTATGGGTACTACAACATTCATGTCATTTTTGCATTAGTCTGTGTGGTCACTGTGGAATTTACTAATCTTGTGGGACTGTGGGGTGTGTCGGTCTGTGAAGTAACAGGAGAATTTGTCAGTCTGCGGAGCCAGCGTGGACTCTGTCAGTCTATGACGGCATTCTTGAATTGTACAGTCTGTGTAGGTACTGTACCATTTATCTGTGTGGGCACTGTGGACTCCGTCAGTATGTGAGAACATTCTGGAACTGTCAGTGTGTGGGGGCACTCCGGAACTGGTGAGTAAGAGTCTATGCAGACGGTGTGGAATTTGTCAGTCTGAGAGGGCATTCTGAACATTCTGTTTGTGTGGGCACTGAAAGACGTGAGTCGCTGTGGGAATTGTGGACTGCCTGTCATGTCTGCAGTGAGGTATCACACACACACACACACACACACACACACACACACACACACACACACACACACACACAGGGAGTACAAATGTTCTCTCACTCCACACACACGCACGCACACATACACACACACGCACGCACACGCACACACACACACACACACACACAGAGTACAAATGCTCTCTCTCTCACTCCACACACACACACACACACACACACACACACACACACACACACACACACACACACACACACGCACGCACGCACACACACACGCGCGCGCGTGCACGCACACTCAGCAAATATAAAAAAAAATATATCACGAGACCAAGAATATTTTCGACATGGATGTTAAATTTACTTGTCTTAAATACAAATATCATAAATAGGATTGCTTTCTTACAAGTAGGTCAATGTTTCTGACGACACCCGCTTCCAGCCAACAATCTACGGCATTCTGTCCCCGGGACAGCGGACGTCCAACAAAACATCTAGCGTACAGGAATGTATGGATCATCATCATCATCATAGAATAAGAAGTCATCCCTTTAAAATCAACAAATAAGTACCGGATCACAACAGTAGTAGCACAGCATTTAGTCCCGGAAGCCTGTTCAACGTATGTAAAATATATATAATATTTGACATTTATTTTTTGCTAACTAAAAATATAACACATTTACTTCCTCCTCAGCAAGTCTCATAAAGAATGGGTTTTCTTCTTCTTTTTTTTAAAATTTTTATCCCCAATGATAAAATCACGAAGGAGACATCGATTTCAAAACCAACAATTTTTTTTTCTTCCAAACAAGGCTTGTAAAGAACAATGTGATTTCAAAATCAACAATTTCTTTTTCTCAGACGAGACTCGTGAACAAGAGTGTATATTGAAAGTCAGCAACATCCCAGGCTCCCTTTAAAAAAAAGACCTTGGGAAGAGTTCATCAATGTCTTAATTTCAATTCTTTAACCGGTCAGATCAACAACTAGGGAGAAATGGGGCTGGGGATGGGGGGAGGAGCTGGAAAGAACGTGATGCTGGTTCCCTGCCATGAACGCTGCAGACGACAATGCCCACCACGTCCTGGTCTTCATGACAGATAGCATTGTGACCCACCCAGCACAGGAAACAGGTAGGCCTCACCTTTGTCTGCAAGTCGGTTTTGTACACTTTCTCAGAGCATTTCCGGACCCTCCTCAAAACACCACTCATCAACCGCTTTCAAATAAAACAAGAAGCCGTCGCCTCCACACACTATTTTTTTTTTAAAAGAAAACTGTGAATCGCGGTTTACGATCCCATTAAAAAGACAATTTCCATGGACGATGTCTCAGAGGAAATGTTTTAGCTTTGCCCGTAGAATTGGTGTTTTTGCACAGTCATAGCTCAAAGAGGAGGACTCTTGTGGAATGAACATGGACTCAAAATCCCCACATGACAACACACACACTCTGGACTCTTCTTGTGCTGTGTTGCGAACACCGAAGTTGACTTGTGATTCATTTCCTGGTTGTGGTGGGCACACGCTGATAAACAGGTCCTCTGGCACCATACAGCTACACCAGCCCTTTCCTGGTTGTGGTGGGCACACGCTGATAAACAGGTCCTCTGGCACCATACAGCTACACCAGCCCTTCATTTCCTGGTTGTGGTGGGCACACACTGATAAACAGGTCCTCTGGCACCATACAGCTACACCAGCCCTTTCCTGCCTGCACTACCCTTGCCAGAAAATAATCAAATGTTGGTCATCATAAACTGAAAGACGGGGAGATTCTGGGCCATTAACGATCCCATTACATCATCCTGCTTCCACATGTCCAGTCAGCCTAACGACCTAAAGCGTTCAGTCTCATTTACTTAGAGGAGGCTTCCAATATAAGATGACGAAAAGAAACAATAAACACCAATATCAATAACAATATAAAAAAGGGTAATAGCAATAACAACAACAATAATAATGATCACGATGATGAATTTAATTCAACAGTACCGACCTTATTTTGAAAATTTTGTACACAAGTTATATTTCATGATGCGATGGAGTCAAGAAGATTTTTTTTACCCTCGCGTTCATCTCAACTCCTATTGACCTTGAGTTATAAATTATGTATCGTCTGTTCGGGTCTACAGTTTGTCAGTACCAAATCCTTCACGGAAACATGGTCGGGCCTGCCAAACTGCCTCTTCGAACAAGCCATTTAAAGGTGGCCACCTACAAAACCACCCGGGGGAAGAAGCCCCGAGTTGACGGCGGCTATCGTTCTCTTCGTGAATACGCGTGTTCTCCAACTCGAAATACATGTTCCCCCAAAACACTGGGCGATCTACAGGTTGGCTAAACGTTTTCAATATACATGTTCCCACACGCTGTACAATCGATTCGATCATCTCGTTCAAACCGTCCGTGTTTCCTCCCCCTCAAAATGCCGGCACTGTCGAGGAGTGTTCATAGCAGCGGGGGGATGGACAGGCCTCGAGAATGCCGCTCACATTTCGGCGGGGGTGGCTGGGAACGGCGGACACTTGGTTTAAGTCGTTGAAACTAAATCGCACGGCACACATATCCCCTGAGGTACGTCAACAGTTCTACTGGCATATCGTATCCACAAAGAGCCACACGGCCACGCCAAGCCCTGGCGTACGTTACGCGGAAACAAGCACACGGATGACACGTCGCGAAGAAGAAAGAAAAAAAACAAACAGAGCGCGCATATGCACGCACACACACACGCTCTCAAACACAGCCACACCCACACCGCCATGGCAACCAGTCTGTCCGCGCCTCGCTCAGTCCTCTCGGGTTCTGGCAGGTGCTTTGGCTCGCGCCACGAACACACTGGTCTGAGTTCTGTCAACTGTTAAATTGCTGGCACGCAACTTCCTGTCCCTCCACTGTCTTGTTCTTCCTGACTTTAAACTATGAGCTGGAAATATTGGCGAGGGGGGGGGGGGGGGGGGGTGGAAGGGGAGGAAGGGGGGATGGGGAGGGGAGAGGGGGGAAGAGGAGAGAAAGGAGGGGGAGAGGAGGGGCGTTTTCGTACCACAGAAATGGACGTTTGTTTGTTTGTTTGTTTGTTTGTTTTCCAGCTTACATGATCTGAAAACAAAAACAGTGGACGAATCGAGCTCAAGAACTCGTACGCTGCAACATTTCTCCACCTAGGTGTGTTTTGCTCCCTGGGTCGATCATTCCTGTTTCTCCTCACATTCATGCGAGGGACGGGAGATGTGTGTGTGTGTGTGTGTGTGTGTGTGTGTGTGTGTGTGTGTGTGTGTGTGTGTGTTTGTGTGTGTGTGTAGAAGGCATAAGAGAGGGGTCACCTAAATAGCGACCGTAACACTTTACTGCTTTGTTTACCCATATATCGTTATGATTTGATGGGGAACTAACCATCTGTTTTGCTGCGCATTGTCTGTATGTGTGCGTGGTGAGGTCAAGTCTTGGGGGAGGTGAAAAAAAGGGGGAAGACGGATGGCTGTACGTGCTGGTGTTTGCCTAAATCTGGGTGTGTGCATGCACATGTCCTTTCTGCCAATAAGTACGCCTAACACCCCCCCCCCCCCCCCCCCCCCCCGAAACGGGCTGTATCGGGTTTGGGGTTTTGGTTCGCATTGCACAGGAATTCGTGCTACCGTGCTACACCGTGAATATTGTGAGGACAACAACGGGATTAAAAAATATCAATGGCATTTTGTTCATTTGGAGAAGAAGTAAACAGTCAATAATATCAGGCAAGTATTTTCCTACACATCTGCGAAAGCAGACACGAGAACAACAATCCGGGTAGAAGGAAACACGTCACGGTTCTACGTCTCTCTCTCTCTCTCTCTCTCTCTCTCTCTCTCTTACACACACACCACACACACACACACACACACACACACACACACACACGCGAAAACCACCGCTGACTTGCCAACAAGCACAATCATTCTGTATATCTGTTATCTCACAATACTTCGAATGTAGAAACTATACAGTCGCTGGCAATATCAACGTTTCCCCCCGTGCACTCTTCTGCGTGAAGTACAGAACAGCAAATGTTCAAAGCAACCAATCAACGAGTAGTGTGCACGCAGTTCAGAGGCAGTTGGGTTTTTTTCCGCACTCTAAGCAGCAGAATAAACGGGGGTAAATGTGGATACTGTCGAACCGTGAACAAAAAATGATGTTCACTGGGAACCGAATTATTCAGTTTTGACCGAATCAGCTCTGACTGGACTAATTTAGAGTATGATATTTACATCACAAAACTAATGTTGGAAGCCAGTTTCAATGGGGATAATGTTGGAAGCCAGTTTCAATGGGGATAATGTTGGAAGCCAGTTTCAATGGGGATAATGTTGGAAGCCAGTTTCAATGGGGATAATTCCTTGTGTAGGTCCTTCGTGCGTACACTCGTTCTCTGTGTACAAAAGTAACTTCAGACGCCGTAAATGCCATTTTGCTTACCATGACAGAAGCTGGGATGTTTAGCAACGCGCACTGAATAACAAACGAAAACATACTGGCGGACATGGACACACAAACACGTAAGCGCTAGCACGGAAGCGGACTCTTTCTCTCTCTCTCACTTTCACGCGCGCACACACACACCCACGGGTGAAAAATTACTACACGAACAAGAAAAACAAAAGGAAGATCAGATCCGATGGCGCGGCGGTTGGTTGCTAGCAGTACCTTGAAGCCGATGATTGGGGTTTTGTGTCCCTCCCCTCTATTATGCTCTGTCCTACCCCCATCACCCCAACCCCACCGTGCCTAGACCAAGAACACTACACCGCCTTTCGCCACCTCCCTTCCCCGCACTGTCTCGCTGTGTCCAGGAGCTGGCCTCAGTCAGTCAATACCGGAGCGACGAGACTCGCCCCTCCCCACTGTCTCGCTGTGTCCAGGAGCTGGCCTCAGTCGGTCAGTACCGGAGCGGCGAGACTCGCCCCTCCCCTCAGCTGCTGCCCCCGACTCTGAACGTCGCACTGCCCACAGGTCAGTTTGTTTTGTCATCACAGTTAAGCCAACAGGATTGTTTACCCGGTTCTTTCGCCCCCACCCCAACCCCCAGTCGGCGAGTAGCAGAGTGAAACCAACAACAAAAACCAGACAACAGGAACCAAACCAAACAAAAGAACAACCAAATCTTACAGAACACATACAGGAGAACCGTTAAGATGGATGAATCGAGGTACAAACACAAGAACCACATTTGTTTTGTTTCACTGTCCTCCTTTTTCAGTATACTGGCTTCGGTCCGATCCGGAGCACATAAGAGAGCTCTGTATGTGTTCGACAGGGTGGCCTTCGGAAATCGTTCACTTCCAAGAAACCAAGCGTGTGCACGTGCTTGAAAGTTAAAAGCAAAAAAACCCACACCGAAACTAAAATTGTCTCCATGAAGAAGCAGTCTGTTGGACGACATCAATAAGTTTGCTGTTTGTATGCGTGCTCTCTCTCTATCTTCTCTCTCTCCCTCTCTCATCCCATACACGCACACACTCATAGATTGACGAGGTCTTGGGAGGTGAGAGGTCGAGGAAGCAGCAAGCAGCAGCCACAAACGGACACTCTAGCTGAATGGTGCACGAATCTTCCAGCTGGTCGCTGTGTTGCCTAAACCTCCGGTCAGGACACGAGGAGTCTTTCTGCCGTCAGCACACGGTCCAGCCTGACACAGCGCTGATCACTGGTGTCTGTTGTCAGTACAGCAAACAGGGAGGTGAGGCTGACACAGCGCTCATCACTGGTGTCTGTTGTTGGTACATCAAACAGTGAGGTTGACTCGCTGTCTCTTCTAGTCAATTCTCCTTTTTCGTTTTTTTTTTTTTACTCCAGAAATCTACGCTCCTGTGGATAGGAGAAATAAACAGTGGCCAGAGAGAGAGAGAGAGAGAGGGAGAGAGAGGGAGAGAGAGGAGGCAGAATGGTTAGGGGCTGGGCTGGGTGGGCTGAAATAAGTTGTAGAGGGAAACCGAGGTGGGTGAGTGTTGGCAGTCTCCGAGAAGAGCTAAGAATTCCTCCGCCGCCCCGAGCGCGACCTCTGCATGGGGTCAGCGGCCTGACAGTTACAGCCCACAGTGACGTAGTACCTGACCACCGACCACTTCTGTTCGTACGTGTGTTGGCGCCCAGCGCCGGCAGTGGATTGCAGTAGTCCGGGTCACGCTTCAGCACCTTGACGCGGTACTTCGGGCACGCAGTCGTACAGTCTGTAAAAGCATTTGTCGTGGCGCAGCGGCCGTCCAGGAGGTAGCGCGGGAAGTAGCCCTCCTTCAGGCGGCCCCACACCTTGGTCATGTTACAGTTCCAGGGCGGGGGCTTCTTGCCCAGTTTTTTTCGCCTTTTTCCTAAACACCTTCTTCAACTTCCGCCGCAACTTGCGGTTCTTCCCGCTCAGGAGCAGCCGCAGAGGCAGCAGCGAGTCTTTGCTCTGCTTGTCTCTGTCCGAACTGGCGCCGCCCGAGCGGAGATCTCGGCTGGAGCCTGAGGCGCGCCGTCGGCGTTTCATGTAGAGGTAAAGTTGGTCGGGGTCCGATGGCGCCCCGTCCCCCCTCGAGCGAGACCGGACCGGGGCTGATCGGACTGCGCAGAGTCAATGTTCCCGACGCGCTTTTTGTGGTAAAACCTTTCCTCCGCTTCAAAGTCCTTCTCCACCTCAACACCGTCCTCCTCTTCCTCCTCC
The DNA here is from genome assembly GCA_018398815.1 of Conus ventricosus. Taxonomy (NCBI): domain Eukaryota; kingdom Metazoa; phylum Mollusca; class Gastropoda; order Neogastropoda; family Conidae; genus Conus; species Conus ventricosus. The sequence goes on along the minus strand of CM031600.1, from coordinate 8,995,349 downwards.
TCCCTACGGAACCAGTCTTGCTCCTCCTCCTCTCCGTTCTCCGACACGATGTCCACGAAGTCTTCGTCCACATACTCCCCAGCTCCGGGTCGTCTTCCATGTAATGGGAGTCGAACGCGGCCTCTTCCATCTCCGGAGCGGAGCTGGGGTCGGAGCGTTTGTCGGCAGTCCTGGGGTCCTGGCTGCTCATGCGGCTGGGTCATAGGCCGTGCCCAGCATGGAGCGCAGGTGCTCCTGGGACACCGGCTGCACACCTTGGCTCGCAGCTTGACCGAGTTGGCGTTCTCCTCGATCCAGGGCGAGGCCAGACAGCGGCCCGCCACCATGGTGAGCAGACACAGGGTCAGCAGCAGGCGGGGCACCTAAAAACCACAAAAGCACTGTGTGCGTCAGCGTGAACTTTGGCCTTGTGGAATGAAAGACTGGTCAGTACGTTGAAAGGCAACAGAAGCTCTAAAGATAGGCTGAAAGAGGTACGCGTACGTTGAAGTATGTATGGTGATGAAACACAAGAGATGGAATGGTGATAGTGATCACACACAGACACACACACATACACACACATACCCACGCACGCACGCGCGCGCACGCTCACACTCACAGACACACGCACACACCGCGGAGAGACGATTTAAGCCCCAGGGCCGATTCATTGCGACTACCACGTCGTTTAAACGCACATGTTACCAAATATCTTGATGCCTTTGGCTGGTAACGAACGCTCCAGTTTTCAGTTCCCGTCTAGGACAAGATTTACGTCGTCTCTGGTATCTGCCGAGTGTGATTTCTGTTCTCCGCTTGACTTCTCTGAATTACGTTACCCGAAAGGAGCGGTGGCCAAGTGGCTAAGCGCGGCTTTATGAAAGCATGGGATCTGGGTTCGATTTTCGGAATTCCGCCCTGCCTAACTTAAGAAGTCGAGTATTTACAGACAGACACAACTATATTGTTTGGAGAATAGTTCTTGTGTCTGAAAGCAGATTTACCTTCTTTTCTTTCATTTGCCCATCGAGGTACACGGAAGATGTTTATGAGCAGACAGATTAAAACGAAAGGAATGGAACTATTTGGGGGTATATCTGGCGCAAAGATAGGGTCACGAGTGTGTGCGAAGGCCTGAAATGTGACGTCAGTTAAGGGTAACTCGTGTAGTTCCACACGGTGATTGATTTTTATCGGCAGAAACCCCTAAAACCAAGAGAACTGACTGGTGGGCTGTTATTCTTTAACGCTTATATCAGTTTGATATTAATGTTTGGCTATTTTGCCTCAAACCGCTTACGTGGATTATAATGATGCAGTGCAAACTCCTTATTGTGACATGTGGCCACAGTCACGAAGCTTCCTCCTGAACTGATCAGTAGTAATAAGATCCGGTGGACAGTCACTTCATCAACTGTTCTGACAAGCATTTCGTTCCGTCTCAAGACTCGTTTGGCATGACACAGGTTCAAAGCGATAACGAAATTGATGATAGTGCCTGTACACCGTGCCTGGATTCGCACACGAATTCTGCTCTCAAACTAACCACACTCGTCCTCCATACATGCTCTCTCTCTCTCTCTCTCTCTCTCTCTCTCTCTCTCTCTGCGAGTGTGTGTGTGTGTTTGTGTGTGTGTTCAGAGAGAGAGAGAGAGAGAGAGAGAGAGAGAGACAGACAGACAGACAGAGGCAGCGACAGAATGATTTGTACCTGAGTGAATGCACTGGCAAAACTGTTACCGTGTCTGAATACCGCTTGAGAATAACAATTTATGCAGTGCATAAGCGAAACGGGAACGGTGGGTGGGTGACACTGGATTATCAAACACTCCAGACATCAGCCAGGATGGGTCGCACCATCAACGACTAGTCGAACCGGAAATAGGAGGAGGGGCGGAAAGGGGAAGGAGGGTGGTGACAAGAGAGATGGGAGGTAGGAGAGCAGGGTGGCCGCGCACGCGCACACACACACACACACACACAACACACACACACCACAACACGAACACACACAGCAGAACGCGCGCACGCACGCACGCACACACAACACACACACACACACACACACACACACACACGACCAACACACACGCACAACACAACACACACCACACACACACACACACACACACACAGACACACACACACACACACAGAACACAGACACACACACACACACACACACACACACACAACACACACACACACACACACACACACAGACACACACACACAACACACACACACACACACACACAGACACACACACACACAGACACACACACAGACACACACACACACACACACACACACACACAGACACACACACACAGACACACACACACACACACACACACACACACACACACACACACAGACACACACACAACACAACACACACACACACACACACACACACACAACACACACAGCACACACACACACACACACACACAACACAACACACACACACAACACACAACACACACACAACACACACACACACACACACACACACACACACAACAACAACACACAACACAACCGAACACACACACACACAGACACACACACACACACACACACACCACACACACAACACACACACACACACACACACACACACACACACACACACACACACACACACACACACGACACACACACACACACACACATACACACACACCACACACACACACACGACACCACACCACCACACACACAACAACTTAGGCACACACAACACACACACAACAACACGGACAGCACCCACACATCACACACTACCACACAAGTGAACATCGCACCCCCACCCCCCCCACACACGCCACCCCTCCCCCCCCCCCCCCCCCCCCTTTGGCCTGTCCCCTCTCCTCCATCCAACACCCTCCCTACCGCCTCTCAAAGAAAAGCGTTTGGCCATGCATCGCAGAACAGGGAAAATCACCTTGAGAGAGAGAGAGAGAGAGAGAGAGAGAGAGAGAGAGAGAGAGAGTTTGTGCGAAGACGGAGAGGGAGGAAAAAGAGGGAGAGAAGGGAGGGAGAGGGAAAGAAGGAAGAGGAGGGGAAAGCTTTCTGGTATGCAAGTGTATTTAAGATATGTTGACAAGGTTTAACATTTCAACTCCGCCTGCTTAAAGAAAAAAAATAGAAGTGGTGGCACAGAGAGAGAGAGAGAGAGAGAGAGAGAGAGAGAGAGAGAGAGAAGAGAGAGAGAGAGGCGGGGGGGGGGGGAGGTGGTGCTTGGGGGAAGGGGTGTTTTTGGATGGGGGTGGGTCGGAGGGGGGTGAGGTGGGGTAGAGGGAGAGGTGGGGGTGGGTGGGAGTGAAGAGATCCGTAGAAGTGGCTGGTAGACCGGTCTAGATCGGGGTATCGAGTGTCAAGTCACAGGGTTATATAGTCCTCCACCCTCCCTCTTACCCCTTCCCCGCTACAGCTTTCAATGGCGCTGCTTCGTGGGGAGGTGAGTGGCGGGGTGGAGAGGATAAAGGTGCGGGGGGGGGGGGGGGGGGGGGGGGGGGGGGGGGGGGGGGGGGGGGGGGGGGGGAGAGGAAGGGAAGGGGCAAGGGATGGTATTTCGGCTATGCACTCTACTTGATTAACCGCACCGCTCGCTCACTCCCCGACTTCCCCTCCCAACTGACATGTCTCGTTTTGTGAAGTTTTGATTTCAACAGCAATGCAGTTTCTCCTAGTTTCTTTGGTTCATTAATGACTGTACGGTATGATTTTGTTAATGACTGTACGGTATGATTTTGTTAATGACTGTACGGTATGATTTTGTTAATGACTGTACGGTATGATTTTGTTAATGACTGTACGGTATGATTTTGTTAATGACTGTACGGTATGATTTTGTTAATGACTGTACGGTATGATTTTGTTAATGACTGTACGGTATGATTTTGTTAATGACTGTACGGTATGATTTTGTTAATGACTGTACGGTATGATTTTGTTAATGACTGTACGGTATGATTTTGTTAATGACTGTACGGTATGATTTTGTTAATGACTGTACGGTATGATTTTGTTAATGACTGTACGGTATGATTTTGTTAATGACTGTACGGTATGATTTGTTAATGACTGTACGGTATGATTTTGTTCTGCTCAATTTCTTTTGTTGGTTGACTTAAAAAAACAACAACACCTGATCCATTTTCTTCTCTTTTTTTCCCTCTTTTAGTCATTCTTCCGCTTTCATTGAAAGAAGCCCCCGTGCACCTTCTCTCTGTCTCTGTCTCTCGCTTTTCCAAAGCAGGGTGTTATGCAAGCGACCGGTTTTACTGCCTCACCTTGAAGACAGTCATATTTCCTTGGGTTATTTTGGTGTTTCCGTGCCTCAGTCAATGCATAGTTCAAACACGTATGAATAGCCTGGGACTGGGGATACTTGTAGTACGTGCGAACCAATCGGGTTCGAACATTTCTTTTCGCCCTCACTCACTTACAGAGAGAGAGAGAGAGAGAGAAGAGAGAGAGAGAGAGAGAGAGAGAGAGAGAGAGAATTTTACAACAACAAATAACACACAAAAATCTGTGCAGAACAGACGTTAAGCTGCTAAGATAGAATAAATAATAATGATAAAATGTCCACACTAAGTACCCCCCCCCCCCCCCCCCCCCCCCCCCCCGTTGTTTACCAACAACATCACAGTTCTGTGGTGATGTTCTTTAGACTGCGTATATGTTGATATCATCACACACAAAAAAAAGAGGGGAGGGGGTCATTTGCGAACATAGAGACACTGATACGCAGCCACACACACACACACACACACACACACACACACACACACACACACACACACACACACTCACACACACACACACACTCCACAAGTCAATGGACCTCCTTGATTGCCTTGCACGTCTTAATATCAAACACAGGCGCCGGAAAGTAAAACACAACACACATGAACACTCATACTCACAGACACACACGCACGCTACTTATCCAGTTAATTCTTAAAGTATTATGCGGTGAACACCTGATGAGGAGGCTAAAAGATACTGCGCACAACGACCATCATTCTCCTTTCCACATCGAACCGTTTTTGACTGATTCTGAGAGACGCACATCGTTACTGCAAATCATCAACTTGTCCTTTTGTTTGCACTCTTGATGTGTAAACGAAGCGATTCCATGCGGTCTTTCTGTTTCTCTTGTCTTTGAAAGTGTGTGAGTGCACTGCGTGCGCGTGGTGTGTTTTTACATTGTAGTTCGCTTCAACACCAGTTTTTTTCTTTCGGCAATTACATGACAAAACCTGTAAATCCATATCCTGCGTGAATGTCGGTAAATGGTAGAGTTGTAAATCTGCAAGTTAAGTTTATGTCAGTACTTCCAATAGTACAAAAGGGATTTTTCTGAATAGGTGTTCATCGATTATGTGCGTTGAAAACAGATATACTGAATGATCTGTGCATATGCTATAACAAAACCGGTAGGTTTCTTTCTGTCAAGACTGGACATAACGGGGTTTTCTACAAAGCAGAAGTGTATACATGAATTGATATACTACTTTACATTCAACTTGGACTGCATGAAGATGTTTCCAAGTACATACTATACAAGGGTATCATTTTTGATGACTGATGCCAGCGAAGGCGTGTTAAAGCATCAATCGAAATAAGTTTTACTTGATTCAACAATAACAGACCTTAACAAAAACTAAAAATGCGCCGTAAATTTTATATTGTGGTCACAAAAATAGACTTTAAACTTGGGAAAATGTCTACTTGGATGCTTGATGTACAATGCGACGGGAAATCTGTTGGCAGTGCGTAGTTGGAACAGGTCGGCGTCCCAGCACTGACAGCGAAGCTTTCTGATCACTTACTGGCTGACTGAACTAGATCACTGGCATGAACTTATCACCTCATGGAATGGGAAATGAGGGCTTGGTCAGAACGATCCCGGCTGCAGCCGTCCATAGCGTAGTAGCCAGATGGAGCCAGGGGTGAAGGTCAGGGCACTCAGACCCTGCTGCCAGTTCTCGCAATGAGAGAGGCTGGAAGGGAACGGAGACGCTGCTGCCAGTTCTCGCAATGACAGAGGCTGGAAGGGAACGGGGAACAGAGGGACAGCAGCGGGGCAAGGCGGGGGTAGGGAGGTAAAGGAAAGGGAAACTGAGGGGTCAATGCATACGGTTGAAGGACAGCAGAAACAATGGGTCCGAGGTGAGGAGTGGCACTGCCGTCTGCCCCTGCAGTCTGGACTATAAAGCGTCCTGTGGCGGTCGTTGGGCGCATTACCAGGATCAGCTACTGTACGGAGACTGGTCTGACTGGTGACGTGAACATGCCAGCGCGACATTCGCTACGTCTCCTATTTCTCTCTCTGTGGATTATTGCTAAAGTTTGCCATGCTTCATCAGCAGCTTGATGTTGATCATCCACCAAAGAAAAATGTTGTCCTTGGAACTAAACCTACGTCCATCTCTCCTTCCCCATCTGTCCCGCTCACCCTTTCCGTTTCAACCTCCTGTGGTGTGCCTTCATTACGTGCGAGTCCAATAGGCACATCAATTTTCATTTTTTTTTCTTCTTATAAGACGTGTAGGTTCGCAGCATACAAACATGTACGCACACTTATCAGATCTATTGGCGTCAGGCAGATAGAGATAGCCAGACAATTATCAATCGGACTGACGGACAGACACTGGAGCCAGCACTGAGCTTAGCGTGGCAAACCAAAGGATCCTCAAAGCAAAACTCGGAAACTTAAGAAACAGCACAGTTCAACAAGCATCAGATTCAAAACGGAGACCCAATGAAACAATTAACCTATCTACCCAATGAAACAATTAACCTATTACCAATGAAACAATTAACCATCTACCAATGAAACAATTAACCTATCTACCCAATGAAACAATTAACCTAGCTACTATACTCTGAAGAAAACAAAGTAAACGAGACAGAAGACTCCGACACTAAAATAGGGGGATAAAACTCGCATACACACGACATAAATTAAGTAAGAATTTGCTAAAATATCAAACTGTTGAAAAAACAACAACTCATGTATACATTAAACTATGACACAGCTCACTAAACTTGAATGATGATGGTGATGATGATGATAATGATAATTATAATAATGATAATAATAAAAACAACGTCTACACACAATGTAGATCCAGTGAAGTTGATGGCTAAACCTTGAAACAGAAGGCAAAAAAAACAACAAATCATAAACCGTCGAAATAGGATATTCAATCAACCTACTAAACCTCAAGGGGAAATGATATGACAGTAGACGACACCACTGAAACCTAAACATACACAGAGCAGACAGCCGATGACCCGAGTTCTAAACGTAGAAACAACCAACAACAACAAGGGATGCCGGTTATCCCACTAAATATGTCACCCCATGTACAAGGGTATACACAGACACAAAAGTGTATAAAGGAGTACAGTTAAAGACAGCGACGAAACGAGCAATTATACAAGAAGAAAAAAGAGAAAATCTATACATAACTGAAAAACACCTCGTACGTCTTCAAAGGGGAAAGTCAGATTGAAGGACGAAAGTGAAACGTGCTGTTTTGGAACCTCACAAAACACACACACACACACACACACACACACACACACACACACACACACACACACACACACAGAGCACCCACCTATCTGTTTGAGAGAGAGAGAGAGAGAGAGAGAGGAGGAGAGAGAGAGAGAGAGAGAGAGAGAGAGAGGAGAGAGAGAGAGAGAGTCAGACAGACAGACAGAGACAGAGAGATGGAGAGATGAGCGGGTGGCACCAAGCTACCAACCTGAGTCAGCTGGCACCGCCGACTCTTCCTCCTATAGGGAAGCAGGAGCAGCACCAGAAGAGCTGGCAGCACTAGCAAGGATCGGCACCAGCGCCAAGTCTCTGAGGAGAAGGAGGAGGCCGGCTCAGGAGGAAGCGGAGCAGCAGCAGTGACGGCCCCCTTGGAAGGAGCAGTGGCGAGAGGGTGGCCACCACAACCCCAACGTCTTCGACTCAGCCGCCACCTGTCCTCTCTGCAGTCCTGTGTGGACCTGCGCTCACGTCTGTCCGCGGGGCACCCCGGCTGACTCGTGGTCACCCTCCGTGGAGGACCTCGCTGCAGCTGTGCTGACGAGGAGAAGGAGGAGGAGGAGCAGGAGGAAGGGAATGGCCAAGCGCCAGCCACTGTGAGCGGTGGTGTCGGTGCTGGTGCTGGCGATGCTGGTGGTGGTGGTGGTGGTTGTAGTGGAGGTGGTGGAGCTGGTGGAGGTGGTGGTGGTGGTGGTGGTGAGGTGCAGGGGACGAGGTCCGTGCCGAGGAGCAGCAGCAGGAGCCGACTATTCCAGCGGCCGCGCAGGGGATGGAGGGGGAGGGAGGAGGGGCGGGGCGTGGAGGGCGAGACAGCGGGCAGTGGACGATCTGAGGGGTCGGGGAGAGGGTCATGTCCAAGCTCCTCCCCGGGGGTCAGCGACGGGGACGCGGCGAGCGGCCACACGACGTTGACGACGACAACAACGACAAAAACGATGGCACGGAGACGGCCGGCGGTGAGGGCTGGTGGCGGCGGCAGGCCAGGCAGGTCGCAGGGCAGAGGTCAGAGGTGACTGGAGCGGGTGAGGATCGCGGGCGGTGGACACGGTTCGCCGGCCAGCCATCCCCTTAAATCGCCACAGTAGGACGTGGGGTGCGGGCACTGCACATCGCAGCATCAGCCGTCAGGGCCCCGCCCACCATGGGCCCACACTACCTGCTTCGTCCCCTCAGCCTGGGACCTACTGTTGCCACCCTCAAACACAACTCCACAGATGGGTTTTTTTTTGCTCCCCTCCGATGAGAGGGCTGAACCTCAAATTCCACACAGATTCTCTTTTATTTTCCGATCGCGCAAAGGCGCCGCCGCAGTCACTCTCAGATTTTCTCCCTAAACACACACACACCCTCTCTCAATTAGCCGGGATTGATCTTCAAGATTCTCTCTCTCTTCGCTGAATCTTTCCGCGTATGGGTAATACCCTCAGTAGGTTACCAACAAGGTTTTCTTCAAGTTAAAACCGTTGCTAGCATCAAATGCTTTAAAAACAAACAAACAGACTTCAACGTTCACCGATAAAGCGATGGCTACTTAACCGCATGGGTGACAACGTTCGAGATAAAAACTGTTTCGTGATTGACGTTTGGGGAATTCCTACTCAGTTCAAAGGGAACCCTTCGAACAAATTGACTGCTTTATTGGAGATCGAGAAACGGAATCCAAGGACACCAGACAGTACACACAGGACGTCAGTCTACTCAGTCTGAAGACGAGGCTTCGTTCCGATCTTCAATCCAGCTTCAGCTGCGAGAAGGAGGCTCCGGTGTCTTCACTGCGGGACTCTTGGCGGCACGGGAACTCTCCACATCACCGAAGAATCATCCACAGAATGAGGACACGACCAACGCAGTCAGCAAGTTCTTTCAGGGCACTTGCTGCTTATAAGGAACGTCACCTGCAAACACAGACACAGAGAACAGGTTAAATGTGGAAAAGTAAAGACCCGATGTGGTTTTCACCCTTTGGGAGTTGTAACAGTAACGCATGGAACGAAGAGAACACGCTGCGCAAGGTCACACTCGTACAGAAACACAAGTACGCACAGATGCGCGCCACAGACAGACAGACAGAGAGAGAGAGAGAGAGAGAGAGAGAGAGAGAGAGAGAGAGAGAGAGAGAGAGAGAGAGAGAAGAGAGACTGACTGACTGACTGACTGACTGACTGACTGACAGACAGACAGACAGACAGACAGAGACAGAAATGCACCCACATTCATCATACACAGCACACAACGCCGACACGCACGTCCCCTCCACGAGTAAGCTCCATCGTTACCTTCAACCCCGTCGTCACACAAGGGGCCAGCACCATATCCACAAAGAAAATAACACGACGCCGTTCTTTCTCAGCTGCTTGCCGCCGACAGCATCGAACCGAGGCCGACAAACCAGACAGGTTCAGTCAAAGACGTTAACCACAAGGGCAGCCCTCCCCCGTCCCCCACCAAGAACAGCGGACCCACGTCACGACCAAGCAGTTTCTCCTGATCTGCGCTAAATACGTGTCCACAGACCTACTCTGAGGAAAGACTGAATGAGAGGTAGCTACGTGTCGATTGTGTCACGAACCTTAATCAACTTCCTGTTCGTGTTCGCACGTGCTGAGCGCGCGTGTCTTGAGTGCGTGCATGCACGTACGTGCATGCATGTTGCTTTCTTGTCCGCACATACTTACGCGCGTGCGCTGTATGTGTGTAAAGGAAAATGTAAAGAGAACTTGAATACTTTTGTGTAAATGCTTGCAGACGCGCATGTACAAAGTGGATGAGTACAAGCTGGACAGTGAAGGCTGAGGGACAAGACTGACCGTGAAGGGTGAGGTACAAAGTGGACGATGCAGGATGGGGTAAGGAGGTGCACAACAAAGGGTGAGGTACAAAGTGGACGATGCAGGATGGGTAAGGAGGTGCACAACAAAGGGTGAGGTACAAAGTGGACGATGCAGGATGGGGTAAGGAGGTGCACAACAAAGGGTGAGGTACAAAGTGGACAATGCAGGATGGGGTAAGGAGGTGCACAACAAAGGGTGAGGTACAAAGTGGACAATGCAGGATGGGGTAAGGAGGTGCACAACAAAGGGTGAGGTACAAAGTGGACGATGCAGGATGCATGGGTAAGGAGGTGCACAACAAACGGTGACATACAAAGTGGACAACGCAGGATGGGGTAAGGAGGTGCCAAACAAAGGGTGAGGTATAAGAGGGACAACAGAAGGCAAAATACAGTGTGAACAATAAAGGGTAAAGAGCAAGGTGGACAATAAAGAATGAGGTAAAAAGCGGACAATAAAGGAGGTGGTAAGTACAAAGGGGGTGAATGAGGGAGGTGGTAAGTACAAGGGGGGTGAATGAGGGAGGTGGTAAGTACTGAGGGTGAATGAAAGAGGTGGTAAGTACAGAGGGGTGAATGAAGGAGGTGGTAAGTACAGAGGGGTGAATGAAGGAGGTGGTAAGTACAAAGGAGGTGAATGAAGGAGGTGGTAAGTACAGAGGGGTGAATGAAGGAGGTGGTAAGTACAGAGGGGTGAATGAAGGAGGTGGTAAGTACAAAGGAGGTGAATGAAGGAGGTGGTAAGTACAGAGAGGTGAATGAAGGAGGTGGTAAGTACAGAGGGGTGAATGAAGGAGGTGGTAAGTACAGAGGGGTGAATGAAGGAGGTGGTAAGTACAAAGGAGGTGAATGAAGGAGGTGGTAAGTACAGAGGGGTGAATGAAGGAGGTGGTAAGTACAAAGGAGGTGAATGAAGGAGGTGGTAAGTACAGAGGGTGAATGAAGGAGGTGGTAAGTACAGAGGGGTGAATGAAGGAGGTGGTAAGTACAAAGGAGTGAATGAAGGAGGTGGTAAGTACAGAGAGGTGAATGAAGGAGGTGGTAAGTACAGAGGGGTGAATGAAGGAGGTGGTAAGTACAGAGGGTGAATGAAGAGGTGGTAAGTACAAAGGAGGTGAATGAAGGAGGTGGTAAGTACAGAGGGGTGAATGAAGGAGGTGGTAAGTACAGAGGGGTGAATGAAGGAGGTGGTAAGTACAAAGGGTGAATGAAGGAGGTGGTAAGTACAGAGGGGTGAATGAAGGAGGTGGTAAGTACAGAGGGGTGAATGAAGGAGGTGGTAAGTACAAAGGGTGAATGAAGGAGGTGGTAAGTACAGAGGGGTGAATGAAGGAGGTGGTAAGTACAGAGGGGTGAATGAAGGAGGTGGTAAGTACAAAGGAGGTGAATGAAGGAGGTGGTAAGTACAGAGGGGTGAATGAAGGAGGTGGTAAGTACAGAGGGGTGAATGAAGGAGGTGGTAAGTACAGAGGGGTGAATGAAGGAGGTGGTAAGTACAGAGGGGTGAATGAAGGAGGTGGTAAGTACAGAGGGTGAATGAAGGAGGTGGTAAGTACAGAGGGGTGAATGAAGGAGGTGGTAAGTACAGAGGGGTGAATGAAGGAGGTGGTACAAGACGGACAATGGACAGCGGAGTGCCACGTGGACAATAAAAGACGTACACTGTGGACAATATATGGAAGCGGTACAAGAAGGGCAATAAAGGAGACACCAGGCGGACATTGAAACGTGAAGTACAATGTAGGCTTAAAATACAGGGTTGAGGTACATCGTGCTCAATAAAGGGTGAGGCACATCGTGCTCAATAAAGGGTGAAGTACAACATGCACAATAAGGGGTGGAGTACAACGTGCACAATAAGGGGTGGAGTACAACGTGCACAATAAGGGTGGAGTACAACGTGCACAATAAGGGGTGGAGTACAACGTGCACAATAAGGGGTGGAGTACAACGTGCACAATAAGGGGTGGAGTACAACGTGCACAATAAGGGGTGAAGTACAACATGCACAATAAGGGGTGAAGTACAACATGCACAATAAGGGTGAAGTACAACATGCACAATAAGGGTGAAGTACAACGTGCACAATAAGGGGTGGAGTACACCGTGCACAATAAGGGGTGGAGTGCACCGTGCACAATAAGGGGTGGAGTACAACGTGCACAACAAGGGGTGAAGTACACCGTGCACGATGAAGTGTGGGGTACAATACAGTCCATAAAAGATGAGGTACAACAAAGACAATTAAGAATGAGGTACGACGTGAACAATGAAGAGTCAGGAACGAGGTGGGTGGGGGCACAAAGCGAGTCAGATACAGTAATGCACAATGTGGGCAATAATGGCCAAGGTGCAAAATGGACCCCCAAAAAAAAAAGTGTGAGGTATATCTAGACAATAAAGGATCAGGCACATGGCGGATGATAAAAGGTGTGGTGCAGGGTAGACAATACAGGATCAGGCACATGGCGGATGATAAAAGGTGTGGGCAGGGTAGACAATAAAGGGTGAGGTCCAAGGTGGACAGTGGAGGTGGACAATAATTATAGACATTAAAGCGTGAGGTACAAGCGGGACAATAAAGGGAGAGAGAGAGAGAGAGAGAGGGAGAGAGAGAGAGAGAGAGAGAGAGGAGAGAGAGACAGACAGACAGAGAGAGAGAGAGAGAGAGAGAGAGAGAGAGAGAGAGAGAGAGAGAGAGAGAGGGGGGGGGGGTTAAGCATCCAGTCTTTTGACTTATTATTGTTCTAACATGCCCGGATCGGTGATCATTTGAAGCTGGGACTGTTTTCTCGTCTTGCTAATTTTCCAAGTTCTGTACATCTGTATCGCTATTAATCTTCCCTCAAAGAGTGCAATGACTTCACACAAACGCTCTTTCCCAGATGATAAACATTCGAGCGCTAGAACATTTCTGTCTACCGACCAAAACATTCACCACAATGCAATTTTCCCCCCTAAGGAGTATGTTTTCTTTAACGGAGGATGGGCAGGAAGGGGGGGGGGGGGGGGGGGGGGGAGCATGGAAGAATGAGGTTGCGAGGGAAGCTAAGCACACCACTGATCCTTACAAGTCCAGAAGGCCAAACAATATCAGTCATACTCATCATACTACGTAGTCCCCAGCCAGTCTGACTCCATCGGCTGTCCCCCACACCCCCACCCTCCCCCTTCTTCGATCCACCTCACCCCACCCCCATCCGCCTCCTCAGCCGCCGTCTCTCATCTCTGCCCTCAACCTCTGCCATCCTCGGCGGGTTCTTACACCGTATGACTCATCAGGGATCGACAGCAGCAGGGGAGGGTGGGGGGAAGGAATGGGGGGTGGGGGGGGGGGGGGGGGCACATGATGCCCTGAGACTGGCTGGGAGGAGGCGAACGGGCCCCGTTCCACATGGAACCAGAAGGGACTGGCGAGGGATGGCCAGACTGGGGGGGGGGGGGGGGGGGGGGGGGAAGAGAGAGAGAGAGAGAGAGAGAGAGAGGAATGTATGTGCTCTCACGCACGCACGCACGCACGCACGTGTAAATGTGTGTGTGTGGGGTTTTGTGTGTGTGTGTGTGTGTGTGTGCGGGGCGCGCGCGCGCGCGTGCGCGCTGTGCGTGTGTGAGCGTGTGTGTGTGGTGTGGTGTGTGTGTGTGTGTGTGTGTGTGTGTGTTGGTGTGCGTGCGCGCATGTGCGTGTGTGAGCGTGTGTGTGTGTGTGTGTGTGTGTGTGGTGTTGTGTGCGTTTAGTATGGTAAGCTGGGAGCTAGTCAGAGACATTGATTTACTGGAGCAGTGGTAAGGAGGGTGAAGGATTGGAGTGGGAGTGGGTGGGAGGGGGGTCGGAGCGGGGAGGGCTTGCCGAAATTTTGGGGCGTGCCTGGGCTGACCTGTGCGCATGAACAGTTCTGGGTACTTGGCTGATTTTGACGACAAAAGCCAGGTGCAACTTGGAGGGGTAATAGAGAAATACGAATTTTGGGCCCTAATCTAAGGTAAGTTGCTCACAGCCCAGCGACCGCAAAGGGCCTATAGGGCTGTCACGTGTTCAAAAACCCCTCCCAAAGGGCTAATCTGTAACCGTGGACCGGATCTGGAAGACAGGTGAAATGGCGGCGCACTCGATGGTAGCACGTGATCATTTTCAATTCAGGACCAAAAGAGAGAATCGTCAATGAGGGTCCGTGTGTTCCACGCACCCTTTCCCTCCCCACTCTTCCCACCATTCAGAATGTGGATACATCTGAAACGAGAAGGTAAACATGCAAACGACGAGAAGGTAAACATGCAACGACGAGAAGGTAAACATGCAAACGAATAACGAAATAAAAACGATTATGGCACTCAAGCATGTAGCTTTACTAGTTCACACCAGACAGACAGACAGACACACACACACACACACACACACACATAACACACACACACACACACACACATCGCTATCGATCTGAAGTGTGTGTGTGTGTGTGTGTGTGTGTGTGTGTGTGGGTGTGTGTGTGGTGTGTGTGTGCGTGTGTGTGTGTGTGTGTGTGGGTGTGAGAGAGAGAGAGAAGAGAGAGAGAGAGAGAGAGAGAGAGAGAGAGAGAGAGAGAGAGAGAACGAAAACGATAACGAAAATTTATTCAGAAAGGCCACAGCCCCATTTGAAGGGGTGAGTAATAAAGAACATAGTTAAACAAGGTATTCATCACAAAAATTTAAACATTTTCAACATATGCAAATTACCTATGTCAAATCACTCCTTCTTTTAAATGATTTGTACAGATATAAAGCAAGATTTCTTGCAACGTTGTAGTTTTTTGACGACAAAAGACAGACTAACTTGAACAGTGCTGGACGTCGATGATATTTTAACGGAATAAGTATTTTGTCGTAGGTCAGCCAGAACAGGACATAAGAATACAAAATGAAGTTCACTTCCCTACCAGATTTACACAGTGGACACAACAAATCATTTTCTGTATGGATATTATATCATTGACGATGTACAGCAATATCCGATACACCAAACCTGAATTTTGTTAATTCAGACCTGATAAATCTATTCAAGTTCAGAGACAAATAAGCTTCTGCTTCTACTAAATAATTACTTTTCAGCAGTCTAAATAATGAAAAAATCGTTCGCTGTTTTGAATATGGCTATCCCAGTCTTGCCATCTACAATCTATTGTTCGTTGCTTTGAAACAAGCCAAGAAACTGCTGACACAGCCAACCCCTTGTTCTAACCAACAAACGAAAAACCATTATTACATAAACATTTACGAATGCCCGATGCCCAGGTAGTTTTCCCCTCTCATATCCAGGTCAAACAATGTTTTATAAGCTTGGCTGGCAGTCTATGTTGTTTGTTTTGTCCATGTTTACTTTGAGATGTAATCTCTGCGCCGCTGAGCACAAATTGTTCAACTGGTTTTGAAGCCCTATAACAGTTTCAGACAGTAAAACGACATCATCTGCAAAAAGTAGAATGAATATTTCAATCAAATCAAATGAAACACCATGTTTTCCCTTCTCGATAATTTCCAAAGCTAATTCGTTAATAAACAAAGAGAGAGAGAGAGAGAGAGAGAGAGAGAGAGAGAGAGCGTACTGATGTTGATGCTGGACATGAATTTTATGAATAACTTTCTCAATTCATATTTTACAGAGTCGCTTCCCTTTGTACGCGCGAGCTGCTCTCTCTCTCTCTCTCTCTGTGTATCTCGACATTTAAGTTTTGTTAACACAAGCGGTTTATCACATTCTGATCCTGGCAGCTAAATTAAATTTTACCAAAACACACAGCCGTATATACACAGACAATACAAAATACAGATTCTTCAAACATAAAAATTTCATGCCTACCAGAAATGATAAGAAAAAGGGAGGAGGAGGGGGAGAGAAAAGAGAGAGAGAGAGAGAGAGAGAGAGAGAGAGAGAGAGCGCACCATAAATTAGGTCAAAAGCAAACGGGGTCAGAGAGATCAAACGAATTTACGGACTGTGTGTTTTTGTGGAGTCCCAGGGGGGCGCGGCGAACAAGCCAGGATGGATTGTGTCCCTTGCTAAGTCCCCCCCTGTCATAAAGTGATCACCGTCGCTGAGCCTGTTGCCGCATGGACAGATCGACGACTCCCCTGTACACCGCTGAAGGTGCTGTAGGCATGTATCCCATCCATCTACGTCTGCCTGTCAAGTCCATCTGCTTCTCTGGTGCTGTGTTCACTGCGCTATTATAATGCACCGAAAGAGGCTCGCCATCGACGTGGTTATTACAGCGTCTGGCTGCGGAGTTTTAAAGGGTTTGCGAGTTGGAGTCACTGTCGTAGGGTCGGATGTTGATGGCTTGAAAAACCCTCTCTGACTACCCGATAGTACACTGAGTGTGTCTTGCCCTTTTCATTTAACGAGATGAAAATCACAGTTTAACCACGCAGTCTCTGATTAAGATTTTTTTTTTTTTACACTTAAATTCAGTGAATCTTTTAATGCAGTAGAAAAGAAAACACTTTAATACAGTGAGGATCAATGTTGTCCTAAGATCCAAAAGAGATAGAAGTCAGCAGTTTTTCTCTAGTACCACCGATGTTGCCCCCCCCCCCCCCCCCTCCCGCGTGCTTTGTAAATTGTAACGTCCTGGTTAGTGGACGCAGAACTCCCTTTCTGAATGACCTCCCTTTGACTGGGCGAACTGTCAACAGCCTGTACAACCAAAACGGTTGAGACATTTTAACCACTTCACTTAGCGTGCGTTGGTTGTTTCAATTCCTCACACGCCCGACTTCAGCTCCGTCCAAAATACTGGTTGCCCCCCCCCCCCCCCCCCCCTACAGCATGTGTGACTATCTTATGTCCTACTTTCCCCTTTTCATACCAACGTATTCATAAAGTTGTTTGCGTGAACGAAGTGCGCTTCTCCGTTGAATTTCCGGGAAAGGGAAAAAAAAAAAACAATTTTTTAATGTCCTGGGGATTTCTAAACTGCGCTTCAGTGGCCCCTGCACACTGCTGTCTTTTGGTCTCGCCCACCAACTGGCATCAAGATCGTTCGATTCCTGTTCACGGCCTTGTACTACATGGATGAGTGACTTCCTACAGCAATCCTCAAACGATTCACTATCAAATAGCAGCTATCTATTCAATTTTTTTTTTTCCCATTCCATCCTCTCGTGGCCTCAGTTGTGGGAAATCACCTGATCATGACAATCATTCCTTTTCAGTGTAGCGACCGTTCTCTCCGAAGTCTAACCGGGACAGAAGTGCTAAGTAATCCCGTTGAAAAACACTGAGATAAAATGTAGAACAAATGGACTGAAGTGGGTAAAAGGGAACCTGTGAAATGCCGGAATTGAAACCCGTCGAGTGGACAGGAAGAACAAGAATAGGACCAAGTGTTCGGCGCCATTCGACTCTATGATCTTTTTTAAACACTCGACAATACGAGTCAGAAAAAAAGGACCAGAAACACAGTGTTAGGGGCCCCCTTTCCACTTTTAGTTGTTTTTTTTTAACATTTAATAACACATAAGAAACCAGCAAGAAAGGTACGAAGTGTTTTGACACTTGTCGACTCCAAGGTCTCTGTCAAAGACCCGAATAAGGCAGAACAGACCAAGACAAAAAATGGTCTTCCCCGTGCTGCTGGGGGTTTGAAAATGACCGTAGGGTCGAAAGGTGCCCAGCACTTGTCCTGCTCTTCTTCTTGTCATGTCTTCTTACGGGTTTCCAGTTCCGATGTTTCACAGTTTACAGTATAGTTCGGGAAAAAAAACTTCTCGACAAGCCAACAATTTTTTCCCCTCAAACCTATTACATCTTCAATGAATGCGAGAATGTCAAAACACTGTAAGATCCGTCGAAAAAAAAAACCCGCATTCCTGGGGGGAAAAAGACCTCTTCCCCCCCCCCCCCCCCCCCCCCTCCCCCTACATTTTGAAGGAAGCAAAACAAAGCAGGAAGACCCCCCCCCCCCCCCCCGACCCCTTCTCTTTTTCTACGACCCCACCAAATGCCCCCCCCCCCCCCTTCCTCCACCCATCTCCCCCCACCCACTCCACCCCCACCCTCCTCACACTGGATCCACGCCCCCTGAGTTGGAACTGGGACTGCTTTTTGTGCTCCAAATAGGAAAACGTAAAATAAACTTTTGGCCCCAAAGGAACAAAGGTGACCCCACTGTTGCATTGCGGCAAAACCCATGCACGCGCGAAAAGCATGCTGGGATCAGCGCGGGACGAGCTAGGAAAAACCCGGAAACCAGCTGACACTGTGGTGAGTCGTCGTCGCCCGTCATAACAATCAGTCCCGCCTTCAGAAGGAGTTTTTGCAGAATAGATATGGGGGGGGGGGGGGGGGGGGGGGGGGGGGGGGGGGGGGGGGGGGACAACCAGACGCCCTCGTCGAGAAGGAAGCCAAACAAAACGGCTGATAACACCACACAACATCCCCTGCCGGTGCTGCCATGGAAACTCGTGTCTCGGAAACGTTGATAAACCGGGACCCACCGCACACGATCGAAGAGGTTAAGATGTAGCACAGAGAGAGAGAGAGAGAAGAGAGAGGGGAGGAGGGGAGGAGAAAGGATGTGGGGATGGGGGTGGGCAGATGAAGTGAAGGGTGATGGAGGTAATGGTTTTCCAGACATGACAGTTGTGCCGTGGAAACGGAAAGCCGTTATTCCAATGCTTTTCCCGCCCACCCTTGCCCGTAATGAGGCTCAAACCTGACGACAGCCTGCTTTGGTCACATGTCATCATCATCATCATTCTCTTGCCCTGATGGGCGAAGAGGAGAGATGAGAGACACTCCGAAGCCAGCACCGCCATCCGGCCCTGTCCTCTGCCTGTCGCATCAGCGTAGGGCCATCCATCCTGGTTCATTCTTTGATGTTGTCCATCCAGCATTTGGCTTGTCGTCCCTTCGTCTGCCGCCTTCCGCGTGCCCTGGATGACTGTTTGGGCATGAATTGTGGCGTATGACATGCCCGAACCACGACAGCTTCCTTTTTCTTGACTGTTGCCAAGAGGGGTTCTTGGGGGCCTGCAAGTGATGTTTATTTGGCTCCTTACAAGTCGTTTGTCTTCCGGTCTTGCCAAGAGATCCCGAGCAAGCGCCTGAAGCATTTAGTTTCAAACGCCCTGGATTCTCTTGGTGGTCTTTTGCTGTCATGGTCCAGCTTTCGCAGCCATACGCTTCATCTTTGTAGGAAAGCTGATCCCCCCTGCTCTTCCAGATCTTGTTTAGCTTTGCCATTGCTGCTGTTGCGATCGCTAGTCGGTCTTGATTTCTGTTGTAGAGCGACCGTCTTTGGTGAGAGTGGCGCCAAGGTATTTGGGAAAGGGCGCCCACTTCTTCAAGCTTTTTGTCCGTTCATGTAGATTTCACCCATGGGTGTTGGTTGTGCTGTTGCCAGACTTTGCTTTTTTCTGTGCTCACTTCCATTCCATATCACCTGCCCTTTCTTCCAGTCTCTTTGTCAGGTCTTGTAGTTCTTCGTTGCTGCCTCCCATCAGGTCGATTCATCTGCGAACCTCAGATTATTGAGGGTTCTTCCTCCGATGGAGACAGTGGGTGGAAGCCCATGGAGGGTTTCACCATGATGTTTTCCAGGAAAAGATTGAACAGTACGGGAGATAGCAGGCAGCCTTGACGGACTCCAACTGTGGTCTTGAAGTATCCCCATCTGGTTGTTGAGGAGGACTGCGCTGCTGGGGGTTTTATACAGCCCCTGGATGGTTTGGACGAGACCCTCCTCTATGCCAAACTTTCTGACACCTGCCACAGCCCCTTTTGTCCCACACCCCGTCAAAACGCTTCCTAAAGTCAATGAATTGTGGAACAGTCTCTCTGATGTTGTAATGTTTCTCCTCAGTATCCGGCAGGTGAAAAATCTGTTTTTACGTGCTTCTGCCTCCCCTGAATCCAGCTTGTTCTTCCGCCAGGTGTTCTTCCGCCTCTTTCTTCGTCGATTCAAGATGACTCTGAGCATGATTTTACTGGTGTGGCTAATGAGACTTATTGTTCTGTAGTTCTGGCATTGGCGTAGATTTCCCTTTTTGGGCAGGGGGATGATGAGTGATTGGGTCCATTCTGGGGGGCCCCACTGTTTGTCTCCCAATCTTCTGACAAATCGATGTTACTAGAGTGACCAATTTCCTTCCCTCCATTTTTTGAGCAGCTCTGCTGAATATTGTCTGCTCCAGGTGATTTCCCTGCCGAAGGCTGCCGATGGCTTCTTCCACTTCTTCTCTCATCACTGGTAGCGGTGAGGATTCCCTTGATGGTGTTGATCCCCCTCAAACAGACGTCGTCTGGCTGTATAGGGTAGTTGTAAAGTTTTTGGGCAGTACCTGTGCCCCATCTGTTCAAAACAGCGGAGCTTTCTGTCAGCAGCTCGCCTGAGGTATCCTCGATGACTGATGATCTGTTTTGCTGCGTCTTGGTGAGGTTTTTCAGTGTGGGAAGGCATGGGTTTGCTGTTCCCTTTCCATACCTTTCCTCCAAAGTTCTCGCACTGATATTGATCCATTGTTCTTTGGCTTTTAAACATTCCTTCTTTACAAGGGTTTTTGTTTTTCGATACTGTGCGGCTTGTTCAGGGGTGGAATTTTTCGTATTCTTCAGTGATCTTCTTTTGTCGCAGAGGTCAGGATGTCGTTTGAGATCCATGCTTGGGGTTTCTTCCTCTGTCCCCCCAAGTACCTCCTTTCTGTTTCGCAGACTGCCTCATTGAAGCTGTTTGTGAGGGCGTTGATGTCATTGCCCAGGAGGTTGAGTGCTGCGAACCGCCCCCCGAGCTGTGCCTGGAATCCTCTTCTATCTCTGGGTCTTTTTGCTTCTCCAGGTCAAACTTGATGCGTGGCTGCGCAGTTTGGTACTTTTTCTTCAATTTGATCTTCATTGTGACACACGAGATCGTGGTCGCTGCCTATATCGCTCCGGGGTATGTCCTCGTCTTTCTTTATTGATGCTTGATTTGAAGCGCGCCCGGGGTGAGGACAAAGTCCGATCTGGTTTTCATGTAGTTCCATTTAACGCCCACACAGCCCCCCTTTGTCTGGCACCTGATAACTAACTACTGACAAGAAATCATGTCAACACTCTGTGGTCTGTACCACGTTATACTCTCTCCATTGTACTGCCCTCTTGGAAAAAAAAAATCTAAATAAGCCTACGTCTTTTCTTTCGCTCTGACGGAGTTGCCGAGAGCTACTTTCCCTTATGCCCCTGTAGGGCCCATTCCAAATGACTTGCCCTTGGACATCAAAGACTTCACTGTTTTGACTCTGAATGTGCAAGAAGCAAGCATGAGGCCATTCGCACAAAGGCGCACTGGTACTCCCCCCCTCTCTCTCTCTCTCTCTCTCTCTCTCTGTGACATTCTTAGTTTATCAACATCTCTAGAATAGTTTGCCTTACGTTTCCTGTTTCACGCCCTCTGGTAGAAACTATCAGATTCAGCGTAGGTCTTCCATGCTCTTTATACCCTTTCCACTGTCGTTTCTTAAAAGAAAGAAAAATGAGTTGAGGGAGCCAGGTGGGTTTCCCTATCAGAAGACAAAGAGTTCACTGTCACGCGTTGCGAACTGGAATCCTGCCCGGGGCTCGCCAACATCGTTCTCGCTTCCCACTTCACCCGAGGTCGTTCTGGCACTTCAAGGCGTAGTGTAAGACAGGTGTCCCGCCCCCCCCCCCCCCTCCCTCCCCTCCTCCACAACCGTTCACATGTTGTGGGTCATCACCCCCGCCGAGCGTCTCACCTTTAGTCGCCACAGACCTTCAATCTGAACGCTAGCAACTAAGCCGGGGGGCACCAAGAACCATCTCTGTTCCCTCATGATGTAGACAAGGCCCTTCAAAGAGGGAAGGCGAAGGGTTTACGTTACGTCTGTTGCTCTGATATCCTGGCGGATCGCGTAGCTCGAGAAGAAAGGCAGTTGGGGGATTGCGGCGCAAGCCCCCGGGCGGATTGAGCAGCCACAGCAAGAATCCGGGCGCACGCTTTTGATGATTAGGGGCCTACAAAGATAGCAGCAGGAGGGGAGACAAAGAACCTGGCAACAGGCTACGCACACACACACACACACACACAACACACATAAACACAACACACACACACACACATACACACACACACATACACACACACACAACGCACACACATAAACACAACACAACACAACACACACACACACACACACACACACACACACAACGCACACACATAAACACAACACACACACAACACTCTCTCTCTCTCTCTGAGCGGAATGTCGGAATGCCAACCAGACACAAAAAAGGGGAAGGCAAAGTATGTGCTGGCGACACGGCCGCGGCCCAACGATCGCGAAAAAAAGGGACAAGTTATCTTTCCTTATGAATATATGACGGCAGCTTCGCCAGCACTGGGGGGGAGAAAAAAAAATAAAAGAAAGAAAAGCAGAGAGGAAAAGAAAGAAAGAAAGAAAAAGTGAGTCTCTATTCAGCTAGGCCGCCGAAAGAAAGACACGAACAAAATCTTTGCCACAAAAGGAGGAGAGGGGGGGGGGGGGGGGGGGGGGGGGGGGGGGGGGGGGGGGGGGGGGGGGGGGGCTGGGAGGAAAGGGTGGTGAGTGAGTGAGTGAGTGAATGGAGAGCGACGCATTCAGAGAAAGTGGGGGGGGGGGGGGAGGGGGAGAAGGAACAGTACTCGACTCATAATCAGAGAGAGAGAGAGAGAGAGAGAGAGAGAGTTCATTTGGTCTCCAACGTGTTCAGCCTTTCACCAGGCGGGGACAAACACTGCCATTCACCTCATGTTCCCTCCATTGGGTACAGGCACCAGCCCAAGTACTGAGGGATCAAAGCCGGAGCAGATACACACCTCTGTGAACGATGAGCTTCGCTCTCACTCCTTCTCCACCCTCACCACTCCTTCCATCTGCCCTTTCCAAACCCTCACGCATTCAATCATCATGAACAATGTAAACCATTTCCCTCCGCGGTAGAAGGGGGGGGGGGGGGGGGGGGGGGGGGGGGGGGGGGGGGGGGGGGAGGGGGGGGGGGGGGGGGGGGGGGGGGGGGGGGGGGGGGGGGGAAAAAAAAAGAAAAGAAAGAAAAAGAAGAAGACAACGACAAAGAACAAAATGTCGACCTAAAAAAAAGGGCTTCCTTGCCTCGCTGTTCCCAGCTCGCATGGACGGGCAAGTTATTTTGGCAGGTACAGCGGATACAGTACGATCACGTGACAGAGACCTGGGATGTCTGCAGAAATGTGCTGCCTTGACTGCATCAATGTCGTCCTGGCTTGGTTCCCCAGCAACTCCCCCCCCCCCCCCCTCCTCCCCGTTTGTGTGGAAGCCTTCTGTCCAGCAACTACATTGATACCTGGTTCCAAGTGGAGCTTTCCGATGATCGTTATAAATGTCTCCTGCCAACCAGCCAGCCTTGTGGGCCTGAACACTGTTTTATAGCGTCAGATCAACTGATGGTTCCCTCCTTCGTGGTACTAGTATGAACACACACACACACACACACACACACACACACACACATGCATGAGCACACTCTCTCTCTCCCTGTCTCTCTTACACACACACAACACACACACACACACCACACACACACACACACACACACACACACTGAACTGGGAACTTCCGTCGATTTCAGAATTCATTCGACCCGATTGTGTTCTACCGTTCCCACAAATCCAAAGATACTCGTATAGAGTGGGGACGATGATAACGAGGACCACGCACGACGTCTGGGAAAATGAGAAGATTTAAAAAAAAAAAGGGGGGGGGAGGAGGAGGGGGGATTGGAGTGGGGAAAAAAAAGGAGAAAAAAAGAAAAGGAAGGGACGCCAAAATTGAAAAAAAAAAGGGTTCCTTCCCCCCCCAGGCTGGACCTTTTTTTAAAAGGTACAGGGGAAAAATGAAAACCGGGACCAAAAAACCCACGCATCCCAAGGCCGGCTTTTCCCCCTCCCCCCCCCCCCCCCCCCCCCTTTTTTGTTCCTTTTCCCAAAAAAATACAAAAACCCCCAATAAAACCCCATGATTTTTAAAATGCCCTCCAAAATTTTTTGGGGTACCTTTTTATACGTAAAAAAAAACCCCCCTTTTGGTATAGAGGGGGAAACAAACCCCAAAAAAAACCCACACCCCCCCCCAAAAAGGGGTTTTTTTTTGAAAAAAAAAAAAAAAAAAACCCCCCAAAAAAAAAAACAAAAAAAAACCCCTTTAAAATTTTCCCCCTTTGTTTACCGCCCCCCCCAAAAAAAAAAAGGGGGCCCCAACCCGCCCCCCCCTTAAAAAAATTTTGGGGGGGGGGGGGGGGGGGGGGGAAGGGAATTGGAAAAACGGGCAAAAAAGAAAAAAAACGGGGGGAAAAGAAAACCCACTGGAGACCCCGATTTAACTTCCCCCCCCCCCCCCCCCCCCCCCCCCCCCCCCCCCCCCCCCCCCCCCCCCCCCCCTTGGCCCCCCCCCCCCCCCCCGGAAAACCCCCCCCGCCCGCAAAACCCCCCGGGGGCCCCCCCCCGGAAACCCCCCCCCCCCCCCCCCCCCCCCCCCCCCCCCCCCCCCCCCCCCCCCCCCCCCCCCCCCCCCCCCCCCCCCCCCTCCTTTCCTCCTTTCCTCTCCCCCCGGGTGAAAGGGGGAAAAGTTCCCAGGGTTGGGGTTTTTTTTTTTTGGGGTTTTAAAAAAAAAAAATTTGGGAAAAAATTAAACGATTTTTTTCCCCAAAGGGAAAAATTTCGCAAAAAGGGGGTTTTTAAAGGAATTGTTACTTTTAAAAATTGGTTTTAAAAAAAATTTTTTTTTTAAAAAGTTGGGAAAAAGGGTTTTTTTAAAAAAAAAAAAAACCCCCCCCCCCCCCCCCCCACCACACACACCACACACCCCACCCCCCCCCAAAATATTATATTTTAATATATATATAAAAATTTATATTTTTAAATATATAATATATTAAAAAATTTTTAATTTTTAATTAAGGGGGTTTTAATTTTGGAACCCCAAAAAAAAGGGGGGGAAAAAAAATGTTTTTAAAAAAAAAAAACAACTGATTTCTGTTGGATTGGTTTTTTTTTGGGAATTTTTCCCCCAAAAAAACACCCAACCTCCGTTCCTTTTCCAATCAAATCGGAACAAAATCAAAGATAACATTAGAAAATCCAACTACAAATAATCTGTAAAATTTTAGGTCAATGTTTTGTAACATCTTGGAAAAACATGCATACCTTGGAAAAATAAAATTTTTGAGTAGAACCCTGGGAAAACCATTACCGCCCGGCGATTAATTTTTTTTTTTTTCCAAAGTAGGAAAATAATAATAATAATAAAGAACATAATCCCGGAAACCGGGCCCCCCCACCCCCCCCCCCCCCCCCCCCCCCCCCACCCCCCCCCCCCCCCCCCACCCCACCACAAACCA
>CM031600.1:8959570-8964570 GCA_018398815.1 Conus ventricosus | reverse complement strand
AAACCACACCACTGTTCACGGTCCCTCCTCTGTTCCCCAGTGCCATACCGTCGTCTCCACCCTCATTCCCCCTCCTCATCGCCTCCGCCTCTTCCGGCAGTTCAGACTGGGACATAGTATTGCCAACGTAATCCCCCCCCCCCCACCCCTTCCCCCACGTCCCAGCTAACATATTTCGTACACATACACACACGCACTCGCGCACAACACACACACGCGTGCGCGCTCGTGCACACACACGCGATAACACACCAACCTTCATGAAGGGTTTCACTGGAAAGGTAAAACCCCTACTCCTCTCAACCCCATCATCCACTCACAAGCATACATATATCAGCTGAAAAGGTAGGGAGAGGACGTGGGATATATATATATATATATATATATATATATATATATATATATATATATATATATAATGGTGAGAGAGGGGGGTATTCATGCGCACGCACGTGTGTGTGTGTGTGTGTGTGTGTGTGTGTGTGTGTGTGTGTGTGTGCGTGTGTGTGCGTGTGTGAGTGCGCGCTCGCGCGCACGCGTGCGTGTATGTGTACGCGCGATTCTGTGTGGGGGGGGTGGGGGGGGGGGGGGCGCGCGCGCGCGCGCGCGCGCGCGCGTGCGCGCGCGTGTGTGTGTGTGTGTGTGTGTGTGTGTGTGTGTGTGTGTGTGTGTGTGTGTGTGTGTGTGTGGGCGCGTGCGAGAGACTTCGACGACATTGAAATCTGTCTGAATGTTCTTTACTCCTTTATTCAACAAATAACTGACACCACCGAGAGATATCTTGACAGAAAGAACCACCAACAGAGACACAGGAACACACACACACACACTCACACTCTCTCTCTCTCTCTCTCTGTGATGACACTGAAAGTTATTGTGAACGTCATAACCATGCGCATTCAAAATGGCTTTTTTTCGGAATGCGAACTCCTCCGATACAACAGACATAGGCCAGGTAGGAGGAAGAGCGGAAGAAGAAGAGGACGAGGAGGGGACGGAAGGGACGGAGGAGGAGGAGGTGAAGGAGGAAGTGAAGGAAGAGGAGGAGAAGGAGGTGAAGGTGGAGGAGGAGGAGGAGGAGGAGGAGGAGGAGGAGGAGGAGACGACAACGACGACGACGAAGAAGAACAAGAGGAAGAAGAACAAGAATAACAAGAAAAGGAAGGAGAAAAGGAGAGTAGGAGGATAGGGAGAAAGAGGAGGAGGAGGAGAAGAAGAAGAAGAAATAGAAGAAGAAGAAGAAGAAGTAGAAGAAGAAGAAGAAGAAGAAGAAGGAGAAGAAGAAGAAGAAGAAGAAGAAGGAGAAGAAGAAGAAGAAGGAGAAGAAGAAGTAGAAGTAGAAGAAGAAGAAGAAGAAGGAGAAGAAGAAGAAGAAGAAGAAGAAGAAGGAGTAGAAGAAGAAGAAGAAGAAGAAGGAGAAGAAGAAAAAGAAGAAGTAGAAGAAGAAGAGAAGAAGAAGAAGTAGAAGAAGAAGAAGAAGTAGTAGAAGAAGAAGTAGAAGAAGTAGAAGAAGAAGAAGAAGAGAAAAAACAACAACAACAAAGTCTTGGCATCGTTCCACACCCCTCGCTACTGGGGCCGCTACATGGACGACACCATGACTGTACTTAAAAGATCGGCGGTCGAAGACTTCACGACCCACCTCAACAACCAACACCCTGCCATCAAGTTCACCTACGAGACAGAAGAGAACGGCAGCATCGCGATGTTGGACACCTGCATCACCCGGACAGAGACAGGCCTCGCCTTCTCCGTCTACAGAAAGCCGACCCACACGGACCAGTATTTACAATTTGACAGTCACCAGCCACTGGAACACAAGCTGGGAGTGATTCGCACCCTCACCCACCGAGCGAAGACCATCTGCTCCACCGACACCGCTAGGGAAGAAGAGGTGCAGCACATCAAGAAAGTGTTAAGTATATCGAGATACCAGAAGTGGGCCTGGGATATCCCGGGGGGGAGGGGGGGGGGGGCAAGAAAATCATACCCCACCCTCCACACAACGTCAAACCCCTTCGAGAGGGCACGTCTCCATGCCGTACGTCAGCGGCGTCACTGAAGCTCTCAGCAGGAAGATCCGAAAGTTGGGAGTCAGTGTCCACGCCAAGCCCACCAACACATCAGAAGCCAGTTAGTCCACCCAAGGACAAAACAGACAAACTGGACAAATCTGGGGTGATACACAAGATAGACTGCCAGGACTGTGACCATAGTTACATTGGTGAAACTGAGCACAACCTGCACAAGAGACTAAAGGAACACAAACGTGAGTCCTCCCCAGTGGGTGAACATCTGACTCACACTCAACATCAGTTTGAAAAGGACAACGTGCAAGTGCTCGACAGAGAAGCAAGATGGTTCCAGAGGGGAGTAAAGGAGGCAGTCCACATCGCCGCCAGGAACCCCACCCTTAACCGCGACGGGGCCGACACAACCTGCCATCGGTGTACTCCTCACTCGTTCAGTCGCATTGTCGTGAGTTCGCTCACGGCGGTGCGCACTGAAGCCAGTTCTCAACCCAGCAGTTGCGCTGAAGAAGTCGGCCGGATTGCCGACGAAAGCTACGCACACAGTGAGTAGCCTTCTTTAACTGAGTGACCGGTTTAGTCTGGTAGCCATTATAACAACACCACCACCAGTATTAAGAAGAAAAAGAAGAGTAGAAAAGAAAAAGAAGAGGAGAAGGAGAAGGAACAACGGGGCCTGGGGGAGTGGAAGAGGAAAAAGGAGAGAGAGAGAGAGAGAGAGAGAGAGAGAGAGAGAGAGAGGGGGGGGGGGAAGGGGAGAGGAGAGAATGGAAGCGGAAACAACAACAACAAAAAAAAAACACAAAAAGGGATACCACCGGGACAACTCCCCTCCCATACACGCACACTTAAACCACTAGTGACCCATCAACTGACCAGTCCCCTTCTGTTACACACACAGACTCGGCGCATGAGACAAGACGCACGCGGTACTAACGACCCACAGCGCACTAAAAATATTAAAAAAATCGGGAGGGTGGGTGGGTGGGGGGGGGGGGGAGTAGGAGGGGGGGGGGGGGAGTAGGGGGGGGGGGGGTTGGAGTGGCGGGTACAGAGGAACGGAAACAGACAGGCTAGGACAGGGACGACAGAGGGTCAGTCGGAGGTGCAGTTGTCATTGTCAACCAGAAAGAATGTGAACTGACCAGACGGAAAGTTATCTCCCCTGGGGGACTGCTGCCACAAATACCCACCTGGATGACTACTGTCTGAACAGATGCCCCCCCCCCCCCCCCCTTTCCTCCTCCTCCACCCCTTTCCTTTTCTGTCCTTTTGGTGGTAACAGCTAACATGCCGTTTCGCCATTCCAAAGATGTTTCACCGGCTACAGCTTCCCGAATTCCACGTTTCTGATCTCACGAATTTGGAGCGTGCGTGCCTCTGTTTTAGTTTCGGCTTAATTAGCGCCCGACCGTCCGCTTAGGGTCTTTTGTTCGGGGGGGGGGGGGGGGGGGGGGGGCTGTACCACCGACAAACATAACATACATTCACGTAATTATCTCCCCCACAGTAAATTATCCCCCATGTATTCCGCGTATTATAGCAAGCTGATGTACAGACAACCTCTAGGCAAAGAAAACTCGGCCGTGCCTCGGGGATGGAGGGGGTAAGAGAAGAGGGGGTGGGGGGGGGGGGGGAGGGAGGGGAGACAGCCAGTCTGTTTAATCTATCACCCTTAGATTAAAAAGAGGAGGGAAATAAGGGGGAGGGGGGGGGGGGGGGGGAGGAGACAAAATGAATGCCAGCAGAGCGGTGCGACAAGCCGTACATGAAACGTTCCCGTCGGTAAATTGACATGGTAGGAACGTACAGCTGGTTGTCCCAGCTTGGCGCCCCCCTATGGGTGGATTCTTGACTTCACAGTTCCTTCACTTTGGGTACCACTGGACTGTTAACGGGGGGGGGGGGGGGGGGGGGGGGGGGGGGAAAGTAACGAGTCAGTAGCGCGTGAGTGTGGTGGATGTGGATGGGGAGAGCGGGGGAGGTGGGAAGGGTTGGGGGAAGAGGGAGTAAGTGGGAGGAGGGCACTGTGACCGACTGTACAGAAGGACGGTTTCGGTTTGTACCAGCTAACCACAGAGTCTGCAAGCATCCGGCATTGGTTCTGGATGTGGTGGTAGTTCACTGCTCAGGGCAGAGGTCCTCTGGCATCATGAAGAGAAAAGAAAGGGGCCGTGGGCACGATGGACAGGAATGGGTGGTGATGACGGAAGAGCTCATACTGGTTCGCCCGATGCAAGCAAGTGGACATGGAAACCATCTGGACCTGACCTGTGACTGCCACACGGATTCACCGGTATTTACCTTAGCTGGAAAACACACACACACACACACACACACACACACGAACGCACGCACAGACGCACGAGCACACACACACACACATGCGCGTGCTGGCGCGCGCGCACACACACACACTTCCTCCAAATTCTTCCTTCCAACATGAACACTGGGGACAGCGCACACCTGTGCCAAGGTGGAAAACATCCCTGATCGCCTCCCTTTGATCCCTTTCTGCACCAAAATGGAAGAGTTTGTCCTTGGCCCACAATACATTTCCCCAGCCAATTTTGTTTAATGAAAAAAAAAAAGTTCCGTAGTTGTTTGCGTACTTTTCTGAACAGAAACAAACGAATAAGCTGGCATCCGCAGAAAACACCTCCTTGGCAGAGACGTCGGGGGCAAGGTGTGTGCCTTAAAAACAAAAAACAAAACAAAACAAAACACCACACACACACAAACACACACACACACACACACACACACACACACACACACACACACAACGCCATCTACCGACTCACAGACTTGGAAGGGAATTTACTTAGGTACGGCACATACCTGCGCCCTCACGGCCCGATCTCCCGGGACCCTCCAGAAGAACAGCTCCTCCCTAACGCCACACATCAAAAGAAGCCCAAAGAAATGCTACGGGACATCAAACCCACCCTTCAGCCAAACTGCCCCCCC
>CM031600.1:8906286-8954470 GCA_018398815.1 Conus ventricosus | reverse complement strand
CCCGGTAACATGTGGTGTGTGTTGTGTGTTGGGTGTGTGTGTGTGTGTGTGTTGTGTGTGCGATGATCTCATGGGCATAAATTTTAAGTCACTTGTGAAACGTTCTGTATAAAGGCTGGGGATCCAGACTTTAAACCAAGTATCTCTCACAAAACTCACGGCGGTCCGGCATATTCAAGCTATTTCGCCGAATGGTTCGGTTGTTGTGTTTCAGTTGAAAAGGATGACATTTTTCCTGAATGTCAGTTTGTGGAAAAACAGTCGTGGTTAGTGGTATTTACATGCCTGGATCAACTAGCTTTCAGGAACCAAGTTTCTTTTTTTTATTATTTGAGCAGGTAAATAGAATCGGTTTGTCGGGTAGCAGCCTGACGACCCCGGTTGTTGAGGCTGGTTTGTGGACAACATTCTGGAATGAGTGCATTTTCTGTAGAGGACTAGAAGATGACAATGAAGAATGCATCTTGCCAAAGGAAGCCACGTGAAACTGTACCACTTTGTCATTGACAGTCAAGCAAGTGAAGTGGCACAGAAACAGCAAATCAAACAGCTGTTTTTTTCCCCATGAGACTGTCAAGGAGCGTGAAACCTCTCACAAAAGGCATTAGACTCTTGGAGGCAAAGGGACGTTGTACGTAGTATACAATAGGTAATTGACCAATTATAGGTAATAGGCCAATTAACCAGGGTACCTTACCCAACGCACACGGCCGAACTGTGTGAAGGAGGCCGAAATGGCCAGGTGACAGATGACACCTAGGAGAGAGTTCGGACCTGCCCGGTGGCGAAAGGGGGAGGGATGTAACCACTACGACCTCGGCGCTCCAAGTGAGTGCTAAATGCTCAGTCAGCTGATGTTCTTGTGTAAACAGTCAAGTGAAGAGCAGGAGTCTGGATTCATTCGGATGTATTGCCGTGGGTCACTGTGTTGGTTCTATTGTCAGGCTGGCTGAATGCGTGTGGAGGTTGTAGTAGCCCTCATTAAGATAATTACTGTGTTAAGTGACCTCCGAAGTCAGTGGGAATTTTCGATGTCCATCTGGTGCTAATGTGTGTTTGCTAATCAATTAGGTAGGGTGTGTGTGTAAATGCTGATGTGGGGGAGAATGTAGCGAATGGAGAATTCAGGGTACTTGTGAACTAGGGTTTGAGAAGCAGCGTGGACAAAGGCATGGCCCGAAGGGGAGTCCTTTGTTTCCCTCCCTATATAAACTGAGGGAGAACAACGTGAGAGGAGAACAACACCAGGAGAGAGAGAGAGAAGGCAGAGGAGAGAGAGAGAGAGGAGAGGAGTGAGCAGGACAGAGAAAGGGTCGAGAGAAACGTGGCCTGGGAGATAGAAGAGACAGCAAGTCTTAGGGTTGAAGACAAGCTGGAAGAGAAGAAAACTAAGTTTGAAGCCCAAGGTGGGTGAAGACAGACAAACTGAAATTGAGCCCAGAGGTGGGTGAAAGAGACGAAGAAGAAGAGTTCTACGTCGAGATCCCAGAGACGACCACGAAGACCCAGTCCTGAAACCTGGAGCCAGTCAACCAAGGGCGTCACCATCAAGCAGTGCTGAAGAAGACTTGAAGCAACTTGTTCAAGAACTGTGGTGTGGTGTGAAAGCGTGGTTGTGTGTGTGAAAACCTGGCCAGGTAAGAAAGTCATTTTATTATAACCCGGATTAGAAGTATTGATCTTTTATGTGTTGATTTGTGCATCTGTGTAATTGGATATTTTTCATGTTTGATTATAAGTAGCATAAAATTGTATTTCTTGTGCTCAGTCGTGTTAGGAGAGAAACGAATGCGTGACATCCCATTCCCAGAGAGAGGTGAATGTTTGGTGTGCGCATGAGTGTGCATATGCGTGATGAGTGCAAAGATAACCTTGGTGTGTTAAGCCTGACTAATAATACATCAACTTAGTGCACTTAAGCAATACCATCACGATTTCCCCCGTCCTGGACAAAGTGGCGAGCCTGCCAGATTGCATGGCCCAAATTAGTTTCAGGAGGGAAACAAAGTGAGTACTAGAGTAAGTACTGGGGCGAAGCGTCCACTAAAGGCAATTTTAATTAGCTCTTCTAATTATTTTCCTTTAGTTCTTTGAGTGCTGAGTATTGACTTGTGTGTAGGGTGGCTGTATTAATCAAAGGTCGTTCATAGAAACGAAGAACGAGGTTCTAGTCTTAACTCTCACAGAAGCTGTGGTTTAAGATTAAGGCTCCTTTGTGTTAGGAACACTACCACTGGTTAGTGTACTCGTAACGTTTGTAAACTGTTTACTGACCTTTCCGGGTCTATAAGAGTAACTGTTTTAGTGGTGCTAAACCATATAAGAAAAGAAAATGGCTGAAGAAAGTTTTACCCCCCATAGAGAAACTAGTAAGTTTGGGGAAAGAAATGGGATATACAGGAGATGAACTGCGTAGATTCATTGAAACTCAGCAGAAGACTGAGAGAGATGAAAGGGCTGAAAGGAGGAAATTTGAAAAGGAACGTGTAGAGACAGAAACCACTGCGTCAAAGGCTAAAGCAGATGCAGAGAGCGCAGCTGCCAGAGCAAGAGCAGATGCAGAGTGCAGCGAGAGCTAGAGCAGATGCAGAGAGTGCAGCTGCCAGAGCAAAAGCAGATGCAGAGAGTGCAGCTGCCAGAGCAAAAGCAGATGCAGAGAGTGCGGCTGCAAGGCAAGAGCAGAAGCGGAATCAGAGATTTAGCCAAACAAATTGAGTTGGAAAGAATAAAATCTGAAAATCGTAGTGAAAATCGACACCAGTTCTGAGTCAGTAGGCCGCAGACTAAATTGCGCACCTAGACCTAAACTCCCACTGTTCAGAGAGAAACTGATTCGATCGATGCCTATATCAGTCGGTTTGAATCGTTTGCCGAGCACAAGGCTGGCCTGAAGATGACTGGGCAGTAAACCTGTCTGCCTTGTTGACAGTCGTGCGTTACACACAGTTTCCAACTTACCCAAAGGTGATCAAGAGATTTTGACAAGTGAAACAGCAGTACTAAAGGCATATGAATTGACTGAAGAAGGTTTTAGGCGTAAGTTTCGCGAGGCGAGAATCGAACACGGGTGAACATACACACAGTTCGGAGTTAGACTAGATCATTACTTTAACAAGTGGATAGAACTGAGTGAAGTGGACTGTGATTTTGAAGGCCTCAAGACACTGGTGATGAAAGAACAGATACTTGACGGTTGTGGGCCCGGCCTCACAATACACCTCAAGGAGAGGGGTGTCGTGACACATAGCTGAAGTCCTTGAAGCAGCAGAGACTTATCGGGAAGCGAGGCGTGATTTGCCTGAACAAGAGGAAAGCCTGGAAGCATATTCAGAGATAGCAGGCCAGCACATGACTCACGCAATGGAGTCAGCAGTAACACACCCGTAGGCCACAGCGTCACGTGAGCAAACAAGGGTGAAAACCAATAGCCACGTGGCTAGGAATGAGCGTACCTGTTTCTGTGTGATAAGACAGGACACTTGGCTAGAGACTGCCGATTTAGACCTCAGAAAGCAGCAGCAATGAGGATCAGGCCAAGAGAGAGGCAGATAGAAAAAGATGAACAAGATGACAGTATTATTTTGTCTGGATTGTGCTGTGTGTTCACCGATTCAGGCGATAACATGGATGTGCACAAAGGCAGAGTAGGGACAATGTGGTTAATGTCATTAGAGACTCTGGGTGCACTGGTGTCATGGTGAAGGAGTCCCTGGTTAAGAAGGGACAATTCACAGGAAAAACACAGAGGTGTAGACAAATAGATGGAACAGTAGCAGAATTCAAAACGGCACTGGTGTTCATTGATACACCATTCTATAGTGGAGTCGTACAGGCGTTGGCTGTTCCAAAGCCGCCGTATGATCTGGTAATGGGAACATTTCAGGAGCACGTGGGTACGAAAACCAAACCCTGACTTCTCTGTTGAATCAGGGAAAAGAAATCACGGGAGAGAAGGCCCCAGGCGTCACACACTTCAGAAAGCACTGGAGCGTGTCCGGGGAGACTAACCCCACTCACTTACGGGCAGAACAAAAGGGCGACTACTCGCTCAGTAAACTGTTTGGTTTTGCTTACAGAGGGCAGAAGAAAAATGTTAATGAGGTACAATCGGGTTCGAGTTAGAGAAACGGCATATTGACCGAACTTTTACTCATTCGCGTTCGGGAAAAACGAAGAAGCAGATCGTGTGCCTACGCAACGCAGAAAGGCGGTGATGTCCGAGAAACATGTGACGTCAGCCTCGGCCATCTCGGGAAGAAGGCCACACAGAAGATGGTGACGCGAGAGTACTACTGGCCCGTAATCCTTGGCGATATCAGGCGTTTCTGTTCACAATGCAGCACATGCCACGGGGTAGGCAAGGTGTGTGTACAGAAAGGGGGATCAGACTGGTCTGACCAAAAAGTTGGCCAAAATAAAATGGTCGGTCGAGAAGTCAGGTAGTGGGTGCGTGTGGTCTTTGCAGTGTCGCGTATGCGTGACGTGGCTGGTTGCGGGCCACGTGTATGAAGAAAGGGAGAGAATTTCCGTAGAAAACATAATGGTTATATGGCCACACGACTTTGAGCTGGTGGAGATTTCAGATTTATGTGATATTTGCTTGGATAGTGTGTATGTATCGATTGTTCTCTAATTTTTGTTGCAAGACAAATCTTGCGTGCGTTCTCTGGTGTAAGTAGGCTTATGAGAGGCCGATATTAGCACTGGTTAAATGGAAAATTATGAGAGTTTCATCTCCTTGAATGTGAAGTTTTTAGCCAATGCAGGCATTGTCTTCGAGTGGGGGAATTTGTCAAGGAGCGTGAAACCTCTCACAAAAGGCATTAGACTCTTGGAGGCAAAGGACGTTGTACGTAGTATACAAATAGGTAATAGACCAATTATAGTAATAGGCCAATTAACCAGGGTACCTTACCCAACGCACACGGCCGAACTGTGTGAAGGAGGCCGAAATGGCCAGGTGACAGATGACACCTAGGAGAGAGTTCGGACCTGCCCGGTGGCGAAAGGGGGAGGATGTAACCACTAACGACCTCGGCGCTCCAAGTGAGTGCTAAATGCTCAGTCAGCTGATGTTCTTGTGTAAACAGTCAAGTGAAGAGCAGGAGTCTTGGATTCATTCGGATGGTATTGCCGTGGGTCACTGTGTTGGTTCTATTGTCAGGCTGGCTGAATGCGTGTGGAGGTTGTAGTAGCCCTCATTAAGATAATTACTGTGTTAAGTGACCACCGAAGTCATGGGAATTTTCGATGTCCATCTGGTGCTAAGTGTGTGTTTGCTAATCAATTAGGTAGGGTGTGTGTGTAAATGCTGATGGGGGAGAATGTAGCGAATGGAGAATTCAGGGTACTTGTGAACTAGGGGTTTGAGAAGCAGCGTGGACAAAGGCATGGCCCGAAGGGGAGTCCTTTGTTTCCCTCCCTATATAAACTGAGGGAGAACAACGTGAGAGGAGAACAACACCAGGAGAGAGAGAGAGAAGGGCAGAGGAGAGAGAGAGAGGAGAGGAGTGAGCAGGACAGAGAAAGGGTCGAGAGAAACGTGGCCTGGGAGATAGAAGAGACAGCAAGGTCTTAGGGTTGAAGACAAGCTGGAAGAGAAGAAAACTAAGTTTGAAGCCCAGAGGTGGGTGAAGACAGACAAACTGAAATTGAGCCCAGAGGTGGGTGAAAGAGACGAAGAAGAAGAGTTCTACGTCGAGATCCCAAGACGACCACGAAGACCCAGTCCTGAAATCTGGAGCCAGTCAACCAAGGGCGTCACCATCAAGCAGTGCTGAAGAAGACTTGAAGCAAACTGTTCAAGAACTGTGGTGTGGTGTGAAAGCGTGTTGTGTGTGTGAAAACCTGGCCAGGTAAGAGTCATTTTATATAACCCGGATTAGGAAGTATTGATCTTTTATGTGTTGATTTGTGGCATCTGTGTAATATGGATTATTTTCATGTTTGATTATAAGTAGCATAGAAATTGTATTCTCTGTGCTCAGTCGTGTTAGGAGAGAAACGAATGCGTGACATCCCATTCCCAGAGAGAGGTGAATGTTTGGTGTGCGCATGGGTGTGCATATGCGTGTATGAGTGCAAAGATAACTTGGTGTGTAAGCCTGACTAATAATACATCAACTAGTGCACTTAAGCAATACCATCACGATTTCCCCCGTCCTGGACAGAGACCAATCACCAACATCACGCGCATGCGTCATAAATTTGTCGAAGAGGTCAAAATCAAATATATCAGGCTAAACATCCGGACTGGTTGCAAATAAAACGGGAGTAAACCCCGTCATATGTAACGACAGGGTCAGTCAATGGCACAACCCTCTGCCCAGCACTAAAATTGAAGGTATAACGACATCCCCGCTCTTTTTCCTCTCAGTCCCGCAGCGATTAAAAAGTAACGATGTGCGTTTAACACACGTGTTTGTGCGGGTGGGGTAATGCGTACCCTTTGCCAAGTCTACTAAAGGATCAGATCTTTATAGATGTCCCAGTCGCACCTGAAGCAGCATGCTAACATGTCGCCTTTCAGACGGGATATTCGTTGCCTGGTTTTTCATGACCATAGACTAAAAGTCTGGCGCAGTCACATATTATATAAATAATGCTGCTCGCCTTGTCTCGAAACTCTCCGAAAACCTCTCATGTTTCTCCCTTGCTTAAATCTTTGCACTGGCTTCCTGTTGAAAAACGCATCAAGTACAAACTTTCTTTGCTCTGTTACAAGGCATTGGATGGCCTCGCTCCATCTTACCTCTCTAAACTTCTGTCGACCTATACTCCTTCCAGACAGCTTCGCTCTTCCTCTGACACTCGCATTATGCAGATCCCTCGTTTTCCCGGGCCAGAACACTTGGTGAACGTTCTTTTACTTTTCAGGCTCCTTCCTGCTGGAACAATCTCCCTTCTCCCCACTCCGAAACTCAAACAGTCTTTCTTCTTTCAAGTCCTCCCTCAAAACAACTCTCTTCAAAACATAATTTTTCTGCTCCTTCGCTGGTGTGTGGGTGTGTGCGTGTGTGTGTGTGTTTGTGTGTGTGTGTGTGTGTGTGTGTGTGTGTGTGTTTGTGTGTGTGTGTGTGTGTGTGTGTGTGTGTGTGTGTGTGTGTGTTAGGGCTTATTGCTGTAAGCGCTTAGGGCTTTTTGTTTAAGATTAAGCGCACTAAATGTTCCTTATTATTATTATTATTATTATTATTATTATTATTATTATCCAGTTTTTGACCGAAATAAGACTGAAATGATACTAAAAAAAAAACAACAAAAAAAAAAAAAAAAAAAACCCCGCGACGTTCCCCCGACCTGTGAAAATGCTGTACGACCTTCTTTACGAGCGATGAAAGATTTTCCTACCGATACATGCGATCTTCAAGATGACTTCACGACAGTCGTACGATATTAATTTTGTGCTCTGCCAGGACCTCTACGAATGTCATACGAGCATGAGCAAGTGTTACACACAAGTGCGCCAGCTGTGACACGGCTGAGAATCAAGTGGAACCTTCCCACTTGTACGTCGGGAAATCATTTTTGTCATTGAATGAACGGCTACGAAGTAAACATCTGTGCAGACCGATCACATTCCCCATTTTCCTTTTTGATTTTCACACCTTTACGACTTCTCCCCATCTCCATCTCTTACCCCCCCCCCCCCCCCCCTACACACACACACACACACACACACACACACACACACACACAACACACAAAACACACACACACCACACACCTCGGCTTTTCTCATAACGGGAATCTAGCAGGCCGCTTGTCTCTTTTAAACAAAGCGCCAGTGTTCTAAACCTAAAACCCACCCGTCATCAGAATACAGGTGTTGTGACTGGTCAGCACGGAAATGATACAGTTACTTCCGGTATTTATTTTTGACTGTACGAAGAGGACTGATTTATAATGAGTATGTGGTGAAGAAGGGAAAACGAAAATCTTTCTTCCATCTATCCACCAGTGAATATCTAAATTGTTGTTTACGTTACTCTTTTAGTCCTTCACGCAGTAAATAAATCATGTTGTTATTAAAGTATGTCCGCTGCCTTGTCACTTCATCAAGAACACTTACTTTTATTAACCGTTTCTATACTAAGAAGGCAAGTAGAAATTTGGGAGGACAAGAAGACTTTCTTTAAAAAAAATCTACTTGTTTTCAGGACAACTAAAAAATAACTGGGAAATTCTAGCCCTGTTTCTAGCTCTGCATGTCCTCTGAATGAAAAGAGAAGAAGGGGAAGGGGACAGTACCGTGTGTGACTGACGGGGAAGGGAAAGTACCGTGTGTGACTGACAGGGAAGGGGAAAGTACCGTGTGTGACTGACGGGAAAGGGGAAAGTACCGTGTGTGACTGACGGGGAAGGGGAAAGTACCGTGTGTGACTGACGGGGAAGGGACAGTACCGTGTGTGACTGACGGGGAAGGGAAAGTACCGTGTGTGACTGAACGGGGAAGGGGAAAGTAACGTGTGTGACTGACGGGGAAGGGGAAAGTACCGTGTGTGACTGACGGGGAAGGGGAAAGTACCGTGTGTGACTGACGGGGAAGGGGAAAGTACCGTGTGTGACTGACGGGAAGGGAAAGTACCGTGTGTGACTGATGGGAAGGGGAAAGTACCGGGGGACCGGCTGACCAAAACCTCAGCGCCTCTTTTACAACTCACGCAGACCCACCAAGATCCAAAGGAAACCCGCTAAAGCTCATACAAACCTAAATTGGGAAGCCTTCCACCCCCCCGGAAAAACATAAGGGGGAAGGGTGATGGCAAAAATCTACGCTTGGCAACGGCAGCCCGGGGTCGTGAACGCCGGTAACTACATGTCCCCCACGATCTTTTCGAGCTGCCCGCTTTTTGCCGTTTTACTTCACCTGAATCAACGCTGAAGCGCTTTGCCAATAAGGGTCTACGAGTTTTTGACATTCGAGCGAATCCCCCCACAGTGAAAAATCATATTACAATCCAAGCTTTCCCCCTTTTTTTTTTTTTTTTTTTAACGAATCTGGAAGCTTTTTGCCGAGTTTTTTTTTAATGTAATCAGTTAAACCCGGGTCATAAAGAGCTCTCCCCATTACTAGGGCGTTCAACCACTTTTTTCCCTCCCATTAATTTTTGGCGCACCTTTTGAGGGACAAACGGGGTTACTTTCTCCGAACTCATAAAGGACAAGGGCACTATTTAACATCTAACATTCAGAGCCTGTACATTCGTCGATTGATTTCAATCTCCACAATTCCCCTACGTCACACTCCACACCTTTTTTTTAAAATGTAAAACTATCCGAACCCCTCTTATGCAAAAATGTTGGAGAATTGGGTTCAGTCTCTCTCGTCTCTCTTTTGTCTTCTTTCTTCTCCTCTCTCTCTCTCTCTCTGAGCGCCCACACACACACACAAACCCCACCACACACACACACACACAACACACACACAAAACCCATAAAATTATTTAAAATTTATATTATATTTATAATAAATATTTTTAAAAATATACATGTGTTGGGGCTGTCGTTGGGACGCCCCCCATTTGACAAATTTTCATCAAACTTCGTCTGAAAGAGGGAAAAAAAAAAGAAACAATTTCGGGGCCTTTGGGTTAATTTTTGCCTCACTTAATTTTTTCGTTGGACTCCAAGGTTTTCGGGAGGAACAACCACATATCCCCCCCGCCCTGCCCGTTCCCCCCTTACCACCTCGTCACCCATCGATGACCCCTGTGGGTGCATCCATTCACAGTAGCGCCCCCCCCCTCCCCGTTCCGCCTCTTTCCACCTCGTCACCCATCGATGACCCCTGTGGGTGCATCCACACATTAGCTCTCCCCCGCCCTTTTCCCCGTTCCCCCCTTTTCACCCGCACCCATTATACCCCTTTGTGCTCCATTCACATGGACGCTCCCCCCCCCTTCCCCCCCCCCTTACCACCTCGCACCCATCATGACCGCTGTGTGGCATCCATTACATTACTAGGGAAACCGACAACTTCCCCTTTTGTTTGGTTTTTTT
Organism: Conus ventricosus; assembly: GCA_018398815.1. Taxonomy (NCBI): domain Eukaryota; kingdom Metazoa; phylum Mollusca; class Gastropoda; order Neogastropoda; family Conidae; genus Conus; species Conus ventricosus. The sequence goes on along the minus strand of CM031600.1, from coordinate 8,944,468 downwards.
TTGTTTGTATGTTTTTTGAGGGGAGGGGGGGGGGGGGGGGAGGGGATTCAAAACTAAGGGGAATTAAAAAAAAAGGGGGGCCCCCATTTTTACAAGGGGAAGGAAGCAAATTTAAGGGGAAATTAGAGAAAAAGAAGGCAGGCCATCATTACACAGGGTAAGGAGGCAATTATTTCTCCATCACCCCCCATTGACCTTTGGGGGATGAGCGTCCCCCGGGCCCCTTGATTTAAAAACTGTTTCCAGGAAAAGGTGTTACAGCACGTGGTCAGCTGTTTTTGTGTTTCACGGCCCACCCGCGCTTTATAGTCTGTATCTCAGACGGGGGGGCGGACCCCAAGATACGACAAAATGGGCCTGGGGTTCGCCTTCGTCAACCCTCGTGCACCGATTAACGACGAGGGGCCGTGCCTGCGTCCCCCTAAAACAGCAATCATTTGGGCGCTGGTGTAATGCTTTTTTTAGCTAAGTAAAAATCCTTGGCCGACTCTTAATTAAAAAGCGAGTATGTTTCTTTATCCTAAAAAAAGAAAAAGAAAAAAAATGCTTGCCCCTCTCTCTCTCTCTCTTTCTCTCTTTCTCTTTCTCTCTCTCTCTCTCTCTTTTTCTCTCTCCCTCCCTCTCGCCCCCTCTCTCTCTCTCTCACAGAAACAGGTGTGCGCGTCTGCACACACACACACACACACACACACACACACACACACACACACACACACACATACACACACACGCACACACACACACACACACACACACACACACGCACACGCACACGCACGCACGCACGCACGCACACACACACACACACACACACACACACACACACACGCACGCACGCATGCACATGCACACACACACACACACACACACACACACACACACACACACACACAGACACACACACACACACACACACACACACACATACACACACACACACACACACACCACACACACACACACACACACACACACACACACACTACATATATACATACATACGCGCGCGCGCTCGCGCGGACACACACACACACACACACACACACACACACACACACACACACACTCACACTCACTCACTCGCACGCACGCACGCACGCACGTGCGCGCGCACACACACACACACACCACACACACACACACACACACACACACACACACACACACACACATGGCTCGTGCCTACCCACTCAAACACAGATATATGCACACGTATACACTCATCACACTCACACAAACGATGATAATAATGGCACAGACACTGTTATGTAGGTACCCAAGGTCCGACCAGCGCCTTTGGCTGATGCGCAGGTCAGACAACTGCTAAGGCGTAGCCAAGCTGAAGGCTAACTACACATTCAAAAGGAAGAGAAACATTGAACAAGAAAGGTAAGGCTTTACTTGGATGGCAAGGAAAGGATGGTGATTATTGCTGCACCATCCACATACAGCCTTCGCGTCATGACCGCCTTATGACCGGTGACAATGCTATCAACACTGTCCCAATAAAAGCGTTATCACAGTGCGCAAAGTGCGACTGTCTGTGTTGCACAAGCAAGCCGCCTTGCGTTCTCATGTACTCTGTTGTATTTCAGAGGGTGGAGATGTGTTTCAAACGATTCCTAAATGCGACACCCGCCCGCTTTTCTGCCACTTCATGACCTCAGAATGTGCAGACGGATTTTTTAAAAAAAACCCACCAAAATGTGGACATAGTGCTGTCTTTCTGCCCCTTCATGATCCCTTCGTGCCCCTACATAGCAGCGATGAACCAGCTGCTAATGTCCTGTGGACGCTTTTGTGACATTGTTGCTCGGAAACATTGAACAAACCCATCGCAGACTGGCACAACGCAATAGCAGGATGATCGCATCAGACACAAGAAGGGGCAGTCGGGAGGAGCATTCCTCTGCCATCGCTAAGTCCTTAGCACCAGTCAACCCCTGCCAAAATCCATTGCATATTCTTCATATGTTTTCAGAACTATGCGGGATACATCAAAACTGCTTTGCAAATGAATCTGAGTTGTCTCATCTACACTTAGGTGGTAGTGCAGTATTCGAGCTCAAGCTTTTGCCGTGCAGTGACCGAACACCGCCCGTACCCCTACCCCGTCGAATATGAATGTTCATGTACTTGAGAGAGAGAGAGAGAGAGAGAGAGAGAGAGAGAGAGAGAGAGAGAGATGGGGAGGCTGTGTTAAATACCCGTCATAATCGGTTTAAAACATTGCAACATTTGATTGTTATATATTTTTCATGTTTTTTTTAATTCATTATTTTACTAGTACCCATTTCCCCATATGTTCGAATCTTCTTCACATGTAATTTAATTTATGAGCCACTGTTACACACAACATTCGTCTCACAAATCGTGTATGTTCTTTAAGAAATAATCCGTTTTCTATTTTCCTAAGGCTTGTTTGGACTGTGTATCACCGGCTCAAACAAAAGGAGCAGTGTGTAGCAGTTTTACAGGAGCAGGAACATCACCTTCACAGTGCGCAGAAATCCCTACTTTTCATTTTAACATCTAAATAAGCTGCGTTATGTATTCACTTCACGTTTATAGTTGAAGAAGAAAAGAATACGTTTGACATGCTTTAAAAGAACAAACTATTGATTCTCCTCAAAACTTTTCGTCTACTGTGCTGAGTGTTAGTTCAACCACGCCGATTGGTCCCATAGCCTATGACGTAGGACTGGAGTAGGCCACAACAACAGCGATCCGGCATGATGTAGAAAACCAAGTCGTTGTCGTTAGCACTGCAGGTCTGGAAGGCAGCCGCATTATGTGACCCAAATTCTGACCATGTGCAATTCCTGAGACGGAAAAGTACCGATGCCAACACTGCAGTTGGAACTGATTCGCTGAAATGACATACTATTCAGAAGCAAAGGCAGTTTTAGTTTCAGTTTCATCAAGGAGATGTCACTGCAATGCGAACTAGTCCATACATGCTATACGACATCCGCTAAGCTTAAGCACTACACTGGGCATGACTTCAAGCTGATGGATAAATGAATTAGTGACTAAGCTGAGATAATTTAGGAAGAGGGTCTCATGGCCACGGCTTAGCAATGTCTGACCTACGCATTAGCCCAACGCGCTGGTCTGACCTTGGTTACCTACCTAACATTGGCTGGACCGTTATCATCAATTTGTGTGTGTGTGGTGAATGTACACGAGTTTCTATATGTGTGTGGACACGGGCCTATGTTGTGTGTGCCAGGGCATCTGGTGCGCGTGTGCTTGTGCGTGTGTGAACGCGCGTGCGCGCGCGCGTGTGTGTTGTAGGTGTGTGCGTGTGTGCAAAGGCAGAAACAAATGACAACACAGCGGCGAGTCAAGAGTGCTAAGACAAACGTGTGTATATAGACATTTTTTGCATCACGTCGTAAAAGGGGAAAAAGACGGCTTCACATCTCGGGTCAGGCCAGACAATAAATGACAGCAACTTTGATTGGAAACTCTCCCTTCAGCCCAGCTTTTCTGATAGACAGGTAGCGTTCGGAACGAATGCGTGTTGGCAAAGACTGTCGATGGGGGAGGGGTGGGGTGTCATTATTTGTTGGCAAAGACTGTCGATGGGGGAGGGGTGGGGTGTCATTATTTGTTGGCAAAGACTGTCGATGGGGAGGGGTGGGGTGTCATTATTTGTTGGCAAAGACTGTCGATGGGGAGGGGTGGGGTGTCATTATTTGTTGGCAAAGACTGTCGATGGGGAGGGTGGGTGTCATTATTTGTTGGCAAAGACTGTCGATGGGGAGGGGTGGGGTGTCATTATATGTTGGCAAAGACTGTCGATGGGGAGGGGTGGGGTGCCATTATTTGTTGGCAAAGACTGTCGATGGGGGAGGGGTGGGGTGTCATTATTTGTTGGCAAAGACTGTCGATGGGGGAGGGGTGGGGTGTCATTATTTGTTGGCAAAGACTGTCGATGGGGGAGGGGTGGGGTGTCATATTTGTTGGCAAAGACTGTCGATGGGGAGGGGTGGGGTGTCATTATTTGTTGGCAAAGACTGTCGATGGGGGAGGGGTGGGGTGTCATTATTTGTTGGCAAAGACTGTCGATGGGGAGGGGGTGGGGTGTCATTATTTGTTGGCAAAGACTGTCGATGGGGGAGGGGTGGGGTGTCGATGGGGGGAGGGGTGGGGTGTCATATTTCTAACAAACTGTGAAGGAAAGTTTCTGAGCAGTTTTTTTCGTAATCCATTATTTTCCTTTCAGGGGGACCTGTAAGATGGATTGCATTCTCATTCCAACAGGAAGTAAACATTGATGTCTGTGTTTACACAAGGGAAAAGGACGTCAACTGGTTAACGACAAATAACGTGAGGCTATAAAGTGGCCTCTACAACTAAAGACATGAACATCGTTACATTGTCGGATCGGTCAACAGAACAGATGTGAGGGTGATTCTGTTTGTCTTTCTCGTGTGTGTGTGTGTGTGTGTGTGTGTGTGTGTGTGTGTGTGTTGTGTGTGTGTGTGTGTGCGCGTGCGTGCGTGCGTGCGTGCGTGCGTGCGTGCGTGCGTGCGTGCGTGACAGCCATCAGGAAAGGTATTCTTTTACGAAATGAAATTCCGCAGTAATACTGACAATTAATGCTCGTACTGATAGGTATCTGGGAAGGTTTTTATAGTCAACAAAATAATGCATGGCAATAACACTGGTAGTTCTCTTGAGGTTTTTATTTCACAAAGTGGTATTCCCCAACAAAATACTGGCAAGTCTCTTACTGACAGCTGTCTTGGGGATATTATTTCACAAAATAATATTCTCTCACTGACAGCCATTCAGAGGGCATTATTTCACAAAGTAATGCTCCCAATAATACTGGCAATTCTATTACTGACAGCTATCTTCGGGTATTATTTCACAAAATGGTATTCTGTTGCTGACTGCTATTTAGAGAGCATTATTTCACAAAGTAATGCACCCCAATAATACTGCCAATTCCATTACTGACAGCTGTCTTGGGTATTATTTCACACAAAAATCATTCTCTTTCTAACGTCCGTGTGGAGGGTGTTACGTCACAAAATGGGCTCCCCAATGATGCCGGTAATTCTTTTGACAGTTCTCTGGAAAACGTTTTTTTTCACGAAACAACACTCTACAAAATTAGGGGCCAATTATCTGGGAAGGCATTGTTTCACAAAGTAGTACTTTTCAAAAGTGCTGGCCATTCGCATACTGACAAGTTTCTGGGAAGGTGTTATTTCACAAAGTAAGTCTTTCAAATAACTCTCGCCATTCCCGTAGCGACAACTTTCCGGGAAGGTGTTATTTCACAAAGTAAGTCTTTCAAATAACTCTCGCCATTCCCGTAGCGACAACTTTCCGGGAAGGTGTTTGTCAACCTCGGGTGATGTCGATGGAGGAAGGACTAGCGCACAGCCCAAACACACTCACAGCTTGCTTACGATCTCATTCATATATCATACATTCGTCACATCAAACCACTAGTAAAGTCTATAACTTTACTATACATGATCATAGAACGGAACATCAATGCATATGGAATCAAACAAAATAAAACATTCTCTTTCCTGAACTTCACAAAATCATTTATCTAAAACATCATTAACTAACCCGGGTATTAAATAGATTTCTACTTTACCTGGCCAGGTGATCTTAACTATTCACGAATCACTGTCTTTTCTTTTCTTTTTTTTTTTTTCTTTTCACTGTCACTTTCACAGCACGACACAACTGCTGGCACTGGTCTTGGTCTGCTGGCGCCTGGTCAGGTTAGACTGCTGGCACTGGCGTTGGTCTGTGGTTCTGCTTGACGAAGTGACGCTGCCAGGTATGAGGTCGAACACCGGTTAAGGTGGAACAGTGACTATCAACATCGATCTGTTCTCCTTTCTTCCTTCCTGCATTAACGCATGCACTCTCTCTCTCTCTTCTAGTCTGCTCTATCAAATGGACATGGTTGCTTTTTTCTTTTTTTTTTCTTTTCTTTCTTTTCCTCTTCATTAGTTAGCAACTCTCTCTCTCCACATCTCTCCTAGTCCTTCCTCTGCAGACTATCTCATGCTAATCTCTCAACTTGGTTCTCCTCTCTCCTCCCTTCATCTCTCTGCTTCTCTCTGCAGCAGACCTACACCCAGAACCTCTTCCTCTCTCTCTCTGTCTGTTCGTTCTTCCTCTCTCTCTCACCCACACATTACTTTATTCCCTGCCTACGTGTCCAAGGGTGAGTACCATGGTCAGTATTTTACCGCCTCGTACCCGAAGTTATCTCCCTCTAATTCCATTGGCTATTCAAATCATGACAGTCACGCCTAGACGCCTTACTCTCTGTGGTGGTCAATTGGTCATTTAATTGATTAGCTTGATTTCACCCCCACCACACACTACCTTTCCCCCTCCTACTTCAACTGGCGACGTCCGACTTAACTTGTGGGCGCTAGTCCTACAAATTGGCTAGATGAGTCTGGCCCAGGCACTGAGATCCGTCCGGGCAGACATCGAGGCGTCGGTCAAACGGCTTAGTCTGTCTGGCTGGACTGTACCGTCTCCGTGAAGCCTCTCCGCTAAGCTTAATTGGCTGGACCCGACATATGGGCCCGTCTACCTGGCGCCTAGAATGTTTGAGTTGAAGCTTATGTCCGAACAAATTGGCTGGCGACTAACCACGAGTTTGGTTGTTTCATTTTTGTCCGTGACAATTTCCCCCTTGCAAAAAGACCATGGTCCGCATTGTCTCAAAACAACGGTACAAAAAAGACAACAACCGAATTTGCTGACACACAGCTACACGTGCAAAGTTTGAAAAATACTTTACAACAACCGGTTTACAAATTATAAAATATATCATTAGTGAATACCACTCCAATGAGTTATCATTGACGTGCGCTCTTGCGTTATTTCGACTCATTTTATAACGACCTCTGTGCGCACCTATGCAATTCCCCTACCTGCGGATTTGCCATCTCTCCTCTTCACAACTACTTTGAAGAGCACAATATAATATGATCACGATCCATGACACTTCACTGAGGAATCTCCATCCCCACTTATTGCAAATAATGCATTACTACACAAGCGACTGTATGCTCAAGCATAACTACATTTACACGAACAAATCTCACACAAAAATATGAACCATAGCCAACTGGAATGAACCCATATCCAATCAACATAACTGTAATCAACACATATTATCAACAAAGCACCCTGGATATGACTGACTTCCTCTGAGTTGCAGCTTGCTAGACTACACGGCTTAAATAGTCAGCTCCAACATTCTGTCGACCGGAATGTACTGCACTCGATACCTGTAGGGCTGCAATGCCATTGCCCAACGCAGCACTCTGCTGTTTTTCAACTGCGCCTCCTGCAGAATTTGAGTGGTTGATGATCAGTCTCTATCACGAACTCCTTCCCATACAAGTATTTGTGGAACTTCTGCACGGCCCACACAACGGCTAAACACTCCTTCTCCACCGTTGCGTACCCTTCTTCACACTTTGTCAACTTCCTGCTAGCATACCTCACAGGGAACTCGACCCCTTCATGCTCCTGCAACAATACTGCACCTACTCCACCGCCTGATGCATCTGTCCGCAACAAAAATGGTTTGGACATATCTGGTAGCTTCAAGATGGGACGGGAACCTAGTCTTTCCAGCACCGTCTGCAATGCTTGCTCTGCAGCGTCTGACCACTCGACCACTGCCGGTTTCCCTGCCTTGACCAAATCACTGAGAGGACTCGTGATTGCTGCGAAATTTGGAACAAACTCCCTATAGAAACCAATAAAAACCTAGCAGACTCCTGACTTCTGTTTGGTCTTTGGTCTCTCTGAATTCATCATCTTCTCCACCTTTCCTCTTTCCCGGCTGCTTTGTGTCGCCTCCGACAACAAAACCTAGGAACCCCTACTGTCTAGCCCTTCATACAGTGACACATCCCTGTATGACTCTTCTGGAAACTTAGGCAACAAAATCTCCCCTTCTTCTGCTGGGTCTCCTTCACCTCATCCATGATTGCTGCTGCGCCTATGTGCTGAGTCTCACGCTGAATATATTTGCGGAGGAAATTTGCATGGAAAAGTTTTGGTTTCCCATTCACATCAATTCGGTAATCCCGACCGACCTTTTCAGTGATGGTGAATGGTCCCTTCCAATGCATCAGCAACTTGTTGTGACCCGTGGGAAGCAGTACCAGGACTCGATCTCCCACCTTGAGGGATTGCTTCCTCACCTTCCTGTCATATTGCTTCTTCTGAACGACCCTAGCCTCCTGCAAACTTTCCCTTGCAACCTTACATGTCTCATACCCGTGCCCACCTTTGGAACAGGGCGAGATTGGGCCAATCAGATCAACAGCCACTCTCCTGAATGGTGTGTCAATTAAAGGGGGGTTTAAGAGGCGCCTTCCTCTTCACTCCTCTTGTGGCTGACCTTTGACACACGTCACATGACACGCAGAAACGCTTGATGTCTGCCATTGCCCCTGGCCAATGAAAATCATCAAAGATTCGGTCAGCTGTTTTGCTGGTGCCGAGATGACCCGCCATGAGCGACTCGTGACCCACTGACATGACAGTGTCACGATAACCTGCTGGTACCTCTAACTGAGTGGTCACCTTACCTGTCTTCCCCTTGGTGAACACTCGGTACAACAGCCCGCCTTTCACAAGAAATTCTGTCTCACCTCCTCTAACCTCCTGTTTCTCTCCACCTCTTGCCAACTCCCAAGACTTCACGAGCGAAGGGTCTTGTTCCTGCGCTGCCCTAAACTCATCAGGCGACACATCTATGCCTGACTTCCTTGCTGGAACGACTAACGGTTTATCAACCTTTTCCTCCTTCTTGCTCCGTGTTTGAACTGCTGCCCCTGTAGCAGTCAACAACTCAGGATCCCCTGGATCCCTTGCACCTGGAATATTTCCGATGATCACATCATGAAGGGGTTTCTCCATCACCAACGCAGACAACTCGCCTGAGAAGTAAGGGGTACGTACTTCTATCTTAGCAACTGGAAACTCCCTCACAGTGCCATCGATTAGAATACAGGTCTGGATTTGCCCTGTCAAATCCCCTTTCTCGACCAGCGTTGTTCGTACTACCCCGCATGAACAACCAGTGTCTCGTAACACTTTCACCCTCTGCTGGCCAATCCACCCTTCTTCCACTGGTAACGAACCGCTCAGCCTAGTGCCCTCCATCCCTGACACTGACTGCTGTCCAGTGCTAGCCATAGGCCGCACTCCACCTCTTCAGACTGAATCCCTTTTGGTTCCACTGCAGGTCGTTTCCCCTGGCGACCCTTATCCACCTCTTGCAAGGCTGCTGCCTTCTGGAACCTCATGCGACAATCCCTCGCCACATGTCCCTTCTTGTGACAAATGAAACACCTAATGTCCCTTTGCCCTTCCTTCTGCCCCACCACTGGGTTTGCAGACTTTGCAGAAAACTCCCCTGGTCTCCTTGCACTCTTCTCACCTGTGCCTGGCACCTGTTTCTCCTGCACCTTAGTGCCCAAACGTGCCTCTCTATACACCTCTGCGAACTTCAGCAACTCTCCTGCTGTCTCTGGCTGTCTCTCTTTCAAATGTATGGTTAACTCAGGGCCGCAACCTGACAAAATCTGTTCCTTCATAACTAGCTCTTTCAACTCAGCGAACTCCTTCTTCGTACCGCTCAACTCTAACCATTTCTCAAAATAGTGATCTAAACGTGCACCAAACTGAGTGTACGTCTCACCTGCTTGTAATTTAGCTGAACGAAATTTCTTCCTGAACCCCTCCTCTGTGAGGTCAAATCCTTTCATCAACGATTCCTTCACAGCGCTGAAATCAGACTGTTGTTCTGCTGGTAACGCAGTGAAAATTTGTAATGCCTTACCCATCAGTAACGCCGACAAAATGACTGCCCACTCTTCTGGAGGCCAACCCTGACTGGTCGCAACGTTTCGAAACGACTGATGTATGCATCAATCGAATCGGTCCCTTCAGAGAATTTGGGCAACTTTGGTCGGGGAGCGTAACTGCGCACAGAGTCACTGGAAACTGAACTCCCATCCTCGGTGGTCTCCCTTTGTATTCTCACTTTCTCTAACTCTAATTGAACCTTTAATCTTTCCGTTTCCTGCTTCATTCTTTCTGTTTCCTGCGCTTCGCTAGCCTGATTAGCCTGAATCCTTAATCTTTCTGTTTCCTGCGTTTCGCTAGTTTTAGTCCTTTCCTGCTCTGCTAATTCCAATGCGACACGTCGTCTTTCCGCACGTTCATCTCTTTCCATCTTTTGTTGGTTTTCAACGAATGCACGCAACTCATCTCCTGAGTAACCTAGATCACGAGCGACGCTCACAAGTTGTTCAATAGGGGTGTTCTTTTCTTCCGCCATTATATCCCTCTTTTTTTTTTTTTTTGAACAAGATTTTATAACTACGACAGCCAAACTGGTGGTTACCGACACGAGTGACGTAATAGCACAATCCTATGAATGATAATATTAGCTTGGGCCAACGTATTTAGTTTTTATAAGACGCCCAGCGCCTGACCCAACTATGAGAGCGAATTATAGGCAATCTGTGCGAAATAAGTACTCTGGGCTGAAATGCCAAGCCTAGTATTAACTATCTTGGAAGCAATGCCAAGCCTAGTATTTAACTATCTTGGGAACATACAGTAAGACAACCCCTTGTCTTAGGATTACAATACTTGAATCCCACCCAGCTTCCTCTCTGAGAAGTTGAACAATTATAATAAATGGCCAGAATATCCTGGCAGGCTCGCCAATAAATTGTCAACCTCGGGTGATGTCGATGGAGGAAGGACTAGCGCACAGCCCAAACACACTCACAGCTTGCTTACGATCTCATTCATATATCATACATTCGTCACATCAAACCACTAGTAAAGTCTATAACTTTACTATACATGATCATAGAACGGGAAAATCAATGCATATGGAATCAAACAAAATAAAACATTCTCTCTTTCCTGAACTTCACAAATCATTTATCTAAAACATCATTAACTAACCCGGGTATAAATAGATTTCTACTTTACCTGGCCAGGTGATCTTAACTATTCACGAATCACTGTCTTTTCTTTTCTTTTTTTTTTCTTTTCACTGTCACTTTCACAAGCACGACACAACTGCTGGCACTGGTCTTGGTCTGCTGGCGCCTGGTCAGGTTAGACTGCTGGCACTGGCGTTGGTCTGTGGTTCTGCTTGACGAAGTGACGCTGCCAGGTATGAGGTCGAACCCCGGTTAAGGTGGAACAGTGACTATCAACATCGATCTGTTCTCCTTTCTTCCTTCCTGCATTAACGCATGCACTCTCACTCTCTCTTCTAGTCTGCTCTATCAAATGGACATGGTTGCTTTTCTTCTTTTTTTTCTTTTCTTTCTTTTCCTCTTCATTAGTTAGCAACTCTCTCTCTCCACATCTCTCCCCAGTCCTTCCTCTGCAGACTATCTCATGCTAATCTCTCAACTTGGTTCTCCTCTCTCCTCCCTTCATCTCTCTGCTTCTCTCTGCAGCAGACCTACACCCAGAACCTCTTCCTCTCTCTCTCTGTCTGTTCGTTCTTCCTCTCTCTCTCACCCACACATTACTTTATTCCCTGCCTACGTGTCCAAGGGTGAGTACCATTGGTCAGTATTTTTACCGCCTCGTACCCGAAGTTATCTCCCTCTAATTCCATTGGCTATTCAAATCATGACAGTCACGCCTAGACGCCTTACTCTCTGTGGTGGTCAATTGGTCATTTAATTGATTAGCTTGATTTCACCCCCACCACACACTACCTTCCCCCTCCTACTTCAACTGGCGACGTCCGACTTAACTTGTGGGCGCTAGTCCTACAAATTGGCTAGATGAGTCTGGCCCAGGCACTGAGATCTGTCCGGGCAGACATCGAGGCGTCGGTCAAACGGCTTAGTCTGTCTGGCTGGACTGTACCGTCTCCGTGAAGCCTCTCCGCTAAGCTTAATTGGCTGGACCCGACATATGGGCCCGTCTACCTGGCGCCTAGAATGTTTGAGTTGAAGCTTATGTCCGAACAAATTGGCTGGCGACTAACCACGAGTTTGGTTGTTTCATTTTTGTCCGTGACAGTGTTATTTCACACAGTAAGTCTTTCAAATAACTCTCGCCATTCCCGTAGCGACAACTTTCCGGGAAGGTGTTATTTCACAAAGTAAGTCTTTCAAATAACTCTCGCCATTACCGTAGCGACAACTTTCCGGGAAGGTGTTATTTCACACAGTAATCTTTCAAATAACTCTCGCCATTCCCGTAGCGACAACTTTCCGGGAAGGTGTTATTTCACACAGTAAGTCTTTCAAATAACTCTCGCCATTCCCGTAGCGACAACTTTCCGGGAAGGTGTTATTTCACAAAGTAAGTCTTTCAAATAACTCTCGCCATTCCCGTAGCGACAACTTTCCGGAAGGTGTTATTTCACAAAGTAAGTCTTTCAAATAACTCTCGCCATTCCCGTAGCGACAACTTTCCGGGAAGGTGTTATTTCACACAGTAAGTCTTTCAAATAACTCTCGCCATTCCCGTAGCGACAACTTTCCGGGAAGGTGTTATTTCACAAAGTAAGTCTTTCAAATAACTCTCGCCATTCCCGTAGCGACAACTTTCTGGGGAGGTGTTATTTTACAAAGTAAGTCTTTCAAATACCTCTCGCCATTCCCATAGCGACAACTTTCCGGGAAAGTGTTATTTCACACAGTACGTCTTTCAAGTACTCTCGCCATTCCCACACTGACAACTTTCTGGGGCATTATTTCACAGAGTATTACCCCCAGTAACACTGGCCATCCTCCAACTGACAGGTATCACGGGGAAATTGTTTCTCAAAGTAATACTATTATATTGGGTATTTATACCCAAATACTCTGAAACATCATTGGCACACCTCCTGATGATACTCTCTGGAGGCATAATGTCACAAAATAATACCCCCCAGTGATATTGGCCTTACCATCTTCGGAGCATTACTTTTCAGGAAGATGCTTTCCAATAGCTGGCCACTTCCTTTCAGACAGCCATTTCACAAAAGCAATACTGGCCATGTCCACACTGACGGCTATCTGGGAAGTATTATTTCACAAAGAAATACGCCCCAATGATAGTGGTCATTCCCATTCTGACAGTCATCTGGGTGTAGTACTTCCCATAGTAATATCCTTCACTTGCTGTTCTCCAACCGACAAGGGACTGCATTTTGTGCATATTTAATGTCTCTTTCCAATGACGTCTGTCGGCGATGATAATGTTTTTTATCGAAAATTCAGATTTCTGTTTTGTACTTCACATTAGTGTTGCTTTGCACTATGTTTTGTGTTTTTACTTGCAATTTGACTTGAGGTAGATAAAATATTGCATTAGAATTTGACGTCTCCAGGTGTTATAGTACGCGCGCACACACACACACACACACACACACACACACACACACACACACACACACACACACACACACACACACACACACACACACACACACACACACACCACAGAAAAAAAAAGAAATGAAATGAAAAAGAAGAAAGACAAGAACAGCAAACACACACACACACACACACACACACACACACACACACACACACACACACACACACACACACACACACACAAAGAAAAAAAAGAAAGACAAGAACAGCAAACGGGGGAAAAAAGTAACCAAGCAGCCACCAACCCATAGAAACAAACAAACAACAAAAGTAACCAACCAGCCACCAACCCATAGAAACAAACAAACAACAAAAGTAACCAAGCAGCCACCAACCCATAGAAACAAACAAACAACAAAAGTAACCAAGCAGCCACCAACCCATAGAAACAAACAAACAACAAAAGTAACCAAGCAGCCACCAACCCATAGAAACAAACAAACAACAAAAGTAACCAACCAGCCACCAACCCATAGAAACAAACAAACAACAAAAGTAACCAAGCAGCCACCAACCCATAGAAACAAACAAACAACAAAAGTAACCAACCAGCCACCAACCCATAGAAACAAACAGACAACAAAAGTAACCAACCAGCCACCAACCCATAGAAACAAACAAACAACAAAAGTAACCAACCAGCCACCAACCCATAGAAACAAACAAAACAACAAAATCATAGATAATTTAATCCTTAATATAATAGTTAACCTTTTCAATCCCTTTTTGGGATATGGAGGATAACACCAACAAGATAGGACATATCGGATCACGCACACACACACGCACACACTAACACACACACGCACGCACGCACGCACGCACGCACACACGCATGCACGCACGCACACACACACACACACACACACACACACACACACACACACACACACACACACACACACACACACACACACACGCACACACACACACACACACACACAGAGGGAGTGCATAAAGTATCTCTGCTATGAGGGAAGTGAAGGGCTGCCTGTTCAGTTTCAAATCTTCTAACGCCTTCACTCGCACTCCTTCAGCCTTCATCTGGCACATCCCTACCCCCACCACACCCCTCCCCCTCTCGCCACCCTTCTTACCTCCCAGACTCCTGCCTCTTCCCATACCATTTTTCCGCCTGTCTTCCCTCTGTTGTGAAACAACAACAACAACAAAACCAAACAAAGGAAGAAATGGCTGTGAAAATGACGAGTTATGTGGCTGTTCAGACAAAGGAGGGTTGGGTAAGTGTTTCGTTAAACCAGAGCTGCCCTGCCCCTGCTGCCCGCTTGTTTGTGTCGTGGTGGACGTCACGTGGGGGTTGTGGATAGGGAGGGGGGGGGGGGCGTCAGTGCAGGAGACGGGAAGGTGCGTTGGGTACAGACTCTCGCTCACACAACACGCATGCATGTACGTACGCGCTTTATATACATATACGCGTGTACTAAAGCAAACGAGTATTTGCACGCGCACACGCTTGCACGCACACACTCGCATACACACTCACGCGCGCGCGCGTGCGCGCGCCCGCACACACACACACACACACACACACACACACACACACACACACACACACACACACACACACACACACACACGCACGCACGCACGCACGTACACACGTACGCACGCACGCACGCACGTACACACACACACACACACACACACACACACACACACACACACACACACACACACACACACACGCACGCACGCACGCACGCACGCACGTACACACGCACACACGCACGCACGTACACACACACACACACACACACACACACACACACACACACATTCTATGTTTGTCTGTCTACCTCTCTCTCTCTCTCCTCTCTCTCTCTCTCTCTCTCTCTCTCTCATACACAACGCGCGCTCACGTAAGCACACGCATGAGCCTCATAGATTGTTTAAGAATAGATAAAGCAAGATTAGAATTCAAAGGACAGGCAGATACGTGGATAGATATCTGCACCAGCCTGACAGCTATAGATCGAAAATTCCTTAGACGGATAGACAGACAAATAGATAGATAGATAGATACACGGACAAACAGAGAGATAGATGGATAGAAGCTGATGGATAGACAGACAGGTTGACGGCTAGTTATGGATCAAGGGATAAACAGAGAGACGGACAGAGAGATAATTATGGAACAAGTACGTATCGGGGTAAAACAAGTGCAGGTGGACAATTTCTCTTCGAATGAAGACCACTCAGCTATGTTCTGATTAAAGAAGCGTAGCTGTAAGAAATGCTCTCTGTCAGTCTGTCTGTCTGTCTGTCTGTGGTCAAATTTGTTCCACTCGCTCCAGACAAAACTTCGGGCCGATCTTTCTGATAATTTGTAGATATGTTCATTATGGGTCACGGGTGATGCCCGATGTTTTATTTTACCAGAATAGCCGTTTCTAATGGCTGTAATGGCCCAAAACGGTTTTTCTTCTTTATGGAGTATCTCAGAAAGTAGTTGGCCGATTTATAAGCGGTTTGGATGATCTTGTGAGAAATCGGAGCCTCTTTCCATATGTAAGTGATGTAATGCTGAAAAATAGATTAAACAACCGTTATTTTGCCCTTATTTCTTATATTTAGGTGGATTTTAATTAAATTTGATGTATAGAAAAGTTATCACACACAAATGGCACTTCTATATAGTGTTTCAAAATTTGACCGTTAAAAACCGTTATCCTTGACGTATTGTCCAATTTGGATGAAATTTGGTATGTACACAGGCTTTAGCCCAGTGAGGAATAACATACCAGTTTCAAAAGTGTACATAGGTTATATAACCATTAAAACCGTTATTTTGCCTTTATTTTTTTATATTGGTGGATTTTTAATGAAATTTGATATATAGAAAGGTTATCACACACAAATGGCACTTCCATATAGAGTTTCAAAATTTGACCGTTACACACCGTTATTCTTGACGTATTGTGCGATCTGGAGGAAATTTGGTAGGTGCATAGGCTTTTTAGCCCACTGAGGACTGAAATACCAGTTTCAAAAGCGTACCTCGGTTAAATAACCGTTAAAACCGTTATTCAAGATAAACTGGGAGTACGTTTATATGCTTTGCATCTTTTTGTTGTTGTTGTTGAGTTTATCCGTAACATTCTTCATGGCTAGGTGGTGTCTGCATGCCCTTGCACAACCAACGAATCCATTCCACGGGAGATAGTTCCGTGCGATCAAAGGTATCATTGAAGTATTTAATGTTTCCAAATGCCTCTGCTACTTCACCACTGATATCGATCTATGAATACATATTGAAAGCTTTTTTTTTTTTTTTCATCAAGAGTGAGAGATTGTTAGCACGCTTTTCTTTCCCGTTACCATTTTTCATATAAGTTATAACTGTCAGAATAGTTGCATTCCAAGTAATGAAACTCTCTCTCTCTCTCTCTCTCTCTCTCTCTCTCTCTCTCTCTCTCTCTCTCTCTCTCTCTCTCTTCTCTCTTCTCTCTCTTCTCCTCCTCCTCCTCCTCCTCCTCCTCCTCCTCCTCCTCCTCCTCCTCCTCCTCCCCCCCCCCCCCCCTGCAGTAGATATCATTGTCGTCCTTTCCGAGTGTATGCAGATTTTTCCATGTGACTTTGTGATTGCAAGGTCTGGAATACTTTGCGTGTTTTAGGATAGTTAGTTATTTTATCCAAAGACTTTTCATCGTGTCGATGATTTTAGAATCTATGATCCAAACAGCAAAACTTTGTTAATTTTTCAACATCATCAAAAAAAATTTTATAAAAGAGAAAGAAAAAAGAAGAAGAAAGAAGACACACACACACACGCGCGCTCGCACGCACGCACGCACGCACGCACGCACGCACGCACGCACGCACGCACGCACGCACGCACACACACACACACACACACACACACACACACACACACACACACACAGACGAGCAATAGGACCTCATAACAAATAACTAGCTAATCTAAAAATTGAAAGGTTGAAAAAATTAAACTGTTCCCAAAATAACTTAACATTGGAAACAGGCAAAATACATTCTGCGACGTCCGGAAAGTTTTCATTGAAGCACGTTTTACCAGTATATGCTCAATTGTCAGTTCTGCAGAGCAGACACACTTAATGTCTTTACAGTACTTTGTCCTTAAAGCATTTAACTAAAGTCAGCACGGCAAGGTGATAGTTGATCTACTTGCACATGGAGTATTCAGTAATGAAAAAGACTGTCCCAGAAAGGGAAGAAGCGTCGTATCGTTTCATTTTCTATGATGTTACACATTTCTACTGAAGATAAACTGCAAGGCAGTTCAATAGCATTCCAAGTATTTCTCGCTCCATTTTTGTGCGAGATGGTCAACATATTCATTGTAATAAATTCTACAATGGGATGATATACAACAAAAGTCAACATTGGACCCTTTGAATTGAATGCAATGAATTAGATATTATATTTCAAAGATAACATTATTTTTGTAATTAAATGATGAAGCAAGGGATTGCAAGACTGATTTAGTATCTACACAAAAACGAATATTTAACAGATTTAGTGGTAGATTAATCAAATATGACAGAGCTATAAGAATAACTATTAGTTCTGCTGTGAAAATCGAAATGTATGTGCCAAGGTGATCAGACTTTTCAACTTTTAAAGATGGAATACGAAAGCCAGAGTCCGCATGATGATCTTCTAGCACAGAACCTTCAGTATAAACCTAAAGATGATCAGAATAAGTTTCAGATACATATGTTTTAACTGTTGTACTGAAAATATTTGGATTGTCATCTTTTCGTATATCTGTGTAATTAGAGTCAAAACTACCTTTCGTTAATTCCCAAGGAGGAGTGGGCTTGACATTCATCATGGGGGCAACACTTTTCGGGGTGGTATTGGAGTCTTTAAATAATTCAGAGACATAATGTGCTACAGTCTGTAACTTATTTTCCTTCCTTGCTTCCTTTTAATAGTCAATATCAGATCCTGTTTCTATCTCTGCTCGAAGTGAATTTACAACGGTGTTTGCTCTTATTACATACTTTGCTGAAAAACAAAATGGTAGGTAGGCACTCAAGGTCTGACCAGCGCGTTGGGCTAATGCGTAGGTCAGACATCCGCTGAGTCGTAGCCACGAGACCCTCTTCTTCAATTGTCTCATCTTTGTTGTTAATTCATATATCCAACAGCTTCAAATCATGCGTAGTGTGGTCTCAAAACTTAGCGGATGTGGTGTGGCGTATATGGACTAGTCCGCACGCAGTGACGCCTCCTTGATGAAACTGAAACTGAAACTGATGTCAGCTTTCTCATTTTATCAAGAGGTGAAACACCAGCCATTCTATACGATTTGTTGTCCTCGTATGAAGAGGGACACCTAAAACCAGTTTAGTGTCTTCCCTGCCACAATATAAGAGCTTTTCTGTATTGCTGAGTGCCGGGGCCAAATTGCAGTAGGTTCACTCATCTGTTCACTACTCATTCATTTATTGAGATATCTCTTGGATTGTTTTGCATGTTTTTTTTCCTTATAACCTGTGCTATGATGTGGATCATAATAATTTGATTTTGCTGGTCTTTAGTATGATCAAAAATAGATATAATCAAGTAATAAGTATCCCGTAGTAGACACGGTTACGGGCGTACAAGATCGTGAAAACGACCCCGTAACAGACGGGGCAAGCAGGGAAGAGGTCTTAATGGCTTTGCTATCCAAACTTTGTACTTTGTTTAGGAACGTCTTTGGAGCGGGAAAGAATACCTCCTGACCATACATTAATCTAGACCTAAAAAGTGAAATCGAAAGATGGACAAAAGTTTTCAGGTCCTGACCGCAAGTTTGTTTACTTACTATCTTTAAAAAGTTAACACATTTCATTGCTTTTGATAACTTGGTGTCAACGTGTTTCCTCCAGTTCGATTTTGGCGTAAGATAAAGCCCCCAGAAATTTACTTCAGTTTTGTAAGTTTTATCCTGACCATCAATTTGAAATTTAGGTAGCTTTTTTTGGATCAGCACCATTGTTGAAAAGAACCATGCTAGTTGGTGTTTTTGCGCTGAAAATTCTAAACCATTAATTATCATATATTTGTTCAGTTTATCAAGCTCAGTCTGATATAATCTGTTTATATGTGTAATTCAGTCTTTTTCCTCAAAGGGACGTTCATCCACATTGCTGTATCGTCGGCATACTGTACTATATTAATGGATTTGGACAGATATTTTGGTGAATCATACAACATGATGTTAAAAAGCAAAGGAGCGATTATAGATCCCTGAGGAATCCCCATGTTGATTTCCCTCGAAGAAGACAAAGTATTCTCTATTTTGGTGATATTTTTTCTCCCTGTCAGGAAAGATTTGATATACTGATAGATACTGCCACTAAACCCACTATTCTTAAGTTTAAAAAGTAGTCTCGCATGCCATATACGGTCATAAGCTTTCTGAACATCAAGAAAAAAGTTGCTAATACACTTTTACGTTTGGCAAATGTTTGCTTTATTTGTGTGGTAAGTTTAGTTAAATGTGTTTTAGCGTGTTTTAGGAAGACAACAAACTCTAAGCCGTGTTTGCAGTTCGACAAAAGTCCAGCATAAAACATGGTTCTGAAAGCAAATGTTGCTACGTTTGCTGCTTTGGACATTGCAACTGCTGCTGCTGATGATGATGGTGATGATGGTGATAATGATGTGATGATGCAGCAATAGACGTCATGCGGTTGTCATGAGCGTGTGTCTCGCCCATTTTTTTCAGCTTCGGAATTTTTTTGTGTTTTCATTCTTTAAGAAAAAGAAGAGAAAGAAAGAAAGAAAGAAAAGAGACCTAAGGAACTTTGCACACATACAGCAAATAACAGATGTCGAATGAGAATCCTGAGGTGTGTGTGTGTGTGTGTGTGAATGTGTGTGTGTGTGTGTGTGTGTGTGTGTGTGTGTGTGTGTGTGTGTGCGTGCGTGCGTGCGTGCGTGCGTGCGTGCGTGCGTGCGTGCGTGCGTGCGTGTGTGCGTGCGCGTGTGATGGAGAGAGAGGGAGTGAAGTAGAGCACCAAGACCAGATTGTGCGCGTCTCCTGCACCATGCTGTCTGGGGCCGTGCTGCCAGCCCGTTCCATCCTCCCCGTGCCCTGTTGTTCTTCTGCAGCCTATCTCCACATCACTTCCCTCCCTTGACTTGCCTTCCAATTCCAAAGCTCACCCCCGCTGACCCCGCTGCTTCTCCCTGGCTGCCTCTCCGTCTGAAGATGAGCAGAAGATACACTGTTGCTCGGGGATTAGCTAGTTGAGAGAAGTGCCCAAAGGCATCAAGGTACTCTCAATATTCACGCTGTGAGGTAGACCTACTCTGTTTCATGTTTTTGTTTTTGCTCTTTTTTTGGGAGGGGGGGGGGAACATGACAGGGTAGGAGGAGGGAAATTGATTTGTTTAGTGTTAACATGTCTGTGTTGAGTGTGTAGCACTTTATCAAAACAACACAAAAGATACTGGGAGTGTCCTGTCACGTTTATTGAAACAGTGCAACATGGACTAGAAGCGTTTACACACTTTTGTTGAAGATAATAGAACAGTCTCAGACTGAAATACTTTTCTGGCAATTATTTAAAAGCGGCTAGAACTGTGTGAGCACTTTGGAAACAATATAAAAATGATTGGAAGTGTGTGAACCTGCTGAAGACAGAGTACAGAACACATTGTGTCACAGACTTGGATAGAAACAGTATTTTAAAAAAAGATGATGGGTGTCCAAACACTTTACGTGAAGCTTTACAAAATGAACTAGATGAGTCCAAGCACCTTCGTTGAAACCGTACGAAACAGTCTAGAGTGTCTGAATACTTCTGCTAAAACAGTACAAAATAAACTTTGAAGTCGTCAACTGGTGAAACATTACAAAACAGACTAGCAACAGCAGGAAACAGTACTCTCAAAACAGTAGGAAACAGACTAAAGTATCTTAACACCTCCCTTGACAATAAGGAAATTACTGAAATGATGCGCAAGAAATTTAGACTGGCCTCAACACATGTTGAAAAAACATACAAAACAGACTGTGAGTGTATTATTGCTTTTACTGACACACACACACACACACACACACACACGCACGCACGCACGCACGCACGCACGCACGCACGCACGCACGCACGCACGCACGCACGCACGCACGCACGCACACACACACACACACACACACACACACCGCACACACACACACACACACACAGACAGACCAGGGGTATTTGAAAGCTGCTGTTGAAACCATATACTGCAATTTCTCCCACAGGTTGTGCGAACAGAAACAGGTAGTGTTCGTACTTATACATGTAGTGATTTCTATCATGCAGACAGCATTGGAATCATGACATCGAGATAAAAAAAAAAGGCCCGCGATGTTATTGGTGTTGCTGTTTCTAAATTCCTGTATGTGTCGCTGAAGAAGCAGCACGTCTTCCAGAGAACACTTGACACAGACATTTTTTTTCAGATAACGCTATGCTGAACGTTTTTCTTTTTTTCCGGTCATTAAGGGCTCGCTTGGATTTCCCAGAGAGAGAGAGATGATGATGATGATGATGATAATCTTTATTTCCAAGGGTAACAGATAAGCAAACAGAGAGAGAGAGAGAGAGGGAGGGTGGGAGGAATGAAAATGATTTAAAAAAAGCAAAAGTGCATACAATGCACCGGTGCAGTATCTGGGCCGTGGCGGTAATCCATCCCTCCACCCCACCCTGCATTGTTCTGCTCTTTTGTTTATCGCCTGCTCGCTCCTTTCCCCCAGACCGTGTCACAATACAATCACGTACGGCCCCTTCAAGCCCCCACTGTTTCAATCTTCTGTGCTGCACCTCCGCCTGACGGTGCGTGTGGAGATACACTGATGTAAGCCGGCTCGAGTTCCACAGAGGCGTGTAAGTGATGGGCTTTGTGGCGCGAAGCACAACTCTATTTTATAAGCTTCACTCTGTATCAATGACAGGGTTTAAAGCCAGCGGCTTGCCGTCCAGCAACAGGCTTCTCTCAGAGATCGGACCTTGCTGTAAATCAGGGTGGGAAGAGCACAGAGTTTGTGGTCAAACGTAACGAGATTGAATCTCAAAGGAGCCCGACATGAAATTCATCATCTCGTGGCTCATCATTGCATGGTGTCATTGTGGTGGTGTCACTGTAGCTGTAGATGTTCCCTCTGCTCACTCTCTCTGGATGGTCATCCCTGTCTGCCGTAACACTGGAGGTTCGGTTGGACGTAAGACTTCAATGCAGCTTGCTTGTCTTCAGAGTAGAGACATTGACAGGACGCAAAGCTGACACTTTCACTACGCTATTACATTTCAGTGTCGTTTTAGGTTAAACCGTAGCATATGAGTGTCGAAAAAGCCGTGTTTATACAAGGAACAGAATGTCTGTAGATCGTTTATAGTTTTGATGATTACTTGTTCCTCTTACTTTTTTCATTAGGAGATAATCTTATGTGCAGTGGGGCATATCTTTCGCTTGCTCCCTAGTGGCGGAGCCCGGTGCAAATTCCTTGGTGACATTTACGTCAAAGCCCAAATATACTGTCAGCGCGACATGGAAAGGTTCATTGTTAAATGAAAAAGAAAAAGATTAGGTTAGCCGATAGTCAAATTGATGACGTTTAACACTTATGTTTCTACGTGGAAGACTTACAGGCCGAAACGCGTTGCTACCGTGCTGCGATTTTACTTGTTCTATGCCTTTGGTGCTTTAGCAACAAGCTTTTTTTGTACTATATATTTTCTTGCTCGCGTTCCCTCAATTTTTAACCAATAAACAATAAGTCTAAAAGACAGTTGTCACTAAAGCCTGATTTACACGTACACGATCTTTTCTCTACGACCTGGTACGATTTCAACATCTACGACTCCCCCAAGATCGTGGGTGATCGTGGGTTGAGAGCGTGAGAAATTGAGGTAATTGTTGGCCACGATAGCCTCCTGGCCCGTCCCCCTACGCTCTACTATGACTTGGCAGGTTCTCGCACGATCTGGCACGATCTGATAGGCTCTTGTAGAGCCGACATGTCATACGACATGCCCTGACTTCATACTCTCTCACCCGATGCGTGACACGATCTCACACGATCTCACAGGCTCTGGCACGCTCTCGCGCGCTCTCATACGCTCTCACACAATCCCCCACGCTCCCGCAGGAATCTACTCCTACGTCCGCAGTCGTAGCTTTGCGACGATCCTCAGTACGCTCGGTAATTTCACAGAGTACACAACTCAAGAAGCTGCCAGAGGTTCTACCCAGAAGTGCTGCAGATGTTTTCCCCAGAACTTCCAGTCATGTCAGGAAGAGGCAGAGACAAGGGGAAGGCAACAAGGGAAGGCAGAGGCAGACCCAGAGGCAGGAGGAGAGGCAGACTATCTCCACTTCCATCAGTGACTTGTGGGCGAAGACTCTGACCATTCAGAGGTGAGTTTCAATACTGTTTTCACTGGGGTGGGGCATTTGTTTTCAGAAAGGGGGTGGGGATTACATTCATGGAGGTGGGGCCTTATTTTCTATCTTGGGTGGCATTTGTACTACAACTGCATATGCATGTTGAATTTGTATTTTTTCCCCTCACCTTTATGTTCTTGTTGTCATTCACAGGTACAGAGTAAGGAGGGCCGAGAGCCAGAACCAGAGCCTGAGCGACAGCCAGAGCCAGACGCAGAGCACTCAGCTGACGAGGGTAACGAGGGTGACAACACACAGGAGCGTGCGCCATCTCAGGAAGGTGTGAAGAAGAGGAACCAAAGGCATCCCCTTTGAAGCTCTCTGATCAGCAGCGGAAAGAGATGGCAGACTTTGTCCCCCCCCCCCCACCCCCCCCCCCCCCCCGCACGACTCCAGCCCAGCGGGGGGTAATATCTACGTTCTTACGACGACCTTGTACGCTTTTAACACGACTTACTACGATTCCCTCACGCTCTCCCACGGTTCCAAAATTTCGGCCGGAAGTGGAATCGTGCCAGGTCGTAGAGAAAAGATCGTGTACGTGTAAATCCCGCTTTACAGTGGCCCTTCTAATGAGTTGCTGCTGTCGTTACTTTAAATCCCGCTTTACAGTGGGCCTTCTAATGAGTTGCTGCTGTCGTCTTTACAGTGGGCCTTCTAATGAGCTGCTGCTGTCGTTACTTTTTCCTCGTCTGTGAACACAGTAACCTTCAGAGCGCTCAGCGCACGTGCAGATCTTTAGGGCATGGCGACAGACCCAAATTTTCTTCACTTTGCTGACTCTCCAACTCTCATTCATGAAATATGCTTTGGTTTCCCCGCGATTCCTCCTGATGCAGTGCAAGCGGAGACAGACAGGCGGAAAGAGAAACAGTCAGAGCTGGGATGAGGTAAAGACAAGCGCTCCATCAACCGTCAGGCATTCACTCTGCTCGCAACTCACGGATCTTAACCTAATCTCCCACAGACAATTATAGCTTAGTGGCTTGATTTAAGGTTCGCCGCCTCCGCGCCACTTGTTTGCCTTTTCCCCACTTTAAAGATGGAAGCAAAAGGGCATCTTAGAATAGAATAACATGCCTGACATCAGCAGCTAAAGAGCTAACGTCCTTCGCAAGTTTTAAGACCAACGATTGTCCAAACAGAAGCATTAATAATGTTGTTAACACCCCATAACCTTGCCCGTGATATATGGCCCACTGTATATCCCATATTCTAGCGGTAACATTTTTGCCAACAGCTCGTAAAAGGAGAAAAGTGGCGTTTATGGTCAGGCTAAAAGAATGATTACTTTCCGTGACTGGCTTACGTTTGAAGATCATGCTTTCACAAAACGGGGCGGGGGGGGGGGGGGGGGGGGGGGGGGAAGAATTTCCGTCCTTGCCCGCAAATCCCGATTCTTCCCAAAATTGTGCCCTGGGGAGCAAGGAAGGCGAGGATTTTTATAGGGCTGATAGTGTATGACTATCACAATGAAACCTGAAGTCAGTGCATTCTGATGTGTCTTTATCTTCAGACTTCAGAATTGTGGAAAAGCTTTGGTCTTGAAGGGGATAAAATGGTGGAGGGTGGAAATGGGGAGTGGGGAGGGGGGATGGGGTTGATGCCGAAGCACTCACTGCACGTGGAATAGTGTATAGCGTAAAATCAAACCACGAGGAAACGGGAAGGAAAGAGAACGAATGTGCCAGCAAGGGTAACAGAAACGATCAAACAGCGGCGGAAAATGAGTTAAGTAATTTCCTAACGGAAAGGCAATGTCAGTGAACTGACAGGCCGAGTGACAGGAACAAGAGCTTATTTCACTGTAGTCGGAATAAACTTAGCAAGCATAACTAACTTGGATTTGCGCTGGTCACGCAGCGATTTTTTTTCTGAAATCCACGAACAGTGGTTCGGCGGTTCACACGGGAGCATTCTACCTCCTGCTCCTTGGGGCAGTAAAATCAACAACATTGCTTTCTCGGTTTAGCAGCGTTGCGATTGTTCAGTCTTTGTGGATTATTTTGCTCTCTACTGGACTAAAAGCACCTGTTGAGGCACTCGGCGCCGGCTGCAGCTTCGAACAGATGAATTTGCGAATGAAAACGGCTCTGTGTAAACCAAAGCCCTGTTAAAAAAAAAGAAGAAAGAAAACAAACAACAACAACAACAACAACAACAACAACAAACATAGAAAATCCTTCACATGTACCACTATGCCCATACTCTCCTTGGCTTAAATTCTCACGTGACTAGGACTGACCAATAGGTAAACGATGAATTACTTAGAAAAATAACAAGGCTTACTAGGAAGGGTAAGTTTAATTGAATGTAGTCACAGTTTTGTGATGGGTAAGAGCAGTCACACGCCCACTCATTTCTCGCTCGAAATGATCCAGGTCTTCCCATCCTAAATTTGTCTGTTTGCTGAGGAGGCGCTCATAGCTAAAGAAAATGGCGATTTGTGCGCGCAAACATCTCCTGTGACTACTGTTTCCCATCACTAAACTCTGAACATAATGTCAATCTCAGTTAAAACGTCACCTTCTAGGTGTGCCTCGTTTCATTTCCTAATGTACGATGACGCAGTCTGAATCACAGAACAACATGATGAAAAGAGGATGGCAGACATAGTGGATATTTCTCCAAGCAAAACTTTGCTTTTGTAATTTGTGATTGATACAAATGCAGTCTTTTCCAAAGCCTTTGTACAGCGGAATCAAATGCAAATCTCGGATCCGTATGTTTGGCATGGATCTCTCTGTCTGTCTGTCTGTCTGTCTGTCTCTCTCTCTCTCTCTATCTCTCTCTCTCTCTCTCTCTCTCTGAGAGGTGTGATGGACGAACCCCATTTTCGTTGTATGCATCGACCAGAATGTACATACATTTTCACTGCACATACTGTGAGACAGTAATCAGGACAAAGGAGAAACGGTGAGGTGCAGCGATGTGCAATGAATGGGGGGATGCTGCAGGTGTCTCCGCATACATTCACTAAGCAGGTAGTCAGACAATTAGGTACTGTAATTAGTCAATAGGTGCATGTTTTCATGTTCCCAAATTCACCTTACAACAGTGCCCATGGGCAGCTTTCTGGATAGGTTCTGTTCACCACACCCTGACCAGTCACCACACCCTAACCAGTTCTCCAAAGGAAAGGGCCACTGTCGCAGAATCGTAAATCACATGAGGGAGGAGGGGAGGACACACGTGGTGTAGGATTTGACACAGGACTCGCACTTTTCAAGCACATTGTTGTTGCAACATAAACTAGAACGCCATGGCAAAACGGTACACGGTTTTATCTCTCTCTCTCTCTCCTCTCTCTCCTCTCTCTCTCTCTCTCCTCTAATGCCCCCACCCCCGCCCCCCACCCCCACCATCTCCAACCTCTTCTGTCTGTGTTTCCTCTTGTACATTAGTTTTGTTTTATTTGGTATTATTGTATTTCAGAATTTGTATCTTTTTTCTTTCTTTCTTTTCTTTTGGCCCCGGAGGGCTGGATGTAAAAAAACAGTTATGCTTACCCCACTACCCTCTGAAAATAAAATTCGTTCGTTCTCCTCTTCTCTCTCTCTCTCTCTCTCTCTCTCTCTCCTCTCTCTCTCTCTCTCCTCTCTCCTCTCTCTCTCTCTTTTCTCTCTTTGTCTGCCTGTCTCCTTTTATTTCTTTCTTTGTCTTTCTCTCCCCTCCCCTTTCCACTCCCAGCAGACCATCTATAACAAACAAATCTTCTGATGAAACAGTGTGAAGCTGCACATGTGTGAATGGATCTGTCTGTGTTCTACGTAATACAAGATTTACCTTCACAAAAAAAACAAAACAAAAAAGAAAAAAAAACTGCCACAAGAACAACAGCATAACAAGAAACGATGGCAATTTATCCGACGTGTTTCATGGCCGTTGTTTTCTGGTTATCATTTGGAAATGATAGAAAACCTACTTTGTTATACTTTGAATAGAAAATGTTACGACAGTTTAGAGCTTTTTAGGAATTGTTCTGCCCAGTTCCGCGCAAGACTGGACCATGAAGCAAGCACACGTACACTCCTTATCACCTGACCAAAATTGCTAATTCGAACCCGGTCCTGATCCAGACCATTTTGCTCCAAGAGGAAGAACCGCTGTAAACGTAAATCTTATGTACCGCTGCTCTCCTTGGCGCCCTATAAAAGCCACTTCAGGAACTCTAACCGGCATCGTTCTATCATCCACACATCGATGTATCCCCACAAATACCGGGGGACGGAGCGGCAGCAAGAAGAAAAGCAATACGCGGCTTTACGGGGTGAACTCGGGGTGTAAGACATTTCAAGGGAGGGAATGACCTGAGATAAAAAAGCTGGTGAAGCAGAACAATCCGGGGGAGGGTGCGATGGATTGCCAGCACGCCCCAAGATAACGGCACCGAGGATGGTATGTGCACACAGATTTCTCTCCCTTTTGAACTAATAAGTTTTCTATTTATGGCTTCCTTGTCGGTGGTGTGTTTCGGTTGGTGTTGTGGCTTCCATGTCGTTTCCACCGAAGCGACAATAATAGTAAGGGCCTCAAGCTGCGTTTCAGTTTGTGGTGGAGTTAGCAGCGTTCAGCGAAAACAAGCGATTCTGACACAACGGAAATTGATCAGCACAATGTTGGTCTGTTGGGTTGGTCAGAGCATTTACTGAGACACTCAAATGTTAAGATGTTTGACAGTAGATGTTTTTGCTTAAATAGAGTGAAAAGTGTGTTTTTCTTTGTTTGTTGGCGAACTTTGTAACGTTTTCTGCTTTTTGAATCGACCTTCTTCTGGCATAAATGTATGTATGTACATGTGTAAGTATGCACGGATTATGTATGTATCACACACACACACACACACACACACACACACACAACACATATATATATATATATATATATATATATATATATATATATAAAAATAGAGTAAAAACACCCTACAAACTTGTTTCGAGCAAGTGCTCTCCTCAGGGTATGTATAATCTGGGCCCGCCCCATATATATATATATATATATATATATATATATATAGTAGAAAGAAACTCGTGGAGAGCGTGGCAGCAGAGAGTCCTCAGAAGAGAAGCCCCCTTCAAGCAAGTGTTTCGGCCCTTATCTCCTGACACTCTAGGGGGGTTGGGCCACACCCGGTTCATGACTCCGGATGTCCCTCTGTTGCCCCCTTTTTTTTCCCCCATCTTGGGACGAGCCATGGCTGGGATTCGAACCCATGACCGTCTGGACATGCTCATTTTCTACTTAATGACTCGCGCTTTAACCACTGAGCCACAGGGACACCTGATATTTGTAGGGAAATTAAGCCTTATGAAGTTCACTTTTGTTCCGCCTTGACCAGATCCAGCTTGAACACCTCTCTGCCGCTTCTGCCATTGCTTTCAGGGCTCTGGTTTTTTCCTTCCCTGCAACTGAGAGCTGTTTCATGAGGCTGTATGCAGACGTTCCTACAAATCCCCTAGCTCCAATTTCTGCAGTGAGGACTTTGACCTGATAGCCTTCTCTCCTCAGGCTGTTTGCCAGATCAGCATACTTTTCAGTCTTGTAGATTTTAGCTGCCTCCATTCTGTTCTCATATGGCACCGTGAGCTCGATCATGATCAGCTGCTTGGTTGACTTAGAGTGGACTACTATGTCTGGTCTCATGCCACTCTTGCTGATGATCTCTGGGTGACTCTTCCATTCTGGGAGGTCTGCAGTGCACTCCCAGTCATCTGCCCCATCCAGCAGACTCTGCCTGCATGTTTCGAGTGGCACTGTTGTTCTTGGCCATGATTTGCTGCCTCCTGCCGTGAAGAATGTTGCGGGTGCTTTTGGAGTCCTGATGCTCCCTTTTGTGGTGTTGGTACTAGCCCAGACTACTTGTACAATCTCTTTGAGCACTTGGTTGTAGTGTCATCCATGAAGGCCTTGAGAGGAGGCATCTTGTATCCATCGCCAAGGTCTGTTTGTCTCGCGTTGTTTGTTGCTGCTTTCAAGATGAGTTCCATTGCCAGCACGATATATATATGACACATTACCAAGCATTTTCGTAGCAGTGGTTATCAAGTTTTGTTTATTGTGATCACCTTTGTCAAATTCTTAGAGTTGCAGTTTTGTGTTTGGTTTTGAGGTTGATCATTATTCTTGAGCAGTGTTATAAATGATTATCACGCCTCTGTTGTAAGAAACAGAACATAATTGATTTGAAGTGTTTGCAGCACAGGAAACGACATATGGGGTGGTACACCCATCTTGTTACTCTCTCACTCTCTCTCTCTTTCTTTCTCACTCCCCCGCCACCCTCCCCTCTCTCTCTCTCTCTCTCTCTCTCTCTCTCTCTCTCTCTCTCTCTCTCTCTCGTCGATTTGTTTTTCTTCGCCACAAGTTTTTAATTTTAAAAAAATGTCTTTCTTATTTTCTCTTTGTGGATGGGATGGTAGGGCGAGGGGCTTGTTCCAACATTTTGTATGAGGGCATGGTGTAAACAAGCTGTTAGCTTATCCATTTTACCCTCCATAAAACATTCCTATTCGTATTCTCTGTTTCTCTCCTGCCTCCCTCTTCACCCCCCCCCCCCCTCTCTTTCTCTGTGCCTGCCTGTCAGTCTGTCTGTCTGTCTGTGAGTGTGTACGTGAGCGCAGTTGGATCCAGATGCGTTGTTTATTCCCAGTAAATTTGTTACGATTTTCTTCATCCTCCCTATAAATCCCTTCCCTCTGTCCTCCTTTATCGGGGCGTTTTTGAAAGGTTTCCCACCATGAAGCAATTAGAGTGACCGTCC
This sequence comes from Conus ventricosus, assembly GCA_018398815.1. Taxonomy (NCBI): domain Eukaryota; kingdom Metazoa; phylum Mollusca; class Gastropoda; order Neogastropoda; family Conidae; genus Conus; species Conus ventricosus. The sequence goes on along the minus strand of CM031600.1, from coordinate 8,913,829 downwards.
AGAAAAAAGACCGGGAGAATGATGGCATTCCACGGGGATAATAGATCAGAGACAAGCTGCCGGGAAATCTAAAGAACGCGTGGGGCAAGGGTGGAAGGAATGCAGACCGCCAAAACACGTGCGATGTGGAACATTGACACGGCGGGTACCGCGAGAGAGGCGAACGACCGAGGAGTCCGTGGTTTGAGCCTTGTGTGGGCTGGATGTGCCAGGTGTCCCTGGATGTACATGCATGCATCAAATGCATACACACGATGTTGTGCCTGGTGTCCCTGGATGTGCATCAAATACATACACACGATGTTGTGGCTGGTGTCCCGTAGCTCTGTTCTCTGACGCTGTTGTAAGTCACGTTCAGTGTGGTTATAGTCCTTGTACAACCTGATCACTGTGATGTTATGGTCCTTGTACAACCTGATCGCTGTGATGTTTTGGTCCTTGTACAACCTGATCGCTGTGATGTTATGGTCCTTGTACAACCTGATCGCTGTGATATTATAGTCCTTGTACAACCTGATCGCTGTGATGTTATAGCCCTTGAACAACCTGATCGCTGTGATGTTATAGTCCTTGTACAACCTGATCGCTGTGATGTTATGGTCCTTGTACAACCTGATCGCTGTGATGTTATGGTCCTTGTACAACCTGATCGCTGTGATGTTATGGTCCTTGTACAACCTGATCGCTGTGATGTTATGGTCCCTGTACAATCTGATCGCTGTGATGTTATGGTCCTTGTACAAATGATCGCTGTGATGTTATGGTCCCTGTACAATCTGATCGCTGTGATGTTATGGTCCCTGTACAATCTGATCGCTGTGATGTTATGGTCCTTGCACAACGTGATCGCTGTGACGTATCTAGACTACGAAGGAGAAAAAGATCTAAGAAAAAATCCTTATTATGTCTCTTGTCAGCATCCCTCTCACTTTTCTCTGCTACTCCTGATGTCCATGTTCTTGCTTTCCTTCTCTTTTTCTTTCTTCCATTTTTTCTTTGTTTCTTGTATTCTTTCTTTCGCATTTTTTTCTTCCTCTTCTTCTTCTTCTTCTTCTTCTTCTTCTTCTTCTTCTTCTTCTTCTTCTTCTCTGTTTCTGTCTGTCTCTCTGTCTGCCTGTCTGTCTGTCTGACTCTCTCTCTCTCTCTCTCTCTCTCTCTCTCTCTCTCTCTCTCTCTCTCTCTCTCCCTCTCTCTCTCTCCTCCCCTCCTCCCCCTCTTCCTCCCTTCTCCTCCTCTCTTCCCCTCCTCCTTCTCCTCCTCCTCCTACTCCTCTACATGCTCTGTATCCTTGATCAGGCAAGATTCCAAGTGGGAGAGCCAAACGAGGTTTGCACGCTCTGTATCCTTGTGATCAGGCAAGATTCCAAGTGGGAGAGCCAAACGAGGTCTGCACGCTCTGTATCCTTGATCAGGCAAGATTCCAAGTGGGAGAGCCAAACGAGGTTTGCACGCTCTGTATCCTTGATCAGGCAAGATTCCAAGTGGGAGAGCCAAACGAGGTCTGCACGCTCTGTATCCATGATCAGGCAAGATTCCAAGTGGGAGAGCCAAACGAGGTCTGCACGCTCTGTATCCTTGATCAGGCAAGATTCCAAGTGGGAGAGCCAAACGAGGTCTGCACGCTCTGTATCCTTGATCAGGCAAGATTCCAAGTGGGAGAGCCAAACGAGGTCTACGTGCTCTGTATCCTTGATTAGGCAAGATTCCAAGTGGGAGAGCCAAACGAGGTCTGCACGCTCTGTATCATTGATCAGGCAAGATTCCAAGTGGGAGAGCCAAACGAGGTCTGCAGCTTGTAACAGGAACTCGGCCAGTCCTCGCCGTCTCTCTGCTCTCAGGCACAGATCCGCCATGTTGGCTCGGCAAGGTCTGTGGAGTTTTCTCCCCTAGAATCTGAGAAGGGAGCGAAGACTGCAGGGCAGGAAGGGGAGTGTGCGGGTCAGTTTTCTGATAGACATTAGTCTGCACAGGGCACCTTCGGTCTGTGGAGATGAAGCAGGAGCTGGAGTCCCCTGAGCTGGGCGTGATGATGAAAATGTTGACGATGACGAAGACCTGATAATGGATGTGTCCGGATGCTGACTATGGTTATCGTTTTTTTCGCTGATCGACACTTTGCGCTTTCGTGTACAGACACACGCACGTACGCACGCAAGCATGCATACACACGGACGTACACACACACACACACACACACACACACACACACACACACACACACACACACACACACACACACGCATGCGTGCGCGCGAACATGCACACACACACACACACACACACACACACACACACACACACACACACACACAACACACACACACACACACACACAACAAGCCCTTCTACCCTCCTTTGTATCCCTACTCTACAGGGAGAGACAGACAGACAGACAGACAGACAGACAGGCAGGCAGGCAGGCAGGCAGGCAGGCAGGCAGGCGCAGATAGACAGACAGACAGAGAAAGGCAAGGGTTGAGGGAGAATCGATTTACATCTTCCAACACCAAGAACATGACTGTGATAGTCATTGCAATGATATTTGCATGAGCAATTGGGAAAATGAAGACCTCGGCTGCTCAAAGTTATTCGCCAGGGGCGTACTAGTTGACACAAATTGGCGGTGACGGAAAGAGTAGCCCCCAGTGTGTATTTTAATTTTGCTTAATCAACTATGCAGGATACAACTTTCTGTGGATCCACATCACAGATCTGCCCCAGATTGTCATGGAATTGTCCTTCCACCACGTTGCAACTTTCATCCAAATTTACATAAAATGTATTTTGAGATAATCCATCAAGGAAAGGCTAAAGAAAGCGTTGCTGATAGCAAATGCAATAGATGAATACACAACTATAAAATAGTAAAAGCCCTGTAGTCGTGTGAGTCTTCCATTCCCATCACAACACGTCCCTCATCCTTCCTTTCCAGAAAATCCTCACCCTCATATCTCCTCTCTCTCTCTCTCTCTCTCTCTCTCTCTCTCTCTCCTCTCTTCTCTCTCTCTCTCTCTGTTCTCTCTCTCTCTCTCTCTCATGGAAGACGTTCAGGGGGGATAATTTGCTTGTTACTTAAAAGTTAAATGGTCTTGTGTGCGTCTTATCAGACTGTGAGAGTCCTTGTCCAATTTTATTTTTGGTTGACGAAGATTTTCTCTGACATTATAACAATCTCACTGGTTTGTACGTACACTCCACCTGAAAATGCACAGGGTAGCTTCCACAAATGCACAGGGTAGCTCCACAAATGCACAGGGGTAGTTCCACAAATGACTTCGAGAATGGCATGGACTAGAAGAAAAAGATGCACCTGAAAGTGCAAGAGGGTCCCAGAGAAGTGCTGTCTTCAACCGCCGAACAAACCAGCTGAGAGCAATCCTGCATCAGCCCTTGAAAACCTGCACTTTGTTAACATAGGGCGCAGGGATGCGTGGGGCAGATGCCCACGGGCAGATATATGCCACTGTGTAATGGCCACTGGATGTGACACGACAAAACCTGCAGGGGAGCATTCCCATAGGTGCACCAGCCCGTGTTTCGTGACTGCAGAGCCCACCAGCGAAAACGTCACTGCCGTGTGCATCCTGCAGCCTTACTCGATACTGTTCCTCTGACAGGTGAAACGCTGTGATTTTTGGAGTACTCGGATGATAATACCCAGTATACCTAAACTGATGTAAGTGCGTTAAATGTTGGATGAAACTAGCTAGAGTAGATGTACGATAGGTTGCCTTTTAAAAGGGCACAGAATGTTCTTATTCTGAGATAATTATTAATCAGAAGGCATGGGCTTCCAATGTACAGCAGCGTTTTAATTCTTATGGACTTCAAAATTATGCAGTATAGATTTGTTTAAGACTAATCATGAGTTAGAACCACATATCAATGTATAAAAATGAATCGACATGCTGTGAGCACATTGACTTAGTTTGAATTCAGTGTTTCTGATATTGCGTGTCCGCGTTTCAGATATTACAGCTATGCCGAATTTAATTTAAGCAACTGCTTATAGCCCAGCCGAATTTGAATTGACATGCCGTTTGTGTGGCTTAACTAAGTAAGATGAAACTAATTTTATGTCGCGGTTCTGTAATGTCTCAGCCAAGTATGTCATCGACTTGTGATTAGCTATGGTTATTTGTCGCAAGAAAACCATCATCTGCTATCTGGTATATGTATCTTTACGGAGCTACCAAATGAGTAATCGTGTTCTTTCAGTTCATGCGTGCCCTTCTTGTAACCTCCATCAACCACGTATAGCTGGAGTTAGCTGTGTTTATTTGACGACTACACTTCAAGTCAGCATTGCATAGTGTGAATGCACACCTTGGTATGGAGCCATGTAGCCTTAAACGAATAAACATCGTGTTGATGGCTCTCTCTACTCGTTCTGACATTACTCGTCTCTCTCGCAGACAAACACACTAACAATCCACACCCTTCGCAAGTACTACACACATTTCTACACACAACACAAACACACCACAAAGTCACCAGGAAGAGCAGTGTTCACGTATCAGTAGTAGGAGCGATGTGGTGTGGGTGTGTCTGAGTTGACAGAGGCCTTTAACCGACCCTCGCCCGAACAAAAAAGCTTCTAATCGTGAATGTGATTCCATTCTTAGATAACTCGGCCAAGTGTGTGTTTTGTAGATGTATAAAACGTCATGTTTTTGAACAGCAGTGGAAACTTTGATACCTTATGAAAAGATGCTACAAGGAGAAATCCGTTGAAGGCATGGGTGTGTAGTGCTCTGTGTGTGATGTGTGTTTACACGGCCGCTGTTCAAACCGCAACGCAACCGCCTACGAAAAAAAGGCTCTCTGCGTTGATGTTCAGGTCGATTCTGCACGGCCGTGACGATGAGAGGTAGTGCCTCCTGCGTTGAGTGGTTCAGGCGTGTTATTCTGGCACCGGCCGTGACGATGAGAGGTAGTGCCTCCTGCGTTGAGTGGTTCAGGCGTGTTATTCTGGCACCGGCCGTGACGATGAGAGGTAGTGCCTCCTGCGTTGAGTGGTTCAGGCGTGTTATTCTGGCACCGGCCGTGACGATGAGAGGTAGTGCCTCCTGCGTTGAGTGGTTCAGGCGTGTTATTCTGGCACCGGCCGTGACGATGAGAGGTAGTGCCTCCTGCGTTGAGTGGTTCAGGCGTGTTATTCTGGCACCGGCCGTGACGATGAGAGGTAGTGCCTCCTGCGTTGAGTGGTTCAGGCGTGTTATTCTGGCACCGGCCGTGACGATGAGAGGTAGTGCCTCCTGCGTTGAGTGGTTCAGGCGTGTTATTCTGGCACCGGCCGTGACGATGAGAGGTAGTGCCTCCTGCGTTGAGTGGTTCAGGCGTGTTATTCTGCACCGGCCGTGACGATGAGAGGTAGTGCCTCCTGCGTTGAGTGGTTCAGGCGTGTTATTCTGGCACCGGCCGTGACGATGAGAGGTAGTGCCTCCTGCGTTGAGTGGTTCAGGCGTGTTATTCTGACACCGGCCGTGACGATGAGAGGTAGTGCCCTAGTGTGTTCAGGCGTGTTATTCTGGCACCGGCCGTGACGAGAGAGGTAGTGCCTAGTGGTTCAGGCGTGTTATTCTGGCACCGGCCGTGACGATGAGAGGTAGTGCCTAGTGGTTCAGGCGTGTTATTCTGGCACCGGCCGTGACGATGAGAGGTAGTGCCTAGTGGTTCAGGCGTGTTATTCTGGCACCGGCCGTGACGATGAGAGGTAGTGCCTAGTGGTTCAGGCGTGTTATTCTGGCACCGGCAGTGACGGACAATAAAGGGGGTGGTATACAGGTCTGAGTGGCCCCTGCGAGCTGGTGACAAGTGTCTGTGTCTTGTGTTTGTCTGTCTGTCTGTCTGCAGTTTAAGTTCACTTTCATTCAAGCGCAGCTAACCACACTGGGTCCTCTCAGGGCGCTCATCTTGCAGAGAAAACGGGACAGCCGGTATGAAGAAGCTGTGTTGTCTGTTGGACTGATAGTTGTAAGCCAGTTTGTGGGTTAAATGATACGGATGACTCGTTACAGATCGATAGTTGAATGTGTTCAACATTGTAGATCGTGCGTGAGAATGTGAACAGTGAGGACATCAACTGTTAACAAGCTTTCGATTGGATAAGCGGTTTTTTTTTTTTTTTTTTTTTTTTTTTTAAGCAACCGTGTGTGGAGATGGGGATCATCTTTGTTCAGGGTGGTGCCGGTGGTGTTCACAGCCATGCCATAATCTAGCTGCATCATGGGACGGCTTTTCATTTCATTCTTCTTAGTTTCTGTTGATAGGCCGCCGTGATCATGGAGATCGACATGCCAATGGTTCTTCGGCTTCGTGGAACTTAATTTTAATCTTCCAGCCGTTTATGTTTTGGTCCTGCATGTGTTCCTGAACTAAACAGTTTTAAGATAATAACGGTCCAGAAGTTCTCGGAACAAGCCACGAAGGGAATGTGAACACTATCCAACGTCATTAAATGAGTATAACGTTTGTTATCAGTGTACTTCGTGCTTCGATATTCAGTTTTACAGCCAGTTTTCCCACATTCCAGCGCAGCTGACGACCTGACGACTGAACCGAGTGACGTTTTTCAGTTTGCTAGTCTGGAAAACATTGGGGCATTTACCTTCCATATTTCAGTGTTACGTTTAGCGTGTCATTATTTTTGCTGGTGCGATTGTATGCAACAAATATGTTTTTGTATGTAGTAGATATACGAGTATGCAGATTATAAACATAACTTTAACGTAAAATAGTTTTACATGTGAGCCTGTATGTGAGTATGACTGTATCTTGTTCAACATTTTTGAAAAGAAGCTATATGAGCTTGAGGAGCGAATCACACACACACGCACGCACGCACGCTCGCTCGCACGCACGCACGCACGCACGCACGCGCGCACACACACACACACACACACACACACACACACACACACACACACACACACACACACACACACACACACACACACACACACACGCACACGCACCACACACACACACACACACACACTGAGCGTGTGTGTGTGTGTCTTCACGCAACATCGTACAGAGGGAAGAAAAAACATAACACGCAAAAAAGAGTTTGAAAGCAGTTTATTCAACTAATAGAAATACCTAGTGGTAAACAAAGTCACCAATGAAATACTGAAAGGACGTGACACGGCAAGCCTACGTGACAATGTGTGTTGTGATAACTGACGAACCTGGTTTTAAAACTTTAATTATTGGCTGATTTAAAGAAAACAATACTGACTGCTTTTGAATTTTAAATATTGTTCACTTTGAAACTTTCAGTATCGAGTGCTGTTGACCTTGACTGTTGTGGAAGCATCTGTTTCAAACACTGACTGTCATGAACAAACCGGCTTTTTAAAAAGTCAGTGTTAAATGAAAGCCAGTAGTTCAGCATTTAATGTTGTGAATGAACCTACCATGCCATGGAATGCTTTTTTTTTCAATTTCTGTTCCCAGAAGTAATTCTATCGTTTGTTGTTGTTGATTGGTAGTGTAATTGTATTCAGTGGGTGGCAAGTAGGTATCAAAAGTTACTATC
>CM031600.1:8898786-8901286 GCA_018398815.1 Conus ventricosus | reverse complement strand
GTGTGTGTGTGTGTGTGTGTGTGTGTGTGTGTGTGTGTGCGAGAGAGAGTCTTTACTTGCTAACTTTGCTTACAGAATCTTAAGATTACATGCTCATTTCCATTCGAGAGCAAGAAAGTCAGTTTTTAACTTTGAAGAGCGTGAATAACATTTCAGAGATATTAATTGTGTGTGCATTTTGGTTTCAGTTGCACATGCGAAGCATGGACGAAAATCGACACGATCCACACTAATGTTATCCAAAGCAGAGATAATGCGAGCGCAAAGAGAACACACAAGTTTTAAATCTCGAAAAGTATTGTGCGGGCGATAATGCATTTAACCAGGCAGAAATATGGGCATCATGACACCGATTGTACGCTGCACAAACATAAAAAAAAAGATGTGCGTGATTCCAGTGCAGAATACCATCCTTGCCTACAATTGATTAAAGATTGTTTCATTTGAGCAGTAAACGCTTTAAACATCTTATATAGCCTCAGCTTTCCACACGAATCAAAACCAAAGATGATTTGCATTCCCACATACTCATGTGGAATGATTTTGTGTCTGTTAGTAGGAAGCATGGACTGTTTTCTTCATTCTTTATTTCCTTTTTTCTTTTACATTTGGAATCACCGAAAGTGATATTTTGTCAGAAAGAGAGACTGAGAGCGAGAGAGTCAGTCAGTCCGTCAGCCAGGGAGCCGTGTCTTTGGCACCCTCTCTGGGAGAGTCAGTCAGTCCGTCAGCCAGGGAGCCGTGTCTTTGGCACCCTCTCTGGGATCGTATTCTCCTTTGTTTCTGTCATTCGGCAAACGTTTTCAAACTCTCAATACAGGCAAGGACACAGTACATATCTGGATGTCATGGACACATCAGCTCAATACAGGCAAGGGACACAGTACATATCTGGATGTCATGGACACATCAGCCTTATCGTTCAAAGCTCTCAATACAGGCAAGGGACACAGTACATATCTGGATGTCATGGACACATCAGCCTTATCGTTCAAAACTCTCAATACAGGCAAGGGACACAGTACATATCTGGATGTCATGGACACATCAGCCTTATCGTTCAAAACTCTCAATACAGGCAAGGGACACAGTACATATCTGGATGTCATGGACACATCAGCCTTATCGTTCAAAACTCTCAATACAGGCAAGGGACACAGTACATATCTGGATGTCATGGACACATCAGCCTTATCGTTCAAAACTCTCAATACAGGCAAGGGACACAGTACATATCTGGATGTCATGGACACATCAGCCTTATCGTTCAAAACTCTCAATACAGGCAAGGGACACAGTACATATCTGGATGTCATGGACACATCAGCCTTATCGTTCAAAACTCTCAATACAGGCAAGGGACACAGTACATATCTGGATGTCATGGACACATCAGCCTTATCGTTCAAAACCTAAGCGTGAGTCAGATAAGAGAAAACATCGAGGTAAATTTCAAGATCTCATAAGCAAAAATGTGTCTGGAATTATCGAGGACATTATCCACTTGCCTTTGAGTATTGATGCATTCGGACACGCCTGTGTATGTCCTGGACTATTTGTGTTAATGAGTGAACGCATTCGCGCATGTTTTGTGTCATACCATGCAGAGAAAAGACTACGGAAGAAGACACAATAACTTGCGCCGTCGATCGTTAACGTCGATTCATTGAATGTACACGAGGGCTGTCCTAATGCACAGTGACACGAGGTCTGTCCTTATGCGCAGTGACAGAGGTCTGTCCTTATGCACAGTGACAGAGGTCTGTCCTTATGCACAGTGACAGAGGTCTGTCCTTATGCACAGTGACACGAGGTCTGTCCTAATGCACAGTGACACGAGGTCTGTCCTTATGCACAGTGACAGAGGTCTGTCCTTATGCACAGTGACACGAGGTCTGTCCTTATGCACAGTGACAGAGGTCTGTCCTTATGCACAGTGACACGAGGTCTGTCCTTATGCACAGTGACACGAGGTCTGTCCTTATGCACAGCGACAGAGGTCTGTCCTTATGCACAGTGACAGAGGTCTGTCCTTATGCACAGTGACAGAGTTCTGTCCTTATGCACAGTGACAGAGGTCTGTCCTAATGCACAGTGACACGAGGTCTGTCCTTATGCACAGTGACACGAGGTCTGTCCTTATGCACAGTGACAGAGTTCTGTCCTTATGCACAGCGACAGAGTTTTTGTCCTTATGCACAGTGACAGAGGTCTGTCCTAATGCACAGTGACACGAGGTCTGTCCTTATGCACAGTGACACGAGGTCTGTCCTTATGCACAGTGACACGAGGTCTGTCCTTATGCACAGTGACAGAGGTCTGTCCTTATGCACAGTGACAGAGGTCTGTCCTAATGCACAGTGACACGAGGTCTGTCCTTATGCACAGTGACACGAGGTCTGTCCTTATGCACAGTGACACGAGGTCTGTCCTTATGCACAGTGACAGAGGTCTGTCCTTATGCACAGTGACAGAGGTCTGTCCTTATGCACAGTGACAC
>CM031600.1:8891286-8893786 GCA_018398815.1 Conus ventricosus | reverse complement strand
TCTGCCGCCAAGCACCTCTTTAGGTAGTTATTGAGGAACTCCAAGTGACCTGGATCTGAACGTGAGAGGGCGGCGAAGAACTGCATGGAATGTTAGACTAAACGAAAAGTGTGGCGGTCGGGGTGGGAGAAGGGATAGTTTACAGGGTTGCGCGGTTCTGCCATCTCATTCCCCTTCCAGCTTATCCCCTGGCTCCTGCATTCCATAAAAAAAAGAAAGGGACAAAGGTTAGAATAGCCATACTGACAAACAGGTAGTTAGGCCGGCAGGCTGGCAGGCGCAGTATCAGACGATGACTGATAGGTTTGTATATGGCGCACACGCAGTGTTGCAGTCCTGTCTGGCCGATTCACTGGACCTCTCATTTTGCCTTGAAACTAGATTAGTTGAAAGACCAGTCCTGTATTTTAGTGTTATTCATGTTTGTTGTTTGACAAAACACATATCATCACACAGGAACAGTGCCCACGATCACATTACATTGAACTATATGTACACATACACATACAAAACACGTTTGTAAATCGATGCTCTCTCTCTCTCCTGCCTCTCTCCCTCCCTCCCTCTCTCTCTCTCTCTCTCTCTCTCTCTCTCTCTCTCTCTCTCTCTCTTTCTATCTCTCTCTCTCTCTCTCTCTCTCTTCACACACATACACACACGTGCACGGACACACATACATTTACTAATGCATGCATGCGCATATATCATGCACTCGCGTACAAACACAACCCTATACACACACATATACGCATACCATGCATGCTCGCACAAATACACACACATGCGTGCGCGCACGCACACACACATTATATATATATATATATATATATATATATATATATATATATATAATATATATATATATATATATATATATATATATATATATACACGCGCGCGCGCGTGTGCACTATCTATCTATCTGTCTATTGGTCTGTCTGTCCGTCCATCCGTCTGTCTGTATAATGCAAGCTGCCCATCGTCGTTTGTCCGTCCGTCCGTTCATCCGTCTATCTGTCTGTCTGTATACTGTAAGCTGTCCCCTCAAGGCTCTAATGTTCTGATTGATTTGTCTTTTGTTTTTAATTGCCTGTCACTGATGGTCAACAATATCTCTATCTCTGTCTGTCTCTCTCTCTCTCTCTCTCTCTCTCTCTCTCTCTCTCTCTCTCTCTCTCTCTCTCTCTCTGAATTCAGAAAGGAATATGGCGGGGGGTGGGGGGGGGGTGGGAGTGTTGTTACATGCTAACACGAGAATGTCTACATGAAGCCACCGCCCCAATTCATTCATATATGTAAAGTAACATATGCAACGTATGCACTCACGTGCGTTATCTTATCTTCGTATTTACAGTTTTGTCCATGTCATACAAAACTAAAGTTTTAAAATTAAATAGTGTGTGCTTTCAGACTGCAGGTAGGGGGAGAGAAGAACTGGGTGGTGGGGAGTTGAAAGGGACAAAAAAAAAAGAAAAAAAAAGAGAAAGCGAAGAAAACGGATGTGAACGCTGACAGATAGGGAGAACGAACCTGAAGCAAGAATCACATAAAAGGAGGAGAGAAAAAGGAACTGAATCGAAAACAAAGCAAAGCAAGAAGGAGTAGAGAAATGAATTGGGTTAAACAAAGAAAAGATCACGAAAGGTGTAAGAATGAGGGAGGGGCAGACAATGATTAAAGGAGAGAGAGAGAGAGAGAGAGAGAGAGAGAGAGAGGAGAGAGGAGAAGCTAACACAAGATCGTGTTCAACGCATATTTCTACGTTGGTAGTGAGACGTCGATCTTGCCTTTTTCTCGGTTAGAAGATACGCACCGCCTACTTGTAAACAGCCGCTGAAGTGTCTTTACTTGAACTTCACGGGTTGAACTCTACACCTTGTCGTCTGAACGCTTGTTGTGGATTTGGTATTATCATGCAGTACAAATCAGGGGACTTTAAACTGGCATAGCTTATGTGTAGTTAAAAAAAAAAATTTGAAAGGGTGTAAAATTCGGAAATACCTTTCGTTTGGAATGTAAGAATTTACCATCATCCGAAGGCTCTACCACACCACCTCTCACCTCTCCCTCCTAAAGGCAGTACCACCACGCCGATTATGCCATCCATACCATACACAACCACACCGAGATGTTTTCTGTTGCACTGTTAGCGCTGAGAGTCTGCAGGGAGCAGTGACAACCAGAACGCCATAGTGCAACCAGCTGGAGTAGACGCTGTACTGCCGCTGAGTCATTTTGGTTGTGCTGAGTTGCGCTTTTTGCAGATTTCACATAAGCAGGACATCACAAACTATGCCCCTTCTTACGTCTCGCAACAACAAAAATTGCTCGTTGCAGAGACCTCATGAGTGAACGTTCCCTTGAGGACGCCACCCGTCCATCCAGTGTCAGTCAGTCATGAACTTGCATTTACGGTAACATTGAACCGGCTTCCAACTGCATGGACGTTGAGAGCCCGACACCACGCAGCCAGATTTCAGCGTTCATGAGACATGTGGTT
>CM031600.1:8870951-8891186 GCA_018398815.1 Conus ventricosus | reverse complement strand
AGGTCAAATGTACTTACGTTACCACATATCTTCATCGTCTGATGAATCATCACCCCCGACATATATGATCTTGCTCACAACGTTGGAACAACTTTCTCCTCTACACTCCCCACATCCAGATGTGCACACAAGTCCGTGTTTCCGGCAGGAACACCTTGCTGTCCGGCACTCTGTCTTGCAGTTGCAATGGATGACATGGAGCAATTCATCAGGAGCAGCAGCAATGTCCGTGAGGACGGGAACCATCATACCATGTATGATTTCCCATCCCCAGTCACTTGGATTCAAATGACATCGTTCTTGTTTCAAGTTCATCCATTCCTGCACCTGAAAATAAGTTCTCATTGAATGGAACTTGGCAGCAGCTGAAGTAGGTGGGAGTTTGCAGGGCTGAAAGGATGAACTGCAAGTGGAGACTTTCTGCATATATTTGACGTACCGAAGACTGTTCAACGAATCATTCTGCTTGCCCCCATACAAGTCAACGAAAGCTTTTTCGCCTGCATCAGTAACATTTTGTTTTGCATCTCCATATGGAGTAGCCGTAAACACAAGCGCTTGTTGTCGGAAAAATGCCGATTCCATCACTTTCTTGAGAGGCAGGGATTTTCCGATCGAATAGATACTGCTGATTGTATCACAGCCTCCAAAAGCGTGTGCAAACAGGATCTCCCTGCATATTTCAGTGCCAAGCACGTTCTTGGTAGCACTGATGTTCCATATTTTTGCTGTTGACTTCGCAGTGGAAGATCTCGCTGAAGTGAAGAACACAGAACAGAGATCTGGAGTGAAATGAAACAGTAGGAGAATTAGCAAATCAGTGTCTTCACCAATGACGACAACGTCTCCGTTTTTGGCCTTGTCCAGTGCTGTCTGCACGATAAGACAGTCTGCATCTGCAGTTGCATGCATTGTGGTCACTCCATGCTGAGACATGCAACAACTCATGAGATTGATGAACCGTTGTTTGTTATTGGGATTTGCAAGGAACCGATCTTTGGGCTCACAGAGCAGCATGTCGCCATCAAAAGAAATGTCACATGCTACACTGCTTCTACTTGCTCTTCGAAAATGGGCAACGTCCTTTGTGGATGGTCCATTGACGTACCATCGAAAACCACAGTCCCACTGCCAAACGTCCTTATAACAAAATCTGTGTAATTCTGGGCGAGCTGTTTGTAGGTGGAACCACGAGACCATGTCAGAAGATGCAGAAGAAAACCCCCGTCAATCACATAGCAGACGTCCTTTGGGGGTTCAGCATTGACCTGCTTTGTTGTTGTCCAGATGTAATTTGAGAGTGAAGCTTTGTTTGCTTGTCTAGGAAGAGCATCTGAATCAAAAAGAGCAGTTGGAATGCTGCTCATCTCAAAAGCAAATGCTTCTTCAAGGAGATCCGGTGAGTTTTCGACAACTTTCACCAGTCTTTGGAACAGCAGCATGGAGTCAACATGGGTTATGTCTTCGGTCACTTTGGATGACTTGCGTTTCATGATCATTGTGACAGCTTGATCTTTCTTTTTGAAAATAACTTCTGAAACGTTCTTCCCAACCATGCTGCTCAAAATCTCATTTCCAATGTTTTCTGCTTGGTCAACATTGACAGTGATATCAGCTTCTCGTCCACTACAAATAAATCTCAGGGCAGCATCTCCAGAGAAAGGATTTCTGTCACGTAAGTATTTCAAGATGATATGTATGTCCTTCCGGTCGCGTTCCTGCCTTGCTTTGCCCACATCTTTGTGCTGCGCATGTTGTTCACATGAATGGGGAATGAAACACGTGTGACAGACTGCATTGCCTCATGGATTTCTGCACATGCAGGCATACACAACAGCCACATGAGTCTTTCTTCCTCCCCAATTCCCGTGCCACGCGTCAGACCACCATTGCTTTTCAAAGAGCGCATGAGAATTTGCTCAATGGCAAGGTCAGTTGAAATTCCACCCCAGAAACGATCACTTCGCCACACGACGTGATGGCCTTTGCTGAAGAATTCATAGACAGCTGGATGACTGATGTGGAGATCAAGCATTTGCTGTAGGTACAGCCAGCCAGACTTTGTGTAATTGTTATGTCCTGCAGCAGCAAGGAAAGGCAACATGTCATGTATAGATTGCAAATGGAGCCTGAAATTGCCAGTTCTTTCTGCTTTCATTGATTTTCGCATGTTTGTCTATCATTTTCATGTACTGCAACCACATAGCCGCTGTTCTTTTGTTGGCTAGATGTTCCTTATGTTGTTCTAGCTTGTCAGATATCACAGCAAAGACTTCATGATTAGCAGCTTCTCCAGCAGTCATGCAACCCTTCAGCAGATTGTCCAGAATGTTCTGCGCGGTGTTCAAAGTATCATCACCAAGGTCTTCATCTAAAAGCTCACAAAGTTCACTATTCTGGAGTGGTAGTCCTAAAACGTCAGTGAGAGATGCATGTGTTGACACAGACTCTTCTGATTCCTCCTTTTTGGCCTCTTCTTCATCAGGATGAAACAAAATTTGAGGTAGTTGAAAAGCATCCGCCGTCAACATGAACACCTTTGGAATCTGTAGTCCTGAACGGAAGTTGGTGTAGCAGATATTGTGATAGACTGTATCACTAGCGAAACAGTCCTGTACAAACTCAATTTTTGCTTGACTTTTTGTGCCCAAGGCTCACCTCTGTTTTCACATTTACACACGACTGTTTGCTGAAACTGCATAGTCCTGACAGGCACAAGCGTGCCTCTCCCTTTACTCAAACGTTTCTCGCCTTTGTCACAGAACAAACAAAGAGGTAGCGAATCCAATTCATCACTAGTCCTTGACTGTCGTCGTTTCCGAAGAGAAGGTCCATTCTTCTTTTCCTTCAGCTTTGCTTGTATAACTTTCTTGTTTATGTACGAGTCTCGACAACTTCTGTGCACTAAGTCGCCTGCTTCAGCGTGTATGGTATCTTGCAGATCCTTACTTACATTGTTTATGGTATTGCTGCCTTTCTCTCCCAGCGTCACCTTCTCTGCTGAAGTCTCTTCAATTCTTTGATGGCAGATTATACACGCATGAGGTGGGAACACCTGAGAGCAAACCGGCATAAACATCGCGTTCTAATATTTGTAAGATACAGCTACAACTGATGAAGAATATGCAATACAGTGTGTTAAGCTAAAACAGAAAATTCGGAATCGTAACACTAAGTAATGGCAATAAAACAGTGTAACATCAACTGTTAAATTACACAACGTTAACTAATCAAGCACTTTACAACACATGCTTTCACATGACTTTTTTTTTTTAACACAAGTGTAATACCGGCACCAGAACAACATTTATAGTAAGGAATAACTAGTCATATAAAAGAATAAAGAATAAATACAATATTTACAAAAAAACGACATCAAATTATTCCATTTTCCTGGCCTTTCGCGAAGCTACACGCACAACAAACCATGTTTACAGCTGACCAAATTTCACGAGGAACGGATGATGCAGCGGCCTGAATGTGCAGCGGCAACTTTCCGCCAGCCGCTGACTGTGGAATTTGTGTTGGTCTTCGCTCTCTGTCGCTGTCAATTATTCTTTTTCACCGACGTTGGTGAGAATTTCTTATTTCTCATCTCATCATCGAATATTGACAAGAAACATGACCTGGAAAACCTGTAATGATTTGATTTGTAATCGACCTCATGAATATTCATGAGTTTTCCTTTTCGATGCGTTTATACCGGCGAACTGACAGAATAAGCGATGTGGACAGGGGTCAAGGCTTGCTATTAATATCAAGCACTATTAACAAACATAACAAACACACAAATAACTGGCAATAGAAAAAAAATGTATTCTAACGATTCTTACCTCACTAAAATGTTCAGATGTGCTGGGGAAAGAAGGTTTGCTCTCAGCAGCAGCAGCCGACATCGTGCTTGATGAACGGTGAGCACTGGGGCACGCGTGAAAAATGTCTCTCAGTTTTTGTTGACTTTCAAATGCATTTTTTTGCTACAAGGCATGGTGATATTTTGGTAGACTTTGTCGTGTGTGTGTGTTTGTTGCCTCAAATGTCAGTTGCGATCGGAATAAATTTTAAAGCAATTAGTTTACACACGATTTAAAATCTTATGGACTACGAGTGTCAGCTCCACCTCTGACCGATTCCCTCCGCTCCGTCTTTCAAGAATCTCCTATCTGGAAGACGGTCAGCCCGTCCGTCTGTCTGTCTGTCTCATATGAAAATAGAGCTTACCCCCCCCCCCCCACTCCCCACACACACACACACATTTAGTCCTTTTCTGTATCACGCCTTTAAGAGCAGAGACGTATTATGCTCTTCGCACAGTTTAATTTTGTATGGATGCTTAGGGAAACTATACTGCGCATTTTCTTGTTTGGAAAAGTTTGAATATATCACACTTCCATGGCCTGTATATATATATATGAATACACCATTCTCATTTTCATTTAGTCTCTCTCTCTCTCTCCCCTCCCTCCCTCCCTCCCTCCCCACCCACCCATCCGAATCAGAATCTGCTGTTCTCGTTGGGAAAATTAGAGACTAAGTCTGAACCCATTACTCACTTAAATCAACAACAACGAAGAAGTCTGAACCATTACTCACTTAAATCAACAACAACGAAGAAGTCTGAACCCATTACTCACTTAAATCAACAACAACGAAGAAGAAGAAGAACAAATAACATGTAATAAAACTGGTAAAACATGAAAAAGGTGTTGAGGAGGGGGGGGGGGGGGGGGGGGGGGAGGAGGCCAGGTGTATAATAATAGCGTGTACATAACAGGTGTCGGTGGTGCTGTTCGTCTGCCAGATTGCGGGGACACCATGCGCGCGGCTCGCATTCCATTGCTGTGAATGGCGCCAGTCCGCAAGTCCGTGCCAGCAACTCCCCCCCACAGCACGGCTTCAAGTCGTCCGATATATATATATATATATATTATATATATTTGTGTGTGTGTTAGAGAGAGGCAGTGTGCGTGTGCGTGCGTGCGTGCGTGCGTGCGCGCGCGCGCGCGCCAGCATGTGGTCAAGCGTGTGCACCCGCAAATGTATGTTAAAGTGTTTTGTACGCTGGCATGCGTGTACCGCAAGACTGTTTTGAGACAAATCGGTCCACAATGCACTTGTCCAAACAATTATTCTCTAAGCTACCCTACAACTCTCTCTCTCTCTCTCTCTGGTGATACCCCCTCAGCTCTTCCTCTTTACCCCTCCCGCCTCCCCCCCCCCCCCCCCCTCAGTCCAAGTGGTGGTGTTCTAATTATAAACCAGGATTTGGGGAGAAAAGGGGGGGAGGGGGGGGGGGGGGCGGAGAGGAGGAGACATTAACCAGGTGCGCTCGACAAGCAATCCCCCTTAAACCCTGTACTCTCTCTCCCTCCGTCCCTCCCCCCCCCCCCCCCCCCCCCCCCCCCCCCCCCCCCCCCCCCCCCCCCCCCCGGCTCCTCTTCCATCCCCTTCTCCAGTTTTCGCCCTTTGGCGTCGACGTTGCAGTGGGCATACACGCCTGGTTAGCTCCTGTGGTCAATAAGCAACGACAAGGCGCTTAGCTGCTTTGACTCTCGCCTCTCTCTCTCTCTCTTTATTAGAAATCGAGTGGGTTAACCAAAAAGGGGGAGAGAGAGAGAGAGAGAGAGAGAGAGTCAGTGACAGATTCCCTGATGTTTACATTCTTCCGCATCGCGGATCACAAGTAAACCAACAAAACAGTGATCCGCCTCAACGTACTTGTGTCTTTGGACTCTTGAGGCTTCTCATAACAGTTGACGCTCGACGCCAGCAATCAGAGCAGCGCTCAATGAACCAAGGGACACTACTCTTCTTTCCGGCGGTGGTAAAGCAGAAGTGTGCCGAAACCCGGACAAGTTCCATCACACCATTCAATGACGAAGGACAAGTCCTGGCTCCTATCATCCGGGCCACACTTCCCTTGAAAGGGACACGCGTGACCAAGGTGGAAAAAAAAACAAACTCTGCTGCCTGTTAGCGAGTGCACTGTGAAATGGAAGGCAAGCATTAGTCCGGTCTCCTGGAGAGCTCACGACTCACGCAGCGAACATCAAGAACTGCAATGTATTTCAGAATGTTGCTGACGTCCTCTCTTGATTCTGACGTTTACGGCCCGTCCGCGATGGCACCTAGGCTGGTTAAAAAAAAATCTAACACGTGCGAGATTCAAACCACGAGCCCCCGAGATTCTAGCACAACTATATTATCCACAAAGCCAGCATTCCAAGACTAACTTTTTAAAGTAATCTGCCTTAAATTTGGGAAAATCCGTGCCAGACCGAGTTTACCCCTCCCCTCGCTACTCTCTCTCTTCCTCCGGCAAATGAGTGTAGTGTGCGTGGTGCCAGAGAAAGCGGCGGAGTTTCCCAGCTGGTGCAGCTAGTTGAAGCTGAAGGAGGGCCCCGCTCTTACCGCTGAGAATAAACGAGGGAATAAAACAGGGTCGTGTTCTTTCTCAGCTGACAGCACGAAGAGCAGGGGCACGGGGAGTGGAAAATAATACACGCAGAAGACAGACACACAAACTGCCCGGATGATCTCTTTGCTAACGCTCTCTCCCGCCTGGGGAAGCGTTACAACCCTCCCCGCCGTTTCTCGAGATTGATCACGTCTCCGTACACCTTCGGTCTGGAAAACTGGTCCTCGACGTCTTGTTCTGTCTCTGTTCTTCTCCTCCGCTAACCTCCCCACAGGGCGCCACACAGAAGAACAATTCCCCTTCTGCCTCTGACGTTCCTCTCTGCGGCTGACGGCCACGTAATCTAGTACGACCTACCGCATGTTGGAAGACAAGCCAACTACTTAGGGAAGGGGGCAAGGGTTTGGTGGTAGCGCCAGGTTCCACTTGGCCAAGACACGCCACTTGAACGACGGTTCAGTCCTCCTGCTAACAGGGCGTTAACGTCACCATTCATCGCGGATTTCCAGGGCGATTGAGCAGTGTCCTGGACCTGCACTGTGCTAGCTAACCTCAATCGTTTCATGGCCCGGGGGGTTAAAGCATGGTCCCGAGTCCGGCCGTTAGTTATCGAGGATTCCAGACCCTGATGCCGCCCCGGCGACGTTAAAAATGGGCAGTTTGGCTGTCCCTCTTAGAGAGAGAGAGAGAGAGGAGAGAGAGAGAGAGGAGAGAGAGAGAGAGAGAGAGAGTGTGTGTGTGTGTGTGTGTGTGCGTGTCAGTGTCAGTGTGTGTGTGTGTGTGTGTGTGTGTGTGTGTGTGTGTGTGTGTGTGTCAGTGTGTGTGTGTGTGTGTGTGTGTGTGTGTGTGTGTGTGTGTGTGTGTGTGTGTGTGTGTTGTCGATGAGGTGGTGTAAGCGTTGTGTCAGAAAGGGGTGAATGGGGGTGACGTTATCACCATCTCCTTCATCATCTACGGTTAGTGTGGACATTAAAACTATACATAATTGACCAACCTGAGCCCGCGGCAGCTGAAAACAGACATCTTCCGGGAGATTCACTCTCTCTCTCTCTCTCTCTCTCTCTCTCTCTCTCTCTCTCTGTCTCCATGTTTCCGTGTGTGTGTGTGTGTGTGTGTGTGTGTGTGTGTGTGTATGTGTGTGTGTGTGTGTGTGTGTGTGTGTGTGTGTGTGTCAGTGTGTGTGTGTGTGTGTGTGTGTGTGTGTGTGTGTGTGTGTGGGTGTGTGTGTGTGTGTTGTCGATGAGGTGGTGTAAGCGTTGTGTCAGAAAGGGGTGGATGGGGTTGACGTTATCACCATCTCCTTCATCATCTACGGTTAGTGTGGACATTAAAACTATACATAATGACCAACCTGAGCCCGCGGCAGCTGAAACAGACATCTTCGGGAGATTCACTCTCTCTCTCTCTCTCTCTCTCTCTCTCTCTCTCTCTCTCTCTCTGTCTCCATGTTTCCGTGTGTGTGTGTGTGTGTGTGTGTGTGTGTGTGTGTGTGTGTGTGTGTATGTGTGTGTGCGTGCGTGCGTGCGTGCGTGCGTGCGTGCGTGCGCGCACGCGCGTATTGTGTGTGCGTGCACGTACGTGCTTGTCTATGTATGTGTGAATTCATGAACGCACGCACGAGCGCTCGCGTGTGCAAGCACACATAGATTACCTCTGGGTGTATTTATGTATATATTCATGGAAGTATGTGCATGCTTCTATGTGTGTATGCATGCATGTATGTATGCGTGCATACATGCCTGCGAGTATTTTCATATGTTATGTACGTGTGCGAATGAATATGAGCGCGTTCGTGGGTTTCGGGAAGGGGAGGGAGAGAGAGAGATAGACAGAGGGACAGAGAGAGAGACAGACACAGAGAGATGCAGACGCGATGCGTCTACAGAGAGAGAGAGAGAGAGAGAGAGGAGAGAGAGAGAGAGAGAGGGAGAGGGAGAGGGAGAGGGACAGCGACAGACAGACAGAGGCAAGCAGAGACAGAAGAGCTGTATTTTAAAGTCAGCATTCCCCACCTAAAAAAAAAAAAAACAACAGTAGCCAAAACCAAACCAGACAAAACGAAACAAATCAAGTCCGCCAGTCATCAGATCAGCGGCCGACACCCCCACCACACCCGCTGTCAGCGCCACAGTCCACACTTGGCTGTGTCAGGCAGCGCAAGGACTGGACACCTCGGCCATCAGCACCCAGGGCAAGAACAGGAGCGGCAGCACGGACACAAGGGGGCGATGGAGAGAGAGAGAGAGAGAGAGAGAGAGAGAGAGAGGGGGGGGGGGAAGGGGGAAGGAAAAGAGAGAGGAGAGTAAGAAGAGGTGGAAAAGGGGAAAGGGGGAACCGAGAATCACCCCCACTCCCTCCCCGGAAGAACCGAGCGACCAATCCAAGGAAGAGGAGACGGGGAGGGATGGGAGGAGGGGGGGGGGGTCCGGGCCGGGGCCAGCACCCACTCGGCGATGACACGTGTGCTCATTTACAGCGAAACAGCTTACATGATGGATTGAGACAGATTGATGCCGCCGGACAAAGGCGCGCGCAGCAGCCCGGGCCGGTGTGGCGGGAGACGCGCTGTATTTACTGGCCAAGAAATAAAATAAACAACTCCGCTCCTCTTTGCACCCGGGAGACACCTTCCCCTGGCAGGTGACACCTTCCCACACGTGACTGCGTGGAGGCCCGGTGCATGAGGAGCGCTAAGCAGGCGTCAACAACACCCGACAGGTCAGCACGTCTCCCTCCCACTGCCCGCAGCAACCCATCTCCGGATGCAGCTATTCTTAGGAAGGGGGGGGGGGGGGGGGGGGAGGGAAGTTGGTAATGCCGGTGTCATCATTACAAAAGATGTGCTTTTGAATTCTGGTCCTCAAAGAAAACATTCATGTCGTTTGCATTGTGGACAAAGTGGACTGTGAAACGAAGAGGAGATGAATCATAGACCGAGTTCTTCACACTTTGTCTGGTTTTCGCGTCTCATTTTTTTGGGGGATTACGTATCTGTCGCGTTACGCAATTCCTCTTAATTCCGTAAACGCTCTCAGCGATGAGCTCCCGTAACAAGCGAAGAATATCTGTGGTACTTCCCGAGGAGCAGGGATCACTGTGGCTCTTTAAAGCAAGGTTCTGACGTTGCCGTGAACACCAATACCAGCACGGCCGCTGGTCAGCACACAGCAGACGCTCAACCGGCAAAGAGATTTGTCGTGATGTCCCCAACCCCAGCACGTGCGTGAGCCCCACGGCGATGGTCAGATGTAGCCCTGATAACGAGGCCTCGATGCTGACAGACACCTGCAGCTGCACATGCATGAAATGCTACATGCCTACACTCCTTCAACTCCACTGATGATGTGTGACTGAAAAGCCTTTCAGCTCAGCCCATGCCATACCTGCACTTCAATGCACTGACTGTCAGCGCATTTTGAATTCGTAAATACACGGCATATTTACTGTCGAGTCAGCGACAGCACACGCCATTTTGTCAAAGGAACGGAAGAGACGTAACCCTGCAAAACTTGACGTCCAGGAGAAGGTAACCCTAACGCCTTGAAGATTCTGGTGTTTCAAAACTCTCCTTTCTACAGCGCAAACAGGTTTTTAAATTGTATATATCTTGGGTGGCTTTACACACTAGACTGGTGGCTTTCAGTCTGTCAAATTGCGAAGCGCGTGGGAGGTCCTCTTTTAGACAAGTATGAAAGCCGACGTCTGTACCAGAGTCGCGGAACAGAACAGAACATCCGGCCCCTTGGGGGTCGAAACCCAAGTATATCACCGAGCAATCATGTTTGAGGCGCGTGGGGGGTTCTTCCGACAGCCAGCTCACCCTGCAAGGCGTTGGGCTGTAGTTAGGGAGGACATCATGACATTCGTAGGTCCCCTTACAGTGCGTCCGCTGTTCACATGCCCTGGCAGACACTCTTACAATCTGGGATCAGCAATCACTCTCCAGCGAGCTAAAACTCTGAGCTATCCTCTTCGCTTCTGTTTAGTTAGCTCCCTTCTTCATTAACTCCGCCTCGGTTCTGTTCCCTGTAGCCTGTCAAATGGTTTGGGACAAAACGGCCTGCCCAGGTCATGGGTCCGTGTCAGGCAAATTTGGAAAGCGCTGGACAAGTGTGAGGAGGGATACTTGGTGCCAGCCTTGGTTAACTTCGTCATTTCTCGGGTTTTCTATGTTTAGGATGCGGAGGATCGGTTTTGAAAGTCTTTGCCGTTTAACCATTCGTCGTATCTCAAGAAAACGCGCGCGCGCGCGCGTGTGTGTGTGTGTGTGTTATGCGTGGATTTTTACTATTTTTCGAACTCCATCCTAACAGACACACCAATATCTCCACACCCAGCCTCTAATATAGCAGCCAATCACAAACACGCCTGCACTAAACATACAGCAGCCAATCAGAAAGAAGCTTGCTTGATGTGCAATGAGTAAGGTAACAGCTGTGGTGGAAAATGAAACCAACTACATCACCTGGCGTCTGGGTGACCCCTTCAGGTGACGTAGGCAGGTGCCCCCTTGACCCGGGTGGGTCGCACACTTGTGGCTCCGGCCATAGCCCCATGTGTCATCCCGGCGAGTGGCTGTCCGCGTTCATGCCTGACCACAACATCAGCTAACCATGCAGGCAGGCCCCGGGGGGACCTGCTAAAACACGACCACCTCACCCAGCTCTAATGTACCTTTCGCCTATTAAGGCCGTTACCAAACTTTCGCTTTGCGATGCTACAACGCGCGCTGAGCACCGGCGGCAGAGCAGAAACGAGGTGTTTGACGGAAAAGGAAGCGCCTGTGTGTGTGTGTGTGTGTGTGTGTGTGTGTGTGTGTGTGGCGGGGGGATGGGGGTGGGGTGCTTGCGTGCGTGCGTGTGTTGCGGGAGGAGGGGGGTGCATGCGTCCGTCTGTGTGTAGAAAGAGAGGAGAGAGAGAGAGAGAGAGAGAGAGAGAGAGAGAGAGTGAGGAGAGGTGTGGCGGGGGGGGGGGGGGGGGGGGGGAGAATGTGTGTGTGTGTGCGTGCGTGTGTGTGTGTGCATGTGCCTTTATGTGCCTGTGTGTGTATGCGTGCGTGCGTGCGTGCGTGCATGTGTATGTGCGTGTGTGTGTGTGTGTGAATGCTCGCGCATGCGTGTGTGCGTGTACGTGGGCGCAACAGCCCCAGAAAAAGAAAAACGTAAAAAGAGAACCGTGGAGGAGGGGAAATGAATCCGTGTGGAATTTGAGGCCGGAGCTGATGAACCCTGTTTGTAGAAGAATGAACTCAGTGTTCGGAGATCGACTGTCCCTGCAGCTTGTTATGTACTATGGAAAGCCGGACAGAACAATCTCCGCACTCCGTCCCCCTCCCGCCCCTCCTCGCCCCCCCCCCCCCCCCCCCCCCTTTAAAAAAAAGCTCCACAGGCGATATGTGGACATTTGATTTTGAAGATCTGGCCCATGTCTCGGTGCGATGGTCTGCACTTTGTCTTGGGCACTACGGGAATGGAAAAAGCAGGAGGGAGGGGCACATACTAAGTCTGGCATCGCTGGACTAGGTAAAACAGGAAGTTATCACAGCGATCGGTGCGGAGGGAAGGGGGGGGGGGGGGGGGGAGGAGGCAAGACGATATCATGTTTATGCCAGATGTTCAAAGGTCTGCATCAAACAGAGCTAGATCAGGCACTAACAAGCTTCAGTCGGCGGGATTTCCTAACATAAGTAACCTCACGGCAGCCTGGTAGAGTGAGATACCTTCCTAAGAGCTGCTGAAGGCGAAGAACTAGAGGAGGAGAATGCCTGACCGAGGCATCTTGGAACAAGGGAAGAAGTAGTCTTGTGGAGCTCATGGACATGACGTAACACTTTCTGGGTCAACTCCAAAAAGCTGCACATCAGATCAGGGTTCAAGGCTGTTTTGTAAGAACATGAATGTTGCGCACTTACTGTTTTGCTGACGTCCTCTTGTCTTCTTAGAGAACACCAACACTCCAAGATGACGACTCCAGCCTTACCGCTATTTCCTTCCTATTCCTGCAACACACATGCCAAGTGATCAGTTCGTTTTTCTACACAACGATGGTGGTTTTTCTTCTTCACTGGCATCATTCACTCTTGGTTGGTAAAACTTTGCCCCAAAAGCAACAACAACAACAACAACAACAACAATAACGCACGGGATTCATGGACCACATATCCTAAATCACCTTGAAGTCGTGTTCCATCCAGCCAGACAAGACAATGAGCAGACACACACACACACACACACACACACACACACACACACACACACACACACCTACGCACGCACGCACACACACAAGGCTCGATCGAGAAAAGAAAGTATATCCTTTGCAATATAACTTAAACAGGACACTGAACATTTCGTCACCGTGTACGACGCACCATCTATATTTTGCCAACATCACACGCTCTTCCCCTCTACCCATTAACCCTTCCGCCCCCACTCTTTTTTCCTCACCCAACTATGACCTAAATACAGCGTGTTTTTTCTTGGCCGCAATATGTTTTTATCGGCTAAATCGTTACCAAAGACACATACGCGCGCGCGCGCACACACACACACACACACACACACACACACAGAGAGAGAGAGAGAGAGAGAGAGAGAGAGAGAGAGAGAGAGAGAGAGAGAGAGAGAGGAGAGGGGGGGCATTTTGCCAGTTGCAATATCTGACCAGCTCAGCTCCGCCTGCATGGCATTCTACAACCCCCTGCGTTCACACACCGCCCAGTCTCTATCCATCGCGTCCCATCACCGTGCCCCCCCCCCCCCCCCCCACTTCCCCTGCCCCCGCGGAGCACCAGCGCTATAACACAGGGGGGAGCAATCATTACCTACTTACTCAAATCAATGTTGACCCTCCCAGCGCTCGTTACCGGCTGAAGGTCTGGACACTCCCACCTCGTGCCACACATACCGGCCGGCGTCAGACCGTGGGTCCGATTCCAGCTACTGCTCCCCCTCCGCCCCTCTGTGGCAAGACCTGACCCTCCCTTCACACTGGGGGAAGGGGAGCTTTTCCAACTGGCCAGACAAGGCTTGCACGTCATTACAGGCGGATTTGGACGGAGAGAGAGCGAGAGAGAGAGAGAGAGAGAGAGAGAGAGAGAGAGAGAGAGAGAGAGAGAGATTGAGAGAGAGAGAGAGAGCGAGCGAACAGAAAGGTCTGAATGAATCTGTTGGAATGAATCTGCTGGAACAAGTGGTTTAGCCCCGATCTGTTGGAATGAATCTGCTGGAACAAGTGGTTTAGCCCCGCTCTTCACAATCGTTCCTGTTTCAGGTTTTCTCTCTCTCTCTCTGTCTCTCTCTCTCTCTCTCTCTCTCTCTTTGACGAAAATAATAAATTATTGACAAAAACAATAGTGAACGGAAAGAAGAGAGTATACAATTGATCTAAGAAAGTACCTGCGTGGACGTAGAGCACAACGACCAGGCTGGCCTCTTCATGGAGAGGATCCGCGGATTTGGTGAACAATATCTATGCTGGGCAACCAGTTACATTCAAACTGCGCATTTTTTTTCCCGAAAGATTTTGATATAAATTGTTCAGTAGGAAATCTTCTTCCAAGAACAGTATGAAAGGCTGTATTTGTGGATGAATTTTGTTGAATTTGCAATTTCGTTGAAGCCAACACGACAAATCAGTCCAACTCAAACCACCACAGGACAGTCAAAACATGTGTTCAGGGGTTTGTTCTCTAGCGCTAATTTCAAAACGTGCAAAACGAAGACTTCATAACAGTACACACGGCGTACACAGATGCCTCTGTATGAGCACAAGTCTGTGAAGCAACGTGGACCGAAAAACCGTCTCTGCCGCACATCGTCACCACTCTTACAACAACCAGGAAAAAAGAAAGACTTTTCCAGTTCTGATTCTGATGCCGATCTTATGTCAGTGTTTTTATAACTCAAATGAACATGCAGGACACTTTCTTGGGAGTCCTCACATCATGAACAAAAAGTCATGTGCTGACAAAGGAATACCCCGAACAGACAGAGCTGTCTGTAAAGTACCTGCAGCTCATTTCACAAGCAGCTGGATAATCACCATCCTTACTGAAATGTGCTGAAGACGATCGCCTTTCCACTTCATTTAGGACTCTCCAGGAGAAAAAAAGAAAAAGAAAGATACAACACAATGAAACTACATCAAGCCCCGCTTTACGTGAGCTCGCTGCGTTCTCCTCAGCCTCAGCGAAGTCGGTTCACTTCACTGGTTTTCCAAGCGTCTTCTAACCCTTTCTCACACAATGAGAAACCGAGCTAGACCAGTTCAACCAATGGAATCACTAGTCACATACACACCACACACACGCCACAAGGACTCACACCAGCAACATTGAAAATCCAACCAATGAGTCTCCGAGTTATTTCGGTTCAACCAATGGAATTACTAGTCACATACACACAACACACACACCACAAGGACTCACGCCAACAACAACGAAAATCCAACCAATGAGTCTCCGAGTTATTTCGGTTCAACCAATGGAATTACCAGTGCAGCCCTATACATACAAAACGAAGAGCTGGGCACCATGTATTCCATGCACAACATCTAATTCTAATTCGCGTTCGACTCCTCGGAATTACCTATTGTACCACCAGCCAGGACTTACTGCTTCAAGTGTTGACTTCGACTACTGGCCAACAAGGTGTAAACGATCTGACAGGTTGAAGCCACCCCGAGGCGTACACTCTGCAGGCTCTGTAAGCGTGAACGGTCATCGAGACCTACCTGCAGATTGACGGTCACACCCAGCCCTAACTGCCTCTCCTTAAAGTCCACTGGAGAACCCTGGAGGTGACAGACACACCTTCCTCGCCAAGGACGGTCAGCGTGGTATCTGTTTGTTACTAAGCCTCTGGGTAAGCGAACCGTCTTCCCAATGACTCTTCCTCCTTCACCATCTACCTCGGGCTTCCCCAACAGGTGGTACTGGAGTTCGCACATACTTGAAGGACCCGAGGAAGCTAATCTCCACGGCAGCCAAATTGCCCTGACTTTGCTTGAAGGACTGGAGAAAATTCGCCTGACTCCTCAGCAAGGGGTGTCAAACGACTGGAGACAGCCCGAAGGCATTCCTGAAAGTCGAAGAGGTAAGCACCTGTCAAAACTCGCCCCTCTCCTCTCCCTCCGCCCCCTCTCTAACTACCCCTCCCTCCCTCTTCTCAACGCCCCTCGAACAGCTAGCCCGTTCTGGTTTCTCTTCGTTTGGGTGAAAGAGAAACGCGAGACGTGAGACCTTTTTACGCCAGTGCATCGGCAGAGCCAATCTCTTTGAGGATGATCATATCGTCTTCACAGAGTATTGCAGAAGTGTTGATATCTCACTGAACTCGCAAGCCGAAGTGGCATACACACAACTGATTGCATACTGGAGTCAAGTGTCTGTCTGTCTGTCTGCCTGCCTCTGTCTGTCTGTCTCTCACCGTTACTTTCGCTTTTACCCTCTTTTCGTCTCTGTCCTCTCTCTCTCTCTCTCTCTCTCTCTCTCTCTCACTCTTTCCCTTTGAGAGAGAGAGAGAGAGAGAGAGAGAGAGAGAGAGAGAGTGTGTGTGTGTGTGTGTATGAAAGAGAGAGAGAGAGAGAGAGAGAGAGAGAGAGAGAGAGAGAGAGAGGCAGACAAACCTACAAACCGGTCTGCCATACAAGAAGAAAAGAAAGAAAGAAAGCAGGAAAAGAAGGAAAGAAGCAGAGAAAAAGGGGAAAGAACAGAAAAATGAAAAAAAAAACATTAAGGAAGAAAGAAAGAAAGAAAGGATGGAAGGAAGAAAGTAGGAGAGACACAGAGAACCCCCCCCCCCCCCCCCCGCCAGAAAAAAATCCAAAAGTGAAAGAAAGCCAGAAAGAAAGGAAAGAAAGAAAGAAAGAAGGAAAGAAGGAAGGAAAGAACGAACGAAAGAAGGAAAAGAAAAAAGCCTCCGCCATAAAAGGGAGACAGCCCACCTGCCCTTGGAACACAACTTGCACTGTGATAACGAGCCACAAACTTCCCCCACATCAAATAACACACTCTCAGGCTTCACCAAGCACTTGATCAACCCCCTTTTCCAAACGGGCACGGTGGTTTTTTTCCTCTCCCCTTTTCCCCACTCTCCTCTTTCTTTAAATGGGTCACCAGAAGCACAGACAGTTTGCCAGCAAGCATTAAACCTGAAAAAGGAAACCCCGAGAAATGGGAATCGTAAAAAATACACTCAGTTTCTACAAGAATTATGACCCGAGGCGTCCAAGGAGATCCCATCCCAACCTGAACTACCTTCAGCTATCATCGGGCGAAACGTACCGGTGGACGGGTGGAACGAGAAAGGGTGGTGGCATGTTTTGAAGGGCTGGTTAAAGTGGGGGGGGGGGGGGGGGTGCAGGGTGGTAGAAGTGAGGGTTGAGGAATGCACCGCGCCAGACGGGAGAGGAACGGGGAGAAGGGAAGGAAAGGAGGGGGGGGGGATTGGTAAATGCACCAACACATTTCTCAAATTCCCCAGACAAAATCAAGAGATGGGAGATGCAAACGTAAAAAAAAAACGAATCATCTGTCCTTTCCCCGCCGCCGCACCGCCCATCTCTCCTGAAGAAACGTGATATGAAAAGGTGTGTGTGTGTGTGTGTTGTGTGTGTGTGTGTGTGTGTGTGTGTGTGTGTGTGTGTGTGTGTGTGGTGTGTGTGTGTGTGTGTGTGTGTGTGTGTGTGTGTGTGTGTGTGTGTGTGTGTGTGTGTGTGTGTGTGTGTGGTGTGTGTGTGTGTGTGTGTGTGTGTGTGTGTGTGATTGTGTGTTAGAGTGTGATAGTGTGTGTGTGTGTAGTGTTGTTGTGACTTGTGTTGTAGAATGCTTGTGTGTTAGTGTTGTGTGTGTGGTGCCTTGTTAGTGTGAAGTAGTTAGAAGTGTGTGTTGTGTGTGTTGGTGGCTGATGCGTGTTTGTTGTGAAAGCGTAAATAAGAATAATTTACTGCTGAAATGACCTTTTCTTGACACTTTGATACACAAATGCTTATATTAATTACATATTTGCTGCCCTCTTATAAGATAAGAAAAAGAAAAAAAAAAAAAGTTTCTCGCCCTATATTCAGTGTAAGAAAGAAATGACTCAGTTTCTGTCGTTGACTCTTTCTCTCTGTGCGAGCACTGTATCCTCTCTCTCTCTCTCTCTCTCTCTCTCTCTCTCTCTCTCTCTCTCCTCTCTCTCCCCCCTCAGTATTGAGTCTGTATCCGTTTCTAATCCCTCCATTAAGGTAACTGCATTCCGTTTTCGGGGAAGCTGTCTCAACACGATACCAGATCACAGGTGTTTCGTTTTCTCGTCCTTGATCTCGCTTTTCCCCGAAGGACCAGGAGAAGATTGAATTCTGCAGCACACAACTCGGAAAGGTCAACGAGTAAAAAGACTGGATTCTGCAGCACACAACAACTCGGAAAGGTCAACGAGTAAAAAGACTGGATTCTGCAGCACACAACAACTCCGAAAGGTCAACGAGTACCTGACATGTCAGGCCCGAAAGCAAGGGAAAATCACAACCGTGTGCAAATTAAAATGCCAAGATAAAAAATACCCCGTGGCCTCACTCCTTTCCGACAACCCCCCCCCCCTCCGTCATCCCCTTCACCCCCAAAAGCCGGGGTCAACCCGGGGAACCCGAAAGACCACAAATCTGAAACAGATCTGGTCCTGATCCACACTGAAAACAAATGGAACGTAATGAATTGTTTACTAAAGTGTGCTATAACACTGTACAGCATTGCATTGTCTGGCACTGTATGGCTGCATGGTCGCAGCCAACTTCTGAACAATGAAATGAAGGCTCCCCTATACCTCCTGCTCCTCGGGGAGAGGTGGGGGGGGGGAAGCGGGAGTGGGGGGGGGGGGGGGGGAGTTGGGTTCGGGGGAACGTGTCACCATAGCGCAGCTCAACTCATCCTTTTCTTCGTCCTTGTGTGCCTGCATGCCAATATGTCTTCGTCTCAGACCACGAAGTCCGGATTCCATGGCTTCCTACACAAGCATTATCTGTCACAGCGCTATGCCACCTATTCACTCTTCCAGACCTGTATAAGGAAAATGGATCAGGTCGAGTCTGGAACGAGGTGGGAGCTGCGGTCGTTCAGTAGTTGAGAGGAGAAAGGGAGACTACTTCGCCGATCTGTCAGCGCCAGTGAGGCGATCACGCAAGCATCGCTCTGAGCTAATGCCGATGCCACGGTCTGAACCAACTCTGGCGTCGCCACAGTTTTGGAAAGGGATCGCTTTTTGTTGCGGAAATATGAGAACACGCATCGCGGGTTTTGAAACTACGATCAGTGTAAACTCCTTTCAGGAGATGGAGAATTGTTTCAGAAACGATGAGCTTGAAAGCTTTTTTTCTCATTTCCTCGAAGATTAGTGTAACACCAGCTCGGCGCTGGTAAACGCTTGGTTCACGAACACCCGGGGTCGACAGTCTCACACGGAGACCAATATTTAGGCGATAATTTATACTGTATCCAGCTAGAACGACTCCCCTGGTGAATTGGTCCCTACTCGATGGAAGACCGCCTGTGTGAAGAAAAAGATCAGGTAGAAAACAAGTCTAGAGAATAAAAACAACTGGGGAAAAGAAAACAACAACAAAGAAAGAATGCCCTGAGCACTCTCCACATGCCCTGAGCACTCTCCACATGCCCTGAGCACTCTCCACATGCGCAGAGAAACACCCACACACCATATGCATCCCCAGAAACGCGTTTTACACCCTCACCTCCATCCCCTTCACACACATTACTACACATTGATATCCGAGACCTAAAAGAAGAGGAAGTATTGCCATTAGTGGGCTACCCTCTCTCTCTCTCTCTCTGTCATCCACTTGCACCCTCCCTCTCCTCCAGCCCCGTTTTCCCGGGCCTGTGGACATTATTCATCTTCATAAACCGCCGCCATGTCTCTCTTAGTCTCTTAGACCCTTCTTTGTTTGGTTTCTTTTTCTTCTTCTTTTTTTTTTTCCCCATGAACCCCCTTGACCTTGCCCGAGCATAAACCGATCAATCATCAAACATTAAAGCACAGGTGTGAGAAAATGACCAGACTCGGTGGCGGCGTATGTGTATGTGTGTGATTTCAAAGTTGCACGTGTATGTGGGAACATAATCTGACTCTCCGCCCCCCCCCCCCCCCCCCCCCCCCCCCCCCCCCCCCCCCCCCCCCCCCCCCCCCCCCCCCCCCCCCGCTAAGGGCGCGCGCGCACGTACGTGTCAGTGAGTGCGCGTGCGTGTGCGTCTACGTGTATATGTACGACATGTATATGACCGCGCGCGCACGGTGCTGACCTGTATTTCCCTACTATATTCATGGTCAGTTCCTCTCTCAAGGACTGAAAAGCAGACGGAAAAGGAGAGGGGAGAATTAAGGTAGGAAGGGAAGAGGGAGGGGACAGGAAGGGAGAGAAGGGGGGGGGGGGGGTTGAGTGGTGGAGGTGGAGGTGGGAGATCCGACGAGGGTGGAGACGTGTGTGTGTGTGTGTGTGTGTGTGTGTGTGTGTCTTTCTTTTTTTTTTTTTTACTTAGGTACTTAGCATTCTAGTTTTACCACCCGCTCAAACTCCCCGAGTCAGTGGGCGAAATGAGTGAAAAAGAGAAGAAGGAGGAGGGGGAGGAGGAGGGAGGAGGAGGAGAGTGAGTGAGAGGGGAAGGGGGGTGAGAGAGACAGAGAGAGAGAGAAGAGAGAGAGAGAGAGAGAGAGAGAGAGAGAAAGAAAAGAGAATGTGTGTGTGCGTGTGTGTGTGTGTGTGTGTGTGTGTGTGTGTGTGTGTGTGTGTGTGTGTGTGTGTGTGTGTGAGAGAGAGAGAGA
>CM031600.1:8862801-8869951 GCA_018398815.1 Conus ventricosus | reverse complement strand
AGAAAGAGACAGAAGACGCAGAGAGAGAGAGAGTCAACAGAACACCGAACCAAAGACAACGAGGCAAAGAGAGCTCCAGCAAAGGACGGAGGTCCACTGGGTTGACGACAGAGCGGCGGCCTGCGCTCAGCGCCCCGTCCAGTGACCGACCCAACGACCTCCGCCTGCCCGCCGGGCCCCTCACTCGCCCTGAGGGCCACTCAGTGGCGCCGACGCCGGCTCTCGAGGACCCTTGGTCCACACGTCCCCCCCGCCCCGAAGGCCGCTCCTTCTCACGTCTGTCGCCCTCCTTCTCGCTTCCGTCCTCCCTCTCTTAGTGGAGTCCAGAAATGTTTTAACATAGGATTAATTGCAAAAGAAATAAAAATCAATGCATTTATTTTCTTACACTATTCTTTACAACATATTTGAAAAGTAGGGAAAAGTAAGTTTCGCAAGATGTTTAAAAATACGTTTATTATAGCGGAATCGTTCGCGTCAGCGCATTCGTACTTTTTCGCTTGGTGATGAACTGCGCATTGATTTCCGTATCAACAAACAATGGCGTCCCGCATAAAACACGAGGAAAAAATTCAAACAACTTGTGAAAACGTTCGTGCTAAGTACTTTAACTTCTATTGTATTAAAAATGAAATTCTTTGAATTTTATCCACCTGTCTCTTCATTTCTTTTTCCTTGGATATTATAAATAATTAACGCGATCGTTGACAAACTGGGACCTCTGTGTGTGTGTGTGTGTGTGTGTGTGTGTGTGTGTGTGTTTTCAGACCGGCTAGACTCTGCGGCACGTGGTTTTTGTTTGTTTGTTTATTTTTTTTGCTGCTGATTCTGTAAAGTATTATTACCCTCAGAAAACTAGAATATTGAAAAATGTATGTGTATTATAAAACTTGTTAAATTTCACACAAATACAACGTAAATCGATCACTGCAGCTTCGCTTTTCTTCTTCGACGTATGCTTCTCTTTATAAAGAGTGAAATAGTAGTATGTCGGATTGGCGGTGAGGTAAAACCGTTTTTGTTTGTTTTGTTTTTTTAGCATTGGAATCACTTTGGGCACATATTCAAGTCTCAGCAGGGTCAGTTTTTTGTTTTGTTTTGTGTGTGTGTGTGTGTGTGTTGTGTGTGTGTGTGTGCCTTTTGTTTTGCTTTTAACTTTGCTTTTAACACCATTTTTTTTCCCTCAGTCTCTTCCATTTTTATATTAAAATTAGAGCCAATACTTTTGTTCTTAAATTGCATGGATGATGCCTTTTATATGATGTCTTTTCTATCTTTTTTTCTTGTTCGTTTTCGTTTTGTGGTCAGCTTTTTTTTTTTTGCTTTTTATTTGTTTCTTTCTTTCTTTTTATTTTAAACTAAAACTGCGTGCATATGTTATCGGAAAGGCAGTTGCCAGAGCTGTGAAAGGACAAACTGCGTGCATATGTTATCGGGAAAGGCAGTTGCCAGAGCTGTGAAAGGACAAACTGCGTGCATATGTTATCGGGAAAGGCAGTTGCCAGAGCTGTGAAAGGACAAACTGCGTGCATATGTTATCGGGAAAGGCAGTTGCCAGAGCTGTGAAAGGACAAACTGCGTGCATATGTTATCGGGAAAGGCAGTTGCCAGAGCTGTGAAAGGACAAACTGCGTGCATATGTTATCGGAAAGGCAGTTGCCAGAGCTGTGAAAGGACAAACTGCGTGCATATGTTATCGGGAAAGGCAGTTGCCAGAGCTGTGAAAGGACAAACTGCGTGCATATGTTATCGGGAAGGCAGTTGCCAGAGCTGTGAAAGGACAAACTGCGTGCATATGTTATCGGAAAGGCAGTTGCCAGAGCTGTGAAAGGACAAACTGCGTGCATATGTTATCGGGAAAGGCAGTTGCCAGAGCTGTGAAAGGACAAACTGCGTGCATATGTTATCGGAAAGGCAGTTGCCAGAGCTGTGAAAGGACAAACTGCGTGCATATGTTATCGGAAAGGCAGTTGCCAGAGCTGTGAAAGGACAAACTGCGTGCATATGTTATCGGAAAGGCAGTTGCCAGAGCTGTGAAAGGACAAACTGCGTGCATATGTTATCGGGAAAGGCAGTTGCCAGAGCTGTGAAAGGACAAACTGCGTGCATATGTTATCGGGAAAGGCAGTTGCCAGAGCTGTGAAAGGACAAACTGCGTGCATATGTTATCGGGAAAGGCAGTTGCCAGAGCTGTGAAAGGACAAACTGCGTGCATATGTTATCGGAAAGGCAGTTGCCAGAGCTGTGAAAGGACAAACTGCGTGCATATGTTATCGGGAAAGGCAGTTGCCAGAGCTGTGAAAGGACAAACTGCGTGCATATGTTATCGGGAAAGGCAGTTGCCAGAGCTGTGAAAGGACAAACTGCGTGCATATGTTATCGGAAAGGCAGTTGCCAGAGCTGTGAAAGGACAAACTGCGTGCATATGTTATCGGAAAGGCAGTTGCCAGAGCTGTGAAAGGACAAACTGCGTGCATATGTTATCGGAAAGGCAGTTGCCAGAGCTGTGAAAGGACAAACTGCGTGCATATGTTATCGGGAAAGGCAGTTGCCACAGCTGTGAAAGGACACTTGTTGATGCAGTTCCCAATGCCCTGGTAGCTTCTCACACTTTTGGCTTTTCCCTCCCTGGTAGCTTCTCACACTTTTGGCTTTTTCCCTCCCTGGTAGCTTCTCACACTTTTGGCTTTTCCCTCCCTGGTAGCTTCTCACACTTTTGGCTTTTCCCTCCCAACTCCTGCATCCGAAGAAACAAACCGTGACATGAGTATTCTCAGCAACAGGAATGATTAACTGAAGTGGAAAATGAAGTGCATGAAGCACATGAAATAAAAATGACACAAAAGGAGTAACACCTTTGAAGGAATATGCCAAACCTACGCAGACTATGTCAAGAAGAAATACAAGACGCTTCTAGTTGTCTTTGATGGCTACAACACGGGCCATCGACCAAAGATGCCACTCATTTCCGCGTTCATGTGGAGTGGTGGGGCCCACCATCAGGTTCACTCCAGAAATGGTTTGCAATGGCAGGAAGGAACATTTTCTAGCCAATTTCCAGAACAAGCATGCATTTGTACAGTGTCTGGGCGAAATGTTACGAAGGATCAGGTGTCAAGTTCTGCACGCAAAAGGGGATGCAGATACACTCATCGTCAGTAATGCAGTTTCCAGTGCGGTCAGCAAAACTACAGTTGTCATTGGAGAAGACACTGATTTGCTTGTGTTCTTTTTGCAGTAGCTGCGACCTCCAGCCTGATTGTGGGATGGCGCTTGTCATCTGCAGAATGGATCCATGTACAACTGATCCCCCTGCTCCAGAGCTTCTGCTAAAAATGATCCGGTGCAACTGCAAGACAGATTGTCAGTCAAAGCGTTGTACATGCAGAAAACATGGACTGGAATGTTCTCTGGCCTGTAGAGAGTGCAAAGAATTGGCTGCTGTAACTCCCCCTCTCTCAGACATGTTGCTGATGGGGCCGGAATAGCTCAGTGGTAGAGCGCCGGACTCGTAATCTTGGTGATCCTGGGGTTGCGGTTCGAACCCCCGCCGCGGCGGCGTTTCGGTACAGGGGGATTTTTTCCCTCGGAGTTAACATTGGTTCGGACTCCATTTCCCATACAGTCCTTCGAATGAGACTATAAACCGAGGTTCCGTGTGTGAACGCATGCATAAGATCTTGCACACACGTAAAATCCCATCACCAACTTTCGGAAGAGAAGGCCAGTTTGGCCGTTGGTATGGATGACACGTTACACATAGCATGCACCCTGCGTGAGAAACGGAAAGAACGAAGGAGTAATTGATATTGAAC
Organism: Conus ventricosus; assembly: GCA_018398815.1. NCBI lineage: Eukaryota > Metazoa > Mollusca > Gastropoda > Neogastropoda > Conidae > Conus > Conus ventricosus. The sequence goes on along the minus strand of CM031600.1, from coordinate 8,866,136 downwards.
GATATTGACTGGATGACACGGGAAACGACCGAATGACGCCAGCTGGCAGCTCTTCAGTCGCACTACCCAGGTAGGCAGCCCGTTGTGTATATGAGTATTGATTGTAGAGCGCAATGAGTTGATTCCAAGAATTGCGCTATAAAATCTATATTATTATTATTTATTATTATCGTGACATTCGTGATCTGCAAGAAGAAGGCCTGTTCGTGGCCCTTTGACATATCTATGTAATTACATAGTTTGATATGGACAAAGGAACTCTAGATATTCACAAGCTCTAGTTAGGTAATTACTCGCTGAATTATGTTGGATAATAGTGCTTCCAAGAACGATGTCAAAGGCGCTATGGCTCCACCCTCAAAAAACGTTACCGGGACAACACATTTATCATTTTTTAATCACACTATTATAAATATCTTTATTTGCTTAATGAATTTGAATGTATCTAGTCAAGACCGTTCGAACGACATGCTACATGATGGTATTTGCATAAATATCAGAAATGTTAGTGTTTCGTTCTATTCTGATGACGTCATTTCGTTTATTAGACCCCCTTCCGATATTCCATCAATGTACTTTTTTCATACGTTGTTCAGTGCTAGTACTCAAACTGTTGAACATAAAATCAAAACTTTTGCAATTAATCCTATGTTTGAGACTTATTTTACATTTCTGGACTCCACTATCTGCCCGCGTCCGTTATCAGTGTTCTCGCTTCTGTCGTCATCTTTCTCACGTCTGTCGTCATCTTTCTCACGTCTGTTATCAGTGTTTCTCGCTTCTGTCGCCATCTTTCTCACGTCTGTCGTCATCTTTCTCACGTCTGTTAGCAGTGTTCTCGCTTCTGTCGTCATCTTTCTCACGTCTGTCGTCATCTTTCTCACGTCTGTTATCAGTGTTCTCGCTTCTGTCGTCATCTTTCTCATGTCTGTCGTCATCTTTCTCACGTCTGTTATCAGTGTTCTCGCTTCTGTCGTCATCTTTCTCACGTCCTGTTATCATCTTTCTCACGCTGTCGTCATCTTTCTCACGTCTGTTATCAGTGTTCTCGCTTCTGTCGTCATCTTTCTCACGTCTGTCGTCATCTTTCTCAAGTCTGTCGTCATCTTTCTCACGTCTGTCGTCATCTTTCTCAAGTCTGTCGTCATCTTTCTCACGTCTGTTGTCATCTTTCTCACGTCTGTCGTCATCTTTCTCACGTCTGTCGTCATCTTTCTCACGTCTGTTGTCAGTTTCACCCTTCTGTATCTGTCTCTTTCTCACGTCTGTCGTCATCTTTCTCACGTCTGTTGTCAGTTTTCTCCCTTCTGTCGTCATCTTTCTCACGTCTGTTGTCATCTTTCTCACGTCTGTTGTCATCTTTCTCACGTCTGTCGTCATCTTCTCAAGTCTGTTGTCATCATTCTCACGTCTGTTGTCATCTTTCTCAAGTCTGTCGTCATCTTTCTCACGTCTGTCGTCATCTTTCTCACGTCTGTTGTCAGTTTTTCTCCCCCCTTTTGTCGTCATCTTTCTCACGTCTGTCGTCATCTTCTCAAGTCTGTCGTCATCTTTCTCACGTCTGTTGTCATCTTTCTCAAGTCTGTCGTCATCTTTCTCACGTCTGTCGTCATCTTTCTCACGTCTGTTGTCAGTTTTCTCCCTTCTGTCGTCATCTTTCTCACGTCTGTTATCAGTGTTCTCGCTTCTGTCGTCACTTAACTCTGGTCTGTCGTCATCTTTCTCACGTGTGTTGTGTCAGTTTTGTCGCTTCTGTCGTCATTTAACTCTGGTCTGTCGTGATCTTTCCCACTACTGTTGTCCCATTTCCCTCTTCTGTCGTCAGTGTCTGGCGTCCGTCTTCAGCTGTGAGGCTTTGTTGTCACCATTCCCGATTCTGATGTCACTTTTCCGCGCTTCTGCATCTTCTTTCTCACCTTTGTCGTGGTCATCTTCTTTTTTTATGCCTGTCGTCACCGCTCTCAGTTTCAACATCATCTTTCTCATTTTTGTGGCCAGCTTTCTCGCACTTCTCCTCAGCTTTGTGTCATCATCATCATCATCATCATCATCATCATCATCATCATCTCTGTCTCCCCGACTCTGGTCTGTCTGCATCCTTCTCCAGGTTAGTCATCCTCTTTATTGCGTCACAGCCAATGCTTGGCATATACCATCTATGATTTCCAAGAGGTCAGATATTAACAATGCCTACAGAAAACTGTAAGAGAGAGAGAGAGAGAGAGAGAGAGAGAGAGAGAGAGAGAGAGAGAGAGAGAGAGAGAGAGAGAGAGAGAGAGAGAGAGAGAGGGGGGGGGGACGAAGGGGATTAGTCAGAATATGGCCAGATTACGATGATCATTTCGTTTGCTTATTCGTAATACGCCACCTTTCGCTTTCACATCTTTGGAACTCTTCGCCAGATCAAGGGTAATGATCATAACTTTTTAAAAATTTTTTTATAGTTAATGCGATTATTATTTTACGAGGTCATTCCTCAGCTGTGGCTATGCCATCTTGGGAAAGCAAAGCTAGAATCCCCCCCCCCCCCCCCGCCCCTTCCTCCCCCAATTCCTCACCTATTTTCTATCAATCCTCCACGACAATGTCTACCTCCATCTGCAAACGTAAAATTGATCAACAACGCAATTGATCCTGACACAGTCTTTCGATTTGATTCTTACTGTGTAGATGAGGCTTTCTCACTGTTCTACAGGACCTCCATTCGAGATTTTACATTGTAAACTGTATGTACAAATGTCTATTTTGCGTCCTACCCCTCCCCCCCCCCCTCCCTTTCTGTAAGTAAATGTCTGTCTTGATCTCATTACACGTTCTGCTTGTCTGTTTGTGTATCTTTAATATGTCCATGTTCGGGTTGTTGTTGTTTTTTTTTGTTTTTGTTTTTTGCTTTTTGTCTCTGTTCCTTCACCTTTCTTATAAATTTCCTTTTTCTTCTTTTTTTTTCCCTTTTTCCTATTTGTGCTACACTCGCGCTTACAATATTACCATTGTGGATGTAAGCATTTGTTCGATATCATTTACAAAATATAACAATATCATTATTGTGGATGTAAGCATTTGTTCGATATCAGTTTACAAAAGATCACTGCAAAAGAAAAAAAAATTAAAGAGAAAACGTGAATGAACCGTCCCGGAATCAACAGCTAAGTTTGATCCTTCTCAGAATGAACCACTACATCTCCTTTGCTCCGGCATGAGCCGCTATGTGTCATCCACCCTGGAATGAACCGCTATGTGTCATCCACCCTGGAATGAACCGCTATGTGTCATCCACCCTGGAATGAACCGCTATGTGTCATCTGCTCTGGAATGAACCGCTATGTGTCAAATGC
>CM031600.1:8835301-8857801 GCA_018398815.1 Conus ventricosus | reverse complement strand
GTCAGAACCAAAGTTAACTCCGAGGGAAAAATCCCCCTGTACGAAAAACGGCCGAGCGGAGATTCGAACCCACAACCCCAGGATCACGAGTCCGGCGCTGTAGCAACTGAGCTATTCCGGCCCCCACATGTCAGTCACAGTCCATACCAGCAGTCTTTACTGCCCGCCATCTCTAACATCCAGAAAAAAAAAATTCAAGGGTTATGGGGGAAGGTGGGAAGAGCCGGGAGAGGGGGGGGGGGGGGGGGGGAGAAGAGGCGGAGAAGGGCGGGGGGGGGGGGGGGGGGGGGGGGGGGGGGTGGACCTTAGGAACGGGAAGCTCCTGAGGTCAGTTAAAGTTGCTTCTTAGAAATACCATGGGTACAAACGCTGGGGAAAAAAGTTTTAAGAGCTGTAATGTTATAGAAAAAGATAGAGATCACTTGAAAAAGAAAAAAAAGAAATCGTTTTGATTCCGGTCAAATGTCCTGACGTCGACGTCCCGGGCAGATACTGGTCATAGCACACCTGCCGTCCCTGGCAGATACTGGTCATAGCACACCTGCCCAACAGGAAGCAAAAAAAAAAAAAAAAAAAGGCTGCTCTCCGGAGAGACAGACGGACAAACAAAAGCACAACCTGCAACCTGGCCAACTGGACAGACTTGCAGCGAGTCAAGTTCTACCGCTACTCCGACACTGCCCACCCGTCACACGGCCTGCGTGCTAGTTAGGGGGGGGGGGGGGGGGGGGGGGGGGGGGGGGGGGGGGGGGGGGGGGGGGGGGGGGGGGAGAGACCGTCACACACCGGACACGTGGCTGTCATACCTGTTCTTGCCACCCCCCCCCCCCCTTCAGATTTCACGTACAACATCCACTACAGCTGATACAGCAAGCATCCTAAGACAGCAGCAAGCAGGGGGTCAGACACCTATCGAACACCGTACTGACACCACCAGAGAGAAAAGAAAAGGTTAAAAAGAGTAGCAAAAAAAAAAAAAAGAAAAAAAAAAAAGAAAGAAAGAAAGAAAGAAAGAAAGAAAGAAAGAAAACGACACGGGGCGGCTGCAGGGATTGGAACCAGTCAACGCGTGAGAACTCCAGAGTGTGTGAAGCAGCCCGGCACCGCATCGATCACAGAAGCCAGCCTTTCTGTGCTGACCGGACTTGGCCTCACTGCCCGGCCTCAGGACTCTCTGCCGGTTCTGGCACCACACTTCGGGGCCATTGTGGTCAGCCGTTTTCGCCGCGAAGAGAGCAGAGATACCCCCCCCCCCCCCCCCCCCCCCCCCCCCCAAATCAGTCTGTTGACAGTGCCACCGATCTTGCCTGGTCGTCTAGGGTAACATACGTGTTATCTGCAACGACTTCTAAAAATCCTCTTTAGAAAATGTGATGTCTAGTGGGAGGGGAGCCTAGCAGATGTACAGACCACATACGTTCCTGGGGACACACACACACTCTCTCGCTTTCTTTTCTCTCTCTCTCTCTCTCTCTCTCTCTCTCTCTCTCTCTCTCACACACACACACACCACACACACACACACAATTAAGTTTTCAGGAGGTGGCCTTCATTTGGAGGGAGATTTTAGAAACGACGGGAAAAAAAATCCGCAAAAAAACAAACATCGAAATTCACCACACACACACACACACACACACACACACACACAACACACACACACACATAAACACACACACACATCTTTGAAGGGGAGGACAATGTTCCTGGAAAAACAAACAGTCTGTAAAGGAAACAAAGCATCTCTTTGCGTGCTTTATTCTGGGAGGTCTGCCTGAGTTCCAGCTATCCAGAGATTGGCACTGTCTCTCTCTCTCTCTCTCTCTCTCTCTCTCTCCTCTCTCTCTCCATATATATATATATATATATATAATATATATATATATATTATATATATATATATATATATATGTATGTATAGCGGTGCCCCAGCCAGATGGGCCACGATGAACGCTATTACGTACTGGGAGCGTACATCAGCTCGCGGACCACTACAGAGGCATGGCACGGTAACATACACAATATCCAGCCGCACGTGAATGCGCACACGCGTGCGCATGCTGAAGTACAACCACCACACACACACACATCCCACGCTGGCGCCGCACACACCACACAATACCACCACCCTCGTTCACACACCACACACACACACACATACACCTCTCGCGCGCACAAATACACACAATAAACACACCGCTACGTTCCAGTTTGCGAACACACATAGACATAGACACCTTTCGCGGACTTCTAAAACAGAGCAAGCGCAGCCATCCAACAAGCAAGTCAACCCAGTACCACGCAAAACCTCCCGACGGAAACACGCCCCGCCACCAGCCCCCCTCCCCTCACCAAACCTTCCCCCCCCCCCCCGCTCCCACCCCGCCCCCCAATTCTCCACCCCCCCCCCCCCCCCCCCCCCCCCCCCAAACCTGGAACAGATGTTGTCTCGGCGCAAACACCTTCTGGGACCAGTTTTCGTCCCCTTCGCTTTCTTTGTTTTCTTTGCCTAACACATTTCCTTTTCATAAAGTAGTTATGGCGCGTCACGCCGGTACAATTTACTACCCCAAATATGCACACATTCCGAACGGTCCCGACAGGTAGGAGGTAGTGTTTGCCAAAAGGCGCAGTGTGACACTGAGATATACTGCAGCAGACAGACAGACGGACAGACTTACAGCGTGTGTATCATCTTTCGGTGACAGCGCAACGGTCGTCCCTCCCCCCCCCCTCTCCGTCCTCCTCCCTCCCTCAGTCAGTGTGGTCGCCAGCTGACAGTAGCCCACGCGCGTGCACACGCACGCACGCGCTCGCGCGCGTGTGCACACAAGCACACACAAACATGCATAAAATAACACACTTCCCACATTGAAACACACAAATGACACAAATTATACACTCTATCTCTCTCTCTCACGCACACACTGCGAACACAGATTTATTTTTAGTTCACACACACACACACACACACACAAGGAGTGCGCACCCGCCCACATATCACAAGGTGATGGCACTCACAATTCCCTTTTCACGGAATGTTTGTGCCGTTTGTGGGTTCTTTTTTTTTTCTTTTCTTACGGGGATGGGGGGGGGGGGGGGGGGTGTCTTTCGGGAGTGGGGTGGGCAAAGTGAGGGTGAGTTGTGATCGGGTATGGGAAGGCGGTGGGGGGATGGGGGAGCAGAAAAGGGACACAAGACTGGGTGGAAGGGGTCGCGGGGGGGGGGGGGGGGGGGGGGGGGGGGGGGGGGGGGGAGGAAGTGCTTGCAGTGGGGTAGCAAGCGAAGGACAGACATAGGTAGGTCTATGCGAAGGCTTCCCGCTAGACACCGTTTGGGATTCGCCTTCCCCCTTCTCCTTGCGCGCGTGCGCCTCACACTCGCTGACACCCGCCGGTTGACAAATACCTCCGCGTGCAGACCTATTGACATGCACTCACCTACACGTGTACGTACATACACACACACACACACGCGCGCGCGCGCGAGAGAGAGCACACGCCCCCGCGCACCAATCACACACAAAAACACAAACACACTTACACAGACAACCATAACACAGATTTACATGCTCGCGCACACGAACGCACGCGCGCGCGCGCTTGTGCGCGAGCAAAGAGAGAGAGAGAGAGAGAGAGAGAGAGAGAGAGAGGAACAATCTCAACTGTCCAAAGGAGGAAGAGAATGTGTACGTGTGTGAGGACAGTGAGGGTGGGGGGTGAAATGTAGCGGAGGGGAGGGAGATGCCCATGGGGGTGTAAGCAAGGTGGGAGTGGGGTGGCGGGGGTTGGGGGAGGGAGAAGAAGGGGGCGGGGGAGGGGTTAGAGCGGAAGGGGGGGGGGGGGGGGATTACGACGTTGCAACTTGCATATTCGGGCTGAACTCTTTCTGGCCAGCTGCCGATATAAAAGGTTGGAACAGTTCCAAGTCTTGGCACATGAGTGTATACATATATATATCCATCAGATAATTAGTCACCCTGTATAAAGAAAGAAAAGAAAAGGGGAAAAAAGAAAGCCAAATTCTCTACAGGGAAGGGAAAGGAAGGGGGAAAGTGGGGGGGGGGGGGGGGGGGGGACGGAGATTAAACGCATGCCGTAAAGACCGAAGCCACACGATGTTGTTTGGGGAGTCGGCCGTGACCAGGTTTTTCGGGTGTGAAATTTGACAGCCACTTGCTGTTTCCATTCTCCTTGTAGGTATCCGACACACCCACTCACAGAAGTGGTGTCACTTGTTTTGATACACTGTGACCAAAGTAAGCCGCAAAGCGCGCAGAATGTACAGGAAAAACAAAAAAAGAACAGAGTCATTGGAGTTGGTTATCCAGCATCACGATTCGTTTTGCAAGTTACACAACACTGACATATTTCGCTAGCCCCCTCCTCTCTTCTTACCTCTAGAAAACAAAGTGCCGTTTAGAGAGAGAGAGAGAGAGAGAGAGAGAGGAGAGAGAGAGAGAGAGAGAGGAGCGAGCTTTACTGCTTCATCTTTATTATTCGCCTGAAATTCTGACGCACCCCTCCCCCCTTTCCCTCCTCGCTCACTGCGCTCTTTCTTCTTCCCTCTAAACGCAACGATGTTATCTCATTCCCAATTCTGTCTCTGTCTGTCTGTCTCCGTCTCCCCCCTCTCCCCTCCACACACACACACACTCTCTCTCTCCCTCCCTCCCTCTCTCTCTCGTATAGAACATCTGTCAACAAAGGGAAAGAAAGCTATCATCCTATCAAACTGATTCACGGTGACTTAGGAAGGCATTGTGTCCTGTGTTTCTATGGTAAGGTATTAGTTCATTCAATTGGTTGTAGATGGATATGAACGACTGCCATCCAAGACTTATCAGATGCTGCTTATGGGAGTCAAGTCTGGAAAGGAATGCTGGGTATTTAAAAAAAAAAACAACAACAAAAAACAACCCATCAGGGAAAATCCGTGCGTAATTGGATTTCATTTTGTTTGCCTACAACAAAGTGCTGGAAATTTAAAACGCCTTTTGTTTGTTTATCGTTTTAAATGTTGTTCAGACAACTGTTGATTCCTCTATCCAGGAATAGTGCGGTACACTCAGAGATCGTGATAGGCATGAAACTTAAAGACCATATAAAACTTTTCGTTTTTTTTTTTTTGAAAGAGAGAAATAGATCAACGAGACTGATACGTACTGCTTTAGAGTTGCTGCCTGTCAAAGAAGATGTAATGTTCTTCCGCTGAGCAGAAACACAAACCAGAACAGAAATTCTAAACAAAGTTAACATTGTCCATTCTGCGAGCCGTCAATAGTTGAAAATGAAAGTCATTTTTTTCCCCTCTGTTGTCCCATGTATTCACACCCGAGACACACATTCCAAAAGAGTTTCAGCGAGAACATTGCATGCATTACTCCCAATAACAAATGTTTATTAGATGCGCAGTGTCTCTGGATACGTATTTCATTTAATACATAGAAGAAAGAAAGCACTGGTCTAAAACAAGCGCGTTGAATTTACATGACAAAGATATTCTCTGTCCTCAGTGAAGTCTTGGAGAATAAAACGTCTTCGTGTTTGCGCTGTGTTTTGTTTTGTTTTGCTTTGTTGTTGCTGTCGTTGAACGAAAGTTTATACCTCAAAACTTTTGTTGTCGGCTGGTTAATTGATTGGCTTCATACCCCATCATCCCCTCCCAATTTCCCCTTCTTGCATTGACGCCCAAGGCTAATGTACAGTTAACCCTTTCTGCTCTCTCTCTCTCTGCATTTATGCGTTAGATACATTTACTTTGTTTTTTTTCCTTTTGCCCCGGGGCTGGGTTGAAAAAAAAAAAACCCCTTCATATTTGCTTATCTCAATACCCTGGTGAGATCAAATTTTGTTCGTTCGTTCATTCTCTCTCTCTGTCGTTCTCCATCCCTACTCCCTCCCGCCCTCCCTTCCTCTAACTGCATATTGCATTATTCATTCTAAATTGATACGTATTCGTTGTTGTGTATGTGTTGGTATGCGGCTTTACGCTCTGTTTTCTTTCATATCTTTACATACCTTTCCTTCATTTGAGGGCTGGATGAAGAAAAAAAAGCCACTGACTTGTGCTTAGTCCTTTCCCTCAGTACCATTTCGTTCGTTCGTTCGTTCGTTCGCTCTCTCTCTCTCTCTTTCTCTCTCTCTCTCTCTCTCTCTCTCTCTCTCTCTCTCTCTCTCTCTCTCTATCTCAGATGAAGACTCCAGACAACCAGTGGTATCAATCCCAAACAGCTACTCCAGCCGCGAACTAACTCTCTCTCTCTCTAAGTTTCAAAACGGAGTGACTGAGTGAGGGCGGAAAATGAAGCCAAATTTGGACAGAGAGGGGGTTAGTTTACCGCAAGGACATAGACAAACAGTATCTAGTCCTAAACTCTGTCTGTGTCCTTGGCGGTAACTAACCCCCTCTCTTTCCAAATTTAAACCTCTCTCTGTTGATCAACACGGAGCTCTCTGTCTCTCTCTCTGAGCTCTCTGTCTCACACAGTTAAGTTCTGTGTCCAGTCTCTGAATGTTGTGACATTCTAGCTTCACCAGGATAATACAGAGGTGGACGACGACGAGGGGGACGAGTGGGACGGGGTGGAAAAGAGGAGGACCAGATGGAGGAAGAAGACGAGGGGGGGAGGGGGCCGGGGAGGAAGAGGAAGTGAAGGACGATGACGACGAGAAGGAGGCGGATGAGGAAGAGGATGAAAAGACGAGGCAGAGGATTTTTTTGTTTTTGTTTTGAAGTCGCTGACAATATTTTGTCGTCGCCGTCTTTCTCTATCGCCACCCCCCCCCCCCCTCCTTTCTCATAACTCTCCCGTCCTCCCCTCTCCAATCCAGACCTGTTTACCAAAATTCGTGTTCCTGTAATATCTCAGACAAAAACCTGTAATTTGAAAAGAACAAAACCAACAAAAAAACGTAATCTTCATGATCGCAATACTTTAACAACTTTTGAAGATTTGGCAGAGCCGGCCGTTGGTGCGCAAGACCACTCGTCGCCATCTTTGACGAGGTAAAAGACGCAAGGCACGCTGGGAAATGTCTTCTTACTGCTTTTGACCGAAACGGTAGCAGACGAAACTTCGCGTTTAACAATTTTCTTTCTTTGATTTCTCTCCTTCTCCCTCCCATCCCACCCTGTTTTAGGTTGGGGGTGGGGGGGGGGGGGGGGGGGGGGGGGACGTTATTCCCGTAATTTTGATTTCCCCCCGTAAAAATGACGGCCAAGTCGTAAGGTCCACAGGTCTGTCTGCCAACCCCCCCTTGTCCTCTCACCGTCTCCTCCTGTGTTCTTTGACACCCTCTTTGATCGGAATAGTTTCCCTTCACCTACCCCGTCCAGTCCACAATGGTTGAAACCTCTCCGCCCCCCCCCCCCCCCCCCACCCCACCCCCCTTCCTTCCACACTTCGCCTGTCTCCCTTCCCTCCGCTGTTGTCTCAGTTTGAAATCCAACGTGATTTCGGATAGACCGAGTTTTCTTCACCCTCTTTCCGCATCCCCCCCCCCCACCTCCGCCCTGCTCTCCACCCCCCTCCTTCTCTTTCTCCCCGACCGAGGGTTGCTATTCATCCGGTTTATCTCCAGCTCTTAACGTACGATCGGAGATTTAAGAATGAAGAACGAGAAGACGAAAGAGGGAGGAGTGGGGCGGGGAGGGGGCGGGGGCGCGGAGTGGGGTGGGGTGGGTGGGGGGGGCACAGGAGTAGGGGAGGTGCGGCAGTATTTCATGCAGGTACTGAGGGGAGAAGATGACAGATAATTAATGATCATGGGCGACAAAGGTCGACAGAGCACTGTGGCTCATAAAAAAGTCATTTCGCACAGTTTGAGAAGAGAGCTCACGAAGGGAAGGTGGGGCAAGGAGGAGGAGGGAGAGGGGGAGGGGGGAGACAACGACACCCGACGAAAGCTTTGGACTTGTGTTCTCCACTCGTGTGTCTGTTTTCTTTCGAGCGTTCGACTGACGTGCGCGCGCGCGAGTGAGTGAGTGAGTGTGTGTGTGTGTGTGTGTGTGTGTGAGAGAGAGTGCGTGAGAGAGAGAGAGAGAGAGAGAGAGAGAGAGAGAGAGAGAGAGAGAGAGAGAGAGAGAGTGTGTGTGTGCTTGTGCGTGTGCGTGCACGCGCCCGGGGGCGTCTGTGCGTGTGACACACACAGAGAGAGAGAGAGAGGAGAGAGAGAGAGAGAGAGAGAGAGAGAGGAGAGAGAGAGAGAGAGAGAGAGAGAGGCACAGAAATCGACCAGTCTGTGTGGCCAAGGCAGGACGCACCGGCTCGGAGCATAACCTTTCTTCAGCCCAGCCTGGGGCCAAACGTCGGAACTGGCGCTTCCCCAAAACGACCCGAGTTCAAATCCCAGAAGCCCCCCATCAATGCAGAGTGTTTCTGTCGAGCGCAACTTCCACAGCACGGTCTGTGTGCCGGTGTCACCGCCACGTTTTGTTGATGCCCCTCCTCTCCCTACTGTCTCCGTCTCCCCTCCCTCCCCCTCGCCGTTCCCTCACCTTCCTACGTCTCCCCTAGTCTCCCGTCTGACACTGTCGGTCATGACGACATGACATGAAAGTTGTCTCCCCTAGTCTCCCGTCTGACACTGTCGGTCATGACGACATGACATGAAAGTTGTCTCCCCTAGTCTCCCGTCTAACACTGTCGGTCATGACATGACATGAAAGTTGTCTCCCCTAGTCTCCCGTCTGACACTGTCGGTCATGACGACATGACATGAAAGTTGTCTCCCCTAGTCTCCCGTCTGACACTGTCGGTCATGACGACATGACATGAAAGTTGTCTCCCCTAGTCTCCCGTCTGACACTGTCGGTCATGACGACATGACATGAAAGTTGTCTCCCCTAGTCTCCCGTCTGACACTGTCGGTCATGACATGACATGAAAGTTGTCTCCCCTAGTCTCCCGTCTGACACTGTCGGTCATGACGACATGACATGAAAGTTGTCTCCCCTAGTCTCCCGTCTGACACTGTCGGTCATGACGACATGACATGAAAGTTGTCTCCCCTAGTCTCCCGTCTGACACTGTCGGTCATGACGACATGACATGAAAGTTGTCTCCCCTAGTCTCCCGTCTGACACTGTCGGTCATGACGACATGACATGAAAGTTGTCTCCCCTACTCTCCCGTCTAACACTGTCGGTCATGCACGTAGATTGGATTATTTCATATCAAATGATAATTTGTTTGACAAAACAATAGACTGTAATATTCATTCTATCCCTTTCACAGATCACAGAGTTGCTCCATCAAATTGAAATTCTCAAGCTCTGAGAGGGGACCTGGGCTGTGGAAGTTTAATAACTCATTGTTGAATGACTTAAAACTATGTCACACAGATGAATAGTTTGATAGATATGTATGTTTCTCGTATGGATGAAAACATCGATTTTCAAATGGAATGGGAAATCCTAAAAATGAAGATTAAGAGTTTTACAATAATCTATGTTAAAGGCAAGAGCATCAACAGAAGAAATAAGTTAGTAGAAATACAAGGTAAGTTAAATGACATAGATATTAAGATTGCAAAAAAACCCTAATGATATTCGTTATCAAAATCAGCGACAGCACTTAATGCAAGAATTAGAATTATTGGAAACTTATAAAGCACGTGCAGCACAGGTAAGATCTGGAATGAAATGGATTGAAGAGGGAGAAAAGAATACAAAATATTTTCTAAACTTGGAAAATACAAGAGCAAATTCAAAGATAATAGAACTTCGTGATGAAAATGGTTAGATCAGTTACACAACATCAGAAATAATGAAAATGCAGCGAGACTATTATTCGAAGTTGTACAAGAAAAAGGTAAGAGCAGGAAACATGGAACAAATGGTAGATAACTTTATATCTGATCTTCAGTGCCACAGCTTTCTGACTCTCAGAAGGATAGTTGTTGAAGGCAACTTAACAGAGAATGAATTGCTGACAGCTCTTAACGCCCTCAAAAATGGTTCTTCACCAGGAAGTGATGGGCTTACAACAGAATTTTTGAAAGTATTTTTGGTGTCATATAAAAAGTTTGTTAACATCACACTTAACTCTGCATTTGAAAAAGGGACACTTTCTCCTTCTCAGAGAAAAGCGTCATTACGTTAATTCACAAAGGCAAAGATCTACCTAGAAATGTTTTAAAAAACTGGAGACCAATTTCGTTAACGAATAGCGATTATAAGCTTTTGTCTAAATGTTTGGCAAATCGTTTATGTCAAGTAATTAGAAATTTAGTAAGTGAAGATCAGGTTGGGTATATAAAGGGACGTCGAGTAGCGACGCTATTGAGACTAATTGATGATATTATTGATCATCTAAATGTAGAAAATATTCCTGGTTTGCTTTTAAGTATTGATTATACACAAGCTTTTGATAGTATATCAAAAGACTTCATGTTAACAGCTCTCAAAAAGTATGGGTTTGGGGAAGAATTCATTAGATGGTTTCAAGTATTAATCGCTGATACTCGTAGTTGTGTTTTGTATAGTGGCTGGACATCAGAGTATTTTGCGGTTGAAACAGGAATCCGACAAGGATGTCCTTTTTCTCCCTTAGTATTTGTGTTGGCTATAGAATTGCTAGCAATAAAGATAAAAGACTGTAGAAACATTAGAGGAATTGATTTAGGGGTTCAAGAGATACGCTTCTTAATGTAAGCAAAATTGCGCTTTATGCAGATGATGTTACTTTATTTTTGACAGATCAGCATGACATGATGCAGGCATTAGATATACTCAATGATTTTTCTTTGTTTTCTGGTTTGGTTATAAATAGAAATAAATCAGCAGCTATGTGGCTAGGTAGTAGAAAACATAGTGCAGACAGCTTTTATGGCTTTACGTGGAAAAATAAACTAAAGATTCTGGGTATTTATTATGAGAATGATAAATCGGCATCTTTAGTTGAGGATAATTGGTTGCAAAGAATAGAAACTATTCAGAGAATTATTCACTCTTGGGAAAAAGAGATCTTAGTGTAATGGGTAAAATACATATTATTAAAACATTTATTTCACAAATGGTCTATGTTATGCAAACATTTGTGATTCCGGACAAGATCTTATCAGATATAAATCGCATGCTTTTTAGATTTCTCTGGCGTAAAAAACATTGTAATCGAAAGGCATTTGAAAAAGTTAAAAGAAGCATAATGGCAGTGAATATGAAAAAGGAGGATTGAAAATGATAAATTTAAGACAGATGCAATCTGCTTTTCTCCTGTCATGGGTTGTAAAAATTTGTAAGGCCACAAACAATGAAAGATGGACTATAATTCCGAGAAAAATATTTCTACCCTTTGGTGAGAATGTCATGTGTTTTTATGCAAATACTAAAAGCGCACTTTTCAAAGGTTTAGACAAGATACATTCACACTTTTGGAAAATTACTCTGAAAACATGGCTAGATCTTAATAAACATAAAGATGTCTCACCCTTTCCCTCTTTACTGTGGAATAACCAATACATAAAATATCGAGGAAATGTCCTTTTCTTCCCTGACTGGATAAAGGGCAAAATACTAAATGTTAGTGACATGTATGGTCCAAATGGGATGCTTTCATACCAGGACGTGGTTAACAAGACAGGAGCCTCCCCTGCAAGGATCTTAGAGTATAATGTAGTGTCAGCGGCCATACATACTTTTGATACTAGGGTTAGTGAACAAGATAGATATGATATAGATTTTCAGAACCACCTCTTTTTTGTAACAAAAGCATATATCTTGCAAGGATTTCCGTGCAACTTTGTGTTCCTAAGTTATACAGAACCATGTGCAGCCCGTTTTTTTGGGCTAATAAATATGGACTGGAGTTAAATAAAAATGTATGGAAGATACCCGCTTGTGCACAAAAGAAACCAGACTGAGAGTTTTTACAATGGAAAATTTTACAAAATATATACCCGACTAACATAATGCTATGCAAAATGAAAGTCAGGGATAATCGAAACTGTTTCATATTGCAACGATGAAATTGATTACATTGAACATTTCTTTTTCCACTGTCATAAGGTTAATTCGTTTTGGAAATTTGTCAGTCAATACATATTAGCTGTATACAACACAAGAATTGTGTTTTCTGAAGAAACTGTGCTATTTGGAATTCTTAGACAAGAAAAATATTGACAGACATATACTACTGAAAATAAACCATGTTGTGATTATTGCAAAGATGTGTATAAGTATTTATAAAAAAAAAACGGAATCTAAGCTGCCAATTTCAGTCATATTCGAAAATCAGATGCGTCTGAGGAAAATATAAAGAGATCTCATACATGCATTCACTCTTACACACGCACGCACGCACGCACACACACGTGCACACGCACGCTCGCGCACACACACGCGCACCACAACACGCACGCACACAAGCACACGCGCGCGCGCACAGAGAGGGGGGGGAGGGGGGGAGATGGGGGGGAGAGAGAGAGAGAGAGAGAGAGAGAGAGAGAGAGAGAGAGAGAGAACATACACATAGTTACAAATACACACACGTGTTTGTGCATTTTGAGTGTGTGTGCGAGTGTGTGTGTGTGTGTAAAACAAAATGAAAAACTAAAAATAATTAAGTCCTCTGTTTCGTTTATGTTGGTTCCGTTTCCGTATAATGTAACACATTATCAGAGTGAGTGTGCCAGTACACCACACATTAGTACATTAACAAACCCAGACACTTTGTATCAATTGCCAAAACACTAAAATCAGCAAAAATATGTCCATTTGCAAGAGAACATACAGCTATGCATGGTGTGTAAGAGATTGGTTGTGAAAGAAAAGAAGGAGAAGGGAAAAAAAAGAGACAAAAACAAAACAAAAAAAACAACAACGTAGTAGTGGAAATTGGTTTTTTTTTCCGTTTTTTGTTTTTTTTGGCAGATGAAGAGGACAGTTGTGAAGCACCAAAAAATAAAGAGGAGGATTTTGGCCTTAGGAAAAAAAAAAAAAAAAAAAACAAAATCACCACCTTAGGTGCTCCATTGATCCGAGAACTGATGCCACAAAAAAAAAACAAACACTGTCGGTCATGACATGAAAGTGGTGGGAAGGCGAACGGGGCGGGGGTGACAGTGGTTGGGGGGGGGGGGGGGGGGGGGGGGGGGGGGGGGGGGGGGGAGTCGGGGGGTCGGGTCATACCAGAGTTGCTGTTGTGGTGTGGCAACTCGCGTATCAAAACCGACTTTTCTGTGTATTAAGACCGCTGCGAGGCATAGGCATAAATCTGACGAAAAATCTGGCCGATGGCCAGTGAATAAGTAGTTCTTGCCTCTCCGTATTACAATACATTACTTCATCATAAAATCTGGCGGATGGCCAGTGAACAAGTACTACAGTAGTTCTTTCCACTGTGATTTACGTAGTTCTTTCATGTGTATACAGTAGTTCTTTCCGCTGTGTATTACAGTAGTTCTTTCCACTGTGTATTACAGTAGTTCTTTCCGCTGTGTATTACAGTAGTTCTTTCCACTGTGTATTACAGTAGTTCTTTCCGCTGTGTATTACAGTAGTTCTTTCCACTGTGTATTACAGTAGTTCTTTCCGCTGTGTATTACAGTAGTTCTTTCCGTGTGTATTACAATATCTTTACCTTCATCATCATAAAAAATCAGGCTGATGGCAGTGAATTTCTAACTTTTTCAGCTCTGCATTGCGTTATTACTTTTCATTTTTCAGTGAACTCGTACGATACTTTTTTCTTTTTCTTTTCAAAGCTGCGTTGATTTTGATCCCCCCCCCACCCGTCGTCACATTCGGACCAGTTCAGAGGAGGGTGGAGGGGGGAGATAGTGTTTATGGCCCTTAATCCGGCACCGAAACGAATGTAAAATGATCACGGCTCTTGCGTGGCGCGGCTTATTCAGGGCTGTGTTTTGGGGGGTATTGTTAGACTATTTTCATTCTATCGGGGAAATAATGCATTTCAGTGCGCCCCTTCGCGTTCCTTTCCATTCTTTTGTCGACTTTCCCTTTTATGTGTATGGGAATTTATTTCCTCAACCTCCACCACCCGCCAACCTTATTCCCACCTGTCCTTTCCACCCACCACTCTCCTACTCCATCACCACCGCCACCACCGTCACGAGCACCGGTACTCTGCTCTCAGCGTCTCCTCGTCTACTCCCCCCCCCCTCACTCCTTTCATCTAGCACAACGGTGGGGATCTGTGCGCTGCACTGAAAGTATTCCTATTTGAGACACCCTTCGTCTTATTGTCCTCTCCTAAGTTCTCGCTCCGTTAACGGCCAGCTTCCTCCCCCCCCCCCCCCTCTATCGCCCCCGCGCCCCTCTCTTCTCGATATTCCCTAACCCGCCTTTTGTTGAGCTGAGCGATTTCACAGTTTGTTAAATCGCGGGTCGTTCCGGGGCCGAAGTCAGCATAAGTCCTAAGAGTACTAGTAGCTTGGCGGTTCATCCAGCTCCCCACCCCTCCCCACCTGTTCTTGTCATGCTTCGTCCTGAAGGTCATCCTAGCCCTCAGCAATGTGCAAGCAGCAACGCACAAGGCCTGCTTTCACATAGCGTGGGGTCCAATATGATAGCCCATTAGCGCGCGACAACGCCAAGGGCGTTTATTTTTTTTTTTTTAGATGTCCGCGCAGGCATACACACTCTCCCCCCCCCCCCCCTCCCACCCCCCCACCCCCTTAAATCTGCAACCCCCACCATGCGCCGATGATGGGGAAAATTTCTCTGTTAAACCAGACGGAGCTTGAGGGAGGGAGTGGGGAGGGGGCGGGGGGGGTCGAAGAGAAGAGGAGAGAGAGAGAGGGGGAGGGAGAGATGAGAGAGAGAGGAAGAGGGGGAGGGATGTAGAGAGGAGAGAGAGAGAGAGGAGAGAGGAGAGGAGAGAGGTGGTTTTGGTGTGATGAATAATGAATGGGCGGGGATTTCTCCTGCCTTTACCTCCCCTTCTTTTTCCACAGAGAGTTTATGTATAAGGTGCCTACAAGGATGACATTTGTCCGCAGTGGTTCTTGCTTCAAAACATCATTCTCCACACAACACTGACACACTTTTTTCCCCTTTTCTCTTTCTTCGTGGCGAGAAGGAAATGGAGTACGTTTACTGGGCCACACACACACAACAAGACACACAAACACGCGGCACGCACACATTTATCTAGTATAAACCAGAGAGAGAGATAGGAGAGGAAGAGTGAGCTGAGAGAGATGAGAGGAGAGAGAGAGAGGGATGAACACATTTAACTAACACGCTAGCGGCGCTAACACAAACACAACACCGTACGCAGCCGACAGCGTCACTTCGAAATCGACATTATTAAATAAGTGCAAAGCGTTGAGACGTGAAGTTCTAAATATTTTTTTTTTTATCCTTAGTTTTTTCTTTTTTTTCATTGCGTGAGTGTGTGTGTGTGTGTGTGTGTGTGTGTGTGGTGTGTGTTGTCAGTACAACGCTATGTTATCTGACAGTAAATGTTTTCAGTCAGTGTGTGTGTGTCGTGTGTGTGTGGTGTGTGTGCGTTGCGTGGTGTGTGCGTGTGTGCGCGTGCAGGTCGTGCGTGCGTGGGTGCAAACTCGTGATCTTCCATAAGTACAGGGGGGACCGACTGTTGGGGTGATTTTATAACTGTTTGGGCAACAAATGATCGGGCGGTGTGCAAAAGACCCTGATTGGGGAGGAGGGGATTGCGGGACGGCGTCAACACAGCCGGGCAGCAAGTCAACTGAAGTACGAAACAATCTTTTCAATGTGTGTGCTTTTCAACACGCAAAGTGTACACACAACACATGGGAAGCTCAGTCAGCTGCAATTTGTACGTTTCCGCTTTGATTTGGTTTTTTCTGTACTTCACCCTACTTAGCCTTTTTTCATCTCCTCATTTTTTAGATGGATATGTATTCAAACTCACGCGGTAAAACATTCAATGGTTATAGCCGTTTGTTTGCAGGACAACAAAAAGGACAAACAAACAAACAGAAACATACATACTGCTGCAACAAACAACGACGAATAGCGTCTACACTATATACACCAAATTTTAATAAACAGTAGTGACGATGGCGACGGGGGGGGGGGGAGGGGGGGGGGGGGGGGGGTGGGCACAGAAAAAGAGTTCAAACCTACCCCATTCTTAAAAAAAAAAAACTCCGGCAGCGTCGAGAATTCATCATCCCACGAACGAACAAACTCCACATCTTGCAGATTTGCAAGGCCACGTGCGGTTTCTGCGGGGCAAATGAACTCCCCTCCCTCCCATCCACCTCCCCCCCCCCGACCCTGACCTTCCCCCAGGGTACGCCCCAAACCTACCCCACTCGGACCTACCCCCACCCTGACCTACCCCAGGGTACGCCCCAAACCCACCCCCACTCTGACCTACCCCCACCTGACCTACCCCAGGGTACGCCTCAACCCACCCTACCCTGACCTACCCCAGGGTACGCCCCAAACCCACCCTACCCTGACCTACCCCAGGGTACGCCCCAAACCCACTCTACCCTGACCTACCCCAGAGTACGCCCCAAACCCACCCTACCCTGACCTACCTCAGGGTACGCCCAAACCCACTCTACCCTGACCTACCCCAGGGTACGCCCAAACCCACCCTACCCTGACTACCCCAGGGTACGCCCCAAACCCACTCTACTGACCTACCCCAGGGTACGCCCCAAACCCACCCTACCCTGACTACCCCAGGGTACGCCCAAACCCACTCTACCCTGACCTACCCCAGGGTACGCCCCAAACACACTCTACCCGACCTACCCGGGTACGCCCAAACCCACTCTACCCAGACCTACCCCAGGGTACGCCCCAAACCCACCCTACCCGACCTACCCCAGGGTACGCCCCAACCCACTCTCACCTGACCTACCCCAGGGTTCGCCCCAAACCCACCTACCCTGACCTACCCAGGGTACGCCCCAAACCCACCCTGACCTACCCAGGGTACGCCCCAAACCCAGCCTTCCTGAGGACGTCCAGCAAAGGTCCATCCCAAGCTACCTGAGCCCCGCGGGCGGTACCCGGGCTCCTCTGGGGAGAAAGGCAAGGGCAAATACCGTGCATTCCTCTTCTCTCTATTATCCGCCCCTTTGTCAAGGACGCCTTGTGCTGGTTGAGAGTCCGGCCTCACACCCAACCCACGGCGAATATCGCGCGCTGTGAAAAACGAAGGGGGGGAGGGAGGACAGAGAGAGAGAGAGAGAGAGAGAGAGATGAGAGAGAGAGAGAGAGAGAGAGAGAGGTGAGAGACAGACAGACAGACAGAGACAGAGAGAGGGAAAGGGAGGTGGGCATGGGGAAGGGGGAGGGGCTTGATATCCTCCCTCCCCTCCCCCCCCCTTTTTTTCTTTTAATAAACCTTTTAAACTTTAAAAAAAAAAACTCTTCAATCACTCCAAAATAATTCGTGTCATGATCAGTTATCTCAAAATAACTTTTCTTCATTCGTGTCCTTGGATTTGCTTCTTGAACGGGAACAGCGGAATATGACCGTGGGGGGGGGGGGGGGGGGGGGGGGGGGGGGGGGGGGGGGAAAGGGACGGATGAGTTTAGTAGCTCAAAGCACCGTTCTGGAATAGTAGAACTAAATGAGGTGGGAAAACAGATTACTGTTGTGTTGCCTGCCTTCTCCCCCACCCCCCATCCCCCACTCGCTCTATGTAGGCAACGCGCCCACACTACGTGGTCGACGCACTGACCAAGCTTGCCTGGTGAAAGACAAGTTGTCGCTGGCGCACAGCGCCGATCCCAGGCGGGACTGGAACAGCATACCAAAGAGCGTTGTTGACTGGAGTCCGCTGGAACCCACGCTGTCGTATACATGTGCAAGAACAGAAACGTACAACGCACAGAACAGTGGCACAGCTGGGGTATACAGTTCCAACAACTGTGGTCGGAAGCAAGGTGTCGATGATCGTATGATTCAAAAGTTCGTACGGTTCCATCTGTGCCACTACTAGACTGGGGAGGGGGGGGGAGGGAAAGAGAGAGAGAGAGAGAGAGAGAGAGAGAGAGAGAGAGAGAGAGGAGAGAGAGAGAGAGAGGGGACAGACACACAGACACACTCACATACAGAGAAAGAGAGAGAGAAAGAGAGAGAGAGAGAGAGGAGAGAGAGAGAGAGAGAGAGAGAGAGAGAGAGAGAGAGAGAGAGAGAGAGAGAGAAGGGGTGAAGAAGATGACAGGGAAGGGGTGAATGGGGTAGTAGGATGGTGAAGCACATACGGTCAAAATGTCACTGCGACTTCCAGAGAAAAAAAAGGAAACAAACTGCGGAAAAAAAAAGAACACTCAGCAAGCCTACCTTTTAACTCAACACAAACGTAAAAAGACTACACCCAGCTCAGCAAGCCTACCTTTTAACTCAACACAAACGTAAAAAGACTACACCAGCTCAGCAAGCTACCTTTTAACTCAACACAAACGTAAAAAGACTACACCCAGCAACGAAAACGGCCACATGCTCAAACAATTAAAATAGACCGAGAAGAACTGTTTGAATCATCCCTCACTCCCCCCCCCCCCTCCTCCTCCCTGCGCCGCAAACATTTATTACGTCAAGAAATTCATATTTATCGCCTTCGTGACCTCACAATAATAAACAGTGGAAGAGCGAATCCACCCCCCCCCCCCCCCCCCCGTTATCCCTCGCCTATATCACAAAGAAGAAAAGAAAGGAAGATTGTGCTGTGTCTAAACATCCAGCTATAGCAGCTTTGAGCTAAAGCATCCCCGATTCCTTTCACCTCCTCGAAAGAAAAAAAAAGGTACGTATACATATTTATCGAAAGACACATGCTAGTGATGTGTATATAAATATACTCTTCCATACCCTAGCAGAAAGTAATCTGAACTATACATCCTTCGGCCCTCTTTATAACAGCCTAAACAATGAGTCTTTGAAGCCCAACTACAAAGAATCTAAATGATACGCTTCTCTCTCTCTCTCTCACACACACACAAAACACACACACACACACACACACACACACACACACACACACACGTGGCAAAAACAAACTAACAAGCAGGCTATATGTCCTGTAACTTTTAATTATAAAAAAAAACAGTCTGAACTACCTGTCTTCTCTTCCAATAAAAACAGTGTCAGCAACAAGTCCCTCACCCCCAGCCCTTCCAATAAAGACAATGTAAACAATACATCTTTCACCCCCCCTTCCCCCACCAATGAGGACACTGAAACATCTTCCGAAAAGACAATCTAAACAAACTGTCTTTTAACCTCCAAATAGAAAGAATCTAGACAACACGTCTTTAAAACCACCAAATGAAGACGATATAAACAATAATTCGTCTCCCAATAACGACAATCTAAACAAAACGCATTCCAGTCTCCAATAAGACAGAGCAAACAATATGTCTTATACCCCCAAATAACACAACTTGCACTGTGTGTCTCCCACCCTCACAGAGAGGTAAATCCACCTGTTACGTCTTTCAACCCTCGATAAAAGCAATTGAAATGATGCGTCTTCTAGCCTCCAAACGCGGCAATTCGAACTTCCAACACTCAATAAACAGTGTCCAAAAACATGCACCCTCCACTGACCACCACAAACGATCAGGCCTTCCTGCCCTTACCCACCCACCAAAGATGATGTCAACCGTTACGTGTCTCAGCCCCCAATAAAGACCAGCTGGACTGTTACGGTTGTAATCCCAAAATAACACGAATGGACACTGTATAGTGTCTTCATTTGCGCCCTTCAACTTCAAATATGGAGAATTCAGTCTGAGCTATACGTTTTCCAATACCCTACAACAAAAACACATCCCATACGTCTTCCAGCCCCAAACATCATCCGAACGGCTGCGTCTTCCATCTCCAAATAAAGACAACCTAAATCATGGCTTCTGAACCGGGTAATGACAGTCTGAACCAACTACCAACTCAAAATAAAAGCATTTATGTAAACTGCATGCCTTCTAACTCAAAATGTAAGAGTGTAAGTTAGACATCTACCAGCCAGATACACAGACGATCTAGACAAGTCACTTCTTTCAACTTCAACAGTCACAAACTTAGTCTTCCAACTTCAGATAAAAAAAAAGTCAACCATACGGGTTGAAAACCACTACGTCTTCAACCTACCCAAAGAGAAACAATCTACACTTCACGCCTGGCTACTGATCAAATGAAACAAACACAAGACAACAAACACAAGACAACAAACAAGACAACAAACGCCCAAACAGAAAGGAGCCACGCTTTATACCTTTTTAACTGAACACCTAAAACGAACGTAAGACAAAGAAACCAAACCCCAAAGGCTCACTTACGTATCAACTTGCCGGGGGAAGGAAATCTGTTCAGAAAATGGCAGAAAACCCAAAAGAAAACAAAGTCCAGGTAAAGGAAAGAAGAAGACTGGATCAACCGGGCAGAGGTAGCAGTAGCAGCAGCAGAAGTAGCGGGCGGCCGGCCAACGTCCAGCCGTCCAGACAGGAGCGCCACCTCTTACGGCAAGTCCCTCCTTCCGTGCGGCAGCGCTGGAGCAGGGCGACTGAGGGACCCAGACCGTGGGCACCCGCTTTACGTGACTCCGGCACCGAGCACACATCTCCCCCTTCCCCTTGCCGCCCCTTTGTCTCACACCCCCTTCGCTACGCCTCCACCTCCCTCTCCTCCTGCCCCCTCGGCATCCTCTCAAGTCGCGCTCACTCTCGCTTCTCGGCTCAGCGCTGCTCCCGCTGTCGCTGGTCCACACCGGTCGGCTCCGACGACGAAAACCAGCGTGGGCTATCTCAGCGCAGACGCTGCGGCTGCCCGCCGCACGGCTTGAGTCTCGTTCTAACCTTCTGTCTCTGTCTCTCTCTGCTCCAACTTCTCCTCTGGCTGCCCGCGCACGGCTTGAGTCTCCTTCTAACCTTCTGTCTCTGTCTTCTCCTTCTGTCTCCGTCTTCTCCAACTTCTCTGGGGTCCCTCCAGGCAGTGTCTCGTTCAAACCCTTCTGTCTCGTTTCCCTTCTGTCTCCGTCTTCTCCAACTTCTGCTCTGGCTTCCTCCAGGCAGAGTCTCGTTCTAACCTTCTGTCTCGTCTTCTCCTTCTGTCTCCGTCTTCTCCTTCTGTCTCCGTCTTCTCCAACTTCTGCTCTGGCTTCCCCCCAGGCAGTAGCCGCGGCATTTGCTTCCAGATGAATCGTCCCTACATGTCTGTCCACTGCTGTGTTAGCCACCCCATGGTGATGGCCCTGTTGTCGTGCCCGCACTATCATCGTGAACGAGGCGACGGCCGAGTGGAAGAGCGGGCAGGCAGTCGATCGGGTAGAGCAGTGGTCAAAGTGTTTGTCAAGCCAACTATCCTCTATGTTTGTCAGCTGGGTTTTTTTTTTTTTTTTTTTTTAAGTTTCCTAACTCTGGTCCAGGGTGAAGGAGGATTAGGCGGCGGGGGCGGGGTTGAGAGGCAGAAGGAGAGGGAAGCTGAAGGCGCTGGGCGGGTGAGGGTGGGGTGGGTGGGGGTGGGTGGGTGGAAGGCATAAAGGGGAAAGGGGACGTCAAAAGCAGTTATAAAGCCAGCTAGTCCAACCTCACCATCCACTGCTTCGTCTGTGACTTTTGTCAGAAAGGGGAATAATGGAACCTGACTCAAAACACCACCTCTCCTCCCCCTCCTCCGCCCCCCCCCCCCCCCCCCCCCCCCCACCTTCCTAAAAGGAAAATAAACTTCAGTCTCCGCTCTCTTATAACCCGTTAATCAAAAAAAAAAAAAGTTCTTTCTTAGAACAGTTAACCCTTTCAACTCTGGCAGAGCGACTGGCTGTGTCATATTCCCAGTTTGGCGAGGCATATGTTGGGCTTTCTGTGGAAAGATCGGAGCTGCTTCACACAAACTGTCAACACTCTGGATTGACACATACACTACAACGGTCACTCTGCTAGAGAAATAATAATTTTTGTTTTGTTTTGCTTTAGATATTAACATTTCGTTGTGTTGGAATTGTCTAGTGACTCGCGCTTCCTTGAAGTCATGAAATACGGGCTGGTACACCCATGGGGATGCTACTTTAAGGCTGTTATGAGCTGCATCCTGTAGTCTAATTTACCTCTGTTCAGGAGCAGTTATGTCCCTTGATATCTTAATGGAGTGTCCTGCGCGTGCCTGTACCATCGTCAACACAGCGCAGGCCTCCAAGGGTGGTACAGGATGCTCTAAAGGCAGGTGAAGACAGTGCTTCTCTGGGTCCCCCCCAGCCCCTTCGGGTGTTTCTTTTTCTTTTCTAACATTTCGTTGTGTTGGAATTGTCTAGTGACTCGCGCTTCCCTTTATAAATAGGGGGTCAAAAGAGATCCTTCATGACTTCCTCGGTACTTTGATTCTCACAGGGGTTGTACTATTGGATTTGTGATAAACTGAATATTTTAAACACTTGACTGTGTGACATAGAAAACCCTTTTCTGCAACCAAATTCACTTACGGCGTTTTCTTTTATTTTACATTTTAAGAGGGTTTTTTTCTGAGAACATTACGATGATTTCATGTAAAAAAACAAAATTAAAAAAAAATTTAAAAGTCTTACT
>CM031600.1:8795301-8827801 GCA_018398815.1 Conus ventricosus | reverse complement strand
AATGTTGGTGACCGCCTTGTGGGCCGCCCAATCACGAACACTTCCCTGACGATTCAAAACCGCAATCCAACTCGATCGTTGTTGTCGCCTGCCGGCAGGTAGAAATCAACAACGGCACCCACTACACGCGCCAGCACCGCGTCAACCGTACAAAAATCAAACTCAAACCTTCCAAAACCGCAAAACCAAGCATTCCAAGAATGACAACCGCATGCCACACTGAAAATAAAGGTTAAAAAAAAAGTGGACCCAAAGAAAAAAAAACGAGAAGGAGGACATGCCTACCGCGTGAGCTTGCTTTGCTGATCAATGCAAGTTTGAAGTGATCACCTAAACCAATGTCCGCCACATTGTGACGACAGGTAAAAAGCGGGGGTGACGACGATTGGCCCTCACGGACTTACTACGTCTACTACTACTTCACTCCCCTCTTCTTTTCACGGGGCCCCAATCAGCTCAGCCAGCGACAGCGGCGACACGACGGACTGTCTTGTGGGAGGGGGAGGGGGGAAGAAGAGAGGCAGAGAGACAGCGAGAGAGAGCGAGGAGAGAGAGGAGGGTTGTGTGGCGGGCCCAAAACGGCCTCCCGGGCTGTTTTCTGTGCTGTTAGTGCGCTGCTGAGAGGATCTCTTTTTACCTGCGACGACCTGCACGAGGGGCTCCCTTTCTGTTCTTTTTTGCCCTCCCCATCTCTCTCTCTCTCGGTGCCCACCCTTCCTCCACGACCGGTCGCGCGGTGGTGTTGTAGCGGGTCCACCCCTCACAGGTATCCCTGGAGGCCAGTGGGACGGTGGTTGGTGGCAGGTGGCTGGAGCTTCGGGCCAGGCGCGAGTGGTGTCGCTCTCAGTGTCAGGCGACAAGCCAGGCAGGCTTCCCAGTCAGTCGCTGTACGGCGGGAAGGTGGCGGGACACTGCGGACTAGTGCGACCTTCTTCACTTACTAGCCCCCTTTTAAAAAAAAAAACCACTTGGATCTTCTTCTTTGCTATTGTCAAAACGACGTCGCTTTTTTGCCAAACAGCAAAAACAAACTAAAAAATAAAAAAATAAAAAAGAGGGGGGGGGGGGGGGGGGAGATAAAGAAAAATTCATTCTTCCTATTTCATCCTGTTCAACTACCACACGAACTCAATGGCTACACTCTTCCACGCGAAAACTCGTAACAGGCGGCTGCTTTTGGACAACAGATCTGTAAAACGACCTGAATGACATCAAGGCAAGTAACCTATGTAGCCCAGACACTTCGGAATGCTCTTTATTCAGATCGTTTCTTCGGCGGAAACAAGCAACATTAATATGAATTAGTACACAAACAAAGATCTCCCCCCCCCCTCCTCCATCCACTGGAAAAAACAACAAACTGCCCAACACTGATTCCTGATATTACAACGCATCATGGCTGAATTTTTTTTTACCGACCTCACCCCCCCCCCCCCCCTCATACTTACCCCACTTCTAACCCACCCGCTCCTCACGCTAACAGCAAACGGCGTACTGGCGTCCATTTTCCGCCGATGATTGATTTCTTCATTCGGAAATGAAAAGGTGGGCAATGGAGTGGAAGTCTTTAAACATATCCTTCTAGCCCCTTCTCCCGTGTGGGAGATTATTCTTGTCAAAGGTTAACCCACCCTTCTAGCCCCTTCTCCGTGTAGGAGATTGTTCTTGTCAAAGGTTAACCTATCATACTAGTCCCTTCTCCCGTGTGGGAGATTGTTCTTGTCAAAGGTTAACCTATCCTTCTAGCCCCTTCTCCCGTGTGGGAGATTGTTCTTGTCAAAGGTTAACCTATCCTTCTAGCCCCTTCTCCCGTGTGGGAGAGTGTTCTTGTAAAAGGTTCACCTAATATCCTTCTAGCCCCTTCTCCCGTGTGGGAGATTGTTCTTGTTCTTGTCAAAGGTTAACCTATCCTTCTAGCCCTTCTCCCGTGTGGGAGATTGTTCTTGTCAAAGGTTAACCTATCCTTCTAGCCCCTTCTCCGTGTGGGAGATTGTTCTTGTCAAAGGTTCACCTAATATCCTTCTAGCCCCTTCTCCCGTGTGGGAGATTGTTCTTGTCAAAGGTTAACCTATCCTTCTCCCATGTGGGAGATTGTTCTTGTCAAAGGTTAACCTATCCTTCTAGCCCCTTCTCCCATGTGGGAGATTGTTCTTGTCAAAGGTTAACCTATCCTTCTAGCCCCCTCTCCCGTGTAGGAGATTGTTCTTGTCAAAGGTTAACCTATCCTTCTAGCCCCTTTTCCCGTGTGGGAGATTGTTCTTGTCAAAGGTTAACCTATGCTTCTAGCCCCTTCTCCCGTGTGGGAGATTGTTCTTGTCAAAGGTTAACCTATCCTTCTAGCCCCTTCTCCCGTGTGGGAGATTGTTCTTGTCAAAGGTTAACCTATGCTTCTAGCCCCTTCTCCCGTGTGGGAGATTGTTCTTGTCAAAGGTTAACCTATCCTTCTAGCCCCTTCTCCCGTGTACGAGATTGTTCTTGTCAAAGGTTAACCTATCCTTCTAGCCCCTTCTCCCGTGTAGGAGATTGTTCTTGTCAAGGTTAACCTATCCTTCTAGCCCCTTCTCCCGTGTACGAGATTGTTCTTGTCAAAGGTTAACCTATCGCAAGAACTGTGAAGAACGTCCTAAACTGACTGTCCTCAAATCCACCAACTGACGGAAAGGAAATAAAGAGGGAAATTTCTGTACGTAAAGTTGGTATTTTCGCCTCCCCCCTTCCGATTAGAGAGTCTCCTTCCAGTGAAAATTGAGGGGGGGGGGGGGGGGCAAAAGAATGCTGGCATTATTCAAGTAATTAAAGGAAGCATATAAGAGGACGCCAAATTTCCCCCCAATCAGCATTAACGTTCCACCGAAGGAACCATGCAGTCTTATGCTTTCTCGCAAACTTACCAGCATTTTCACGAGTCCTGCATACAAACAAGGCGATGAGTCTGCAGAAAAAAATGTATCCCTTCCGTCCCGCACTTCTAATTCCCTTCCATAAAGCCTTTTTCTTCTTCTGGCAAACATTGAAGCCAATGCAGTTCCAGCCATGTGAAGAATACCCGCTGAAAATGTCAAAGGCTCACCCATGGCGGTCGATTCCCCCAATGCTCCTTTAATATCTGATAGAAACAATGATGCCCGCCCAGTAGACTGGGCCGTGAAGGGTGCAAGGCGGTGAGCGACATGATTGTTGCGAAGGTGAAGTCCGGGAAGGGGAGGGGGGGAAGAGAACGGTGGGCCGAAACCAAAATGAGTTGAGGTGGGAGAGAGAGAGAGAGAGAGAGAGAGAGCGGAGAGAGAGAGAGAGAAGGAGAGAGAGAGAGAGAGAGAAAGGGGGGGGGGGGGGGAGGAGAGGGGCGAAGGGCCCGACACAGTGGTTACCGATGTTAGGTACGAGCACTGGGCCGACACAGTGGTTACCGATGTTAGGTACGAGCACTGGGCCGACACAGTGGTTACCGATGTTAGGTACGAGCACTGGGCCGACACAGTGGTTACCGATGTTAGGTACGAGCACTGGGCCGACACAGTGGTTACCGATGTTAGGGACGAGCATTGGGCCCGACACAGTGGTTACCGATGTTAGGGACGAGCATTGGGCCCGACACAGTGGTTACCGATGTTAGGGACGAGCATTGGGCCGACACAGTGGTTACCGATGTTAGGGACGAGCATTGGGCCCGACACAGTGGTTACCAATGTTAGGGACGAGCACTGGGCCCGACACAGTGGTTACCGATGTTAGGGACGAGCACTGGGCATGTATCGCGGAAGCGGGGAACGGACCAACCAAGACATGGTCATCGGAAGTGAGGTGATCACTCGGAAATCTTGTTCAAAGCCTAGGGCATGTTTATAAATATGTCTCCCTGATGGGTACGATCGGGCGGACGAGCGGGGGGGGGGGGGGGGGGGTAGGGGTAGGGGCAATGCCGATGGATCTGCCTTCGAGAGGGATTGCGATGGTTCCCTCATGCAGCTAGTGAAAGGTTTTCATATTTGTAGTATATTTTCTTAATTTTGTGTTCCCATTTTCTTCATCTTCAACCCCCCCCCCTTTTTTTGTTCTTTTTCTTTTTTTGTGTGTTGAAAATTAAAGTTAAAATCTTTGCCGTCATTACTACGACAGAAGAATATATATACATAACGCATTACCATACATTAGCGTAAGAAATTGTCAGAATGTACTGCTAAGGGTTGTTTTCATTTCAACCTGCATTCTTCATCATTACCCTTCCTTCGTCCTCCGGACGGTCTTCTCCTATAACACAGCCACCTTCACCCCCCCCTCCACCTTCCCTCACAACACTTCCACCTTTTTCCTCCTTTTCTGAAAGGTTAAGACTGATTCTTTTAATGGAAAAAAATATCATATCGTATTCTGAGGGTAATATTTTCACATTCTCGTCTATGTTCTAGACACATATGATCTTTTCCCAACCTGTGCTAACCCCCCCCCCCCCAGATTTTTGATGGGGAAGAGGGGGCGTGAGAGGGGAAGGGGGCAGCAGAACGAAATCCTGTCAAAGATCTTCTTGGAAAGACAGACAAGAAATGATGCAGGAACATGATGGGAGTTTCTCAAATTAACACGAAAATAGGATGGACTATCATCCACTGCTTTCATACAAAATCTCTCTCTCTCTCTCTGGCTCTGTCTGTCTGTCTCTCTATTTCCTTTGGGGCCTGATTGTGATGGAAATCACGTGCAAGTCTCTGTGCGTTTGTCACTGTCACCTATGTCAGTTTACTGTCAACCGTATTGTATAAGGTTTTTGGTGTCCGTAGAATGCAACCATCTCCCACCTCTCTCTCTCACCCGCATGCCCTGCGAGGTAGTTTGTGATTTCCATAACATAACATCCACTGTCAAGCACGCTGCAACGACAGATCCTGAAGCACGTGCTACCCGCACGTTTCCTTCTCTAGCTGCTCGCGGGACCACTGCGCCCTTTGACATACACAACTGTGCCGGATCCAGAACATCCCCACCAATCCATGTGAAGTCTGACAACTCACTGCAATATCAACCAGCACACCTTGTAGCCGGCCGTTTTGTCCGACCCGGCCGTTTTGTCCAACCTCGGACAAAACGGCCGGGTCGGACAAAACGGCCGGCTAAAACCCGGCTGTTTTGTCCGACTTTAAATTTTTTGTCGGAAAAAACGGCCTGGTTGGACAAAACGGCCGGCTCTAAGTAGGCGGCCGTTTTGTCCGATATTTCACTGGCAAAGAAGTATAAACTCGTGGCGTTCTGTTTTTTTCTCTTTTTTTTTTCTTTTTCTGTCTGTCTACCACCAAGTAAAGAAATCACGTGGAAAAACCCATTCGGCCGTCATGCCCCAGGTGGCCAATTTGGCGTCCTAAGCTGACCATTGGCCGTCAGGGGCCATGACTATCGAGAGGGCCTTATTCTCGTGATTTCTTTACTTGGCTGCAGGAGAGAGAGAGAGAGAGAGAGAGAGAGGAGAGAGACAGACAGACAGACAGACAGGTGGCACATCACGATACAACATTTGAGGTGACTGTGTCAAACCGTTGGGGTCTTGGGACAAACAATTGACGCACTCTCAATTTTGAGAGTCTGACGTTGTCTGTGACCTTTACCTTGACCTTAATCGCTTTGACATATTTGGAGAGCAATAAACCAAACAACCTTCATACCAAGTTTCAGCTTCCAATGTCAACCGCTGCCCGAGATATGGCTAAAAATAGATTTTCGGTTTTGAAGGTCACACGTCAAGGTCATAACCTTGACCTTAAAAATTTGGAAAGGTGTATTTAAGCCACCCCCTCCTGTTTTCTTGCTTCTTTGTGTATTTGTAGTATTGCCTTTTTCAGTGTAGATAGGGCTGTCTTTCATCTACCTTTTGAACTAAAAGTTGTTCTTGAATGATAATTCAAAACTTCGATTTATTTGATATAACAACCCCCCCCCCCACACACACACACACACACACACCCACTTGACTGACAGTCATGATAATAGCACTGTGTAATGGTCGATTTTTTCTGTCACTCACTCTTTCTCTGTGTCTCTCTGTCTCTGTCTCTGTCTCTCTCACTCTTTCTCTGTCTGTCTGTCTGTCTGTCTGTCTGTCTCTCTCTCACACACACACAGACAACACACACACACACACACACACACACACACACACACACACACACACACACACACACATCTTGTTCCAATCTCTTGCCATTCATGTGGTACACCACCACACAAAGTTTGACGCGACTCCGACTTTCCGTTCGGAAGATATCCTTGGGACAGACAGAAAAAAAAGGTCATGACCTTGACCTTGAATATTGTTGTTCGGATCTCTTGCCATTCATGTGGTACACCACCACACAAAATTTGAAGAGACCACGACCTTGATCGGTTTACAATATTTGGGTGCACCATAAAACAAATCACCTCCATGCTAAGTTTCAACATCCTGTTTTCCAGTGCTCGAGATATGGCTAAAAAAAGGTTTTTAGTTTTCAAAGTCATTCGCCAAGGTCATGACCTTGACCTTGAAACATTTGTTTGGAATATCTTCCAACTAATGTGGCACAACATCACATAACATTTGAATTGTTTCTGTCTACCCGTTCAGAATACATGATTGCAACAGAAATTTCCCCACCCTTAAATTTTAATAATAATAATAATAATAATAATAATTATAATAATAATAATAATAATAACGTACATTTATAGAGCGCCCTTTCTCACTAGAGCTCACAGCGCTTTACAATGTTTAACCATAAACATGTCAAAAACAAAAATCACTATACAAAACCATAAACCCAGTCACCTCATCAATTATGACAATGAAACACAGCAAGGAAAGAGGGGGGGGGGGGGGGGGGCTAGCCAACCAACATTGACACCACACACACACACACACACACACACACGCGCGCGCGCGCGCGCGCGCGCGCGCGCGCACACTGTCAGTTTTCAAGTGTAACACTTACAACACGTAACGCCATGACACACCCAATAACAGGACAAAAATGTTTTCTATAGAAAAAATCCTTGAACAGATGGGTTTTGAGAGCAGAGCGGAAAGCAGTCAGTTTTGGCAGAGCGGATCGAAAGTGGGAGAGAGTTCCAAACAGAAGGGGCTGCAAAAAAGAAGGAACGTTCACCATAGGTTTTTGTTGAAACGCGTGGCTTGCAGAGAGTGTGAGAGTGTCAGATGATGAGCGGAGTGTTCTTGCCGGTGTGTATATGCTAACCAGGTGAGAGAGATAGGGCCAGATCCATTGACGGCGCGAAAACACATGCATGCAATTTTGTATCTAATGCGTGCTGCTATGGGGAGCCAGTGCAGAGTGTAGAGATGCGGGGTGATGTGGTCTCTACGGGGAACCCTCAAGACCAGGCGTGCTGCAGTATTTTGTAATCTCTGAATTCGTTGTATAAGATCTTGTGGGCAATTTACAAGGAGACCATTGCAATAATCCAGACGGGAGAGCACAAATGCTGAAACGAGAGTTTTTGTTGCCTCAGTTGAGAGGAAATGGCGAATTGAGCTGATACGACGGAGCTCAAAGTTAACTGTACGAATTACGTTCATGACCCGAGCATTCATTGTCAGATGTGAGTCAAGAACACGCCAAGATTCTTTGCTGATTTTGAAAATGGAACAGTGGCATCACCGACAACAAGCGAGTCCGGTAATGGAGCAGACAGTGACGTTCTTGGTGAAGAAATGACTAAAGCTTCAGTTTTCTCATTGTTTAACTTGAGTTTGTTAAATGTAATCCATGATTTAACATCCTGAATACATGCTTGCATTGACTGAACCAGCTCGTTGACATGGCTGGGTTCTGCAGACTTTTGTAACTGAGTATCATCTGCAAAAGAGTGAGACAGAACAGAGTGAGATGAGATGATATCAGACAAGGGTGTTGTATACAAAACAAACAAAACTGGGCCATTTTATGGGTCCAGCTACCTCCTCGACCTTGGCCTTGACCCTGATTGGCCTACAAAGGTCGTACGTCAAGGTCATGACCTTCTTGTTCGGATCTCTTGCCATTCTTGTGCCACACCACCACACAAAGTTTGACGCGACTTCGACTTTCAGTTCGGAAGATATTCTTGCGACAGACAGAAAAAACAAAAACAACAACAACAACAACAACAACGACAAAAAAGAAAAAAAAGAACGCGACGAATTTATACTTCTTTGCCAGTGGAACTGGGCAAAGAACAATTAAAAAATATATCGGACAAAAAGGCCGCTTACATAGAGCCGGCCGTTTTGTCCAACTAGGCCGTTTTGTCCGACAAAAAATTGAAAGTCGGACAAAACAGCCGGGTTTTAGCCGGCCGTTTTGTCCGACCCGGCCGTTTTGTCCGAGGTTGGACAAAACGGCCGGGTCGGACAAAACGGCCGGCTACACACCTTTTCCCGTCTGATTGGACAGGACACTTGAGGTCTTATCCCCCCCCCCCCCCCTCCTAACGTGCTCTAAATGTCTTCCTCCTACACGTGAAATTCCCACAGGGAATTTGTGAATTACACGCTGTCTACGCCTACTCCTTCCTCTACCCGTTCCTCTGCCCTGTAACAGAATCTGAATGTGTCAAAGAAAACAAAAATCACGGAGCTTGTTGGCTTTGCAAGATTGGCAACATTCCAGTTTGGGCATTACGCAGTCAGGTTTGTCATTTCTAAATCATGTCAACTTTTTTTTTAACATGCGTTCAACCAAACAAACACCCCCCCAAAAAAAAAAAAAAAAAAAAGGAAAAAAGGAAAAAAAAAAAAGAAGAAAAACAAGGAAGTGGGAAACACAGTTTCACCCCTTTAACGAATTTGTCAGAAGTTGTTGACTTCAAAACGCATTGTGCCAGTATCTCTCACACCTAACTGAAACATGGATGTGTTTACAGGAGAAGTGGGGTTATTGTCATGCAACGAGGAACTCAGGTTGTCCTAAGCTGATGCCCATTGTCCTTTTCCTGGTATGCGAATTGCATGGCACACACGGAAGGCACTGAGTACTTCCTGTTGGTCTGACTGGCTCCCCCCCTACCTTCCCTTGGTCACGGGCTGGCTGGCTAGTTCGCTACGCTTCTCTCCTGGCAGTGTCAAATTGTCCTGTGGACCGCCCTTGCTGAACTGTGGACAGCAAAACTGGGATACGTGCATGGTTACCAGAGAGGGCGGCCGGCCGCTAAACAATTCTCTGGTGGCTCAAGGCCATTGTGGTGCCTGGGGCGTGTGCTACTGACCTGCACGAGGGCACCGGGGGGGGGGGGGGGGGGGGGGGGACTCCGACTAAGATAAAGCACTGGTACAGCATGGCGAGATACTTATCCTGCCCTGTGTACATCTCTGAATTCTCCAACGTGATGCGACCCTTCATGCCCTGGGTTGACTGGTGCCGAGACTGCGACAGGATAAGGTTGGATAGGATCGTGTGTAGGAGAGTCGGGGTAAGCAGAGATGCCAGACACGGCGGAAGTGGAAGGAGGAGGGGGGGGGGGGGGGGGGCAGGTATATGGGCTTGAGGGTCAAGGATGGGGGTAAGCGACGCGACAGAAACGTCTGCGAGAGAGAGAGAGAGAGGGGAGAGAGAGAGAGAGAAGAGGAGAGAGAGAGAGAGAGAGCTACGAGAGACCATTCCCTTCCAGACATAGGTCTGGCAATCACTAGTCCTGAACAGCTTCAGACTATTGATGACGTTAATCTCCTCATTCACCTTTCCCCAGAACGTGGGGCATCGACAAAACAAAACAAACAACAACAAAAAAGAAGAAAAACAAACGCCCGAACTTCCAGCATTCGTGTGGAGTTGAGCAAGAGCTACGCCCGTAACTCCAAAGAGAGGCTGCTGACAACACCAAGTCGTCAACTAGGCCATTTGGTGTCGTTAACCTGCATTCGTTTGGAGTTGTGGGCCTGTCATCATTTTATCGCAGAGGCAAGCGTTACCCTACTTGTCGGTTCTGGTGCAGGCGATGTGATGTCGAAGGCAGCATTCGTGGGCAGGTCATGGGTGCGCGCTTAGTTCATCATGGGAGCAAGAGTTACCCTACCTGTTCGTGATTTACTTTTAATTCACAGTTCGCTGCCTCATTTAAGTTTTCTTTTCATGGGTTGAGAGAGAGAGAGAGAGAGAGAGAGAGAGAGAGAGAGAGAGGAGAGAGAGAGGAGAGAGGACTTCAGATGGTTTATTGTTCAGACGTTGTGTCCATACAATCGAGTGAGTTATTATGACTATCATTGTGGAGCTTTTCTGTTACGCCGTTTCACGCATAATACTTTAGAACTCTCTCTCTCTCTCTCTCTCTCTCTCTCTCTCTCTCTCTCTCTCAAGTAAACAGGAATGGAACACGTGAGTGCGCAAGCGCTCACACAAAAATAAACGCACGCGAGCAAGCACACAGGTACACAATCAAAAAATTTACGCAAGTGAACGGGAGATGATGCATGAAAGAATAGTAGGCCAGCAGCCGTAAGCAATACGTGACAACAAATCAAAGAATGAATTTATCCACAGTCGCACGCGAAAAGACGGTGATCCAACATGTTACTGCGGAGTTTGAAGGCATAAAAATAAACTTAGCCAGATTCACTGTTGATGTTGGAACAGTGGTATTGAGAATGGTTAATTTCTGTGTTCTGTAGAACAACAAATTGAAACCTGACAGATATTTCTTACGTAGGTCGTCATAATCGGGCAGTTAGAACAAAAAATGGGTTTCATCTTCTTGAGAGGCTAGACAAAAGGACATTGTAACACGTCGACATATTCTGGTTTGTATCTATATCTGTTACACTTCAGATCCGTTATTCCCAAGCGAAATTTAGTGAACATGTTTCTAACGTAATGTGAATTAATAACATCGAAATATTGTTCACGCTCCAGTAAGCTTTTAAAACTACAGTAAAGTTCGTAACGGTTGCTGTCAGAGAGTTTTGACGACCAATTTTGTTTAGCACAATCAATCAATCGTTGTTTAAATTCCTTCAGGAAACTTTCTCTGTTTCCGACACCTGTGAACACCATACATGTCCAAAACCATTTACACACAACATTCTTCTGACTTTAGTGGCCCACGTTTCCTTTCCTCTATCGTCCATTTCTTTAAGCATTTGGTAAGCCATGTTAGAAAATCTGTTTTCAGGTAATGCACAAAGTCTAAGCCAATAAGAAATGCACCGTACTGAAGCTTGAACAAAGAGAGGAAAACGACCAAGTTCACCATACACCATTAGATTTGGTGTCGGAGAGCTACATTCAGCAACCGTTTACATGCAAATAAATGTACTTTTTCTATCTCTTCTATTTCATCAGTACCCAAATTTCTGACGCGTACAACAGTATTGGTACAATCTGGGCATCAAAGAGCTGAAAGAATATTTTTGGGTCAGTACAACTGATTCTCCACATGGTTCTAAATATGTCTACAACACATTTCTTTGTTTTTGTAATGATGTCTTCGACAGACAATTTGCGGCTCAGGCGAAGTAGTAAAGTTGAGGCCGAGGTATTTGTAAACGTTTACTACTTCAACGTCTTGGGTTCCATAATTCCATTTTTATGTTTTGATAAGTAGCCCCATTTCTGAACACCATTATTTTTGTTTTACTGAGGTTCACTTTCAGTCCAAGTTCTGCCGATATTACAAATAAATTGTTTAGCTGAGTTTGAAGACCACACGGGCTGGACGAAAACAAAGCAATATCATCAGCAAACATTAGCAAAAATAACTCAGTAGTGTCAGGTCTAAGCTGGAAGCCATGTTTACCGTTATTGATGATATAAGCAGCTAATTCGTTAATAATAAAAGAAAAGAAAATTGGAGAAGCCAAACAGCCCTGCTTAAGTCCTTGAAGGCATTCAAAATAGTCGGTATAAACCAGATCATCTCTTACGCAAAATTTCACCGAGTTGTACATTGATTGGAGCGCTGAAAGCATTTTACCACCGATTCCGATCTTTAGTAAAATATTCCACAGTACATGTCTCTTGACCGTGTCGAACGCTTTCTGAAAATCGACAAAGGCTACATAAATCTTTCTGTTCAGAGCGAGATATTTCTGAACTAAGGCATTTAATGTGAAAATATGATCGATTGTTGAATAATCTTTGCGGAAACCAGCCTGTGTTTCAGATATAATATTGTATGTATTCGACCATTCTGACAACCTCTTATTTAATATTGTCATGAGTCGGCCGAATGTTCTCGAGCATTCAGGCAAATTAAGGGTAGTTTGCTGTTGTTGAGAGCAAGTCCTTGGGTTCTTCAAGTGTGCGAATTCAGGCATCACCAGAGGGGAATACCCCGAGTCGCATACTGAAGGAGGGAGAGTTACTGGGAAGTGTTTCGCATGTCCGAGGGATAGTGACAAGGAGTTGCCGACCTGCCGGTCCTGGGTAGAGGAGTGTCCAGTCCGACCACTGGCTGGTATTCACTGGGTTCTCCAGTGGGCCCGAAGGGAAGGCGATCGTGTCAGGTGACCGTCACGGGT
This sequence comes from Conus ventricosus, assembly GCA_018398815.1. Lineage (NCBI taxonomy): Eukaryota > Metazoa > Mollusca > Gastropoda > Neogastropoda > Conidae > Conus > Conus ventricosus. The sequence continues at coordinate 8,815,329 of CM031600.1, read as the reverse complement.
AGGTGACCGTCAGCCTGCAGGCAGAGTACAGCGACCATTCAGTCGTCCTTGTTCTGGGGAATGAATGGAAGGCTTCGGCCTATTGAGTGATTTGCACCTTGTTATCTATAGAGGTAGTAAATACTTGAAGCATCAGTCATGGCTGGTAGAGAAGTCCAGGCTGTTAGTACAATGGGTAGCTTCGGGGAATCGAACATGAGTTTGAATGGGAGGTTATGCATTAACCACTTGGTACCCAAGTCTTGGTTAGCGCTAGCAGCTGGGTGTGTGTGTATGTGTAGGTGACTAGTGATTCCATTGGCGGAATAAAAATAACTTGGGGATTTATTGGTACAAATTGTGTGATGTGTGTGGGCCAGTGATTCCATTGGTTGAGCCAGTTAAACTCGGGTTATCTCTTGTTTGAGAATGAATATAAGGTGCTTGGAAAACCCGAAAGTGTGTGACTCACTTAAGGGAAAGTGAACTCGCCCGTCTTGCTGAGGGCTCAAGAAAATACAGCGTTGAAGCAGAGGTTAGCTGTCGCCTCGTTGTCTCCTGGGTGGGGACGTATGACAGTGGAGGTTGCTGTAGCCTCGGAGCCGACGACAAGAAGAATTGTCCCCCGTGTGGGGACGGTCGACAGCAAGACGTGTCAGCCTGTTGGAGCCTAGACAGGGAGCTGCCAGACAACGGTGGGGTGTTTGCAGCCAGAGAAGACCTGTGGGAGAGGCCGACAGGAGCCCTTTCCGTGGGAGGGCGAAGTGTGGTGGAGTCCAGGAGACTCGGTGTGAGGGTGCGACTCAAGCTACGTTGCCAGTGTCCCCCAACTGGGATTTGGCCAATCGGGAGGACACAACAGTGTGGCAGCTTCAGCTCGTGGTCGTACAGTGGGATGAGAGAAACTGACGGTCAACCAAGGCATGCTGGCAAGTTATGGACGCTTTATTGTTCTTAAGTTTATAAGTGTGCAAACGGAATAGTGGAATATTGTCTTTCCTGGCTAAGTAAGAATAACTGAAGGAAAGGGGATGCGATTTATGAAATTGTCTGTATGATGTTTACTTTGTTGTATGATACAGATAAGTGTGGTGTAGTGACGGGTGGGGGCTCGGAGTCAAGTTAAATAAAAGTTGATTATTTTCTGTGAAATGTTATTGGTTTCCCGTCACTTTTGTGCGGGCCCGATGTGAGTGACAGAGTGCGTGTGCCTATGCGAGAGCGCTTTTTTGGTTGTGAAAGCGTAAAATACTTCTGTCTATAACCCCCTGCATCCCTGAATATGAAAATCATATTTTACTAACGAGGGGGAGCGTCGGAGACCCGTCACAAATTGGGGACTGTCGTCCGGGATGAACATAAATGAGCCATAAGTGATTTTGATTCTGGGTTTTGTTCAATTGCAAGGGATTTGAAATTTGTCGTAATTGTGGAAACCTAGATTTTTTTTCTTACCTGGAAAGACGTTAGTCATGTGTTGATTGCTCTGATCTTTTTTTTTCATGACTGGGCCTTGTGTTTGAACTTGCTTTATTTGGTTGCTGTTGAGGTTGATTGTGTGTAGCTCAACTATTTGATCGCTTATTTACAAGTGATCGTGTGGATATCTCGCTTGTTACTGTAGTTGTATTAACTAGCTGATCGTGGGTTAGATAGCTTCAAAATGTCGACTGAAGAGGGTGCTGAGACAATGGGTCCGCTGAAAAAGATGGACCTCATAGAAGAAGGAAAAGCTTTAGGACTAAAGGGTCCGGAACTGAAGGCATATGTAGATGAGAACTAGCCCTGTGTAACCGAGGCCCAGAAAATACAAAGGGAACGGGAAGAACAGAGAGAAAAGAAAAAGGGGAAAAAGAGGAGAGAGAAAGAGAACGGGAAAAGGAAGAGAGAGAAAGAGAACGGGAAAAAGAGGAGAGAGAAAGAGAACGGGAAAAAAGAGGAGAGAGAAAGAGAACGGGAAAGGGAGGAGATCGTTAAGGAGCAAATTCTCTCCACTTGTCGGAGGGATCTCACAGTATTCTTGGCAGAAAGAGAATTAGGAAGTTTAGAGGAGTTAGTGAAAGTTGCAGACAGGTATGAATCTGCCCATGATCAGCGTAATGGGATGAAGGGATCGAACCAGTCGACCGTAATGCCCAGACCACACAGTCAGGGAGTGGTTCGCCGACTCCCTACAAACAGGAGGCGAGACCGCAGTTAGAAACGCATTCTAAGTCCAGTGGCAACAGTGGGACTCAAGAGAATGTTAGAGTGAAACGCACATGTTTTAAATGTGGGCGAGAGGGTCATGTGGCCAAGGAATGTAGCGGACTGCAAATACATTCCGTCGTTGCGTTGATACAATTCAACAGGAAGGCAGAGTGCCACCACCAACTACTAGGGCAGTAGTAAACGGGAAGCCGGTGACCTGCTTATTAGATACAGGACTGACTCTAGCGGCAATGGTAGAGCCCGGTTTTGTGAGAGAGACAGACTATACCGGGGAAACCACCTGCGTGCGATATGCAGATGGAAGAATTAATCGGCTACCTTTGGCCCGTGTCAAAGTAGAGTCAGAGTTTGTCAGGAGTACCTCACTGCAGCAGTGCAAAACAATCTTCCCTATCCAGCTTTGTTAGGGGGTAGGTATATCCTCCGGAAGCCTAACCAGGCTGCCAGTCAAGTGGGGAAAGCAAGGGCAGTGCAGGGTAGGAAAGTAAACAGAAAGCAGGTGGAGTGCACAGGCGCCGCTAGCAGTAGAGCTAGTGTAGGCCATGAAGGTGGCCATGGTGGTGGTGCAGTGGACCATGAAATAGGTCGTAGTGGCGGTGCCGTAGGCCATGGAGGTGGCCGTATTGGCGGTGCGTGGGCCATGGTGGCCGTAGTGGTGGTTCAAAAAGTTGTTGGCGTTGCCGTGGCAGTCAGAAATGTAGGAGCCACGGTGGCGGACCTCAGGGTCGGGGCCAACATGGACCACAGAGTAACGGGAAACCCAGCAGCTGGGTTGGGACCAGGGAGGCAGTAATAACGCATGGCAAGAAGGTCGAGGTGACCAGCTATCGTTAGGAAATGCCAAGAATAGTCAGCTCACAGGAGCAGACAAGCCAGTGTTGAAAAAAAGGAGAAGTAAATAAGGCTCATCAAGTAATGGGCATAGGCACTAAGTGGGATTCGAACCAAGGAAGTTCCACGCAGAAAAAGAAAATCGGTTCGGATAAGATGAGTGCGGGATCATCTCATAACATGTTTAAAAGGGGAGATGATCGTCGTCGCAGTGAATGGGTGCGACAGCCCAGTTCACGTGATCGTCGAACAGACCCTGAGGCAATGAAAGCAAAGGGGACTGAATGTCAAGGAGATTTTGCCGAACAGGCTAGAAGAGGATCGCGCAGATTTTCACGCGCTCCGGTAAGGACTAAAATGTGTGAAGGGTGTGCTGATCTCTTGTAAAGCGTGGAATGCGCAAACTATCTGCCCCAGGTACTATTGGCGAGCCACAACGGCGGTCAAGATTGAGAGGGGCAGGAGTAGGTCAAGGGTTGGAATAATGCCCCCAGGGTGTTGCTGTTGTAGTGTGAACAACAGAAGTAGAACAATGGTAGGAGCAATGCCTACGGGCTGCTGTTGTTGTGGTGGTGGTGTGAGCAGTCATCTGTTACGGACAGCTACCGTGTAAATAATGTAGCAGGCTGGTTGTGTTATTTTGATTGGCGTGCCCATCGTGGGGTGGGTTGAGCCTATGTTCATGTGCCATTTTTCATTTTTTGATATATGTTTACCTGTATGCGTTGTTTTGTTCATTGCCCATTATGGAGCGGGGATCAGTGCATGCTCACGTGTTATGAGTTTTCATTTTTCTGGTTCATATCTATCTGCTAATGTTGTTTTGTCACAGCTCGGTAAAGTGTGAAAATGTTATAAGTTGTGAAATCAGGATAAATGTTTGATTTGCATACTGTGTGTGAGACCAGGTGAGCAGTTTGTGGCCACACGCCTGAATTTGATTTTGATGTTACGTAGGTTGGGGCACACGCCTGAATTTGAATCTTGTCTTTGTGGATTGTGGCTACACGCCTGAATTTGATTTTGATGTTAAGTAGGCTGGGCCACACACCTGAATTTGAATCGTGATTAGCAGAATAGGCCATACTCCTGGATTTCGATCTTGTGCCAATTATGGTTGTGCTATATTAGAAGTGAATGGAATGATTAATTTACATGTATGGACGTACCCCGGACATGCTGATAGCTAACGTTATAGAGAGAGTTCTTGATTATATGTGAGCCAGTTTATGACTGAATGATTCAATGGACTATCTGACTGATTTATTGTTTTTAATTGGGTACATTATCCATGTTAGAGATGTTGATGGAAGTGATGTCTTGAAGCATAGGGGTAGCACTGTTATATCGACCCATGTCATCGAGTTTGTTTTATCCAATTGAGAACATTCGTCTGGAGGAAATGTTGATTGGAACAACATTCTTAGGTACGGGGGTGTCATGAGTCGGCCGAATGTTCTCGAGCATTCAGGCAAATTAAGGGTAGTTTGCTGTTGTTGAGAGCAAGTCCTTGGGTTCTTCAAGTGTGCGAATTCAGGCATCACCAGAGGGGAATACCCCGAGTCGCATACTGAAGGAGGGAGAGTTACTGGGAAGTGTTTTGCATGTCCGAGGGATAGTGACAAGGAGTTGCCGACCTGCCGGTCCTGGTAGAGGAGTGTCCAGTCCGACCACTGGCTGGCTATTCACTGGGTTCTCCAGTGGGCTGAAGGGAAGGCGATCGTGTCAGGTGACCGTCACGGGTAGGTGACCGTCAGCCTGCAGGCAGAGTACAGCGACCATTCAGTCGTCCTTGTTCTGGGGAATGAATGGAAGGCTTCGGCCTATTGAGTGATTTGCACCTTGTTATCTATAGAGGTAGTAAATACTTGAAGCATCAGTCATGGCTGGTAGAGAAGTCCAGGCTGTTAGTACAATGGGTAGCTTCGGGGAATCGAACATGAGTTTGAATGGGAGGTTATGCATTAACCACTTGGTACCCAAGTCTTGGTTAGCGCTAGCAGCTGGGTGTGTGTGTATGTGTAGGTGACTAGTGATTCCATTGGCGGAATAAAAATAACTTGGGGATTTATTGGTACAATTGTGTGATGTGTGTGGGCCAGTGATTCCATTGGTTGAGCCAGTTAAATCGGGTTATCTCTTGTTTGAGAATGAATATAAGGTGCTTGGAAAACCAGAAAGTGTGTGACTCACTTAAGGGAAAGTGAACTCGCCCGTCTTGCTGAGGGCTCAAGAAATACAGCGTGAAGCAGAGGTTAGCTGTCGCCTCGTTGTCTCCTGGGTGGGGACGTATGACAGTGGAGGTTGCTGTAGCCTCGGAGCCGACGACGAGAAGAATTGTCTCCCGTGTGGGGACGGTCGACAGCAAGAGTGTCAGCCTGTTGGAGCCTAGACAGGGAGCTGCCAGACAACGGTGGGGTGTTTGCAGCCAGAGAAGACCTGTGGGAGAGGCCGACAGGAGCCCTTTCCGTGGAGAGGGCGAAGTGTGGTCGAGTCCGGGAGACTCGGTGTGAGGGTGCGACTCAAGCTACGTTGCCAGTGTCCCCCAACTGGGATTTGGCCAATCGGGAGGACACAACAGTGTGGCAGCTTCAGCTCGTGGTCGTACAGTGGGATGAGAGAAACTGACGGTCAACCAAGGAATGCTGGCAAGTTATGGACGCTTTATTGCTCTTAAGTTTATAAGTGTGCAAACGGAATAGTGGAATATTGTCTTTCCTGGCTAAGTAAGAATAACTGAAGGAAAGGGGATGCGATTTATGAAATTGTCTGTATGATGTTTACTTTGTTGTATGATACAGATAAGTGTGGTGTAGTGACGGGTGGGGGCTCGGAGTCAAGTTAAATAAAGTTGATTATTTTCTGTGAAATGTTATTGGTTTCCCGTCACTTTTGTGGGGGCCCCGATGTGAGTGACAGAGTTCGTGTGCCTATGCGAGGGGCGCATTTTGGTTGTGATAGCGTAAATACTTCTGTCTATAACCCCTGCATCCCTGAATATGAAAATCATATTTTAATAACGAGGGGGAGCGTCGGAGACCCATCACAAATATATAAGTATACAGTTTGCTGAGGCAAGGACAAAAGAGCAATACTACGATAGTTATCGGGATTATTAATGAGAGAGAGAGGAGAGAGAGAGAAGAGAGAGAGAGAGGGAGAGAGAGAGAGAGAGAGTATGTGTGTGTGTGTGTGTGTGTGTGTGTGTGTGTGTGTGTGTGTGTAATTATAACTATATTTGGTTGGTTTTTTGAAAACTCAACAAACATACTACGGTATTACACACCAGCCTTTTCTGGGATGGCATTCTTCTTAAAAACTGAAAAGGCAGAGGAGTCAAATTACCACTTTCCGCGGTCACTGAGAAGAAACAACCAAGTTTCGAAATATCGGTATATGACCAGGAGTTATATGTTAGTGAGTTTCCCTCCCTGTTGGAAGATGTCTCCCCATGGAGAATATAAGCTTGCTGAAGGCTCATTTTGAGAAGCATTTATTTTATTTTTCCCCGTTCACCCACTCAAGCACATACTGTTAGTTAGGCAGAATCATCTACCACTGCAGATATGAATGCGTATCTCCCCCTATTTCTTCAATCCAAGACAGAACAGCAAGCTTTGTTTATAATTCAATATTTCTTGCAGTCATTGCAACACCAAGCTGCTCTGTAAGTTGCTGGAACGGTGCTCAGTACTTATCCTTGGAATTTATTTGTTATATATATATATATATATATATATATATATATATATATATATATATATATATATTATATATATATATATATGTGTGTGTGTGTGTGTGTGTGTGTGTGTGTGTGTGTGTGGTGTTTGCGGAGCATCGCTGACAGCCAGACAAATTTCCAACCAGCAAGTGATGTTGGAAATATACTCCACCATCCACCCCCACCCCCATCCACCACCCTCTCGCGATCCCCCGAGCGGGGGTAGCAATACAACACTGGACATTGTCCACGCATTGTCGATATTTCTGAACAGTCATAGTCACACACTGGACATTGTCCACGCATTGTCGATATTTCTGAACAGTCATAGTCACACACTGGACATTGTCCACGCATTGTCGATATTTCTAAAGTCATAGTCACACACCGGACATTGTCCACGCATTGTCGATATTTCTAAAGTCATAGTCATACACCGGACATTGTCCACGCATTGTCGATATTTCTGAACAGTCATAGTCACACACTGGACATTGTCCACGCATTGTCGATATTTCTAAAGTCATAGTCACACACTGGACATTGTCCACGCATTGTCGATATTTCTAAAGTCATAGTCACACACCTGACATTGTCCACGCATTGTCGATATTTCTGAACAGTCATAGTCACACACTGGACATTGTCCACGCATTGTCGATATTTCTAAAGTCATAGTCACACACCGGACATTGTCCATGCATTGTCGATATTTCTGAACAGTCATAGTCACACACTGGACATTGTCCACGCATTGTCGATATTTCTGAACAGTCATAGTCACACACTGGACATTGTCCACGCATTGTCGATATTTCTAAAGTCATAGTCACACATTGGACATTGTCCACGCATTGTCGACATTTCTGAACAGTCATAGTCACACACTGGACATTGTCCACGCATTGTCGATATTTCTGAACAGTCATAGTCACACATTGGACATTGTCCACGCATTGTCGATATTTCTAAAGTCATAGTCACACATTGGACATTGTCCACGCATTGTCGATATTTCTGAACAGTCAGTCAGACACTGGACATGGTCCACGCATTGTCGATATTTCTAAAGTCATAGTCACACACTGGACATTGTCCACGCATTGTCAATATTTCTGAACAGTCATAATCACACACACATAGCCAGGGCAGGGGGGCCAGGGGTTCCATTTTTAACCCCCTCCCCCACCACCCCTCCAGCACGTTGATATTCAGTTCAGATTAGGGGAAACACAGTCGACCTCGAAACCAGTCAAGGCTAGGAAGAAAGACATCACATAGATCCCCCAAAAACATCGCTAAAATGTCCCCTGTTTGCGGTGAACTCGAAACAGGAAAAACAACAACAAAAACAAGCGACAGCGGCCAAGGAAAAAAAAAGGCACACCAAATATTGAGCGAGTAATCACTAAACTTATGTTACGAGTCATCCAGAATTTCAACAGAAGAAAACGGAAATGTTTTCGAAAGACGACAATAATGATGATCATAAAGCATGATCCCAATACATAAAGATCGATGTCTATCAAAGGGTGACGACGCGAAATCCGACAAACGAAAGGAAGCATTTGCTCTCTCTCTCTCTCTTTCTCTTTTTCAATGAGGTCAAGAAACAAAAATGAAATCACACACACTGACGCTGTAACATTTCTACTGATCACGATCATTTACAAAACTTACACCAACTGCATAATCGTAAATTGAGAACACCGAAAGATACATACAAAATCACACCCATATGTAACACTCTCCCAGACTCGCACAGCTCGCACATACAATTTCGCTCGCACTTACAATTGCGCGCGCGCAAACCACACACACACACACACATACACAAGCATACACACACACACACATACACACACACGCGCTCGCGCGCACACACACACACACACACACACACACACCACAACACACACACACACACACACAATATACACATTTTTTCATCATGATCCCTAAGTATACACAAGACGTATCGACCACGAAACAACGTACAAGATAAAAAGATAAATTTATGAAAGCATATGGTACTCCTAATGTTCTCTCCCCAGTAACAATTCTTCTCTTTTCTTCAAGGCATAGAAGATATACATCGCAACAGAGCGAATTACGTCCCTTTTCTCGTTTTTGCAGCAAAAACTTCGAGAGGAGAGAGAGGAGAGAGAGAGAGAGGACAGAGACAGAGAGAGCAGGTAAGTGAGCGTGGTTCGAAGGTGTACATACGTGCATGACGCACGCATTTACGTGTGCGGCGCGAGGGGGGGGGGGGGGGGGGGGGGGGGGGGGTAGGGGCTAGGTTAGGACTGGCTGTCCAGAAGGTGGCAATTTCTGGACATCGCGTGTGGGGACATCACGAAGAAGACCGGAACTCGTCACTGACCCATCGACTTAACGACGGGTTGGCAGCACAGTGTACCCCCCAAACAAACAAACAAATAACGAAAAAAAACCAACAACAACCCAAAACAAAGCAAAAACGCAAACAAAGAAAACAACAACAAATAACTGTTGTAGTTCTGCGAAAACTCTCTCTCTCTCTCTCTCTCTCTCTCTCTCACACTCTCATACACACACACATACACTCTCTCTTTCTCGGTCAAAGCACTTTTGTTTGGTTGGCTACGTTTACTCTGTGTGTGTGTGTGTGTGTGTGTGCCCCCGCTCGCAGTGTTTTTCTTTGTTTTACCCTCCTAAACTGTCTTGTTATTTCCGCCCTGTAAAAAAAGACGTACACGTCCTTACAGCTGTCTTCACGCTTTACCAGTGGTGACTGTTGCATATTGTGCAGGTGTGCCGCTTTCTGTACGGGTTGACGAGTTTTATCGTGTTGTCTGTCAAGAGCCCGTTCCGCACCGCCACATACAATATCCTCTAAGCCGAGGTAAGCTGCGGCTGTCTGGGCGGATTGTTTAACAAGACGCGGTGTTGATGGGTGGCCTATAGTTTCTTCAAGAACCGCAGGCTGATAGTGCTAAGCCGACGACAAACCCCAATCGCCTGGGCCTGATGTTTTAATTATCGATCGGGGATCGGCGCTGTCCGTGTGAAGATGTGCGCGTAACGTGCGATAATTTAATCACCATGTTTTTACCCCCCCCCCGACCACCCCTATTCTTCATCGATATGGCCTCGAGGTCCACTCGGCTAGGTACAATTGGATTGACTATGCGCCCCCCCCCCCCCCCCCCCCCCATCTTCATCCGTGGCCTCAGGCCACTCGGTAGGTACTATGTGACTATGCCCCCCCCCCCCCCCCCCCCCTCTTCCCTTACTTCTCTTTCTTTGTCTCTCCCTGCGCGAGTGTGTCTGTGGAAGGATGCGGGGATTATGGGGAGGATGGGCAACATGGTGCTCCTCTCCACACATTCGCAGGAGGCGGGCGGATGTTGGTTTAAACCCTGTCTTCAATCACAGTTTCATACATGACATACACGATACGAGAAGAACAGCAAAACCTTGAAGCTTATGTTGTGTGCGGGGAGGCGATCACATGGAATCGTTACAAAAGGGAGACAAGTTACGCTCCTACGACAAAACAATAACACGCACATGATTTCAGGTGAACAGGAAAACCTCCCAGGAGGGGAGTATATGGGCATATTTTCACAAGAAAATCTTTTTCTCTTTCTGACTACCAATCATGCTCATGATGATGATGATGATGATGATAAATGATGATGATGACAATAATAATGTTAAGAGCAATTTTCATACCGCTTTCCAAAATCTGAAAGTGCTTTAGAACAACCACAAACGCTCCGGGGCAACATCTCTCTCTCTCTCTCTCTTAACACCACATACATGCACGCTCCCCTTCCTCCCTACCCGGCCACACTCACGCCCTGACCAAGCCCATACCACACATACATACATATGTACACACTCACACACATAAACACACGCACACACACTCACTCATTCACACACACACACACACACACACACACACACACACACACAACCACCATGCCAAGGCACACAAACGAGAAGAAGGGCATGACCAAAGAGACGGCTCTACAACCAGTGTTTTGACATGAATGTTGTAGGATGGAAATGACGGACTGCTGCAGACGCAGACGGGCGGATAGTTCCAGGTTTATGCAGCAGAAATGTCACCGCTCTTTACCATGCCTGTCTATAACGAATCTTGGTATGTGTCATCAGCTGAAGGACGAAGAGATCTTGGTGGAACACGAATGTTCTGAAAGACCCCGGGACTGCAGCTCCAGTAATGACAAGGAAGCAAAGACAAGAAGTCTTGTATTTCATTCTTCGTTCAACTGGAAGCCAGTGGAGCTGTTTAAAGAGAGGTGTGCAGTGCTGGCACTTGCTTAATTTAAAGATGGGCTTGGTGTCAGGATTCTGGTCTTTTCACCTGTCTGTCTGTCTATATTCATATCATAAATGTTGGCAGGAGTTTGGCTCCGGCATGTGTTTGATTTTGCACCTCACCATCGTTCCAACACTGTATAAATACACACACGCAACTACTCGTACTTTCTAGGTATATTGACGGACAGAAAGACAGACAGACACACACATAAACACACAGACAGGCAGAGAAGATGGAAAACACTACCCACTCCCGTGGGTTCACCTGCGCGCAGGATGCTATCAATCATGCCCTTCTACGGACTTACCTTGGCGGGGTTTGGTTAAATTTTGTACCGTATTGCGTTAAGATGGTAACCCAACACCATCCCTCTGACAGACGATGGGATGATTTCAACGATATCATGGACCCTGGTTGACAGGGGTCGGTGTCCTTTTCGCACACAGACTCTCTATACCATGTCTTACGTTTCGGCCCAAGATCACTGTAGGACATCAAAGAATCCTCTACGTTTACAAAGGGTGCTTTCGAGACGTATCAAAGATCAATGCATGAGTCTTTGAGCTTTTCAACAGATTGGGAGACACTCTTCACCAAACCTGTTTGTGCTTTGGTATGCTCAGTGGCAGAGCTGCCCATTTTGAAATGTTGTCGTTCTGGTGGTATCAGTGTGGTGGCAGACATATTCCCTTCTCCCGCTCTTCTTGGATGGTGACCCCCCCCCCCCCCCTCCCACTCTCTCACCCCTTCCGTTTGCAATATCACTGAGAGGGAGGTGTGGACGTTAAACGTAAATGGAAACTAACCTCCATCGAACCAAATCTATCGCAGCCACGAACCAACATGTGAGCTTTACAGTCAAGAGCAGGAGATAATCGACAATGAAACTTCAAACTACGACACGAATGTTGTACAGAAAATCATATCCATACAAATGGAGATCTATTACAAGTTTTCTGGAACGAAAGGTTACCTTCCCAAGCATAAGTCACAGGCTGATGAACAAAGTGCACAAAATGAAACTTAAATGCTGCCACTAAATATACAATAAATCACACCGAATAGCCAATTTAATAACAGGAAAAGTTATGGTAATGTGCTAGTATTCTAAAACCTGTGATACTGACTCTCAATGTTGTCAATGTTAATGAGATACCATTCACAACAGTTAAAGACGCGTGGGGAAATCGATTGGCACGTGTCCATTGTTGTCTACTGAGTGTTGCTTTTGTTTTTTTCTCCCCCCCCACCCCTCTCTTTCTATCTCTCTCTATCTCCTTCTTGAACTTGTTAATTTTTCAAAATGGAGTGACTGATGGCGGCGAACGAAGTAAAATTTAGAAATAGAGTTTATTTAGAGCTTACCGCCAATGACATTGACAAACAAAGCACATGACAAGACACGATGCATTTCAACCACTTGGGTCTTCTTCAGGCGAAAAAATAAATCACATTTAACATGTGGGACAGTACAAACAAAGAACGAAAAAAAAGAACGAAAAATGACTCATCCGTTGTTGTCCATGTGGTCGGGGGAATAGCCGGTAGGCGGAAATGACATGGGGGATTATGGGAGAGGAAACGGAGGGGGGGGGGGGTTGCGTCAGGGGAGGTGTGTGTGTGTGATATGATAGGGTTGTGTGTCTAGTTTATTGGGATGGTGTGATATCTTTGTGATGGTTGTGGTAATGGTGGATTGATAATATGGTAAGGGGAAAGAAGGGGGGGGGGGGGGGAACTGAGGGAAAAAAAAGAAGGTAAAGTGGGGGGGGGGGGGGGGATTTAAGGGGAAGGATAAAACAAAATTAGATTAAATAGATGGAGGGTTGCTGTAACTACTGTATGAAGTGAGTGAAGGGGATGTGGTGGTGGTGTATGTATGTGTGTGTGTATGTGTGTGTGTTGGTAGGGGATATTGCCAACTGATGTGGAAGTGGTGGGTATGTGTGTTTGGTTATTGTTGGATATTGATGCCTTGGGGGTGTAGTGTGCCCAGTTTGGCAATGAGATGGGATTCTTGAGTTGTGCGTTCAAAGCTGTCACTCTGTGACTGCCAGAGTGCCATAACTTTGACATGGTCGATGTTGTGTTGGGTGTGGTTGAAGTGCAGGGCGACGGGTTTGGGTCGGTGGTGGCGGATATCAGCCAGGTGTTCAGAGATGCGTGTTTCAAGTGTGCGTGACGTTTCCCCTATGTAGATCTTGCCACACAGCTGGCAGTGGATGGCATATATAATGTTGCGGCTCTGACATGAGAATGTGCGTTTGACTGTGAAGGAGTCTTTGGGGCCCTGTAAGATGGTGTCTAGTTTGGTGAGGGGGCAGATTTTGCAGTTGGGTTTAGAGCAGGGGTGAGTACCTGGTGGTGTAGCTGGGGTTCTGTTCAAACTGGACCGCACGAGGAGGTCTTTGAGGTTTTTGTCACGTTTGAATGTGATCATGGGTTTGGTATGGAAGGCGGGTTTGTGGTTATGTACAATGTGCCAATTGGATTTGAGGATCCTACAGATGGGGAGGGTGTGCGGGTGGTAGAGGAGGTAGGCTGTGGGTCTGTCTGTCTTGGTTGGATGCTGGGTTTCCAGAGCAGATGTTCTGGATACAGCTATGGTGCGGCGGAGTGCTGCATTGATGATGGAACTGGGGTATCCGCGGTTGGTGAAAAATTGTGACATTTTGGCTGCTTGTATAGTGAAGTCTTCCTCGCTGGAGCAGAGTCTGCGAAGACGGAGAAATTGTGAGTATGGGATGCTGTCTTTAGTGTATGGGTTGTGGGAGGATGAGTAGTCTAGGTATGCATGTGCGTCGGTGGGTTTGTAGAAAATGGAGGTTTTGAGTAGGCCTTCTTCAAAGGAGATGGTGATGTCTAGGAAGTGACTGACTGCGAAATGGTGTAGGTAAGTTGGATAGATGGATGGAAGGTCTGGGCAAAGTTGAGGAAGTTGAGGAGGTCTTGTTTTGGCATAGATGTGGCTCCCAGTCCATCATCGATATATCTTTTGTACAGTTCAGGTGTGGGGCCTGTGTATGTGTTGAGTAGGCGGTGTTCAAGTGTCCCATGAAGAGGCAGGCATAGGCTGGTCCCATTTTGGTACCATGGCAACACCACTAATTTGTGAAAATGTGTGCTTGTTGAATTGAAATGTGTTCAGGGTGAGGACTAATTCAGCGAGTCTGTACTTGCGAACTTGTTAATGTTAAATGCCATTGTATCGTCTTGTAAATCTTACATTATCATATGTACATTCATCTTCGTGTATGTTGTATATCCAAGGAAACTGTTCTGCTTTTGTTACTGTGATTACTGCATACTGCATGCAGATCTGTGGACTTTATTGTAATTATTCTGAGATCAAAGAGGTAAAAGACTGTAAGGAGAACCTTTACTGCACGTGGAAAACTCAGGATAAAACGAAGAAGAAGAAGAAGAAGAAGAAGAAGAAGAAAACCGACTGCCTCCAGAATGCAGTGGAAAAGACTGATGGAGAACATGTGGGTCAAAACAAGTGTGATCCTGTGTATTGTGCGACGCTGTGTAACCCTGTCCCGCTTTGTACACACACACACACGACCCGCGCAGTATGCTGCTGTTTGCTGAAAAGCAAGCATGTAGCTGGTCCTTATGACAACACCTTGCAGAGATAGCCTAGCAGATGATTTATCACACGGAAGACGCTGGGCGTGATCTTTCGGACATGCGCAGAGCGTCGAATGAAGACTTCCAACCAACGAAAAACAATCACAGCTGGACCTTCGATCTGTCCTTGGCTAATCACAGTTGACCACTTTTGTGGTGCAATCGAATCTAACGTGTACGTGACAACACAGCTTTGAATCTGCAGGTCCCCTTCACCCCAATGTTATACTGAACCGAACAAGCTTTGAATCTGCAGGTCCCCTTCACCCCAATGTTATACTGAACCGAACAAGCTTTGAATCTGCAGGTGCCCTTCGCCTCAATGGTATGCTTAGCCCAACAAGTTTTGAATCTGTCAAGAATCCTTTATAGAACATACTGATGGTACACATAACTCAGCCAGTTTTGAATCTGTACGTCTCCATGGTACACACTGATGGCATAGGTAACCCAGTGTTTGGATTCGGCCAGTCTCCTTCATGGTACTGATAACATGTATAACACACGAAGCTGGCGATATGAAACTAAATCCCAGTCAAAAGACTAAACAGAAGGGAATACAATACCCATAAAAAGAAATTAGTCATTTCCTACGTGTGCAAATTAAAGAAACATTAAAAAAAAGTGTGTGAAACACGATGAAAGAACAGAAACTAAATGAAACTGAACACGAGATATAAATCTTTATCACTTAAGACAACACTGAAGTATTGGAATACAAACACAGACATTTATATCTGCTTATGCGTCCATTTCCCCTTTCGTTACTGAAAGAAAGCAACACACACACACACACACACACACCACACACACACACACACACACACACACACACACACACACCTACACACACACACACACACACACACCTACACACACACCCCTACACACACAGAGCTGGGCCAGCCATTACGATATCGTTGACTTTGCGCATTGTAATGCATGTGGACCTCAAATGATAAAAGAAAAAAAAAACATGAAGGGCAAAAAAGAAAAAAAAAGAAAAAAAAGGAAGAAGAAATCAAAGTTCTTCAACTTGCTTTCTCGTCCGTCTTGCGGACAAGCCTTACCAATAGTTTTCCCGACTTCCGCGCATAGCTCCGGCCGTTACTTCTTGTTTGACAATTCTAAAGTTTCCCGCCATCGTAACCTGGGCCCCCGGTGTCTGTGTGCTTGGGGTGAATTGTGAGGGGTTCAGCTGGTGGGACGGACGGTGAAGAGCGAGTCGTCGGACAGTTCTGTCGTTCCATGCAACACCTTCTGCACGTACACATCAATGCCCTCTTGCCACAATGGAAATTGGGTGTGGGTGTGTGTGGGTATGTGAGGAGATGGGGGAGAGAGGGAGGGGGCGATGGGAGGGAGGGGGCGAGGGAAGGGCGAGGAGGGATAGAAGTGGCAGGTGGTTGCCCTTTTTTCTTTTCTTTTTTTATTCGTTTAAGGAGAAAATGAAAAGTGGGACATAAAATCAGACAGCTAACACGTGACAGGCTATGCATTCGGACGTACCAAAGAGTAAACTGTTCAGGAGAAAAAAAAATTATGCGTAAAAAAAGATTTCATGCGTTTTGTGTTTCGGACATATCCTCCCTTATCCTGACACACTGCAGGTATACACACAGCGGTTCTGTCACTGAATGTCCATGCAAGGCGTAGTAAGGTGCAAGGCAGCGGAGCACTTCATTGGACCACGATGACTGCTTCACGAATCACGTAGTAAGGTGCAAGGCAGCGGCGCACTTCATTGGACCACGATGACTGCTTCACGAATCACGTTTCGTTCCATCTGCAGCACGATGCAGAATCAACACGCACAACAAAACCCTCCAACCCTATTTTGGACAACAGATCTCTGAGAAGAAATCGTGCTGGGTCAGTCTTTCGGCGTGAAACCGTTTCACAAGTCCCGTGTAATATTAGCCACCCAGTCTCCATAGGGATCCTAGGCTTTTCTGTATCAACTAAATTCCCTCCTTCTTGTCACTCTGTACCAATAAGTCCTCTTTTCTACCACTCTCTGCCTGCATTTGCTATTAGATCTGTCTGTATTCATAAGCGTTCAGGTGTCCTGCTTTGTTGCCCATTATTCACCTGCCTTAGTTCTGGACAATCATTACACTGTTTTTTTCTGTCTCTCGTTACACTTCACAACACGCCGGTTTAGTCGTTGTTGTTACTTGCGGGTCATTTGAACACGAGGTGGACAGACTACGCACACAGCGCAGCGTGCACGCTAGCTGTCTCATTCTGCACAGCCTGTTAGCCAATACGTTTTTTGTTGTTGTTTGTTTTGTTTTTTGTTTTGTTTTTTACAAATGCTCCCCAACCCCAAGGAAAAAGAATTTTCAAAAATCTTTTGTTAATTTTTCTTTTAAATGATGGACAATAAACCAAGTCAAACGGCTGGCATCTGCAGCACGGTCCAGAGTTATCAACTTTGATACGGATGTTGAAAGACCAGCCATCACGTCATGAATTTGTGTGACACACACGAGTGTTTTGGTGACGATACAGACTGTCGGGCTTTTCGTTTCTCTCCAGAACACGACCTGTTGTTTCCACGTGCTGACAGCACAGACCACGACCTGTTGTTTCCACGTGCTGACAGCACCTGTTGTTTCCACGTGCTGACAGCACAGACCACGACCTGTTGTTTCCACGTGCTGACAGCACAGACCACGACCTGTTGTTTCCACGTGCTGACAGCACAGAAAGAGACCTGCGCCATCAGCTAGGCTGTAAAGAAATAAAGCTTCAAACAAAACAAAAATAAAATATATAAAATAAAAACCAAAACAAACAAAACCGTATTGAATCCAGAAGCCCCGAGCATGACTCGCTATAGTTCATAAGAGACTCGGTTCCCATGCACACTCATCTTCACCCTTCGTTGAAATCCACCGGACCATCAAGAAGACAAAGACAGTCTACGTGTTGTGGTGGGCTTTCCGATCCAGAGGTTGAACAACTTAAAACAAATCCATCTGTTTTCAGAACTGGCAGTTTGCCCGACTCATCATCTGCGTGAATGTGCTTTGATATCTGGAGATCAAGTCAGACCAACGTTGACTCACGCAAGGTCATGCTCGTCGTCTCTGGAGTTCCACACATTTTAGACATTCGATCGAGAAACCAACTTTCATTTAAAAACAACAACAACAACAACAACAACAACAACAACAACAACAACAACAACAACAACAACAACAACAACACACACACACACACACACACACACACACACACACACACACACAAATCAGAAGAAAAAAGTTGTTTCAACAAAGGAATATGGTGTGTGTGTGTGTGTGTGTGTGTGTGTGTTGTGTGTGTGTGTGTGTGTGTGTGTGTGTGGATGAGGAGAGAGAGAGAGAGAGGAGGAGAGAGAGAGAGAGAGAGAGAGAGAGAGAGAGAGAGAGAGAGAGAGAGAGGCCTGGGGTTTCAACACTGAACGCACCTACAAAGTGCACCAAACAAATGCAACAAAAGTGAATCACTGCTGCCATAGCAGTTTCCCAATCTTTCCCTCTGTGACGGTCCTGGCCAAACTGCCAGAACCCACCCACCAACCCCCCCCCCCCCCTCCCCCCCCCCCCCCCACTGACTCCTCTCGTCCGACTTTCTCTGAACTCACCCCCCCTCCCCCCCTCTCATCCTATCCTTCACATCAGCCTTAACTCCCTCGACCGCAAATGTATCGCTGTACACCGCTTTCCTTTCCCCAAAGCAAATTTATCACTGTACACTGCTTTCCTTTCCCACAACAAATTTATCACTGTACACTGCTTTCCTTTCCCCACAACAAATTTATCACTGTACACTGCTTTCCTTTCCACACAACAAATTTATCACTGTACACTGCTTTCCATTCCACACAACCAATTTATCACTGTACACCGCTTTCCATTCCACACAACAAATTTATCACTGTACACTGCTTTCCATTCCACACAACAAATTTATCACTGTACACTGCTTTCCTCTCCCCACACAAATTTATCACTGTACACTGCTTTCCTTTCCCCACAACAAATTTATCGCTGTACACTGCTTTCCTTTCCCCACAACAAATTTATCTCTGTACACTGCTTTCCTTTCCCCACAACAAATTTATCACTGTACACTGCTTTCCATTCCACACAACAAATTTATCACTGTACACTGCTTTCCTTTCCCCACAACAAATTTATCACTGTACACTGCTTCCTTTCCCCACAACAAATTTATCGCTGTACACCGCTTTCCCTTCCCCACAACAAATTGATCACTGTACACTGCTTTCCATTCCACACAACAAATTTATCACTGTACACTGCTTTCCTTTCCCCACAACAAATTTATCACTGTACACTGCTTTCCTTTCCCCACAACAAACTTATCACTGTACACTGCTTTCCATTCCACACAACAAATTTATCACTGTACACTGCTTTCCTTTCCCCACAACAAATTTATCGCTGTACACCGCTTTCCTTTCCCCCCTACAAATGTATCACTGTACACTGCTTTCCATTCCCACACAACAAATTTATCGCTGTACACCGCTTTCCTTTCCCCACAACAAATTTGTTACTGTACATTGCTTTCCTCTCCCCACAACAAATTTATCACTGTACATCGCTTTCCTTTCCCCACAACAAATTTATCACTGTACACTGCTTTCCTCTCCCCACAACAAATTTATCACTGTACACTGCTTTCCATTCTACACAACAAATTTATCACTGTACACTGCTTTCCTTTCCCCACAACAAATTTATCACTGTACATCGCTTTCCCTTTCCCCACAACAAATTTGTCACTGTACACTGCTTTCCTTTCCCCACAACAAATTTATCACTGTACACCGCTTTCCTCTCCCCACAACAAATTTATCACTGTACACCGCTTTCCCCTCCCCACATCAAATTTATCACTGTACACTGCTTTCCTCTCCCCACAACAAAATTATCACTGTACACTGCTTTCCTCTCCCCACAACAAATTTATCACTGTACACTGCATTCCTTTCCCCACAACAAATTTATCACTGTACACTGCTTTCCATTCCACACAACAAATTTATCACTGTACACTGCTTTCCTTTTCCCACAACAAATTTATCACTGTACACTGCTTTCCTCTCCCCACAACAAATTTATCACTGTACACTGCTTTTCTCTCCCCACAACAAATTTATCACTGTACACCGCTTTCCTCTCCCCACATCAAATTTAATACTGTACACTGCTTTCCTCTCCCCACAACAAATTTATCACTGTACACCGCTTTCCATTCCACACAACAAATTTATCACTGTACACTGCTTTCCATT
>CM031600.1:8777801-8782801 GCA_018398815.1 Conus ventricosus | reverse complement strand
TGTGGTGTGTGTGTGTGTGTGTGTGTGTGTGTGTGTGTGTGTGTGTGTGTGTGTGTGGTGTGTGTGTGTGTGTGTGTGTGTGTGTGTGGTGTGTGTGTGGTGTGTGTTGTGTGTGTGTGGTGTGTGTGTGTGTGTGTGTGTGTGGTGTGTGTGTGTGTGTGTGTGTGTGTGTGTGGTGTGTGTGGAGTGTGTTGTGTGTGGAGTGTGTGTGTGAGTGTGTGTGTGAGTGTGTGTGTGTGTGTGCGCGCGCGCGCGTGCACGCGTTTGTGTGTATAGGTGTGTATGCGTGTGTGTGTGTGAGCACGCGCGTCCGTGCATGTATGCGTGCGTGAGTGCGCGCGCACGCTTGTGTGTATGTGTGTGTGTGTTGGATAGACAGACATAAGATTTTCAAACCGGAGCATGCAGCACACATGCATACAGACACACGCACACGGACAAATATCCCATCACAAATAGGACACAGTGTACATACATAGGTTCAACATCCAGATATGTAATATGTACCGCCCTGTCCACCGCAAAGACCATCCGAGGCTTCAGAAAATGACACAAAAGTACCACGACAGGACAAGCTGCTTGTATGAAGTGGAGGACAGTGAGGAAAACACGCTGGTACAACTTGCCTCGCTTACAACCAGAGGCAGTGGCACAAAGGACGGTTTGGTCACTGTATAATGGTAAATGTGGTAAAACAGGACAAGGGTGTAACCGGAGGTAGTGACTTAGGAAAGGGCTCTGACTATAGACAAGAAACAATTCGATGGAACAGACTGTCTAAACAAACACAGGGAGTGACAGCTCGGACTATAGACAAGACACAATTCGATGGAACAGACTGTCTAAACAAACACAGGGAGTGACAGCTCGGACTATAGACAAGACACAATTCGATGGAACAGACTGTCTAAACAAACACAGGGAGTGACAGCTCGGACTATAGACAAGACACAATTCGATGGAACAGACTGTCTAAACAAACACAGGGAGTGACGCGAAGAAAAGCTCTGGCCGATGAAGCAAACTGGTTTTCGTTACAACCAAAGGTAGTAATACAAAGAAAGGTTTTGATCACAGACATTAATCACGACAGGTTTTCCTTGCGATCAAAGGTGGTGACACACAGAAGGGCCCTGGCCACAGAAACTAATCAGTCTGACACGAAAGGTTTTCCTTACGATCAAAGGTAGTGACACAAAGAAGGGCCATGGCCACAGAAACTAATCAGTTTGGCACGAAAGGTTTTCCTTACGATCAAAGGTAGGCACACGAAGAAGAGTCCTGACCACAGAAACTAATCAGTTTGGCACGAAAGTTTTTCTTACGATCAAAGGTAGTGACACAAAGAAGGGCCCTGGCCACAGAAACTAATCAGTTTGGCACGAAAGGTTTTTCTTACGATCAAAGGTAGTGACACAAAGAAGGGCCCTTGCCACAGAAACTAATCAGTTTGGCACGAAAGGTTTTCCTTACGATCAAAGATAGTGACACACAGAAGGGCCCTGGTCACAGAAACTAATCGGTTTGGCACGAAAGGTTTTCCTTACGATCAACGGTAGTGACACACAGAAGGGCCCTGGCCACATAAACTAATCAGTTTGGCACGAAAGGTTTTCCTTACGATCAACGGTAGTGACACACAGAAGGGCCCTGGCCACAGAAACTAATCAGTTTGGCACGAAAGGTTTTCCTTACGATCAACGGTAGTGACACACAGAAGGGCCCTGGCCACAGAAACTAATCAGTTTGGCACGAAAGGGTTTCCTTACGATCAACGGTAGTGACACACAGAAGGGCCCTGGCCACAGAACCTAATCAGTTTGGCGCAGCAGGTTTTCGTAACAACCGGAGGTACAGTCGCAAGGACGGTCTCTGAGCACATAAAATAGCAAGCTGCAATGACAGGCCTTTATTACAACCTGAGGGTTGGCACAGTTTGGTGCAACAGGCCTTCGTCACAGCTGGAGGCCGAGACTCTAGGACGGTCTCTGAGCACAGAAAATAGCTAGCTGGAATGACAGGCCTGCATGGAAACAATTCCGTTAATGTAGAAACAAATGCCAAGATATTTGAAATGGTTCGAAGGTTTATTCTTCTCACAAAGCGTTTTGAAAACTAAACTAACAGCCTAAAGGTTTACAGTTTCCTAGGTATACTTATATTTCACCTCTTCAATTAACGATGCTTTCATCTATATCAACCTTGTTATGGATGTCAGAGGGGCTGCAATGCTTACATCAATGTCCTGATTATGTCTTTATCCATGTACAGGAATATGATGTTTAATTTGATCACTGTACACTGCAGACGACCAGTGTTGCACACATTCTGTCATGTGCCAGACTGCCTTAGGCAGCCACACCAAAACGGGCAACACCCTGTCACCATTTTCTCTTATTTCTTAATTTTCCATAGTTTCATTTTAAATTTTAAATGCCAATTCTAAATGTTGGCTCTTCTTTTGTTTACAAGTATAACACTATACTATACTGTTACTATCACCTCTTTTGTCACGTTTGAATTTGTCTGTTATGGTAATATGTTGTATTATACATTTTAGCGAGGCCGCCATCAGTCACATGTTTATTCTGCAAGTTTCACTGCCAGGGCTTCATATAAGAGTCATCTTGTTGTCCTGGCACATGTGCTTTGTGTTCAATGTGTATGTTACGTTCATGGAAATAAAACTGTTTAAACCAATGAAAGGCCTTGGTTACAACCCGAGGTAAGTGACATACACACAAAGGCGCTGACCGGCTTTTGCCGGTACAACAAACTTCCAAACCACCAGTTTCATCAGAAGGTTTGCACGAAAACAGAAAACGAAACGCAGTGATCGGCGCCTGTGGTAAAGATGACGACGAAATTTAATGAATTCACGCAGACAGTCGAAAGGACACCTGACAAAAATGCCATGACCGCCAAGAATGAAGGTAATAGGTGACACGGGACGAAAGGTGCGGTCATTTCTATTCAATGTTTGTTGTCTTTACTCGGAGCCCCTCCCTTCGCCGTGCATAACTTACAAACTACGCCAGCTGAAGTCAATTCGGTGCATGGAGAAGGTGATCTCTGTTCTAGCTCCTGGTAAAATGAGAAAAAAAAGAACCTTGAATATGGATGATTTGTTCTTCCTCCGCCTTTTTAGAGGGCGTCTTACGACAGAAGTTGAAGTATGAACTGACAACTGTCGGCTATACTTTTCGATCTGAAGAAACTAGGGTGAGAAAGGGGTTGAAAAATATGAAAGGAAAGCTATATTTCCGGAAAGTGCACGCTCAGGTATGTCTGCATACGCAAGCGCTCCAGCACTGAAGTACGCGCGCGCGGGTGTGCATTGACCTACTTATGCAGTGGGGTTACTTGGTATTTTTCCCTTTTGTCCTGTTAAACTCACCTTTTATTTCCAAACACACACCTTCTTTTCACATACATTCCAACATTTTCTGTTGAACTATTTAAAAAGTAATTCTCCCTATCTAAGTAGTTGATTTTTATGATACGGATCAATATCCACAAGTAGGTTAAAAAAACAACAACAACAACAAACAAACAAAAAACAACTAAACGTATACCTTGTCGATAAAAAATCCAATCTATCGTCCTAGGACAGCCTAAAGGTTTTGGTTAAAACGGTGTACATAATCTCTTCATTTTATCTAAATTATAACTTTCTTAAAAACGCATTTAAACTCAAGAAACTAAGTTTGCGGGTGTGTACCAATGTGGTATGTGTGTGCGTGTGCGTGTGTGCGTGCATGCGTGCGCGCGCGCGCGCGTGTGTGTGTGTGTGTGTGTGTGTGTGTGTGTGTGTGTGTGTGTGTGTGTGTGTGTGTGTGTGTGTGTGTGAGAGAGAGAGAGAGAGAGAGAGAGAGAGAGAGAGAGAGAGAGAGAGAGAGAGAGAGAGAGAGAGAGAGAGCGGGCGAGCGCGCATGTGTGTATGTGCGCGCGCGCGCGCCTGAACGTGCGTGTATGCATTCTTGCGCGTCTGCTCTTGTAAACAACCCTCACTGAGGACCTGAAGTGTGATATATAAACATACTACTTATATGACACACCCCATCGTCCAAAAGCTTTGTTAGTACTTTAGTTTCTTATAAACGAAATACAAATCATAGTTTTGACAGAGAGAAAAACTAATACTTCACAAACTTTTATTCTCTCTCTTCGTTATTTCAGACGTGAACATATAAACATATTGTGTTACAAACTAGTTTTGTTGTGAGTCGAAGTGAAATCAAGAGGCGCAAAAATGAAATGGTAATGCGCACGGAAGTGAACTTCAAGGGGCAAGCGCTTTGTGTGGAAACCAAGCCTTCAGTACAGGGAACCGCAGCAGACGGTCTTGAGTAAGCCCCATTAACAGATTAACAAAAACAATTTGCTGTCGAAAAGAATTCTCTACCGTGGTGCCTTTTTATCGACAAGGTATACATACATTTTAAAAAAAACAAACCTATTTGTAGATATTGATCTGTATCATAAAAAAATCAACTAAATTCTCTACCGTGGTGCTGACCTTGACACCCATGGGACAGATCACGTGACGACAGTGCTGGACACTGCCACACAGTGACCAGTTCACCACACTCAAGCAGGACCTCAAACCGACATCCATCACACCTCTGACGCAGCACATCAAAAGCCTCGTGGCAGCTGGAGGAGATAAGTTTCCTCACTGATAAGATCACAACAACCTCGTGCAAACCAGTCCCTGCGAACGGAACGCCCCGAGATGGGGGTGGGGGGAGGGGGCGGGGGGGAGGAAATGGAAGCAAAAGGCGACCCTGTGCGCCGGAGGATTAGCGGTTTAAACAAAAAGCTTTACTTCCCATTTTCTCTGAAGTCGCTGCGGACACATTACCTTCAGTTTGACGTCCACACCCATCAAAGATGATACGGAGAAGGGAGGGAACTGTCCCTGGAGAGTGGGTGAAGGGTGTGTGTGTGTGTGTGTGTGTGTGTGTGTGTGTGTGAGAGAGAGAGAGAGAGAGAGAGAG
>CM031600.1:8757801-8772801 GCA_018398815.1 Conus ventricosus | reverse complement strand
TTTAACCCATTCCCAACGGGCACAGGCCCAAACGAAATTCGAAAATAGCGATGAGTCACGGGGAAAGTCTCCCCGATCACTGACCAGTGCTATTATCCGCCAAACCAAACCTAACTCTTTCGCTTGAATGCTGCTGGGAAAACAGAACCGCTCTACCCTTGTTCCTCCCTTCCCGGAAAGGGAGTTCTCCAGGACAATGGAGTCGCCCCCGAGTCCTTCCACGGTCACGGTCTCCAATTTCTTGTTTATCGACTTCTTTGTCAGCCCCCGCACAATCCACTTAAAATTCCACGCCCGTTTCTACTGACCCCAACGCCAGCGCCTTCGCGTGAGCACGATTCCTCAGTAGCTCCACACTTCGACTTTCCAAGCGGACCGGTAGGAAAGAACAGACTATTAACCATTTTCTTTCAGCCCGTCACTGAGGCTCGGGTTTCCAGCGAGGCCAGGGAGTTGAGCAACAGTGACTGACCAGCCACGGAGTGTGTTTACCCGGCACGCGCTAGCTTCTCCCTGATCCGCGTGGGTGACGCCCCTGATCAGGTCACCTTGCCTCAGCTGGCCTCACGAATGATGTGAAACCACACTGACATCCTGGCCACATGGAAACAGATGGTTTTAACAACGTGGCTGGTTTTGAGACAGGTCTTCAAAGTTTGTTGGGTTTAAAAAAAAATTTTTTTTACAAGACCTTTTCTCTAGTGGATGCGTGCAGGTCTTTTTCACGAGAACCAATGCTCACTCATGTCTGAACACGACGACAATAGCAATGATGCGGGTTGAAGACTGGGAGGTTGTGGATTTGGGGCTTGTCTAAGGTATTCAAACATACATACATACATATATATATAATATATATCTATCTCTCTACCTATCTATATATCTATCTGTCACAATGTATATGCATGTATATATATATATATATATATATATATATATATATATATATATATATATATATACCAGTTTAAAAAAGGATTTTTAAAATGAAGAGATTAAAACCTTTTAATCTCTTCATTTTAAAATCCTTTTCTAAACTGGTATGTCGCTCCCTACATGGTTGAGCACTTTTAACGTTCTGAGTGGCTTTTTAACTCTGATTATATATATATATATATATATATATATATATATATATATATATATATATATATATATATATATATATATATATATATATGTACATGCATATACATTGTGACAGATAGATATATAGATAGGTAGACAGATAGATAACAGATGGATAGAAACATATACACAGACAGATTAGAGTCAGTTTGGAACAGTCTCATCCAAGACATATACAGATAGATAGATAGATAGATAGATAGATAGATAGATAGATAGATAGATAGAAAGAAAGATAGATAGATGGACAGACAGATAAATAGATAGAGAGATGGACAGACAAAAAGATAAAAAGACAGACAGACAGAAAGACGTACAGACAGACAGACAGATAAACAGATAGATGGACAGACAGACAGACAGACAGACAGACAGACAGGGGTCAGGAGTCGAATGGGTCCCAACTAGAAGTTCTTACAGGCACAAATGGAAGACTGGCACCCACACAGTCTGATGCTTCAACATAATGGTTGCGTATCTCTGACAGCTTTGCCCGCATTCCTGACTAACAGTGCAGGTGTTCGCGTTTCCCGCAGGTGGTTCAAACCAAGGTATACATTATGAACTGAGTTTCTTGGTGCACTTTTGATTTTTAAGAGATCCACAGAAAAACCGCGGGCGTGTGGTATCCAGATCCCTGTCTCTGACGGATGTTTTTACCCATCTTCATCATCACCATCATCATCAGTGCCATCATTAAGCCCCTTATCTTACTGTCAACCAGAGCGCAAACAAAATCAGATAGACATCTCGAACACATACACACACACACACACACACACACACACACACACGCGCGCTTGCTTGCTTGCTTGCTTGCTTGCTTATATTAACCAAAAACGCAGAAAAAAGACCAAAGAAACAATAGAGGACAGCAGGAGAAAACAAATAAGGTGGTGTCAGTATTTGGTGCATTTCTCACTGACGTTCTTGGTTTTAGGTAAGAAACATGAAAAATGAACTCAAAAACAGACCGGAGAACAACTCATGTTTATTCTATTTTTGTGCTGACGATAATAGTTGATCTAAACTGTTAACTGTTGTTTGTATAGAATTTCTAAAAAGAGTCAAATTAAAAACACCTTTCTCCTCTCTCAAGATACGAGTCCACCCCCGCCCCCCCCCCCCCCCTCTCCTCTCTCTCTCTCCTCTCTCTCTCTCTCTCTGTGCCTATGAGTTGGACGTGTCATTTTTCAGCTCTCCATTTCTTACCGATTTATGTCGGCTGGACTCCCAAGATTCCAGAGTGCTTTTTCACAGTGATACAACAAGCGTGTATGGATTGTATCGTGTAGTTAAATAGTCAAAAAGGTCAGTGATCAGTCCGTAATTAACAAAAGTGATTTACATTGATTGATGAAGGAGAGAATCAGAGACCTTCTCTGAGCATCGTTCACTGACCTCTAGTTCTGACTGCACGTGCAAGTGTGTACCGTCCAGCTGACCTCTGTGACAGTGATGTGTGAAAACCGTTTGACTCTCCACTGTCCGCCGTTAACAAACTGGAAATGTGTGTTGTTGCGGTGCAAGTGTTCTCAAAAATAATTGCCTTGTCCTTGCAATACATAACACAGGCGCTTGAAACATTTCTTTTGATGGTGTCTAACGTGGTTCTGTAGACCCATGTAGAAACAATATGCGAGAAGCCCGGTGACCGAGTGTTTGAACTTTTTATGAGTATTTGTGTGTGTGTGTGTGTGTCTGCTGCCTACTCAATATGGCTGATTATACTTCAGACAGCGAAGAATCAAGAAAATTATTGCGTACCAACGATATAATTCAAAGGCGATTTTTTGTTCCAGTGACGAACTGATCGTGTGGAGAAACAGTCTGATTTACAATACTGTGCTCTATGTGAACCAAGTATTCTTTTCACAAAAAAATTATGATGCCAAAGGTGTGGTCATATCTTCCATAGTCAATATTATCCATGAGTCTCTTCCATGCAGTTTAGCACAAACCAAACTCCGTCTCGATTTTAACTCAGAAAAGTCTGTGACCTTTCCCTGTTTTTACCCAAGATGCCCGTGGCACTCTGTTATGTCAAGGCAAAGACTGTGTCAACTGGGATCGCCGTGAGTGTGAAGTGTTGAACGTTTTGTGTCCACTTTCCTGGAGAATAGGGACATCAAATCAATTGACCCAGTCCTTACTCCACACGCCCATCACATTTATCACAGGCTTTCCAGAACGCCCAGCCTTCAGACTCCGGACCTTGAGATACCATCTTCTCCTACCACGGGTACCCCAGTTCTAGCTGCCTCCCCTTCATGTCCCTGTTCTACATCTCTACTGTGCGAGGAGGACCCTTCAGACAGCGCTACAACACACGGGTGATTATTTTCCCACCAACTCTCCGTCACTGAAAATGGAAACAGACGATGGAGAAAACAAAGAGCAGTCCTCTCCCTCATTACCTTCAGTGCAGATTCTTCAGCATCCTGATTCTCCTGGTGATGAGGAAACAAAAGCCAGCACTGGACTTGATGCAAACAGGAAAAAGAAGAAGAGTAGTATGCGAAGGCGTGCCCTCTATTTTACCCCAACACACAAAGATTCTTCTCCTCAGCATGTACCCCATGTTTGTCGGACATCGCGGGAGCGTGTGAAAGAAGACATTGAAGACCTCCGTGCATTCAGATCGAATCCGATCACAGGATCACCACGCTCATCGAGGACGCTAAAACGTACACCAAGAATGAAATCAGAACTTCTGCAGAGACCAGGCAGATAAAATGAACAGTCATACAAAGAAATGATAGCGCAGATCTCTGGTCTTCAACAAGAAAATGGACTTCACACAAAGAGCTGCATTCCTGTAAGACTCAGCTGGGAAATTTACAATCAGAAATAAAGAAGATAAAAAAGCCCACTTCAAGAGAAACCACAGGGGTTCAGACGTTTCCACAGGATCGCCCCCATCCTGTTCAACATTCTTCAAGAAGCACGTCAACCTGGCCTTGGCACAGAACCCCCACAGCGGAACAACCCCCAGGACGACAAAGACAGCGAACATTTGTTGTTACGGAGAGACCATGATTTTCAGGATGCTGCCCCCTCCGATGAGGGGGCTGACCAAAGTCAGGAAGGAAAGGCACAGAGCCAACCTCAGTATGCCGTGTCCACGGCCAACTCCTTCTCCCTGCTGGACAATTCTGAAGAAGAACCGATACAGGAAAAGAATCTGAATCCACCAATATTCTCCATACCCCCCGATCATAACGACCCTCCCTCATCATCCAATCCATCTCCTGTTAATGTTTTAAAAACACAACGTGTTCCAGATAGAGCAACAATGCCTCATATTGGCGATTCAGTACTGCGTTTCGTCAACCCTAAAAGACTTGCCCCTCCGAACGAATCTATGTACAAAATCTGTGTTCCGGGATGCAGGAACATGAATTGTTTTCCTGGCTGCTGTCCCTGAAATCTTTCTCTGACATCAGTCACGTTATCGTCCATGTCGCGGTGAACTCCTGTCCTGCTGGTCCTGTCCAGAAGGAAGTCTGGATGCGACTTGTGTCCCGATGCTGTGAGATCTTCCCAACGCCAAACTGTCCTTCAGCTCCATCGTTCCTGCCAGAGGTCGACATCACCTGAATAACTCGATCGGCCCATCCAACCGTCATCTACAGGCTGTCTGTGACCAGCTGGGAGTGTCGTTCATTGCCAACGACTCCACATTCACCACTCCTTCAGGGGCCTTCGTCTGGCCCTCTATCAGGACCTGATCCACCCAGCGCCAAGGAACTGCAGACTGGCTGCCAACCTCAAGTCACTGTGGCGTGGAGGTCCATCAGGTGACGTGCCTCAGCCGGCCCAAGGGGCTCATCCAGAAAGCCGTCCTTCAGCAATAACGTCTTTGTTGATGGTCCTCAGCGGAGGAGGCATCAACGCAGTACAGATACTGGATTTATAATACCACTGGTGCCTACGATTCTCGTTCTCTCCATCGTGAATTCCCACCAAACACTGATCCAGTCCCCACAGACTGCCCACACCCTTCTTCCCTGTTCCATTACCCATCTCTAAATCCAAGACCAGACAGACAGACCTGCGCTCTGCAAATCATTACCCTTCCCACACCTTCCCCCCTGATGACGTTGATATAATTAACAGAACTCTCCCAAATCATTACCCGTCCACACACCTTTCCCATTGATGATGTGAATAAAATTATCAGAATCCACCCCCACATCATTACCCTCCTCACACCATTCTCCCTAATGATATGAATAAAATTAGCCGTAATTCACCCCCATCCACGTATTTCAGACAGGAAAGGAGTTACCATGGTATTCTTCCCCTGCTATTCCCAAACGTGCAGTATCCCTCTAACATTCCCAGTCAACCCATTTATAACACCTCAGTGGGTTCCAACCACACCAATAATCATTATGCTCTCGAACTGTTCAGGATGGCATCTCAGCTACTTTCCCAACAACACTTATCTCCTCCTTAAATCAAAGAAAACATTACCATGGGCGTATGTATGGAGAGAGAGAGAGAGAGAGAGAGAGAGAGAGAGAGAGAGAGAGAGAGGTGCGATGGAAGGGGTTGGAAAGGGTATGTGGGTTTATGTTTCCACATGATTTATACTCACTCCTGTGTTTAAGAATAGAAATGCCTGTGCCAATGTGTAATTTCAGAAATGTATTCAATCCATATGTGCTTACACGCAAGGCGCGTGATGTGTGTGTGTGTGTGTGTGTGTGTGTGTGTGTGTGCGTGTGCGTGTGTGTGTGTGTGTGTGTCTGCGCGTGTGTGTGGTGTTGTGTGTGTGTGCGTGTGTGTGTGTGTGTGTGTGTGTGTTGGTGTGTGTGGTGTGTGGTGTGTGTGTAAATGACATCACCGGGCTTGGCATGATTTATTGCTTGACTTGCTACCGAGGTTTTGACAGTGGTCTCGTTTGTCTCTTGCATTGATATTTTGCCTTTGTTACTGGCTGGGATTTCTTTCAGCGCTTTGTTTGTTGCTGCTTGAAATTTGTAATTGTTGTTTGCATGCAGTATTCACTGATCTTTGTATTTTTTCTCACTTGTTTGACTTGCTACCGAGGTTTTGACAGTGGTCTGTGAATTGATAGGAGCGAAACAGACTGATAGTTGCGCTTGTGTTTATTTGGAGAATACTTCTTTTGTCTTTTGCATTGATATTTTGCCTTTGTTACTGCTGGGATTTCTTTCAGCGCTTGTTTATTGCTGCGTTGAAATTGTATTGTTGTTTGCGTTACAGTATTCACTGACTTTATTATTTTTTTCCACTTGTATAGGGGATTGTGTTTTCCTTGTTGGCCTGTATAATGTCAGAACGTGGTAGCCCTTGGCTAACCGAGACGACTTAGAGTGGGGCATCTAAATATTAATCATGTTATAAATAAGATACTGAAATATCATCCATATTATCAAATTTTGGCAAACATTTTCACATATTTGGTTTTTCAGAATCCCATTTATCTCCTTTCATATCTAATAGTGACCTTTCAATTCCAGGCTATAATAAAATTCGTAAAGACCCCATTCAGTAAAGAGAAACTGGCATAATAGTGTATGTCCATCAGTCAATTAAACTTGAAAGAATTGATTACCTTGAACAGCATCAACGTAGAAACTATTTGGATCGAAATACAACTGAAGTATAACAAGCCCATACCTCTGTGTTTTTCTATACAGGAATCCAGCCAAACATGTCGACTGATCGACCGCTTCATTTCAATGTTGGGAAAATGCCAATGATAATTACAAAGATGTCATAATATTAGTGATTTGAATATTGATTTGTTCAAAAATGATAATCACTGGACTCCAAACTTTTGAATCATTTGGTTTGACACAATTAATAAAATCAGCTACCTGTGTAACCAATTCTTCTGAAACATTAATAGATCATATATATGTTACCAATTCAGAAACAATAGTAGAATCAGTTGCTCCGTTTATGGCTGCAGTGACCATTTTCCGATTTGTTTTACATGGACCAAAAAGGGCGTCAAAATACCCAAATTAAATCATAAAACGATTACATTCAGGAATTTTTCAAAATTTGATCGTGAAAAATTTCTCTCAGATCTTTTAAATTCCCTTTAAATGACGTGTATCAGCATACTGACCCCAATCAAGCTCTGCAAGTATGGTATAACATCTTCCATGACGTATACAATAAGCATGCTCCTCTTCAAACTAAAAGAGTAAAACATCGGATAAAACCACCTTGGCTTACAAAAGAAATACAGGACACTATATATCAAAGGATTACCTGTTAAAAAATGGCTCTCGCGAAGAATTCAAAAAGTACAGAAATAAGGTGACCTCCCTAATACGATCAGAGAAAAGGAAATATTTCTTGGACCTAATTGATAGAAAGAATGACAGTAAATCTATTTGGAAAGCTATACATGGCTTAACCAAGAAAAATTCTGACCCTGTATTAAACTTAACAAAAGACATATCTGCAAGTGAACTGAACGCCCATTTTGCAAGTATAGCAAATCAAATCATACGAAACGATGAATCAAAAAGTAACGATCTACAAGAATTACTGAAATACTGCCGCCAGAAGAACATCCATTCAGCTTTGGATATTAGTGCCATGGATGTCCACGAAGTTTCTCTTCTCTCAGACAATTGAAACAGACAGCATTGCTTTCCTGATGCTTTTAAACAGCTAAAGTCATACCATTGTACAAATCAGGAAATAAAGGCTGATCCTTCCAACTATCGACCTATATCTATTCTATCATTTCTTTCAAAACCATTAGAACAACACATAAAAAAGTCTCTTCTTTTTCATGTCAAAAAATTCGATCTACTACACCCTAATCAATCCGGATTAGAGAGAATCATTCTTGTCAAACAGCTCTTACCAAGATAGTTGATCGATGGCTTCAAACATAAACAACAAACACTTTTCCGGAGTACTCTTCGTGATTTTGCTAAAAGCTTTCGATGTCATTAATCATGAACTTTTGCTCAGAAAGTTAACTATATATCGACTAACTTCCGACACTCTAAAACTCATTTCATCCTTCCTTTCCAGCAGGCAACAATAGTATTATTAAATGATTGTTATTCTACTTTGAATTCCCAATAACTTGTGTACCACAAGGCTCGGTGCTTGGTCCACTGCTCTTCTTATTCATATTATTATTTACCATTAACCTTGACTTCTCATTGTGAAATGTTTGCCGTGATACACTATTGACACTAATAACTCTAATGCTCAGCAAGTCCTACCTTGATGTTCAGAAAAATATCAACCTTCTCGTTAATGGACACAACTCAATCACATGTCTCTGCATCTCAAAAAAACGAAATTCATGTTGATTAACAAGGCAAAAACGTCAAAATGTAACCGAAAACTGCCATCCTGTAGATTGCTAACGAGAAAATCAAGAGGTTCTATCCAGAGTCTTAGGCATAGCAACGACAACAACCTATCTTGGTCGAAACATTTAGAACTCTTTCCAAAAATGTTGCCGTAAAACTGTATCAGCTCAGGAAAATAAAAAACTTTTTAGATTATCACACCAGAAAATAATTTTTTCAATCTTATATTCAACCAATATGACTATGCCTCGACACTCTGGATTTAGCGAGCAATAAGTTGCTTAAACCATTGACTAGTAATACAAGAGAGCGTCAAATAACAATTGATGAACCCTCGCTAGGGCACCCTGATATGAACGAGCAGGTATCCTTCCATTTAAGACCAAACTATTGTACAACAAAGCACTCTTTATGCATAAAATACTACACGCATGCTCCTTCCTATTTAAGGAAATAATTTACTTCTAATGATCATCGTCATTCGCATAAAATAAATCTCCCTTCCCATCAATTAATTAAGCAAATCAAGCTTGCTTATTCTGGTGGGTGGCTGTGGATAATATCCCAGAAAAACTAAAAAACGAACCAAACACTAGTAATTTAAATCCAATCTTTTACGTACTTGATGTATCTGCCTGATCTTACACACTGTTGCCACCCTCTCATCTTAATTGTCCCCCATCCCACCTCATCCCACTCCCACCCCACCGTCTCCCACACCTCTGTCGTGTTCCCTCTTTACATAGATTTTGTACCTTTTGTATTTCATATGTCATATTTAGGAGTGATTTTCCATTATTTTATATTAATCAATATTTTGTTTTTTTCTTTTCTTTCTTAATTTTCTTTGGCCCGAGGGCTGGATGTAAAAAAGCAGTGATGCTTATTCCATTACCCTCTGAAAATAAAAATTCGTCGTTCGTTCGTTCGTTCTCTCTCTGGACATGAGTCAAATTCCAATCTCTCTCTCTCCCCCCTCTCTCTCTCTAATCTCTCTCTCTCTCTCTTCTCTCTCTCCTCATCTCCTCTCCCTCTCTCCTCTTTTCTCTCCTACTCTCTTCTCTCCTCTCCTCTCTCTCTCGTGTTTTAGAAGCCTTGTCGTAGCTTTCTGGATTTTTGTTTCCGCAGTTCTAGATGACAAGGTATATATAATATATATATATATATATAATAATATATATAATATATATATATATATATATCAACAATCGTTTATATAAATATATATAATATTATAAATATATATATATATATATATATATATAAATATATATATATATATAATATATAATCAAGAGAAAAGCTAGAATGGTTTGGAAGCAGATGGAGAAAAAGAAAGGAATAGGAAATGCACCAAGCATACAAAGAAGCAAATACGAATAAACTATATAAAAGAGAAAGAAGAATGAAAACATAACGGACACATAAGTAACTCAACAGGAAAGGATCCCGGGGGTTAAGGACACTGACGGAAAGTGGCAGACATTCAATAAACGCGAAAACAACGACAACAACAACAGAATAATACCAATGGGCATGTGAGGAAATCAATGAAAGACAGAAAAGGAAAATACGAAAAAAGAAAAAGAGAAAGACTGACAAAGATACCGGTAATAGTTTGATGGACTGAAACCGAGTAGAAGGGGAAGAAATTTTCGTCTGCCGTAGTCCTTACTATCTATACTTCTCTTTGCCGTGATGGGAACAGCGCTGGTAACCTAACATGACGGCAACAAAGTTGAACAGAACGCCGCGTGCCATTCCTAATTCATGGCGCCAAATCATCAAAGGGAGTCCACTCTCGCCTCCACGGGCCACGAGGCACGGGGCAGGGAAATTTCCAACATGGCGCGTCACGAAAGACGGCGGTGCTAATTTCCGCGGACCGTGCCCTGAATGGTAAGTACCACCCGTCGTACATGACCACATGTATTCTGTAGGACTTCACCTTTCCTCTCGTCGAATCACGGGTACGGGTGTTAGGGGGGGGGGGGGGGGGGGGGGGGGGGGGGGGGGGGGGGGGGGGGCGGGGTAGAGAAGACGTCGTTAATTTGAGACCTATCTAATGTATCCCTTCTATGGCCTCAGAAAGGATCGTGTGTGTCTGTCCTGAACAAGGACGCATAGGATTAGCGCTGCTCCAGTGCGGAGTCAGGAAGGGCGCACTTCCTGTCAGTAAAAGACCGCTTCCTAAGTCAGGCACGACGCGCTTTTCCTATCAGGAAGAGCACACAGCTGGACATAACCCGCGTTACAACTGCACCCGTTTCATGTGTGTTATTGTCCTGGTTGGTTTGATACCGCGTTGGATACATAATGTCGTCTTGCCGTCGAGGTGAGACACAAATCTATCTATGAGCGGTGTAAGCTTATCTTCATGGGTAGGTGGTTACTGTAATTCCTTCACCGGTCTTTTCGCTCGTCACTCTCCTGAAGATGCAGCTGGTTTTGTTCTCAGACCTGTGCGCTCTTGTTTATTTAAGTGTATTGACGACGAATGTCATGACTTCTCAGCCACCCCTTCCCAGTGCGCGCGCGCGCGCGCGCACACACACACACACACACACACACACCTAATTAGACACAAACCTTTTGACTGCAGAGGTCAACACAGCTCTCAGCAAAGGCTATTAAACCACAGCAAACGTGTGTGGACAAATTAGAATGCTGCCAAAAGCATGAGATATTCTGTCCGTATCAGACGAAATTAAAGGTGCACAGTAGTTTACAGATATAACTTTTTGCGTGAACTGAGTTAGCGTAATTGTTTTGTCAGAATATGCTGCATATGCACGAGAATAATCTAATTCATATATATATATCTGTCGTCTTATTGTCAGCCCCTCAGAAAAATTAGTGATGGTGTCCTACGTTTCTTTGACACGAACGGGCGTCCCTTATCCCAACCACAGTGTGTCAGCTACAGTGCAGAATCTCCTTTGGTGGGTTGCCTCGTGATGCACGGGTACCGACAGCTCCTTTGGACTGCCAGTATTGAGGCTGCCTCAGGACGATCATGAACGTGGCTGTGTGTTGGGAGGTAGGGGGAATGGGGGTGACGGTGAGGGGGAGGGGGGGGGGGGGGGGGGCAGAATGAACGGCGTGGGAGCAATATCTGTGAGGGCGGCAAGGAAGACACGACGGGAAAAATGTAACAAACAAACGAACAAATAAAAACGTCCGTCCCTGTAGACTAACGCCGCCGAACGATTTCTAACTATAAGAGAAGTACATGAAAGTGCTTCGTGGGCAGACAGACACCAGAATGCACATTCTGAGCAGTCTGCACAGCTGTCACTGCATAGTCCTCACATTACAACGAAATAGAAAAAAAAGGAAAAAAAAACCCCATAAACCTAACATGGCATAAATTGTGACCAGAAAAACAAGGTGTACAACAATTTCTAGGACAGTGGCATGGTCGTCAAAAGCAGAGAGAAAGAACACATGTAAGAAAAACACAAAAATCAAAAGGCAGAGTTACAGACAGTGACAGAAAAGAGTTTACTAGCACAGGGCTTTCCGATGGCGTGGAGAGCTACTCACACTGAAAAAGCCGTCGACAGCCCTACAACTACAGCAGCAAAAACAAACAAGTAAACAAATCCAAAACAAAAACAAGTGGAGTGAGCGAGATTGGGGGGTGGGGTGGCAGTTGATGAAGCCACCGAGTCAACGCCTAGCTATGGCACTAGTGTAACATGCACTGTCCCCCTCTCCAACAAGCCACCACCACCAACATGGCCATCGACGCCCCACGTCTCAGTGCGCCAAACATACACGACTGTTTTCCCCGTCTGTCCAGTGTTTCTCCACTGTCTATGACCCCCAGTGGAAAGCCTGTAATGGATTG
This sequence comes from Conus ventricosus, assembly GCA_018398815.1. Classification (NCBI taxonomy): domain Eukaryota; kingdom Metazoa; phylum Mollusca; class Gastropoda; order Neogastropoda; family Conidae; genus Conus; species Conus ventricosus. The sequence goes on along the minus strand of CM031600.1, from coordinate 8,760,495 downwards.
GTAATGACGGCCAGTATTGCAACAAGTTAGGTCGCCAAGAACACCGCCACACTTTACTCGCTTTAGTACTGATAACCGACAAAAAAGGACCGTTCTCCATCTTCTTGTCGAGTCTGTTCTAATCCCTTTAATCCCAGCGAATGGGCAGAGCCGACGGGCGGGACCCGCTGGCCAGGGTATATTAGCCGTCTCGTCCTTTGGGGGGGGGGGGGGGGGGGGGGGGGGGGGGGGGGGGGGGGGGGGGGGGGGGGGGGGAGAAAAAAAAGGCCCAGGCAGAAAAGGGGTCACGGATAAATAAAAGAGATACCTGACCGTCCTGTTTTGGGCAAGGCTGTTAAAAGTCAAACGTGTTGTACTGATGACGAAATTTGTCTACTAATGTCAAGGACACCTCAGAGACGGTCGAGGATTTTTTTTTCTCATATCGAGGGGAAAGGAAAGCGGTGGGACGGGAGCGGAGGAGGACACGGTATGGGAGTCACAGAATGAGAGGGATCAGAACTCGAGAATGCAACATTGAAAAAAAAAGGCAGGTAACAGCACTTTGCCGAGAGATGCTCATCTGTCATCAAGGACTTTGAACGGTCCCCCCAAAAAAAACACTCTTGGGTTTTGGTGGCACAGTGTGAAAATTCATTCGTGGGAAGTAAGGTCCTAAAAAAGGTTCTGCTCCTCTAACAAGTCTTCTCTCAACTGCCTGTACGACCAAGAGTGGTCTGTCAAGAACGAACTGAATCCTCAATTGTGTCAAATATCCATATGAACTGAAAACCTTTGACCAGCCATAAGGAGGAATGGCTCAGTTGGTAAAACCCGGACTCGTGTTCCTGGGTTGCTTGTTTCGCATCTCTGCCCGGCCATTTCAGTAGAGGGGTAAGGGAGAGGGATTCCCTCGGAGTCAACGTTGGTTCTGACTCCACTTCCCCAAAGTCCGAATCAACTATAAACCGACGTTCCGAGTGCGCACGTACGCATAACATCTTGCACATCCGTAAAAATCCCATCACCAACTTTCGAAAGAGAAGGCCAGGTTGGCTACTGGTGTGGATGACACATAGTGTACACCGAAAGAAGGAAAATATGAACGAAACATTAGGTGGCTGACAGACTGAATGACTCGGGAAACGACTGAATGTGGCGCCAGCTGGCAGCTCTTCACTCGGCTCTACCCAGGTAGGCAGCCCGTTGAGTAAATGAGAGCGTGAATTGTAAAGAGCTTTCAGCTTGGCCTCTAACCGATGACAGCGCTGTGTAAGTACTCTTGGAAGTAATAACAACACTAATAGTAATAATAATAATAATGGCAGTAAAAACCGCTCTTATTTGTGACACTTCCATTCTATTCCAACAGAATGAAGCAGCAGTCACGGTCACCTGTCGCACAGCCCGACTGGACATGGAGCCCTACAATCATGACGGCGGCACCAGTTGTTTCTGGGTTGAAGCAAAGCTCTTCCCTGTCCATTCCGAAATGAGAGGCAGTGAGTCTCAATGAGGAGCAGTGGCAAAGCCCTATAATTTCACAGTATTTCCGCTGGAGTACTACACTGTAAAGCAGCGTTTTCAACACTTCCATTTCGGTAATTATTTGAAGAAGCATTATGAAAGGACCAAAGCTCTCCAATTTTCAATACTTCCGATGAAGTAGGACAAAAATGTAACATGTGTGACCCAAACTACCCGATTTTAAGGCTTCCGACAGACCGTATAGTACGAAAGCTCTTTCATTTTTCCCTGCAGTGAAACCTCTCAATAAGAATACCCTTAAAGTAAACACCCGTTTCTCTCTTTCCTTGAGCATTATCTTGTCTATACTAGATCTACCCCCAATTAATAATCTCTCACTCTAGAGACCCTTTAAGAGTAAGTTCAACTATTCTTCGACTGCAGTAAGGTAAGGGAGTAGACAGAGGGCGCAGACTGTGACTTTTTCAACCCTTCCATTACAGTCATATAAAGCAAGCAGTAAAAGAGAGCAGTCTCTGTTGAATTTTAACACTACCACTGGGATAAAATGAAGCGGAAGAGAGTGGGGCAAACTCTTATCATTTCAGTACTTCCAGTAGAGTAATAAGAAGCAGTAGTATAAGGCAGAATACTACAACTTTCAATTCGTCCACGAGTGTAATACGAAGCAGGAGTGTGAGGGAGCAAACTGTCTATTTTTCAATCCTTCGACGAGAGTTACATGGACCAATCGAGTTAGGAAGCAAACAGTACGAAAGTCAATGTTTCCATACGAGTACTATGAAACAGAAGTGGAAGAGAGCAACCTATGATCTCTCAGAATATAATATTTCAGATCACAACAAACCACAGCAAGCGATAACTGGTCAAACAGAATTCCAAGAATACCACCACCCCTGCTCTTCTGCGCCCTCCTCCTCCTCCTTCCTGCTGTCCGTTTCAGAAACACTGGCCACTGTGACGTCCGTGCGTGTAATTACAGGTAGCCAAGGTAGATAAGGGAGGTGGAAAGCGGATACCTAGATACCAATGTCCGCCCAGAGAGGTCAGAGCCACAACCAGAAAAGTCAAGTGGCGCGCCAGGATTCGGTGACGACATTTCAAACACGAATTTTGGGTCACAGGACTTCGGTGGAAGATGTTTGGGGGAAGGGGTGGTAGGGACTGGAGAGTGTGCAGGCGGTAGGGTGGATAGAAAGGCAGATGATGGATCTCTCCCCCCCACGT
>CM031600.1:8752801-8755301 GCA_018398815.1 Conus ventricosus | reverse complement strand
CGCGTGGGCGTATGTAACAGTCTTAGTGTGTATGTATGTGCTCTCTGTTCTGCTATGATCACTGTTTTTGTTATAATCAGATCTACATTGTGTACTAGTCAATGTGAACATATCCGTAGTCCCTGAAGTGACAGGGGCCAGATGGGAAACACCATCTTCTTGTTTATTTACCTATGAGAATAAAGATTCTCTCTCTCTCTCTCTCTCTCTCTCCTCTCTCTCTCTCTCTCTCTCTCTCTCTCTCTCTTCCCTTCACCGCCACCCCTGTCATTACGCCTGTCATACTGCCTTAACTCAACGTGGTTTGTTAATTAAAGGAAAATTACCGTAAACCGTTTTCCTCGATTTGAAAAAAAGCCTTTGATCTTTATTTTTGACATTCGTGAAATGAGCATATGTGTTCAACCCCCCCCCCCCCCCCCCCCCCATTCCCAGATATCTCCTTTTTCAATCACGTCATGAGTGGCTGAAATTCCTTTGAAGGAATCGTAGCTGTGATGTGCCACAAAGCTTTCTTCTCGTGCCGCCCCTCTTCTGCACTTTCATCAATGATCTACTTCTGTACATATCGTTACCTGTCATCTATTCTCTTCTGCACTTTCATCAATGATCTACTTCTGTACATATTGCGTCATCAGTTACCTGTCATCTATTCTCTTCTGCACTTTCATCAATGATCTACTTCTGTACATATTGCGTCATCAGGTTACCTGTCATCTATTCTCTTCTGCACTTTCATCAATGATCTACTTCTGTACATATTGCGTCATCAGGTTACCTGTCATCTATTCTCTTCTGCACTTTCATCAATGATCTACTTCTGTACATATTGCGTCATCAGGTTACCTGTCATCTATTCTCTTCTGCACTTTCATCAATGATCTACTTCTGTACATATCGCGTGATCAGGTTACCTGTCATCTATTCTCTTCTGCACTTCATCAATGATCTACTTCTGTACATATCGCGTGATCAGGTTACCTGCCCATCTATTCGCTCATAAAAGTTCTCTTCACTGTAGTGACTCGAATTCCAGTCTGTTCAATCATCACTACAGCTGGGTATAAGCAACGTCTCCGAATGGTGTCACCACAATCACATGGCCCTTACTCCCCCACCTCTCCCCTCAACAAAAGTATGGTATTGTCAACAGCAAGACAAAAACACCAACAAGAAGCCTCTCCCCTTAACAAAAGTATGGTATTGTCAACAGCAAGACAAAAATACCAACAAGAAAGCCTCTCCCCTTAACAAAAGTATGGTATTGTTAACAGCAAGACAAAAACACCAACAAGAAGCCTCTCACTTTAAGAAAAGAAAACTCAGTGAAAAATCAGTGAAGATGTTTTTCTGGCGTCATCACTGACGATGAATGAAAATGGCAATGACACAATTGTCATGTTCGCAAACAACTGGCTACAAATGTTTTAAAATCATAAACTTAGACATTATATATAGGAATATACATAGAGGGCACATCATATCCTGCTGAGTTTATTCAAACGACATCATTTTGCCACGTGTATGCATTGACTCAAATAAATCGAGCGTCGCATCTTTTGAGCCATTCGTCTGAAACTCTTCCTGCGCCTATCAACGCGAGCGGGTCATTACAATCCTTCACATTAAACATACGGAAACTACTATTAATGGAATAAATATGACCAGCTTGTGGCTGCATACCTGAATTGCCCCCCCCCCCCCCCCCCCTTCTCTCTCTTTCTCTCTCTCTCTCGCTGCGTGTGAGCGCATGCATTTTTCACTTCTGCACTGTTTAACGAGTTTCCAGATCATTTCATAATGATGATGATGACTATTATTATCATTATTTTGTAGTAGTAGTAGTAGTAGTAGTAGTAGTAGTAGTAGTAGTAGTAGTAGTCCTTGTGACAAGCAGTTAATATTTTTGAATTTATTTTGTTCTGAACTTTTTAATTAGTATGTTTTGTTGCAGTTTGTTGCTATGTATCCGACACTTTTTGTGTAGAACAGCAAGGATGGAAGGTTAGATAACTCCGAACTTCTCTCTCTCTCTCTCTCTCTCTCTCTCTCCTCTCTCACCGACATTAGAAATGAATTTATCAAGCCAAAACTCTGTAGACAACCTTCCCTAATCAGAATGACCATATTAATGTCGTCAACTTCAACAAAAGGTGTTCGAAATCTTTCGTTCTTTTTGTTTTAGGCATTTAAAATTAGAGGAATGGCTATCGCTTAAAAGTTACATATGATTTTGTGTATTGATGTGCTTTGTTACATGTCGCGTATATTTGTTTCAAATCTACTATATCCATACCCCTTCATAAGGGGCCTTGGCCCATGTGAATAAACAATCCGAATCTCTCTCTCTCTCTCTCTCTCTCCTCTCTCTCTCTCTCTCTCTCTCTCTCTCTCTCTCTGTCTCTCTCTCTCTCTCTCTCTCTCACACACACACACACACACAGACACACACATCCTCTAACTTCAACTCGACAGCGGGAAAGAGCCAACGTACAAACTA
>CM031600.1:8740301-8747801 GCA_018398815.1 Conus ventricosus | reverse complement strand
TCATCCATCACTCACACCACTTCACGGTTTCCCTGCCCCCCCCCCCCCCCCACACACAAAACACACAACTCTTCCTATCACTCATCCATCACTCACTCACACCCACTTCACGTGTTTCCCCGCCCCCCCCCCCACCCCCCACACACACACTCTTCCTATCACTCATCCCCTCACTCACTCACACCCACTTCACGTGTTTTCCCCGCCCCCCCCCCCCCCCCCCACCACACACACACTCTTCCTATCACTCATCCACTCATCACTAAAACCCCCTTCCGTGTTTCCTGCCCCCCCCCCCCCCCCCCCACACACACACACACACTCTTTCCCATCACTCACCATCACTCACTCACACCCACTTCACGTGTTTCCCTGCCCCCCCCCCCCCCCCCCCCTCCTCTGCACTCACTTCCTATAACTCGGGATTTGTGTGTGTGTGTGTGTGGGTGGTGTGGGGTGTGTGTGTGTGTGTGTGTGTGTTTGGTTGCTGAAAAATATGAACGTCACTTTATCTCACACACTCTTCCCTGTTAGGGAAGGTTGTCCACCCGAGTTTTGGCTTGATAAATTCATTTTTAATGTCGGTGAGAGAGAGAGAGAGGGGAGAGAGAGAGAGAGACAGAGACAGGGCAGAGACAGAGAGGAGAGGGGAGAGAGAGGAGAGAGAGAGAGCAGGTTGAAGGTCATCTATCTGGTTTATAATGGTGAAGGTTTCCGTCCACCGACACTTCTTTCCGCTCCGTTGATTCACTATCAGCGTAACATATGTCAAACTTCCAACCAGTCCACATTCCCTACCCATGTTTTATCCGTCAGGATAAACTTGGCTACGTAAAATGTTATCTTAGACCACAGGAATTTCCAGAAAGCTCACTTATATCCTGTTGCTAATTTGAACATTGTCTTGGAGTTGGATTTCCGTACCATGTGCTTTACTCATTTTCTTTTAAAATATTTAAATACTGTTCAAAAAAGAAACGCAAATGAAATTTGCCACCCGGGTGGACCATACAGTTGAGAACACGCCAAAAACGGCCTGATGTATGTCTTGAACGTCGACGTGCTAGATAACATGATTCGGTTGTCACTATGTGCACGTGCATGTTGTGGGCCAGGGCGACATGCAAACATTGGGGTTGGGTTCGTGTTTCGCCTGCAAGCATGCCCCAACTCGTGGTGAACACACAACACCCCTGGGCATAGTGCAGTATAAAAGCCGGGTCATTTTGCAACGGGCAGCACACCGTAACAAAACGCATGCCACGTTTTGGGCCCCGCAGAGAAAAGAAAACGCCTGGGTCGTTTGCAAGTTGGTCGAGTGCAACTGATGTGGCCCATGCTTTGAATGTCTCCCCATACCATAGCGCTTTGGATCGCTTCCAGAGGACAGGGTCATCAGCTGATGCCCCGAGGTCAGGCTGACCTCATTATCACAACGCCAGCCCAGGACCGCTTTATACGGCTCAGACATCTCCGCAATCGCTTCCTGCCGGCCTCGTCCACTGTCCCGGCATGCGCTGGTGTCCGTCGCATCTCCGACCCGACTGTCCGGAACAGGCTGCATGCTGCTGGGCTGAGGGCTTACAGGCCCCTACGTGGCAACGTAATGACGGGGGCGCCATCGACAGACCAGACTGCAATGGGCTACGCAACACAGACACTGGACACTGAGGAACCATTGGCGATACGTCTGGTTCTCGGATGAGTCACAGTTTCTGCTGCAGCGCCATGACAGGAGGCGAAGGGTTTACCGCCGGGTTAATGAACGCAACCAGCAGAACTGCGTCGACGAGGCACCTCCGCATGGTGGCGGCAATGTCATGGTATGGGGGGCCATCAGCAACACAGGCAGGAGCCAGCTGGTGCGCGTGGAAGGTCACCTGACAGCCCAGCAGTACGTCAGGTCATTGTTCAGCCACACGTCCTGCCTCTAATGGCCACTCCCAGGGCCGTGTTCCAGCAGGACAACGCCAGGCCCCACACAGCACGCCTGACCACAGCCTTCTTTACCGCCAACAACATCAACACCCTGGCTGGCCCTCTCTTTCCCCGGATTTGAATCCTATTGAGCACGTTTGGGACGTTTTGGACAGACGCCTGAGAGTGAGGGCCAACGCCCAGCGACTCAAATGAACTGTTCCGGGCATTGCAGGCCGAGTGGGCGGCCATCCCACAGCAGACAATCAGGAACATTATTGCTTCATTGCCCCGCAATGCCAGGCTACCATTGCAGCCAATGGGTCACACCCGTTACTGACTTTGAAGCGGCCTGGCCGATTTCCCTGAGGGTCTGGGCTGGTTCATTTACCACAGCAATACAGGGAAGACTTCTGTCCTCCGAAGACCGTTTTGTCATTTCACATATACTGTTGTCACATCTGAGCTTCAATAAATTGTGTTTCAATCAGACGCAGCTTGGCATTTTGCGTTTTTCTTTTTTTTTGAACAGTAAACCGATGCCCGAACGTAATGATTCAGTGGCCAGTCAACGCTGATTTTTTGCGCCCAACTGTAGCATGTAGATTCATGACGAAAAGTCGGGTACCTGTCGATCAGTGATCAGGATCTTGCCAGGTAACATCACTGATCGTTTGAATTTCACAACTAAACAAATTCCCCTGCTTCTGTTAAGACACGGGATAAGTACTGCTTATTGCAAACCACGGCCTGTCATTCAACAACCACAAATCTTCTTTTATTCATATAGATATACTACTGCGTGCTATTCACGTTTAGATGAGCCGTTCCGGTTTCGTTTCAGTGTTACCTGCAATAAAAAACCAACATATCATGTGCACCATATACATAACTAGGCAAGGACACTGCCCGTAAATGGACTTGCTTCAATGCTCACGGTTCTTCTGACACATTATTGGGAAAGGCAGTGTGGGATAGGAGTTGGTTAGATTGGGTGTGTGGTGTTAACACTTACGGCTGTTTTGAAGTTAAAAGCCAGTATAACGTTTCCTTTAAGCGAGTGACACCCCCCCATCTCCCGCCCCCCCCCTCCCCCCCCCCAAAAAAAAAAAAAAAAGTCATTGAAAAATTATCCGGAGTGGGGGTCTCGATTCTTGGTTGGGGCAGGGGGGGGGGGGGGGGGGGGGGGGGGGGGGGCTCAGAACACCGACGCTACAAGCCATCGTTGTATCACAGACGAGTAACCTTCCTAGCAACCTTCTGACTGCCTGGTCTGCGAAGAAGGAACAAAATGAGAATGAATAAAAGGCGAAGGAAAAGCTGCCAACTATCAACGGGCTCCCGAGAGGGAGGGAAAGAAAACCGCATGATGGATGGAGGACTTAGGTTCATTTAATAACAACGCCCAAGGTGATGTCCAAACTCCATCCGTTTCCGCTCTAACTATAAGGGTTAACCGAACCCAGGTGACGGGGGATGAAATACACAATATGTTAACCCACCACCCCTCCCAATCTCCACCGCACCCTCCTTCAAAAAAAAAAAAAAGAAAAAAAAGGAGGAAGGAAAGGGTGACTGGAGTAGAGGTCTTCAGGACGCACATCGACTCTGTACCATTAGCATTTCTAAGGGCGAGAGAAGAGAAAGCTGAAGCCTGATGTGTGTCTGAAAAGTGACCATACATGAATGTCTGAAAGTCTACTATTTATTTCCATCGTAATCATGTAAGCGTCATACCTTGTTGTTCTGAAAAGTGACCAGTACATATTGTTCGGAAAGTCTACTAAAGGTATACTTGCTTCACCCGTGAAAATGTTTGTCAATATGGAACCATAGGTTTGTTCCCATTTGGTCTAACTCCCTTCGCCTACTCAAGAAAATTCCCCTTTCGAGCAAGGTAAAAATTACCCATTTGTCTAACCCTAAACCCTAATTCCAAAACCTAACCCTCCTAATGGGAGTAGACGAAATGGGCGTAGACCAATGGGGATGTACGAACAATAACCCCCCAATGAAGTTGGAGGGGGGGGGGGGGGAAAGGACCTGATTTCACTTTGTCCGTCCCTGTCGGTGTGTATGTCTGTTATGTAAATGGAACAAAATATTATTTACAAAAATTAATACTTTTAAAAAACAAAAAATTTTTTTTCCCGGAAAAAAAAAGGTGGAAATTGATATTTATACCTCCGCCAATGACGACCAAGGAAACAAGTGATACGTTAATTGAACATGTTCCTTTCTGTATTGTTCTCACTCACATGTCTCTCTGTATGTTCTCAACTAGCATGTCTTCTTAATGTTTCTCAACTCAAAATTGAAATTTAAATGTCAGACAAAATAATTTACAAGTTTCAAAAATTTAATGTATTCTTCTTGATATTCCCAACCTCAGAAATCAATTACATTTTAAAGGGACACCATAGAAACTTTGATTTTTCCTCTTTGCCATGCTAGTGGCTAGGTCACCGAAAGGCATGCAAATAGGGAACATGGAAGTTTACTTTTGCCCCTTTAAAGACGAAGAAGGCATAAAAATAATTATCACAAATGAGCCTATTTCTTCCTATTAATGAACTAAAAATTCAAGTTAATACAAACGAAATACATAATACGTTTCATAAATTGAACAATTCTCTTATTGTTCTGAACTAAAAATTGCTTAATATAGATGCAGCCTGACTAAACTAGTACCCGTACAATGTGTCCTCTGGGAAAATGGTTTCTATCTGGAGCGAGAAAAGGCATTTTCCTTAAAATATTAAAAAGTCTGTACTAAAAAGTATGTAGTTATATACATGGGTTTATCCAGAAGAAGCCCACAATATACTTTGAGAAGAAACTCAATCACCATCCGATACACCTTTTTCCAAAGCACTACCTCCGAATGGAAACGGCTTTTTCCCCGTCATCAACAGCTTGCTTTATCCCAGGAGATGTTTACGCTCAAGACTAATGTAAATTTATTATCATTTTGGAAATATGGGCGGTTTATTTTGGGGGGGTCACCCTGTATAAGTTATTAGTTTGCCTTTGCATTTCATTTCTTCCCCACTGTAACCACAGATCTTCTTTGTCTGCAGTGACTGTGACAGTACGTCATGTCTCATCTTTGGAATAACACAAATACGAAATACTGCCCGACAAACACAGCAGAGAATTAACATCCCTTGTATAGTAAAATGGCTTTGGGAAGAACGTCTATTTTGTAAATCAGTTTTGTGATTGATCTTCCTGTTCGTTGTAGTTCATTTGGCATGAAGTAGAACAAGAATCATCATCTTGATAACAGCGTGGAATTCCATCCTGGTCCACGGTAAAACCACTGTAAGTAGTGAAGTTTTACCAACAAAACTCACAAACATTATTCCCACACCAAATTCTATCTGAAAGAAAAGCTTTCTTAAAAATCTTCTGAGCATTTTCTCCAAATTGAAAACAGTCATAGCCCGTCTGGTATGCAACTGTGGAAGTGCAACGTTTAATTAAATCAATAAACATATTGCAACCACTAATGAAATATTAACCCTATTTTATATCGCTAAGCCTGTAGCCAATGCAATATAAACAATAACACAGTGTCATAAAGGGTAATAATCGTTTTTGTTTGATATGAATATGTTTGGTTTTTTTCACACGTAAGTTTTACCAAAAATTCCGCACCAAGCACACAGGATCAATTGCCATTGTTTGCCATGGAAACTGTGAGGGATTCCTCTATACAGTCATGTACACCAGACATGCCACATGCTTCCAAGGGTTTTTCAACAGAATGAGCATAGTTTTCATTAACATCTATACATGGACTATCCCAAGGAACAATTTCCAACGTAATGTAACTCACTGATGTGGCCATCAACAATGTGGGGACATCTCATTTACATTTCGATTGGCAAAGGAATAAAATAAAAAACAACGTGGTCCCTGGAATCCGACAGTACAGTGGACAGGAACATCAAAAACAAATGGCACCAACAAGTAGTGTATTCTCGTCTCCCCTATTGCTCACCCTTCCTCGCATTCTTCCAAGTAATTGTTCCCAATGTTTCATTGATTATTCTGTCTCGTAAATCCACACTCCAATCGCAACATTTAACACAAGGGTTTTTGTTCTCAGAATAGACAATTGCATTTTCTTACCTTCATTCTGCAGACATCTGCTTAATTGTTTGAATTTGTAATTGCTGCGCAATGGCATGAATTTGACAATTGCCATCAGTACCGGAGTGTCTAAAATACTTACTCGTAGTCCAGCGCAACAGCTTGTAGCTTGGATAATTCAATGTCACGTTCTGTTCCTCTTCAACTGTGACGAAAGTCTCTGTACAAAACTGACTTTTTTCATTTTCTCTCTTGCCAGTGTTAAAGATTTATATTGTTTCACACCACCCACATTTTCGTTGTCTTCACACCTCACAAAGAACTTATTCTCCCCCTGTTTTATAATTTTTGGGCTCCTTTACATGGTGGATCTTAAAGGATTTGCCACGATTTAGTCGCTCCATCCTTACGCTTGGGTTTAATAAGAAACACCTCAATTAAATCATACCCGCCACAGATGTTTTTCTTGCATGGATTTTATACATTATTCAATGCTTGAAGAAAGGGAAAGTTCATTAGCTGCGTAATCTCTTTGTGCCTCAAAGTGGCATTTCCCGTGAGTCATTTGTATAGATTCGTGAAATGCGGTATGTAAACGATTTGAAAATGAAACAAATCCCGTCAAAATTACTTGGCTCGACATGCTTTGACATCAAGTCGAACTTCATTTAGATTTCCAGGACTGATGGGACCGTTCAACTTCCCTTGACCTGTTGAAGGGTGATTAGGACTTGGCCTCTAATAATAAGAATTCCATGCTTAACACTGTCTTCCGAACCTCCTAAAACTCGCCACCATGTCGCATTGAATGAAGCGAGGCACCCCCACATACTTCATAAACTTGAAACAACAGTACTTTTCCACTGATTTTGCTCCTTTGCCCAGATGATCTTAGCCACAGATACCTACTGAATACGTTCCAAATAACAACCACAAAACGTTGCCTGTGGTTCCAATTCTAGATCAACTAAACGTCTGAATGTCTCACATTTATAGAGTGTGCCATTACTGAACATCATTTTAGGTTTGTTTTTTTGAAAAAACTCTGGTCTTTTGTTGACGAATTCCATGCTGTTGATGCATTTTGGGATTCAAATATTCGCCTATTCCAAAGTAGTTCTTTTTCATTCTATGGTATATCTTTCTGGCACCTTCACCGTGATGTTTCCGAAAAACATAATCAATAGCTCTTGGAATTTCATCCATAAAAAAAAAATAGAGGTTTATCTTTGTCCAACCACACAAACAGCATTCATTTCCAGAAATGGAAAGCATTGTGTATCACTTTGAGAATTAATTGGATATTAGGTTGTAGAGAGACGTTATCATTTAAGGTCCTCTCTGCTCTGGAATGGGAGACCTTCTTTTGGATTGCTCCATAGCTGCTGAGAAATTCAGCAGAGTAGTTTGGCGCTTCGTTTGCTATCGGCCTTTCTTGCAACTCAGGCACTCCTGGTCCACAAACACAGCTCCTCAGAACACCAC
>CM031600.1:8717801-8730301 GCA_018398815.1 Conus ventricosus | reverse complement strand
AAACGACTGGATGGCATAAACTGTCGCGTGTGTTGGTGATTTGACTTTTATTTCGATTGTTTATTGAAGAACCCTTCCACCCCCCACCCCCACTATCTCTCTCTCTCTCTCTCTCTCTCTCTCTCAATCACCACTTTGAACGCTTGGACGGCAAAAATCCTCGCTTATTTTAATGATTTGACTTTCATTTTTGATTGTTTGTTGAAGAATCCATCTCTCTGTCTGTCTGTCTCTCTCTGTCTGTCTGTCTCTTTTTCTCAATCTTGTGCGCGTCAAACAAAAGTTTGGTCGGATGGTCTGATTTGTCCTATGTCTGTCTTTGTTCGCACATTTCTTTGTTTGTCTGTTTTTGCACGTTGAGTTGCAACAATGACCATTTGTTGGATGGTCCTTTTTCTGCACGTTGAGTTGCAACAATGACCATTTGTTGGATGGTCCTTTTTCTGCACGTTGAGTTGCAACAATGACCATTTGTTGGATGGTCCTTTTTCTGCACGTTGAGTTGCAACAATGACCATTTGTTGGATGGTCCTTTTTCTGCACGTTGAGTTGCAACAATGACCATTTGTTGGATGGTCCTTTTTCTGCACGTTGAGTTGCAACAATGACCATTTGTTGGATGGTCCTTTTTCTGCACGTTGAGTTGCAACAATGACCATTTGTTGGATGGTCCTTTTTCTGCACGTTGAGTTGCAACAATGACCATTTGTTGGATGGTCCTTTTTCTGCACGTTGAGTTGCAACAATGACCATTTGTTGGATGGTCCTTTTTCTGCACGTTGAGTTGCAACAATGACCATTTGTTGGATGGTCCTTTTTCTGCACGTTGAGTTGCAACAATGACATTTGTTGGATGGTCCTTTTCTGCACGTTGAGTTGCAACAATGACCATTTGTTGGATGGTCCTTTTTCTGCACGTTGAGTTGCAACAATGACCATTTGTTGGATGGTCCTTTTTCTACACGTTGAGTTGCAACAATGACCATTTGTTGGATGGTCCTTTTTCTGCACGTTGAGTTGCAACAATGACCATTTGTTGGATGGTCCTTTTTCTGCACGTTGAGTTGCAACAATGACCATTTGTTGGATGGTCCTTTTCTGCACGTTGAGTTGCAACAATGACCATTTGTTGGATGGTCCTTTTTCTGCACGTTGAGTTGCAACAATGACCATTTGTTGGATGGTCCTTTTTCTGCACGTTGAGTTGCAACAATGACCATTTGTTGGATGGTCCTTTTTCTTACCTAGCCTCTCAGGGAAGCGGTACAGCGCAGAGAGCTGTTCACCTGAACTGGGTGTCTCTTTAACCCCAGCAAGCTCAGGTATGGTCCTTTTATGTTTATTGTGTACCCTATTGCCATGTCAGCATTATCTGCAAATGGCAATAAAGCGTCACGCGGCTCTGTCTCCGTGGAAGTCGTAGCAGTCGACCCCCCGCACCCGCACCCCCCGCCCCTGTCCTCCTACCCCCCAGCCGCCTCCCGCACAGTTCTCCCCAACACGGCTCATGAAGTGGCGCCTACCTCCTCACCCTTGAAATCCAATCTACCTCCGACATTGCCCAGCGAGGTATATCAGCCGTGTCTACTCTCAACTCTTCATTTAACACAGGTGTACTCTAAAAACACTTCAGTCTTCCGTCTCCCGTCTCTGGTGGGCTCAGTGGTAGAGCAGTCAGACGCTTTGAGTTCGATTCCCGATGGTTAAAAATGGGACAAAAAAAAAAAAAACCAGGTGAAAAAAGTAGAGTCCCACGGCCTCCCTATTGGCCGTGCAGGCAGTGAACTCCAAGAGGTTCGCGGAGTCCTGGGAACAGCATGATGAAGGCGGCATCTGTCCCTTCTGCTTCCGCCGACTATAACCCCCCTGAGCTGAAACAGGTACCCGTCTACTGCTGGGTGGACAGAGAGGGCTACTGCTGGGTGGACAGAGAGGGTTTGCTGGGTGGACAGAGAGGGTTTGCTGGGTGGACAGAGAGGGTTTGCTGGTGGACAGAGAGGGTTACTGCTGGGTGGACAGAGAGGGTTTGCTGGGTGGACAGAGAGGGTTACTGCTGGGTGGACAGAGAGGGTTTACTGCTGGGTGGACAGAGAGGGTTTGCTGGGTGGACAGAGAGGGTTACCGCTGGGTGGACAGAGAGGGTTACTGCTGGGTGGACAGAGAGGGTTACTGCTGGGTGGACAGAGAGGGTTACTGCTGGGTGGACAGAGAGGGTTTGCTGGTGACAGAGAGGTTTGCTGGGTGGACAGAGAGGGTTTGGCTGGGTGGACAGAGAGGGTTGCTGGGTGGACAGAGAGGGTTACTGCTGGGTGGACAGAGAGGGTTACTGCTGGGTGGACAGAGATGGTTTGCTGGGTGGACAGAGAGGGTCACTGCTGGGTGGACAGAGAGGGTTTGCTGGGTGGACAGAGAGGGTTACTACTGGGTGGACAGAGAGGGTTACTACTGGGTGGACAGAGAGGGTTACTGCTGGGTGGACAGAGAGCGTTACTGCTGGGTGGACAGAGAGGGTTACTGCTGGGTGGACAGAGAGGTTTGCTGGGTGGATAGAGAGGGTTTGCTGGGTGGACAGAGAGGGTTACTGCTGGGTGGACAGAGAGGGTTACTGCTGGGTGGACAGAGAGGTTTACTGGGTGGACAGAGAGGGTTACTACTGGGTGGACAGAGAGGGTTACTGCTGGGTGACAGAGAGGGTTTGCTGGGTGGACAGAGAGGGTTTGCTGGGTGGACAGAGAGGGTTTCTACTGGTGGACAGAGAGGGTTTGCTGGTGGACAGAGAAGGTTACTGCTGGGTGGACACAGAGGGTTACTGCTGGTGGACAGAGATGGTTTGCTGGGGAGAGGGTTGCTGGGTGGACAGAGAGGGTTTGCTGAGTGGACAGAGAGGTTACTACTGGTGGACAGACAGGGTTTGCTGGGTGGACAGAGAAGGTTACTGCTGGGTGGACACAGAGGGTTACTGCTGGGTGGACAGAGAGGGTTTGCTGGGTGGACAGAGGGTTTGCTGGGTGGACAGAGAGGGTTTCTACTGGGTGGACAGAGAGGGTTTGCTGGTTGGACAGAGAAGGTTACTGCTGGGTGGACACAGAGGGTTACAGCTGGGTGGACAGAGATGGTTTGCTGGGGAGAGGGTTTGCTGGGTGGACAGAGAGGGTTTGCTGAGTGGACAGAGAGGGTTACTACTGGGTGGACAGAGAGGGTTTGCTGGGTGGACAGAGAAGGTTACTGCTGGGTGGACACAGAGGTTATTGCTGGGTGGACAGAGAGGGTTTGCTGGGTGGACAGAGAGGTTACTGCTGGGTGGGACAGAGAGGGTTACTGCTGGGTGGACAGAGAGGGTTACTGCTGGGTGGACAGAGAGGGTTACTGCTGGGTGGACAGAGAGGGTTACTGCTGGGTGGACAGAGAGGGTTACTGCTGGGTGGACATAGAGGGTTACTGCTGGGTGGACAGAGAGGGTTACTGCTGGTGGACATAGAGGGTTACTGCTGGGTGGACATAGAGGGTTACTGCTGGGTGGACAGAGAGGGTTTGCTGGGTGGACAGAGAGGGTTTGCTGGGTGGACAGAGAGGGTTTCGTTTCCTAGCATATAAGACTTCACTATTAGTTTTGTCATGTAGGTGTCTTTTTGTTTATGCAACGATTTTCATCTAATTTCCGGGAGAGAGAGAGAAGAGAGGAGAGAGGGAGAGAGAGAGAGAGAGAGAGGGAGAGAGAGAGAGAGAGAGAGAGAGAGAGAGAGAGAGAGAGAGAGAGAGAGAGAGAGAGAGAGAGAAAGGAATAAGAGAAAATGGGAAAAAAGAAACAGGATGGGTGTTTTGTTTAAAGGCCATCAATGTTTTACCCACCAAACTCATAGAGGAAATGAACACTGGAAACCTGTCTTTGAGGGCTGCAAATGTCGCTGCCATACAAACCTTGCCATAACCCCAATAACGAAAAAAAACCTTAGTGTTATCATTTAAAGCACTAAATCATAATTACAACGAAAACAATGGAATTCTCTCAAAATCCCCATTGCAACATAACTGACAATTGAAGAATTACACATGAAAGGTTTGCACCTTATGGGTTTCTGTACACACTGCTTGATTTTCACTTCATTCATATTGATTTTCACTTCATTCATATTCGTGTATGTGTGTGTGTGTGTGTGTGTGTGTGTGTGTGTGTGTGTGTGTGTGTGTGTGTGTGTGTGCGTGTGTGTGCGTGAGTGTGTGTGTGCGTGTGTGTGCGTGAGTGTGTGTGTGTGTGTGTGTGTGTGTGTGTGTGTGTGTGTGTGCGTGCGTGCGTGCGTGTGTGCATGCGTGCATGCAGTGTGTGTGTGTGTGTGGGGGGGGGGGGGGGGGGGCGCATGTGTGTGTGTGTGTGTGTGTGTGTGTGTGTGTGTGTGTGTGTTTGGGTGTGTGTGTGTGTATGTGTATGTGTCTGTGTCTGTGTGCGTGCATGCGCGCGCGCGCGTTTTTGTTTAAATCGTATGTATCGAGGGATGCCTGGTCTTAAATAATTATATTTATTATTTCAATCTTATTAAACTGAATATATTTATGAGTATGTTGCTTGCTTTTAATGATGATGATGCACTCTTTTGTAATTTTAGGTTCCATGTTTTAAAGAGAGTGGATGTGTACTGTAGCTGCGCGCGCGCACACACACACACACACACACACACACACACACACACACACACACACACACGTCTGTGTGTGTGTGTGTGTGTGTGTGTGTGTGTGTGTGTGTGTGTGTGTGTGTGTGTGTGTGTGTGTGGATGAGAGGGTGTGTGTGTGTGTGTGTGTGGATGAGAGGGTGTGTGTGTGTGTGTGTGTGTGGATGAGAGGGTGTGTGTGTGTGTGTGTGTGGATGAGAGGGTGTGTGTGTGTGTGTGTGTGTGTGTGTGTGTGTGTGTGTGTGTGTGTGTGTGTGGATGAGAGGGTGTGTGTGTGTGTGTGTGTGGATGAAGGGTGTGTGTGTGTGTGTGTGTGGATGAGAGGGTGTGTGTGTGTGTGTGTGTGTGTGTGTGTGTGGTGTGTGTGTGTGTGTGTGTGTGTGGATGAGAGGGTGTGTGTGTGTGTGTGTGTGTGTGTGTGTGTGTGTGTGTGTGTGTGTGTGTGTGTGGATGAGAGGGTGTGTGTGGGAAGAGTGTTTGTGCTTGCATGAAGATATTTCACTGATGGGATTGATTTACTATGGATTCTTACACAGGCAGTTTACGCCTTGTGTGTGTGTGTGTGTGTGTGTGTGTGTGTGTGTGTGTGTGTGTGTGTGTGTGTGTGTGTGAGTTGTCCTGGTATATGGTTGCTGTACTGTCGAAAATGAATTTTCCATCTTTTGGACAAATAAAATTGTTATCCTGTGTGTGTGTGTGTGTGTGTGTGTGTGTGTGTGTGTGTGTGTGTGTGTGTGTGTGTGTTTGTGTGTGTGTGTGTGTGTGGTATTGTACGCATGGACTTCAGTACATTTGCTATAATTTTCACTTGGTTCATATTCAATTTCTTTTGGGATATAGTAACCCTTCCGGCCATTTGTGAGAAGCAGTGTGTGTGAGTGCGTGTGTATGTGCGTGCATGCATATGCGTGCGCGCATGCATGCACGCATGTGTGTTTGCGTGCGCGTGAAATGTCTCAGGAATGATTCCAAAATTAAAGAAGTACTGTGTGAATACAAAGAATATCTGTATCCATGATCAGAGAGAGAGAGAGAGAGAGAGAGAGAGAGAGAGAGAGAGAGAGAGAGAGAGAGAGAGAGAGAGAGAAAGCTTACTCCCTGCGAGCGAGAGAGAGAGAGAGAGAGAGAGAGAGAGAGAGAGAGAGAGAGAGAGAGAGAGAGAGAGAGAGAGAGAGAGAGAGAGAGTCAAGCCAAGTCAAGAACACTTTGTTATGTCCAAAGAGACATTAAGATTGGCCATAAAAACATGTCTATGGATCCATATTTAACACACAGATCACACCCACCCACACACAGATAATAATATACACACATATATACAAACAAGCTTTCTGAAGCGGATCTTACTGAAACTTCAGTTTTGACTAAGGAGTTTGATGAAATTGGGAACGAAACTGTTTTTAGTTCTCTTTGTTCTGAATTTTGGAATTTGGAATCTTCGTGTCGATGGTAGAACATTGTAGTTCTTTGAAAGAACATGAGAACTGTCGGCAGCATTGTTCACAGCTTTGTGTGTGACACGACATTCATACAATTTATCTAACTGTCTTTCTTTTTTGCAAACAATCTTTCCACATGTACTCTGTTTAAAATGTTTTTGTTTTTTCACGCTAAGATTTCCAAACCAGCATAAAAAGACAAAGGACAGCACTGATTCTACAAAACAACGATAAAACATATTTAAGACGTCCTTTTTAACAGCAAGAGACCGAAGTTTCTGAAGACAGTGTATTCTAGATTGGCATTTGTTGCAGATACATCGAGTGTTTGCATTAAAATTCAGATTAACATCTAAAATAGTACCCAGATACTTATATTCACTTACACGTTCCACTTTGGTGTTTTCGATACACAAGTGAGGGACAGGAGCTGGGTTTCTTCAAAAATCGATGACCTCTTCCTTTGTCTTACGTTCAAATCTAGACAGCTCTCTTTGCGCCGTGTACAAAAATGCTCCACCTCTTGAACATGAATGGTATCTGAATTTGACAGGTCTTCTAAAGCAGAATCATCTGAGTACTTTATGACAGGAGTGACAGAAGAACCAGTACAATCATTCGTAAAAAGAGTAAACAGTACAGGAGAGAGATGCAAAGGGAGGCTGACAGACAGACCGAGCAACAACAGTGGAAAGACCCCACCCCGGTCAACACCCTTGCCAAAAGGAGGTCAAAGAAGGGCACAGAACCCGAAACGGCACTGTCTTCTTCTCAGAGGTCAGGTTCCAGCCACGCTGACATCTGTCGGCCTATTTTCTCCTTAATATTTGTATTCTGCCCTCGCCTTTGACTCGGCTTAGGATATCGTGTTGCATTCTAGCGCGGGATATGCTGATGTTTAAAAAGCGGTTCATCCTGGATGATAGAAGATCAGATTAACGTGTAGTCGGGGGGTGGGGTGGGGAGGGGGCGGGGGGGCTGGCACCTGATCCTGACAACAGGGGAGAGTACCGTTTCGGGTGCTGTGCCCTTCTTTTGGCCTCGTTTCTGCAAGGGTCATAAGCGGAGTGGAGTCTTTCCACTGTCATTCTGTCTGCCTGTAAGTCTGTTTACTTGTCTGTCTGTCTGTCTCTCTCTCTCCCAGGGAGTTTAAAGGGTATACTACAGAACTAACAGACGTAGCTCCTGGCATGGTTTAGTCACATGTGAGATAGATGAACACATGATTTCTCGATGAGTGTTCACACCTAGGACAATTGAAGAGAGAGAGAGAGAGAGAGAGAGAGAGAGGAGAGAGAGGAGAGAGAGAGAGAGAGAGAGAGGAGAGAGAGAGAGAGAGAGAGAGAGAGAATGCCCAAGAAAGAGATTCAACCCCTGCGGGAATGGAACCACCGACGCAAACTGCGTCCTAGCTTGGACACTCCTCCGAGTTCTTCATCAACTGATACATCTTCCAAAGAAATGAAGTGATCGTCATGCACGTCTTTCAAATCTTATATTCGTCCTTAGTGGTTTTCAGTTCTGATGTCCCAGCTGACCACACAGTAAGCAGTCGGTGTTGTGCCCGTACAAAGAGAAACAACAGTCCCGTCTTGCAAATCAAACACAGAGCACAACCCGCAAAATGACTATCTACTGATAACAGGCTGACTAAACCCACCGACACTCTTCACGCGGATAACACCAGGCCGCGCTGAGGAAATCGGCCTTTCAGCGCTTCGCCTGTCCCCCCCCCCCCCCCCCCCCCCCCCCCCCCCCCCCCCCCCCCCTCCCCCAGTCTGAAAGATTCTAGATGGAAAAGGAAAGTAAACATCAAAGCATCGAGGTTTCACACACACACACACACGCACGCAAGCACTCACGCACACAAACACACTCACACACACACACGCAGACACACACACACACACACACACATGCGCAGACACACACCACACACGCGCGCACACTCACACACAAACACACACACTCACACGAACACACTCACTCACTCGCTCTCCACACACACACACACACACACACACACACCACACACACACACACACACACACACACACACACACACACACGCATGCACGCACGCACACACATTATGTATTAAACGGTCAGATGGGCGAACAGACTGTGAAATCAGGGCAGCCAGCGTCCACTTTTACACCCTGTTTCCAGTCTTAGCTGCCTAGTCTGTAGATCACAGCACAAAAAAAGGCTTGCTATAAGTCTATAAGTAAGTAAAGAAAATAAGCGTTAGGACTTATAGGGGAAAAATACAAAAGCCAAATCAGAAAAGGAAGGAGACAAAATAAAAAAAAACCCGAGTAAGACGGTAAACAGGAAACTGCTAGTACATGATGTTTGAAGGTGGGGACAGAGCAAGGAATCTCCCCACCCCGTCTCCATCCCCGTCCCCTCAGGAGCACGTCACGACACACAGCCACTCATGCTTGTTTTACTCACATTCTTTAAGACCGAAGATGGAAGGGAAACGAAAACGAAAATACACACACACACACACACACACACACACACACACACACACACGTTAGCGCGTGCGCAAGCACCTTTTGGACACTGAGAGAGAGAGAGAGAGAGAGAGAGAGAGAGGAGAGAGAGTCACAGAGAGAGAGAGAGAGAGACACAGAGAGAGAGAGAGAGAGACAGAGAGAGAGAGAGAGAGAGAGAGAGAGAGAGAGAAGAGAGAGAGAGAGAGAGAAAGAGAGAGAGAGCGAAGACAGACAAGCATTCAGAAACAGCCAGACAAGAGAAACAAAGAGATAGTGAGAAGGGCCGGCAGCCACAAAGGACAAGAGAGATGGGGAGCATTAGCACCAGCAATTAACAGATTACCGGCGTTCACGGGGGTCAGGAGCTCAGACACACGACTATCACTCACAGACGTGACGGATTCCGACTGCAGTACAAACTGTCAACACAAATTGAACAGTCGCTGGCAACACGAAACTGGCAGCACTGGCACAGATTCCGCTTTGTCGATTCCATGATGTCCACGTCCTCATCGAGCCGCGCTACATCCACACTGATCTACCGCTGAGGACTGACTGCTGGTTTCTTACATCCACACTGATCTGCCGCTGAAGACCGACTGTGCTGGTTTCTTACATCCACACTGATCTACCGCTGAGGACTGACTGTGCTGGTTTCTTACATCCACACTGATCTACCGCTGAGGACTGACTGTGCTGGTTTCTTACATCCACACTGATCAACCGCTGAGGACTGACTGTGCTGGTTTCTTACATCCACACTGATCTACCGCTGAGGACTGACTGTGCTGGTTTCTTACATCCACACTGATCAACCGCTGAGGACTGACTGTGCTGGTTTCTTACATCCACACTGATCAACCACTGAAGACTGACTGTGCTGGTTTCTTACATCCACACTGATCAACCGCTGAGGACTGACTGTGCTGGTTTCTTACATCCACACTGATCTACCGCTGAGGACTGACTGTGCTGGTTTCTTACATCCACACTGATCTATCGCTGAGGACTGACTGTGCTGGTTTCTTACATCCACACTGATCTATCGCTGAAGACTGACTGTGCTGGTTTCTTACATCCACACTGATCGATCGCTGAAGACTGACTGTGCTGGTTTCTTACATCCACACTGATCAACCGCTGAGGACTGAGTGTGCTGGTTTCTTACATCCACACTGATCTATCGCGGAGGACTGACTGTGCTGGTTTCTTACATCCACACTGATCAACCGCTGAAGACTGACTGTGCTGGTTTCTTACATCCACACTGATCAACCGCTGAGGACTGACTGTGCTGGTTTCTTACATCCACACTGATCAACCGCTGAGGACTGACTGTGCTGGTTTCTTACATCCACACTGATCAACCGCTGAGGACTGACTGTGCTGGACTGACTGTGCTGGTTTCTTACATCCACACTGATCTGCCGCTGAGGACTGACTGTGCTGGTTTCTTACATCCACACTGATCAACCGCTGAGGACTGACTGTGCTGGTTTCTTACATCCACACTGATCTACCGCTGAGGACTGACTGTGCTGGTTTCTTACATCCACACTGATCAACCGCTGAAAACTGACTGTGCTGGTTTCTTACATCCACACTGATCAACCGCTGAGGACTGACTGTGCTGGTTTCTTACATCCACACTGATCTATCGCTGAGGACTGACTGTGCTGGTTTCTTACATCCACACTGATCGATCGCTGAAGACTGACTGTGCTGGTTTCTTACATCCACACTGATCTACCGCTGAGGACTGACTGTGCTGGTTTCTTACATCCACACTGATCGATCGCTGAGGACTGACTGCTGGTTTCTTACATCCACACTGATCTACCGCTGAAAACCGACTGTGCTGGTTTCTTACATCCACACTGATTGATCGCTGAAGACTGACTGTGCTGGTTTCTTACATCCACACTGATCGATCGCTGAAGACTGACTGTGCTGGTTTCTTACATCCACACTGATCTACCGCTGAGGACTGACTGTGCTGGTTTCTTACATCCACACTGATCGATCGCTGAGGACTGACTGTGCGGGTTTCTTACATCCACACTGATCTACCGCTGAGGACTGACTGTGCTGGTTTCTTACATCCACACTGATCGATCGCTGAAGACTGACTGTGCTGGTTTCTTACATCCACACTGATCTGCCGCTGAGGACTGACTGTGCTGGTTTCTTACATCCACACTGATCAACCGCTGAGGACTGACTGTGCTGGTTTCTTACATCCACACTGATCAACCGCTGAGGACTGACTGTGCTGGTTTCTTACATCCACACTGATCTACCGCTGAGGACTGACTGTGCTGGTTTCTTACATCCACACTGATCTGCCGCTGAGGACTGACTGTGCTGGTTTCTTACATCCACACTGATCAACCGCTGAGGACTGACTGTGCTGGTTTCTTACATCCACACTGATCTACCGCTGAGGACTGACTGTGCTGGTTTCTTACATCCACACTGATCTACCACTGAGGACTGACTGTGCTGGTTTCTTACATCCACACTGATCAACCGCTGAGGACTGACTGTGCTGGTTTCGTACATCCACACTGATCGATCGCTGAAGGCTGACTGTGCTGGTTTCTTACATCCACACTGATCTACCGCTGAAGACTGACTGTGCTGGTTTCCTACATCCACACTGATCTACCGCTGAAGACTGACTGTGCTGGTTTCCTACATCCACACTGATCTACCGCTGAGGACTGACTGTGCTGGTTCTTACATCCACACTGATCTACCGCTGAGGACTGACTGTGCTGGTTTCTTACATCCACACTGATCTACCGCTGAAGACCGACTGTGCTGGTTTCTTACATCCACACTGATCAACCGCTGAAGACCGACTGTGCTGGTTTCTTCAGGCTTTGGCATGACACAGAAACAGAAGGATGGGCGAAGCGAAGGAAGAGGGGGTGGAGGAGGGGTGGGGGGGGGGGGGGGGGGGGCGGGGGCAGCGATCAACAATCAACTGCAAGTGCTACTACTGCTTCCACCACCACCACCACCACACCAACAACAGCAACTACTATCACCACCACTACTACTTCTACTACTTCTGTTACCACCACCATCGCCACTACAACAACTACAATACCTACAGCAACAACTACCACCTCCACCACCACCAGCACTACTACTACTTCTACTGCTGCTGCTACTGCTACTACTACTAAATGTAGCAACAATTATAAAGAACAAATTGCACAGTACCATATCCAGACTCTGCATGCGAACTAAACACTAGCCAAATCGGGACGGCGCTACTCCTCTCTACTGTCACCAGCGTCAGTGATAACCACATCTGACTCGCAAGTGTTGCCATGCTTCTCTGGAGAAAAAAAAAAAAAACCGATGCTGTGACTTCGTTTTTTCGGGTACACACTCATATGGAGGGAAGAAATATTGCATGCAGTCTTATATATATATATATATATATATATATATATATATATATATATATATATATATATATATATATATATATATATATATATACACATATACACGCACACATATGAGAGAGAGAGAGAGAGAGAGAGAGAGAGAGAGAGAGAGAGAGAGAGAGAGAGAGAGAGAGAGACAGAGACAAAGACAAAAACAGACAGACAGACAGAGACAGAGGCAGACAGACAGAGAGAGAGAGACAGACAGACAGACGGACAGACAGACAGAGGAAGCTTCACGTTGCTTGTAACCAAGACAGACGGACGAGACAAGTCAGACAGAGAATTCTGTCCGACAGATCAACAGAGACACCGACAGATCAACAGAGACACCGACAGATCAACAGAGACAAAGGCACAGATTAACAACAGCAACAAAACACACAAGTTCTCTTACTTGCCAGTTAAGGAACAACGATGATCCCA
>CM031600.1:8667801-8712801 GCA_018398815.1 Conus ventricosus | reverse complement strand
GTTTTTTCCCCTTCACTCCCCAAACCTCCCCGTCCATTCTTTTGGGGCAATTGGTTAAAACCCAAAATTTGGTTCCACCAGGGGGGTTTGTGTGTGGAGGTTTAAAAAGGGAAAAGAAAAAAAAAAAGGGGAAAGAAAGGGAAAGGGTTTTTGGCCTTCCCCCCCTAAAAAACCCCCACAAAATTTCTGGGAAACCTTTTAATCCGTTTATTTTAACCTTTTCTGTGTGTCATTTGATTGAAAAAGAAATTGTTTTTCCCTTTTTTCTAAATTTTTTAAAAGGAAGCATTTTTTCCCCTTTTGCCTTTAAAACCCCCCCCCCCCTTTTTTTAATCCTCGTGTTTGTGGCCAAAACTTTTTTCTATTTTTTTGGGGGGCCTCTTACCCCCCCCCCCCCCCCTCCACCCCTTTCATCTCCATTTTTGGAAACCCTTTTTTCCACCCGGGCCCAAAAATTTTTTGGGGGCTAAAGGGTTTTTTTTAAATTTAAAAAAGGGCCCAAAAAAAAATTTTTCTCTCCCAAATTCAAACCCTTGTATCCCCCAACACCCAAACCCCCCAACCCCTCAAAAAAAAAAATTTACACCAGGATCCACTGCGTGCACCAGAAATAAAACAACACAAACAAACCAAAAAAAACTTTGCCCTGTTTTCAACCCCGTAACTTAAAAAATTTGGGGCCCCCACCGTTTGTTTTCACCCCCAAAAAACCAAAACCCCCCATGCCCCTCCGCCATTGGGGTTTTAGAAGCAAACCTTCGGCTTATGGGGCAACTTAAAAGGTTAATTAAAAAAAAAAAACAGTCACTACAAAAAAAAAAATCACCAATGATGAGGGTCCTGATTTGCAGCCGTTTGGCCCAAAAAAAACAACACACAAAAAAAAAAACCAAACACCCCACCCCCCCCTGCTCATCATCCCGGGCCTGCCCCCCTTTTCCCCCTTCCCCAACTCCCATCAACCGCTAAAACACACCCCTCGTTAACACCCGGGGCCCATTTGGGGTTGGGTTGCTTTTGGGAAAAAAAAAGGGAACCTCGATCGCCCGAAAAAATTAAGTTTCAGCTGGGGATTACTGGTTAAACCCCTGGACACGAAAGCACGTTGGCCTAAGTAAAACAGGGCGAATGGACACGGAGACCATAAATGGGGCCCAGTGGTAATCAAAAGGGAAAAAACCCCCTTTTCCGACCCTCCCTCAACCCCCCCCAACCCCCCGCCACCTTCCCCCTTTTGGGTCCTCCGCCTGGGGGAAAGGAGCAGGATGACCTAAAGGGGCCCAGTGATTTTTAAACTGGGGAAATTTGGACTCCCCTCCCCTTTTCCCCCTATTTTCCCCTTCTCTCTCTCTCTCTCCCTCTCTCAAGATGATTTTTCCAACGAGCAACCCCAGGGGGTCAAGAAAAGCCGGGCGAGCCAAGGACAATGAAAAGGTGTTTTTTCTAGGGCTGGCAAGCCCCCCAAAATGAAGAAATTCGGTTTCGCCAGCTTCGACACCAACTGGAAAGAAGGGGGTGTCAGAACTGCCAACGTCGCCCAAAGAAGAAAAGGCAGCAACAGCAGCCAAACAAAAAAAAGATGGAAAGGCGGCCTATTTTGCCCGGGGAAAAAAACTGACGTGGGCCCCCCGGAGGAAGACCCGATTTACGTCGTATCCCGGGGAAAGTAGCAGCAGTGGCGACACGGAACTTTACAACACCAAAAGGGCCCGGGTTACAGAGGGAAAGTCATCCGACTTAAAAGTGGCAGGCGACAGTAGAAAGGGGGAATTCCCCCTCGCGTCAAAAACGACGCCCAGACGACACAACAGCCAATCAGGAGCGGGAGGGAGGCCGAAAAGGGGAAAGGGGGGAAAAAGGAGGTAAAGCACTTTGCAAAGGGGAAAAGGGTTTGGTCCCGACCGACCGCTGGCACGTACGTAAAGGGAAAACCCTCAGCCAATCACCGGGGACCCCGGGCACACAAGTGGAACGGGATCACGAGTGTGCAAACGCCCATCAAAAACTTTGGTTTGTGGAAAAGGGGCACCCCCTTGGGGACGTGTTGCCTACCAGACCCGGGAAATCCCAAACCCAAATTCGCCCCATCATGGGCGGGGGCCATATCCCAGTTTGCGGGTGGGGAACGGCCCGGAAAAAACCCCCCACCAGTGTGCCCAAACAACAGTGGACAGGGTAGGGAAACGGGGGGAAGGGGGTTGCCACGCACGGGGGCAGGAACGGGGGACGGGCGAAAGAAAAACCCTGTATGAATTCTTTAACGGGCAAAAAATTTAAATGGAGATCTTTGAGATAAAAAACGTTTTCAAGATGGACAGGCTAGACTATCGGGAAAAAAGAACTGACATTTCTTAATTATAACATAAAAATTTATCCCACTAAACTTAATGAAGTTTCGTTTCATAAATTATAAAAAGGGTTTTGTTTTTGGTGCCTAAACTGGACATTTTTTAAAAAAAAAATTTTTCTTTTCTCTGGTGTTTTTAAATTGTTTTATTGAAATTCATTTTTCCACAAAGAAACCCCATCATATCGGGGTTCGCCCTTTCGGGTGGGGGTTTTTACTAATGGTGAAAAAAATATAAAAAATTTGTTTTTAAACCCCCAGGTCATGAAAACGGGTGATAAAAATGATAGCCCTTAAATTTTAGCAAAAAAATTTTTTTAAAAACCAACTAAAGATTTTTTCTACAAATTTAAATTTTAAAGTTAAACCCAAGGGAGGGCCAGGTATAATGATTATGCAAAAAAAGATGGAATCGGATTTTTTAAAGATAACATGTGAAAACACAGGAAATAACGTTTGAAAAAACCTACAATGGGGTGATTTAAATGCAGGGAAAAGGACTCAACAACCCAAACGGGAGACAAAATCAAATTTTCAAAACCGGGAGATGAAGCGCTTGAAAAGATAAAGTTTGGTGAGTTGCTGGTGAGGGGGGATTAAAATATTGATTTCAAATATGGTGATGTTTTATATGATGAAGATTTTTGTACGAAGAAACATAAAATGATGGGGAAATGTTTTTTTAAAAGCCCCTGTTTCTAAAGACTCGTTGTAAAAAAAATTTAAAAAATCTTTTTTAGATTTGTGTTTTTTTTTTTTACTTAGAAATTTTGAATGTACATACCATGAATTCGAAAAAAGGATTTTACTTTTGTGTCACCTAAGGGAAAGTAGCTTAATTGTTTTTTTTTCATTGTCACTAAAAATTTACTGAAAAAACCTCCGAATAAAAGGTTGGGATTTTTTTATTATCCTCCCATTTACCTGTAGAATTAAAAGGGAAAAATGGGTAAAATAATGAAACCAGAAGAAAATCCATATTTCCAACAAAAGAGCGCTTTTTTTGGGTCTGAAGAACCCCCCCGGATTTAACAAGGGGAATAGTTTCCAGAAGTTCAAACAGGCTTTTACGAACAACAGAAAATTTTGTTTTTGGATATCAACACGGGTTTTAGAAAATTTTGTGAAGGGTTTTTGTATATGAAAGCAGTTTTAAATGGTAACCCCCAAAGGGGAAAAACCCAAGAAAGAAGAGAGGGGATTGTTTAAATGGTGAGGCAGAAAGGGAAAAAAAGTTGTGAAGGGGGTTGCTGAAACATACCCAAAAAATAAAAATTCCCCAAAACCACTGAAAAAAAACATAAAGCAACTTATTTTTCAGGGAAAGGAGAGACTAAATTTAAACGAAAAAAGAGAAAAAAAGAATTTGATGAAAAACAAATTTAAATAAATTGAAAGCTTCTTTTAAAACGACCTAAATTGTTCTGGTCAACCATTCAAACGATCAGTAGAAAACCATTTTATTTCCCAAAGAAAAAAAACCCCAGCAAGGGTATGACCATTTCTACAGTGTATTCAAGGGTTTGATAACAATTGTAAAGGGTTTTGATTTAGATATAAAAGGTGACAAAACAAAGTCTGATGAACCACGTTTAATGATCAGATAACAAAAAATTTGGGGCCCTTAAAACATATAAAAAAACATAAAAATTGGGGGAAAAAAGAGCTGGACCAGAAAAAATTTGGGAAAAATTTTTAAAAATTGCTAACTCTGTTGTAGTTGATTTTTTTGGTTTAGTTTTTTTAAAAACCCCCTTTTTTTTGTAAAATCCTTCCCCAAATCTTGGCCCAAAAACCCAAAAATTTTTTCTCTTCACAAGAAAAGGTGATAGTAAAAAAACCCCGATAACTATGGGGGTTTGCACTGACAGTGTTAAAAGTAAAATATATACACATACCCAACAAAAGTTTAAAAGGCATGGACAGAGAGGGAAGAAAAATAATGGGAAAAGCAGGCTGGATTTTTGATTTTCAATATAGGGACAATAGATCCCTAAATTTAAAACTGTAAAGCTTTTTAAAAAAATACTTAAACAAAATCCAAATTGTATGTTGCATTTTTTTGGGTTTTTCCCGAAAGCTTTTATTCAGTCCAAAAGAAAAAATTTTTGTGGTAAATTCCTGAGGAAAAATGGGGTAAATGGGAAATTTTTATGCAGCTGTTTCATGGAATTTAAAAGTCCCGGGACTGGCATGTGTTCGAGAGAAAGGAGCTTAAAAAAGGGTTTTTTTCAGCTGCCCACGGGAGTTTTAAACCCAAAGGGGCTGCTTAGCCCACTTTCGTTTCATTGTATATAAAGGGAAAAAGCGAAAAAAGATTTTCGGGGAGAGGGAAACATGGAACAAATGTTACCTGGTGCAGCTGACTTATTTCTAATGCTTTTCGCTGAAAGATGTTATCCCCTAGCAGTACCCCTATTGGTTTGCAGAAAACAATTAGACCCCAAAGGGAAAAAGGGAAACAGATTTAAAGGGTTAAAAAAAAAAAAGTGAACTTTAAAAAAAACAAAAGTAATGGTTTTTGAAAGGTGGTTTTCTTTTTCAAAATATAAAGAAGGTTTTTTGTTTTAGAGAAATTAGATTTAAATACATAAAAAACCGGGATGTTCCCTTCACAACAAAAAAAACTTTGAGCAAGTGCTGGGGTTAGAAAGTGCAGAAAGGGAAAGAAAAGGGGCATGGATATTCAGGACTATGAAAAAAAATTTTAACGCCAAAGATTTAAATTTATTTTGGAAAATTTTTCGATTCCCCAGATACAGCCAATTTTACAATGCATCAGAATCCCGGGGGATTTGGTAAAAAGCCAAAAGGAAAAATTCATACTACGCGATAAAGCCGGGGGAAAAAACCCCCCCCCAAACCACGAAACCCCGCCCGCATCAAATAAAAGGTTTTGGCGAAATGGGGGATAAAACCCCCTGTTTAAATTTTAACTTGGGGTTTGATGTTGTTTAAAATTTTGGGTGAAAAAATTTAAACCTAAACCCAAAAACCCGACTCTGGCCTTTAGCGTATGGGGAAAGCTCAAGCCCGCAACATGAACAAGGAAAAATTTTAAAAGGGCCTCCCCGGGGTTTTAAAAAATATTGGGGCCCCCAATGGTTTTTTGGGATAAATTTGGTTTTCACAAGGATCGGAAACGAAGCAAATTTAAATTCTAAACAGGGACCGCTTAAAATTTTTACAAAAAACAAAACTGGCATCCCCGGGATGGATGGGGAAAAAAAAAAACAACTGGTTCCCCCTCATTTAAAAATAATCTCGAAGCAAAGAAGTAACTTACAATTGTAACGCATAAAAGGCATAAAAAAAGCTTAGCAAAAAATTTCCGGGAACCCGAACGCTCGGTCTTAGTGCAAAAACCAAAAAAAGGTTTTGAAAATCGAATAATAAATCTTGCCAAATGTGAAACAAAAAGGGGTGTTGAAACGAATGCCCTTTTTTTTTTGATTGGGGCCCCCCATATGACAATATCCCCCAGTGGTTTTTTTAAAAATTTTTTAATGAAAAAATTGCTCAAAAAAAGATTTGAACGATTTTATCAAGTGGAAAAAGAAAAAATTAAAGAAGAAATTTTTCGAAGTATGCGCTGAAGCTAAACACTTTTGTAAAAAAGGGAAAAAAACGAATGAGAAGATAACCGCTTTCCAATGTTGCCTTTTGGGTCATAAATAATCACTTAAAAGTTCCCCGAAATCTAAGTTAATGGGAAAAACTGTGTGTGCGTCCTGCACGTGCACGTGCGCCAGCGCGCGCCCCGCGTATGAGTGTGTGTGTGTGTGTGTGTGGGGGTTTTGTGTTTGTGGGTGTGGTGTGGGTGTGGGTGTGTGTGTGCAGGGAGGGGGGGAGTCTTTAAAGGGTGGTGGGGTTTGTTTTGTTATCCTTTTTTGTAAGTTTATGTATAGAAAATTTTGTAACAAACCTGAGGGGAAAACTTTCATTTTTTTTCCGTTTTTGTCGCTGTGGCTAGATAGAAATGAACCCCCTTGCCAACAGGGGCCCTTTTGCTAATGCAATAAAAATTTTGTCCGTTTTCATGTCGGGGTCATGTTTTCCACTCTCCCCCTTCCCCCCCCCCTCTCCATCCCCACAAGAAAAATTTTCCTGGTTTTGTGTGTGTGGGGTGTGTGTGTTTTGGTTGTGGGGTGGGGGTTTTGTGTGTGTGTGGTGCGTTTCGCGCCCCGCGTGTGTGTATGTGAATATTTGGAAAAGAAAATGGGGAAAGAGAAGGGGGGGAAGGGAAAGGGGAAAAAAGGGGGAAAGGGGGAAGGGGGGGGAAAAAAGGGGGGAATGGAAGAAAGGAGAGAGGGGTTGTATGTAAGATAAGAGAGAGAGAGAGAGAGAAAGACAAAAAGAGAAGAGAGAGAGAAGAGAGAGAGAGAGAGAGAGAGAGAAAAGAAGAGAGAGAAAACTAACCCCACTCACTAAACCCGCCTTCCCCCTGAGATGATGGAAGAAAATAGGATGAATGAAATGAAAAAGACCATCCAAAAAATTTAAAGGGTGACTAGAAAATGACTGTAACAAATTTTTTTTCTCCAACTCTGTTTTGGTTTTTTGAAGAAACTTTTGAAGAAAAATGGGTTTGGGTGAGGAAACGTTTAAAAGAATCAGGAAGAACCAAAACAAAATTTAAAAGGGAGAAGAGGCGGGTTTGGAAGGAAATGCCTGGGGGGGGGGGGGGGGGGGGGGGGGGGGGGGGGGGGGGGGGGGGGGGACGGAGGAAGACGTGGGGGACAGGGAAGGGGAAGAAGGGAAGGGGGACTCTGCAAAAAAAAACGCAAGGAACCCCCGACAAAAAAAACTGCAGTTTCTTTCAAAACAGTCCCTTGGGTGCTTTTTTCCAAAACTTTGGAAAGGGAAATTTTATGAACGGCCCCACAAAAGCCCGAAGAGCGTGTGCCCAGTAGCTTTTTTCAGAAAAAAAACAGCCGCAAATCGGCCGGGGAAAAAAGTTTCTTATAGTAGCACACAAATTGAAGCTGTAGTGGCGAAGCAGCCGGAGCAGAAGCAGTGACAAAAGAAATAGTACAACAGCAGCAGTAAAACTAACGCAAACTAGCACTAAAAACCGCATGTAGTAGAAGCAGCAGCCCGCAACAGAACTAGTGCTAGCACAGCAACAGCAACCCGCAGCAGCAGAAGCAGTAGCATTTAATTTGTCATCGTCGGGCCCTCATCGTCTAAGAGCAGCCCGCAGCACAGTACCGTTAAAAAAAGTACACAGCGGCAAAAATGGATTTGAAGCAGCCAACAGCACAGCACAGTACCCTAAGTAAAAGGGTTTTGAGAAAAAATAGCAGCAAAGGGGTGTATAGAAACACAAAAGGAAAAAACCACCCCCACAAACCCAAAAACAGGGGGGGGTTTTTAAAAAAAGGAAAAAACTGATGAGCAAAGAAGTTACACAGGGCGAAAAAAACAATTTTCGGGGGGAACTTTCAACCGCACCGGTCCTTTCAAAGCATGGAAAGGGAAACGGAAGAGAAGTAGGAAGACACGCTAGAAAAAGACACATGATAGGAGAAGGACGTAAAAGCCTTCAGGTCTGACACTGAAAAATAAAATAACCCACAGCACGTTCGAGGGGGAAAAATCACGCCACTGATCCTCGGATATTGCGTTCGTTTGCTTTAAAAAAAGCTGTTAGCAGCTCGTTTCTGGTGTCTTTTTTTTACCCCCCTGACGTTCATCTACCCAACAAAGGGAGTGGAGTTTTGTGTGCATGACCGTTTTTTTTTATATCCCGCCATTAACGCAGCCATACTCCATCTTCGGGAAGGTGAATGATATGTGTAACGTGTCATCCATACCAACTGCCAAACTGGCCTTCTCTTCCGAAAGTTGGTGATGGATTTTACGTGTTCGCAAGATGTTATGCGTGCGTCCACACACGGAACCTCGGTTTATGGTCTCATCGAAGGACTGTATGGGAAATGGAGTCAGAACTAATGTTAACTCTGAGGGGAAAATCCCCCCTGTACCGAAACGGCCCCGGCGGAGATTCGAACCCGCAACCCTTGGATTTTTTGGTCTGTGATTTCTCTTTCCTTGTGATCGTACTTTAGGCACATCAAACAGTCCTCATCCCGTCCCCTGCATCTGTCTGTGATTTCTCTTTCCTTGTGATCGTACTTTAGGCACATCAAACAGTCCTCATCCCGTCCCCTCCATCTGTCTGGACAAAATGCTCTTTCCCTGACACCTAGTTTGTTGATTGATTTCTTCTTCTTTTTTTTTTTCAGAAAGAAAAATCATCCGTCTTTCTCCCTCCGTGTGTGTGTGTGTGTGTGTGTGTGTGTGTGTGTGTGTGTGTGTGTGTGTGTGTGTTTTGACCTTCCCTCTCTCTCTCTCTCTCCAATTACACAGCAGTGCAGAAGTCCGACACGCTGCATACTGTGTGCCTTTACAGCGTCTTTATGTTAGTTCATGTCACTCCTCAGAGGCGCTTTTCGACCAAAGGCGGACGGGCAACACGATGCACCGCGATATGAATCGTCGTAACACAAGCGGGCAAGAACCTCGCACAGAACGGCTGGCTCATGAACAAAAGCCATCCTCAGAGTTGTTGTGGGTCGCATGGAGCAAAAGGGACGTTGATTTCTCGTCACATCCGAAGACGAGCATACAGTCCACGCTTAAAGTGCACTGCTGAGATGTTAGAAACTTCTTTTTCGTCTTCAGTGTCCCATTCAGTGTTTCATTTCTATATTTTTCACCCTCTCTTCTTTTCTTTGAACTAATCATAACTATCATAGTTGCTCATTTATATCTATAATGTTTGTTGCATACTTTTTATTTGTTCAATGATTTACTTTTTTTCCTTCTCTTTTTTCTTTTGAATCCTTCCATTTCATTTTTATCCGGCCCATTTACATCTCTGTTCCTTGACCCCCAATGATGAGTCATTTAAATGTATGATATCCGGACTTCTAATCACTAACCACAGAGAACCTATCTGTCATTATACATTTTACTCATTGGAAATTGACCCGGTCTCTCAGCTGAATCACTTTCTTTCTTCGTCTTTTTCCCTTTCTGTCATTTGTCGTCCCTGAAACAAGACCAAAATGTCAAACGCGTTGCGCTGCGAAACGGTAAAACCTGTCAATGGGAACGTAACAGAATATCCCTTTCAGCTAACATTTTTTCTTCTTTTTCTTCCCCCCCCCCCCCCCCCCCCCCCCCCCCCCCCCCGTTTTTGTCTGTTTATTTGTAATTTATTTGTCCTTCCTGGATAAACCACGAGGGCGAAACGCGTTGATTCCATACTGTAACTTGTTTCTTCCGTTCGTTCGGCGATCTAGTGACAGCGTTTGTTCCCTGTTTCAGGTTTTGCCTGTAGTCGCTGATCTGCTTTCAAATCCATGGGTGAAACTGAAAAAA
Source organism: Conus ventricosus (assembly GCA_018398815.1). Taxonomy (NCBI): domain Eukaryota; kingdom Metazoa; phylum Mollusca; class Gastropoda; order Neogastropoda; family Conidae; genus Conus; species Conus ventricosus. The sequence continues at coordinate 8,703,065 of CM031600.1, read as the reverse complement.
AAACAAAAAAAACTGAAAGGTCGGGGACCAGGGCCGTGTAGGCCCCTGGCGGGGTCCAGGGGCAGCGCCCCTGGTGGGGGGCCCAGGGGGCGAAGCCCCCGGCCGAAACTGATTTTTTTAAAAATTCAGACAGTTTTCGTGGCCTCTGGTGAAAGGAAATTTGGAACCGAGGCCTTGTTTGAAACACCATATTTATTGCTTATATGACAGTTTCCCATACATGAAGTGGTTTTTGTTTGTTTGTTTTTTCTTTCTTTCTTTCTTTCTTTTTTTTTTTAAAATTTGGTGTGTGTGAAATACAGTGCAGTGAAACCTCTCTATTTAGACCTTCCCTAACAAGACTTCCTCTCTAAAGTGACTCTAAATTCTGTGACGGTTCCATCAAACTGTCTGTTAAATTATCTATCTCTTTTAAAAAAAAAAAATCCATGTTTCATGTTAAGATCACAAATCTGTGCATTTCTTCCAAAAACTAACCCATTTTATTACACGGAAGAAATAGAACCTTTAGTAGTTTTCCCCATCCTTTTTCCAGAAAACTAACCCTCATATTATTTGTCTTTTATGTCTTTTTTTTCTTTCTTTAAATATTTTTTCATACTATTATCTCTCTCTCTCTCTGTCCCCTCTCTCTCTCTCTAGGCCATACATCCATCTTTGTGTGTGTGTGTGTGTGTCACTGGGGGGGGGGGGGGGGGGGGGGGGGGGGGGGAGGGGGGGGGCATGGAGGGCTGCTGAAAAAGATTTTACTGAAATTCTCACATTCATTCTTTTAATATGGTCCGGACTTCTGGCACGCTTTGCTAGCTGAGATTTTGCATTGGATCCATACTTAACGTCCGAGTTGCACTCGCGGCAAAACGCTACACCAGGTTTGTTCGTTTTCAAACACCAAACACGATGTTGTCGTTTTTCATCATCTATTTCGTTCAGCCAAGCCCATCGCCACTTATTAGTGATGCCAGCGTCGATCTCCTCAACTGAATCACCTTCTTTAAGATAGGACATTCTCAAGGTTTCCAACGAACTCCAAACTCGAAATCTAGATTTCGGCAAATGGTGCTCTATCTTTGCTCCCTAAATAAAGAGTACTTCCGATTCGGCACTTGCGTTTTATGGTAAGACGCGCTCGATACGTAGTTGCGTATTTTTTAGAGACTGTTTGAGACCCCCCCCCCCCCCCCCCCCCCCCCCCCCCCCCCCCCCCCCCCCCCCCCGATTTACGAAAAACGGAAAATTCCGTCTCGAATAATTTCATAAAACGAATTCCGTCCTCAGACTGAAGAAGTTTCACCCATGCAAATCTGCTGTTCTTCGTCATCAGTTCTGACAGGAACGCTAGTGGCACGGACGAACGTTAATTTCCTACAGCTCCTCCATAAGTCCCAAGACTTTCTGCCACTAGTGGTGTGTCTGCATGCATGCATACCATGCTTCTGCTGGTAAGTTCTGGCAAATGGGGTATGATAGAGGAGCTGCCCAGAAGCAGAAACGACACCAGTCCCGTGCGAATATTGAAAAACTGACCTAGAATTGTCTCCCTTGGAGAGCCAATGCGTCAAGACTGAAGACTTAAGTGTACATTAAACCATGATTGAAAAAAAGAAGACATTTTTCCCCTCAGCATAGCATGCCGCAAGATCGGTGATAAACGCGCAGTAAACAGTTAATACAGTAAGTTCAGGAATAAACATACGAGAGTTAAGGACACAAATTGCACATGTACCGCACTCAAACGGCAGTGAACATGCTACTTCGACAAATAAAACACAGCGAACATGAGTTGAAGACTTAAATATGTAAAACCTACAAAAGTTCGTGGGGCTCGTAGTCAAGTGGTTAGAGCGTTTGCCTGCGGAACTGGTGGTCGTCAGTTCGAACCTTTTGTGTGGTCACATATGTGTCGCTTGAGGCCCTTTCTGTATACACAGCAGTGGATTAGGTCCTTTTATCACAAATCCCATCACTAGCACACAGTTGTAGAAATGATAGCAATAATACCTATATTAAAAAAAAAAAGTGAAGTGTGTACGTGTGCGGTCCCCCACCCTCCCCACTCCTTTTCTTCCCAACCCTCCCCAGTCTTCTCTGGTCCAATAATACTGTTAACCTTTCACTCTTTGATCATCCCTATTCTCTTTCACATGCCGTTACTGTAATTAACATTACAATATTTATCCTCACCACCTTCTTCCTGCTCCAGCAGCACTGTTAACTTTTACTCTCTGACCATCTCTATCATTTCCACTTACATTATTAGTACCAATATTACTTTTATTATCATTGCTATCAGTTGTACCGTCATCACATCATCTTTATCACAACTATCATAATCATCTTCATAAAGGAAGCAAAAAAACAACAACAAAACTTGCAACTTTATTACTCTTATTATCTCAATTAGTGTTAACAAACCATTATCGTCATCACTACCATTACTATTATGATCTCTGTCATTATTGCCAATTATACATATGTATCTATTTTATTTCTTTTTTTTAAATTTACTATTGTCTTCAGTATAGCTGTTGTTACAACTTCATAACTGTTACAAATGTTATATTTACTACTGTTGCTAATATACTCATTATCCTTTACAATATTTACGACATTCCAACTTACCACTTTTCTAGCCTCCTATAGCATCACTATCATTACTTTATGGTTACAATCATGATCATTATTAAAACTATTAATATACATGTAATAATCGTTAATATACCTGTTAGACTGCTCACTCCCATCATTTGTACCTTTAGACTGCTCACTCCCCATCATTTGTACCTTTAGACTGCTCACTCCCCATCATTTGTACCTTTAGACTGCTCACTCCCCATCATTTGTACCTTTAGACTGCTCACTCCCCATCATTTGTACCTTTAGACTGCTCACTCCCCATCATTTGTACCTTTAGACTGCTCACTCCCCATCATTTGTACCTTTAGACTGCTCACTCCCCATCATTTGTACCTTTAGACTGCTCACTCCCCATCATTTGTACCTTTAGACTGCTCACTCCCCATCATTTGTACCTTTAGACTGCTCACTCCCCATCATTTGTACCTTTTGACTGCTCACTCCCCATCATTTGTACCTTTAGACTGCTCACTCCCCATCATTTGTACCTTTAGACTGCTCACTCCCCATCATTTGTACCTTTAGACTGCTCACTCCCCATCATTTGTACCTGTTAGACTGCTCACTCCCCATCATTTGTACCTTTAGACTGCTCACTCCCCATCATTTGTACCTTTAGACTGCTCACTCCCCATCATTTGTACCTTTAGACTGCTCACTCCCCATCATTTGTACCTTTAGACTGCTCACTCCCCATCATTTGTACCTTTAGACTGCTCACACTCCCCATCATTTGTACCTGTTGAGACTGCTCACTCCCCATCATTTGTACCTTTAGACTGCTCACTCCCCATCATTTGTACCTTTAGACTGCTCACTCCCCATCATTTGTACCTTTAGACTGCTCACTCCCCATCATTTGTACCTGTTAGACTGCTCACCCCCCATCATTTGTACCTTTAGACTGCTCACTCCCCATCATTTGTACCTTTAGACTGCTCACTCCCCATCATTGTACCTTTAGACTGCTCACTCCCCATCATTTGTACCTTTAGACTGCTCACTCCCATCATTTGTACCTTTAGACTGCTCACTCCCCATCATTTGTACCTTTAGACTGCTCACATCCCCATCATTTGTACCTTTAGACTGCTCACTCCCCATCATTTGTACCTTTAGACTGCTCACTCCCCATCATTTGTACCTTTAGACTGCTCACTTCCCCATCATTTGTACCTTTAGACTGCTCACTCCCCATCATTTGTACCTTTAGACTGCTCACTCCCCATCATTTGTACCTTTAGACTGCTCACTCCCCATCATTTTTTACCTTTAGACTGCTCACTCCCCATCATTTGTACCTTTAGACTGCTCACTCCCCCATCATTTGTACCTTTAGACTGCTCACTCCCCATCATTTGTACCTTTAGACTGCTCACTCCCCATCATTTGTACCTTTAGACTGCTCACTCCCCATCATTTGTACCTTTAGACTGCTCACTCCCCATCATTTGTACCTTTAGACTGCTCACTCCCCATCATTTGTACCTTTAGACTGCTCACACTCCCCATCATTTGTACCTTTAGACTGCTCACTCCCCATCATTTGTACCTTTAGACTGCTCACTCCCCATCATTTGTACCTGTTAGACTGCTCCATCTCCCATCATTTGTACCTTTAGACTGCTCACTCCCCATCATTTGTACCTTTAAACTGCTCACTCCCCATCATTTGTACCTTTAGACTGCTCACTCCCCATCATTTGTACCTTTAGACTGCTCACTCCCCATCATTTTGTACCTTTAGACTGCTCACTCCCCATCATTTGTACCTTTAGACTGCTCACTCCCCATCATTTGTACCTTTAGACTGCTCACTCCCCATCATTTGTACCTTTAGACTGCTCACTCCCCATCATTTGTACCTTTAGACTGCTCACTCCCCATCATTTGTACCTTTAGACTGCTCACTCCCCATCATTTGTACCTTTAGACTGCTCACTCCCCATCATTTGTACCTTTAGTACTGCTCACTCCCCATCATTTGTACCTTAGACTGCTCACTCCCCATCATTTGTACCTTTAGACTGCTCACTCCCCATCATTTGTACCTTTAGACTGCTCACTCCCCATCATTTGTACCTTTAGACTGTCTCACTCCCCATCATTTTGTACCTTTAGACTGCTCACTCCCCATCATTTGTACCTTTAGACTGCTCACTCCCCATCATTTGTACCTTTAGACTGCTCACACTCCCCATCATTTGTACCTTCCTTCTTCTCTTGTTCTTTCTGTCCTCCCCCTCGACCTCCCTCTTTTTCTTCCTCCTTTCCCTTTGTATTAGTACTACTATTATCATTACTATTATCAATATTATAATCATTATTTCTTTTCTTTCTTTTTTTTCTGATTATATTTCGGTATTATACTTTTATTATCAGGACCATTATTACCATTACCGTTAGCATTATTGTTAGCATTATCATAGTTATAATTAATACCATTTTTAGTATTGATATTACCACCATTACCATTAACATCATCATCGTCATCGCCACCAAGACTGTTGCCACGGCAACTTCGCTGTTTGACAATCCTCTAACCCCTTTCCTTTCTCCCACACAACTGCTACTGCCATATTATCACCAAAAGTAGCAGTAGTCCTCTCTTTATTTTTTCAACATTTTGATCATCACCACTATTATAGTTCCTATCAGTATTAACATTGTCATCATTACTACCTCGACTCACACATTGTCTCCTTCCTGCCAGCCTCGTTTTCATTCAACGCCCATCTTGCGCCGAATTGGATGAAGATAAGTGATTGCTCGTTCATTTTTGTTATCCTGGGTGTTGTGTATCAATAATGTTTCAAATATGCTTAGATTTCCGCTTGCAATCGCCTCACTTTGCAACTAGGTTAAAAAAAAAAAGAAGGTAAACATCGGGCATGAGATTCAGTACTTTGGCACTGTCTTATTTTAAAGGAAGTTTATTATAATGGAAGTATCAAATTACTCCAAAAACGTTTGTATGTTGCAGTGTCTGAAGCAATGCTTCCATCATTCAGAAATACAGAATATCATCGTTATCTGTTGATGTGCACTTAGGACGTCTGGTTAAAACGGTCTTTCAATTCTCCTGTAAGGCTCTGAAATCTCGTGATCTCGTTAAAATGGTCTTTCAATTCTCCTGTAAGGCTCTGAAATCTCGTGATCTCGTTAAAACGGTCTTTCAATTCTCCTGTACGCCTCTGAAATCTTGTGATCTCGTCAAAACGGTATTTCAATTCTCCTGTATGGGTCTGAAATCTCGTGATCTCGTCAAAACGGTCTTTCAATTCTCCTGTACGCCTATGGAATCTTGTCAAAACGGTATTTTAATTCTCCTTTATGGCTCTGAAATCTCGTGATCTCGTCAAAACGGTCTTTCAATTCCCCTGTATGGCTCTGATATCTCGTGATCACAAATGCTTGCCTTAGCTAGAACACAACACCTGCCATTTGACAAAATGATACTGAAACTCATTAATCAATCAAAATCCAGATTTATAGTTTTGGAGCGTTGGAACAATTTCCGATAAATATAATTTGCGAACTAAATGTTTTGGCACATATTAACTTATAGTGTAAGAAAAATTAAACTAACGTGAACAGTGTCTAAATGTTGGCTTACTTTCTGTCAAAGCAGATTTCGTTTTGCTTGTTTGTTTTCAATAATTCTCCGCATTTGGAATGTATATATATATATATATATATATTGAAAATGCGTCGAACAAGATCGGCAGCTGGTTTTGGAAAGAACACTTGCAACATCTGTCGGCATTTGGAGATGAAGAAAGGCTACAGGATCAGTACACACAAAGCTGGATTTCCGGGGGAAAAAATGAAATGTGGTATAGTTATTGAACGCTCAGCGAACATCTTTGGTCTTAACAATACTTGTCTATTTCACCTACAAAATTATCCAGTGGTTTGTTGAAAACACAAAGCCTTGCATAACAAGTTATCTGTTCAAAACGATCGGTCTACCGTTATTCACAGACAACAGACAAGCAAGACAAAGCAATAAATGATTTCTTTACTTCAGGCGTTAAATCTGTCTTTCTCGTTACTTCTGGGTCATAAAAAGCTACTTTAACTACGTCATTATATGGATTCAAACTCTCTCAAATTTTCTGAATAGTTTGGTATTTCGATAAAAATCAACACCTTTTAAGTGGCCAAGTTTGTGCACATTATAATGCTTAATGTCTGCAGTTCATCATGCATCTGTAAGTAAATGCAGATTGTGTATGTTGTTTTCATCATCATTACAATAACTGCCGAAGTATTGCTATTATACATCTTCCTGCTGTTTTAATTTTAGTTGTTTTATTTTATTTTTGTACGATAATTTCATTACTGCTCAGCTTGCTTTTTACAGAGAAAGAGAGAGAGAGAGAGAGAGAGAGAGAGAGAGAGTGTGTGTGTGTGTGTGTGTGTGTGTGTGAGAGAGAGAGAGAGAGAGAGAGAGAGAGAGAGAGAGAGAGAGAATAATTGTTTACTATATACAATGTATCATTTTCGTGTTCAACTGTGTGTTGTCAATAACGTGCTTTATGTATATGTACCACAACGGGGTTTTCCGGTTTCAGATCTCTTGATTAAGAAGAAAAAGAAAAAGAAACACCCGAAGGTGTGGGGAGGACCCAGAGAAGCACTGTCTTCACCTGCCTTTAGAGCAGTCCTGTACCACCCTTGGAGGCCCGCGCTGTGTTGACGATGGGTACAGGCACGCGCAGGACACTCCATTAAGATATCAAGGGACATAACTGCTCCTGAACAGAGGTAAATGAGACTACAGGATGCAGCTCATAACAGCCTTAAAGTAGCATCCCCATGGTGTACCAGCCCGTATTTCATGACTGCAGAGCCCACCGGCGAAAAACACCACCCTCCAGCTGCCGAGCACACCCCACAGACCCAACCACCCCTGCCCACGGACAGATGAAGACAGTGCCACTCCAGACAAAGCCAAGCTTTCGCCATACGGTCTTATGTGCCCTCAAGAGAGAATCCAAAGTTGTAGTCTTTCCCACTGTCAACAGGACTTTCCCTGTGGTCAGTGGGTCTTTCCTCACCGTCACTGGACCTTTCTCCAGGGTCAGCCTAGTTAAGGCAAAGAAGAAAAAGAAACACCCGAAGGTGCTGGGGAGGACCCAGAGAAGCACTGTCTTCACCTGCCTTTAGAGCAGTCCTGTACCACCCTTGGAGGCCCGCGCTGTGTTGACGATGGGTACAGGCACGCGCAGGACACTCCATTAAGATATCAAGGGACATAACTGCTCCTGAACAGAGGTAAATGAGACTACAGGATGCAGCTCATAACAGCCTTAAAGTAGCATCCCCATGGGTGTACCAGCCCGTATTTCATGACAAAGAATTAATGATCGAAGCAATTAATGATCGAAGAAAAGAATGCTCGCGTGAACTGTGGAGACCACAGAGCTCCTTCCCGCACGAACTGAACCCCCCCCCCCCCCCTCCTCTCCCCATGTTACGTGCACGGCATGTCACCGAGACAGGGAAACAAAAGGCAGCGTCCCCCGTGTCGCCAAAGCGGAACTCCCATCCCCGCCACACCGGACTTCACGGCCAGAATTTAATGGTCAAAGTCACGGCCAGAATTTAATAGTCAAAGTCACGGCCAGAATTTAATGGTCAAAGTCAACTGACCAGTATTTATCCTCCCACCCCTGGGCTCTCCCCCGACAATTCTGTCCCCGTGGCCGCTAAATCTGGCCGTGTGCCCATCGCAGGGCGAGCGACCAAGCGCGAGGACCTGTCCGCTCAATGAGACTAACCCCTCGGTTAATGACATCCTCTGTGTTCTGTTAGCAAGACGGCGCGGCACCCAGTGACGCCTACTCCATAGGCCACGCCAGGAGAGAGAGAGAGAGAGAGAGAGAGAGAGAGAGAGAGAGAGAGAGAGAGAGAGAGAGAGAGAGAGAGAGAGACAGAGAGAGAGAGAGAGAGAGAGAGAGAGAGAGAGAGAGAGAGAGAGAGAGACAGACAGACAGACAGACAGACAGACAGTCAGCGTCTTGATTGTTGGGCCATAAAAACAATCTCTGTCTGTCTCCGTCTGCCTTTGTCTCTGTCTCTGTCTCTCTCTTATTAGGATTTGTGTTACCGAAAAATATCATCTTCTCCTCATGATCATTCTCAGAACGAGTATGTGTGTGAAGGAAACCAAACCTCTATTGGATTTTACCGTACCTGAGCATTTCATGCACAGTATGAATAGGAAATACACAGCCTAAAATACTAATACATTTGTAACACAAATAAATAAGCCAACGCAATGACAAAGCGCTCTCTCTCTCTCTCTCTCCTCTCTCTCTCTCTTTTCTCTCTCTCTCTCTCTCTCCCCTCCCTCCTTTCCGCTCTCTCTCTCTCTCTCTCTCTCTCTCTCTCTCTCTCTCTCTCTCTCTCACGAATTTCAAGATTTCAATCAAACTTCAGCCTACTGAGCTTACCTAGCCAAAATAAGTTATTGAAAATAAACTTTGGTGACGGATGCAAATATTACACAAAGTTAACTCGATGCAATTGCGTTTTAACTACCAATCTCTCTTCTTCCCTCCTTCACACACACACACACACACACACACACACACACACACACACACACACACACACACACACACGCACGCACGCACGCACGCACGCAAGCACGCACACACACACACACACACACACACACACACACACACACACACACACACACACACACACACACACAAGATCTATTTGAAAACATAAAAGACAACCGTGTGGCATTCCTTCAGTTTCCTGGTAACTAATTGTTCTGTTGATATACCCTGACGGCTAGAGTAATGAAACTGTTATGCCTATAAAGCGTGATAGCTTTATTAACTGTACTCCAGAAATATGGCTGAACAACGCATACATTTTGATTACATTTGAATGGTGCTTGAAAAAAGGTAAAAAACTCTCTCCTCTCTCTCTCTCTCTCTCTCTCTCTCTCTCCTCTCTCTCTCTCTCTCTCTTTTCCTCGTATCAAACATGCAGACCTTCACGTGTATCTTCAGACTCTTTCAGTATTCATTATTTTGCCGTGGAAGTTGTCAGTTTGTGAGCTTTCAAAATGATATACTGTAAGTTTTAGGTATGGCTTATGGGTGGCATTTTAAATTCTTTACAAAGGCTTTTGTTGATGTCATCAAAATATATTTCTTTAGCTTTAATTCTACCATGTTGTTTTCATGACAACGATTTTTTTTTTGTATGAGCAGTAATGCAGAGGTAAACCAAAATCACAATAAAATCGCATTTTGATTTACGGTACAAAGACGCTCCAACGTTGTTCCTCGTGCATTTGATATCAGAGATTGTGTCATTGGTCGGGCTTACGCAAAACCCAAGCAAGGTTGTTATGTTTACTGTCTTCTTTGTTTGTGCTGCAAATCTCCAAAGCTATGACAGTGCCACAATGACGAACCTCACAACAAGAAATCCAGATCCAGAGACAAAACAAAAGTTGCAGCACTACGCCAGCAAATGAAGGCAACTAACAGGTCAAGGCCAGTCACTGGACTTCGTTGTGTTCCTCTGGCAGCTCTGCGCTCTGACCTTTGGACAAGTCTCGTACAATAGTAACGGCAAGTAGGAAAAATGACGATTTAAGCCAAAACTTCTATCGTTGTAAAAGAAGAATCATTGTCATCGTCATCGTTACTGACCTCAGTCTGTGGTCTTTGTGTTTTGAAACAAAACTGAAGAGAGCGTAAGAAAACAGACGAGACACTTCCAAGGAAATAAGGCTTTCAAGTCTTATCATGCGTACTGGTCTTCACAGAAGACTGTTTGTTTGTTGTTTTTTAAGAAAAAAAAATGCCAGCTCTTTTTCTTCCGAAAGAAACACCATTAATATTGACAAAAAATGGCTTTATTCCTGTGTGTTATAAGTGTTTCGATTGTCAACAACTGCAAACACAACCTAACACCATGGAGGTACCAAACTTCTTCGAACTTTGCTCGCGAGGTTGGAACGCGATGGGCGAGGTCGCGATGGTGGGAAGGCGAGGGGGGGGGGGGGGGGGGGGGGGGGGGGGGGGGGGGGGGGTAAGAGAGGACGGGTATGGGGCGAGGCCTTGGGGAGAGAGGTGGAGAAGTGGGAGGGGAGGTAGTCCGTTACGGGGCCTATACCCCCCCCCCCCCCCACCCTCCCTTGGGATTTTTGCAGACATTGTTTTTTGGATAGCTTGGACCCTAAGGCATTCAAGTTGGGTTGTCTGCATTCTCCCATCCTCTGTTTTAGGCACTGGTGCGCTCACAACGTTGCGTATTTTCACCGCACGGTTCTCACGGCTGAGGGAGGGAATAATCCTCTCAGGTTATCATTTTGGACAGTCTGACCAATCAGATATTTCAAACACGCTATTCTCAACACTACTCAGCTCATTCAGGCAATGGTGCACTCACAATATCATTCAAAACCACGATGACGTATACCGAGATAGCAAGGGAGAAACGGAGATGTATTCACCCAACATGTGCTCACTTACATAAATTTGGGGATATTTATCAGTAGAAGGGGTGCACAAACACTCAGACCAATTGATATAGATTTACTTGTCAAGACTAAAAGTGGCATTTCATCAATCACCAGTCATTCAGGCTTCATCAACGAAATATTCGTCAACATCATCAGAGTCCATTTCAAAGCTCCAATCTTCCTGAGCCTCGTCTTCCTGGATCTCCTCTTCCTGAGCCTCCTCTTCCTGGGTCTCCTCTTCCTGAGTTTCCTCTTCCTGGGTCTTCTCTTCCCGAGCCTCCTCTTCCTGGGTCTCCTCTTCCTGGGTCTCCTCTTCCTGGTCTCCTCTTCCTGAGCCTCCTCTTCCTGGGTCTCCTCTTCCTGGGTCTCCTCTTCCTGGCCTCCTCTTCCCGAGCCTCCTCTTCCTGGTCTCCTCTTCCTGGGTCTCCTCTTCCTGAGCCTCCTCTTCCTGGGTCTCCTCTTCCTGGGTCTCCTCTTCCTGAGCCTTCTCTTCCTGAGCCTCCTCTTCCTGGGTCTCCACTTCCTGGGTCTCCTCTTCCTGGGTCTCCTCTTCCTGGGTCTCCTCTTCCTGAGCCTCCTCTTCCTAGGTCTCCTCTTCCTGAGCCTCCTCTTCCTGGGTCTCCTCTTCCTGGTCTCCTCTTCCTGCTGGTCGGACTCCTGCTCTGGTTCCTCCTCCACAAGAACGTCCACAAGCTCCTGTGGCACGAAATAGCCACAGGTCCACTTGATCTCCAGCCTGCCCTCCACCGACTCCCGGCCATTGCCTGTTGGGTCTGGAATGCTTGTCACTGGCTTGTCTGCTGAAAGCCAGACACCTACTTGGTGTTTCACCCTCTTCAAATGCATCTTCAATGAGTCTCTGCATGGTGGCAGCAAACTCATGTCTATGCCATCATAGCTGTTGAGGAGGGATGAGGTCACGCTGTCAAAGCGCTGAAGAAACTTCTGATGGCGAAGTGCGTTGATGTCCCTCAGTGAAGGTGACCCGTACAGGCGTCACATGAACCACTCTAGCTTGTCAAAGAGAGACTCTCGAATGGAATCAGACGTTCCGAGCTGCAGAGCCAGGAGAGCCTCACACAGGTCCTCTCCAGTGTCTGCAATGACACTTTTCACATCTAGAAGTCTTTTTTATCACCAGTGCCAGTGTCAAACAGAACAGTTTGGCTGATGCTCTGGGAAAAAAAACCTTGAGAGGCAACACAAACCCATCTGTGTCTGGTGATCTCACAGTCATAGTTGAGTCACTGGGAAAGCTTGCTGCAATGTGAAGACAGTGCAGAATGATCTTTGTGTCTGCCTCTTCTTGGCTGGAGGACAAATCTTCAACTTCTTCTGAAAGTGTCCGTCCACTGACGCTGGTCAGTCTGACGCACTTGTCCTCACAGACAAAGAGTACTTGCCTCCCCTGTAGTTTGGGTGCATACTTGTCCTTCTTTCATCCTCCAGCAAGAATCTGGTGAAACTGGTGTCGTTGTCATCATTAGATAGGAAGGTCTTCCGGTCTATTGGAATCTTGGTTGCTGGTCATTTGACCAAGTGCTTCTTTGATGCTCCTCTGCGGTTTCTCTCAATACCTTTGATTGAATGTTGACGGTATGTGTCTGTGACAAAGTCTACTCTTGACACATGGGGCAGCTGGTCAAAGATCCTGTCAGCAAGTTCCCCACAGCTTGGAGGTAGTGCCACCTGCTGCTGGTACATGGCATTGCCATCAATAATGTAGCTGTTGCTGTCACTGGCTGGCTTCTGGGCAATGTGACATTCGGTTTCTAAGTGGTGCAACAGCGCAGCTTTGTCCGTTTTCATTGGGGTCCCTTCAGACATAGCGAGGGCCCAGGGAACAAGACCGAGCGGAAACTGAAGTGCACGTTCCAGACTGATCTTGTGCTTCAATGCCAGCAAAAGGAGCTGCGAGAAAACATTCCTCTCTGCTGTTACTTGCTTCGTCTTCTTTGTTTGTGCCGGTCACTTTCACGGATTTTGCGGTCTTTCCGAAAGTCTTCAAGTTGAGTTTCTTGACAGGGTCATTGAAACTAACAGTTCTCTCCAGCAGTCTGTCCTTAACGAACTGCCTGTACGCGTTCTGTCCAATTCTGTCAGCGCTGAGGAGATCATTCTCAACGTCCTTGGGTGCTGGTGCTCCGGAAGACAGGCTGAACAACTCGTCCTTGTTATCAATCTGAAAGGGGTTTACGAAGTTCCGCACTGCCTGCATCACTTTCAGTGTGCCGACTTCACTTTGCATGATTTGAGACGGTCTGGGATCTATTGATGGGCAGAGGCAATCCTGGCTGTCCATGTCAGCTTGTTCAATAAGTTTTCTTCATGTAGCTGACATCTGCAACTCTTGTTGAGACCCACCTGTGGTAGGGCTGGCTGGTTCTGGCTAATCCCAATAAGGCCACACTTGCCTCTTTGCATGTTTTGTTAATTGTTCCTGTTCAATTGTGAAGTCCACAGCTGTTCTAGATCCTGGTTCTGCTGACCCTGTTCACTCTGAAACCCTTTTCATCCAGGAGTTATTCGCACAGGATGAGACAAATGCTGATGATCATGCTCTGGTGCTTCTGCGGAACACGGCGGGTGAACCGTGCAAAAGTGGTGATCCATAACTGAAGAACAGCTTGATCATATAATTCCGGCATCTAGATAGGAGTGGGAGGTCACCCTGCATAGTATGCACTTTGCAGATCCAGCAAGTTCCTCAACTCCATCTATGTGGGACAACCAGTAACTTGAGGTATTTTTCCCCATCTGTGGCAACCGGTTTTCGCACCTTCCACAAGAACAAGTAACTGGCGTTTGAGGGCAGCACATTGCACTTTTCGTGTTAGAATAACCCCATTACAGCATATTCGACAGAGGGGTGACTTACAATCCTTTGGAGCATGGCTCTGCTCGTCGTCCATCGAAGAGCTCGGCTCTGAGTTTCAAAAGCCTCAAGAATAAGGCGTTCCCATCGCATCCATCACCCGCTTGAGCTCCCAGATTGCTCTTTATATGTAATGTTTCCTAACCGGGGGTTGTGGGGGGGGTGGGGGGGGGGGGGGGGGGGTGGGGGGGGGCTTCAGCATTTTGATGGAATTGTGTCACAAATGCAAAGCACTGAATTTCAAAATAATGTTGTTTCTGAACCGCCGTGGGGATCCTTGGGGGGGGGGGTTGAAGGGTGTTGGAGGGGGGGGAGGTCTTATTGATACAAATTGTCCTCCCTCCTTATCATGACATTCTGTGCAGTACGTCCCCTTTTTTTCCTTTCTGCTCTCAGTACTCTGTCTCCGACTCCGTTGATTGCATGAAATTAGTGGGAGGAGGTTTGTTGAAAAGGAAGGAGAAAGGATATGGTAGACAGAAAGGACATAGACGACAGTACACCAAAGGAGTTATCTATTGGACGCAAGATACTGTACAAATGGACACGTTTGAATTCTTTTGACCAATTCCTATGAATAGCCAAAGCGGCATTGAATAGATTGAAAAATAAAGCAGTGCCACTTGTGTAACATGAAAGTAACCCCCACCCTCACCCCGTTGCAACGCGCGGTGAAAATACGTAATTAGAAAATACGTAATTTATGACAATACGTAATTACGCAAATACTAGAATTTTTGTGAGCGCACCAGTGCCAAAAGACAGTAGATGGTAGAATGCAGACAAGTTATATACCAGTTTTCTGAGGGGTAAAGAGATTCCAAAAAAACAATTGTCTGCAAAAAACCCCCAAAGGGATGGGGGGAGGTGAGGTCCCTTTCTATTTGACGGACTATGTTACGAAGCGTGACGAAGGAAGGTGGTGGGGGAAGAGGTGGTTGAAGGTAACAACTCAGCGCCGAGACAGTAGCAGAAATGGAGACCCCAAAGGCAGTCACATTAGACTAGCAGTATCAGCCAGGGCTTACCCCCGGACCCCCTCAGAGAGGCTCGATGGCGCGCTCGTATAGAACGTAAGGCATTGCCATCATATAAAAAACCAGGGGGCGGTACTCCATACCAACGTTTCCCCAGCGCTAACTCACCGGGAGGGCAGATATCCGACTAACTGACCTTCGTGGTCGCCTCCGATAACTAAACAGACCAGTGTTGAAGACGAAAAAGCTGAATCCTCGCCCTCTTTTCTCTCTCTCAACTCTCATCTCCGACGTACTTCTCTCTCCTCGGTGTCTCTCTCATCACTCACACTCTCACTCTGTTGAGTTGTGTGTTGTGTGAGGTGTGTGTGAGTGTGTGTGTCAACCCCACACACACAAGCGACACAGAGAGAGAGAGAGGAGAGAGAGAGAGAGAGAGAGAGATAGAGAGAGAGAAAGATAGAGAGGATAGAGATAGAGAGAGGAGAGAGGAGAGATAGAGAGGAGAAAAAGTTCAATCATGTGTAGGCGGCCATCTCCCCTCAAAGCTAAGGAGTGTACAAAAACAATAAAAAAAAGTAAAAAAAAATCTAAGTAGAATACAGAGGAATATTGTCAAAAATACATCTTACAGTACATTCATGACACGACAGAAAACGCAGCTTAAACGCTTAAAACACATACAGTGACATGTTACGAACCGTTTGTTATGCTCCGAAGTCATAAGCAGCGTCAGTCCCTAAGCTGACGAGGAACATTCCCAAAATCTCGACGCATGTACTTATGTCTCTAAAAGTCGTTCAAAACGTAGTCAACGAAATAACAAAAATTAGTTCATCTTTTTCTCATTTTGGCAAAAAGGATAGTTAAAACTGGTATTACAGTGTGGATTTGTAAGAAATCGATGTTATCTGTTATTTAGATACCCCAGAAGTAATCAATAAAAAAACCTGTGTCTGTCAAGGTTTAACCGTACTGAATGTCTTTACATACCATCACAGAACTACACTAATCTACCAACATAACAAACCTTCCACTGTTACTGTGTCCACGACAATTCCATTCTTGTCAACTGCAATGAAATAACCATAGTCAAAAGATCTGATAAACTGTTTATTACCCTTACACGCCTTGATTATAAGCCCTTTACCAAACCAATCCAAACTAATTTCAAAAATTTATAACATTTGAAACCCAATCGTTCTTTGTCACGTAACAAATAATTCAAATAGCATCCTAAAAGCATCACGATGGGAAGTCTACATTCATGCTCAATTTGTGAAATTTCAAACAACATTCGTATTGCATTTTAAAAAAAACCGCTGAGTTAATATAGAAATTGGTATTTGTTTATTTGACTTTTTTCTGTCCGTTAACAAGTGTCCGATTGGGTGTATCGCATCTCAACATCTAAAGAACTTTTAGAGTAGCAAACAAATACACCTTTTCAATCACCTTCGCCATACCAGGCTGAATCTTGTGAATCAATAACTTTTTTAAAAAGTCAAAGAATTCCTATTATTACTTAAATAGGCAATTTGCAGAAAGAACATGAAAGCCATTAATTTTGCTCATCGAGAGAGATAGAGAGAGAGAGAGAGAGAGGGAGGAGGATAGAGAGAGAGAGAGAGAGAGAGGGTGAGTGGAGGGAAAGGCGAGCGAACGACAGACAACCACAACACACACACAAACATATACAGAACAAGACAGAGGCCAACGACAGATAGGCCAAAGGCGAACATCTTCACACTCACGCCGTGCACTCTATCGTTACACCCTCAACCTTCACGCTTTGCTGGTCCACGGTTCCCACCCCCACTCGCCTCCAACCCGAGGGTGCACCACTAAACCCATACCCATCCTCATTTCCGCCTCCCCTATCCCTGTGACAACCACCCTTCTGAACTCCCATCGCATCAGGCACGACCCACCCACACGCGGTCACAACATGACCACGGCCCCGCAAGCTGTGTGAAGCAAATCTCCAAAAAGGACACCCTCCGACACGCTAATCATGGCCCGTCCGCGCGAAAATCCGATCTCGGCCGGATTTCCGTCAACTATGCGCAAGGTCCGTTTGTTGCCGTCCGTAAGCCATTAGTCCGACGCTCTCTTCTCCCCTCCCCCCCCCCCAACCAAGGGGTAGTCGGGATTAACTGTAAACGCGACTGACAGGGAAGCAGCGAGAGGGGACAGTAGGAAGTAACGGTATGCTGACCTGTGCCCCCGTAACTTTCCGCCAGAACGGGTTCATGCGGGAATGATGGCCGACAAAGCGGAGCGTCTCGGTCGATTCATTCCCGTGTTGTTGTGTTGCTCGCACCGTAACCTCTGTTCACCACTACCCCCAGGCTATGTCCACCTCTCTCTCAACACTAACTCCTTGCCCGTCCCCCGCCCACCACCCGTCGAGCTCCCCACCCCTTCCCGTCTGCAGAGTACTTACGGGTCATCAACCTGGAGGCCGGCCGCAGAAAGCCAACGTGTGGCATGTCAGAGGGTTTATCACTTTTGCGAGTCCACAACAGTCACGGTGAAGCCATGGGAGAAGGAACTTTGTATGTGTTTAGTCTCCATGTGTGACCGTCACAATGCATCCGTTGTTCTACAACACTTAACCGGGATTCAAGTCCACCAGTAAGCTGAACTCGCCTACCTTATGCTGGTGTTTTACTGTGGTAAGAAACACTAGGAAGTGAGGCAAGACAGCATAAATTATCACAGAAGACACCCACCACCCTTCCCGCAACCATCACAAGTTTCGGCCCATAAATTCCATACACACTTTTGTTTCAGTCCGCATCTTCTTTGCCACCTCACCCTCGGACGCCGCTCGTTTCCGAGCCCCCTCCGAGCACTCACCCCCCCCCCCCCGCCCACCGCCCCCCCCGCCCCGCAGTCCAAAGTCACAGCCCGGCCCTTCCCGGCAATCCACAGAGCAGTCAATGTCCAAGTCGTCAAGAGCAACCCACGCGAGAAGTGCTGCAGTTGACACAAGGATTCATTACAAAACTAAGCGTACATGAACATCCCTGCCTTGTATTAGTCAATCAGAATGGAACTCCACAACCATCATCTTCATCATCACACATCCTCGTCCGTTAAGAAGAAAAAAAGTCTGAGCTCGTGAGCCCTCTAGCTATGCTCCATGCTGACCTGTCAGTCACCATTGCATTCCCTCACCACGACAGTTCCGCATCCGCAGCAGTTACATGTCGAGTGCCCTCCGGTGTCGGCAAGTCGCAGTGGGGCGTCACTTGTGGACACCGAGGTGGTGCCCTTCAACTAAAAGGGGAAAAATCTCACTAGGATATGCGACTAAGGAGAGAAGAATACGATTTTAGGCTTTGGTTATGAAAACAAACGCACACACACACACATTGGCTGGCACCGAAAGAATGAAAGTAATGAATGAAAACCCGATACGAAATACGACTGCCTGGCACGGGAAAAAACAGATGTAGCGCCAGCAGGCAGCACTTCGGTCGGTTCCATCCGGGTAGGCAGCCCGTTGTGTCAATGAGAGAATGGGTTGTAAAATGCTCAGAGCTTGGTCTCTAACCAGGATAACGCTATAGAATTACTACTACTACTACTAATATAATAATGATAATAATTGTCGGTAAAGGGGGGCAGGTGTGTGTGTGTGTGTGTGGGGGGGGGGGGGGGGGGGGTAGAAAAGTGGCATCTTACGTACGCTTGATCAGACCAGGCACCATGAACACCACCGAAGTGACTGGGCATCAGTGCAGCGTCTCCTCGGTGGGATGCCTCATGACCACTTGATACAGACTGCTCCTTTGGGCTGCCGATGCCGGATCTGTGAGGGGGCAAACCAGCAAGCGGCGGTGAACGGGGAGTCGCCTTCAGCGGTTTAGGAGTAATGCCACTGGAGTGGCACGAAAGATGAGAAAGAAAAAAAGTGTCTCTGTGTGCCTGTCTGTCTGTCTGTCTGTCTCTCTCTCTCTCTCTCTCCCCACCTAACGACTGTTCTGTGTTACAATTATGAACAGTAGATCAAATGACAGAGACATAGCGACATCTTGATACGACAATGTGAGATGATATGTAAGAAAAGGTGGGGGTTTTATACACAGGAAAGGTGGGGGTTTTATACACAGGAAAGGTGGGGGTTTTATACACAGGAAAGGTGGGGGTTTTATACACAGGAAAGGTGGGGGTTTTATACACAGGAAAGGTGGGGGTTTTATACACAGGAAAGGTGGGGGTTTTATACACAGGAAAGGTGGGGGTTTTATACCAGGAAAGGTGGGGGTTTTATACACAGGAAAGGTGGGGGTTTTATACACAGAACAAAAAACAACCTCCATGCCGCACAACAGCGGTGACACCTACCAGCCTTCCGCGGAAGACCAAGTCATGATGGTTGTCAAGGGAGCGAGGTTTCTCACCATGGGCCTTGAGCGCTTTAGACGAAAAGAACGTCGAGCGTGGTGGAGACATGGGTGATCGGCGGTTAGCAACAGCGTCTTCACCTGGCGCAGACGTTCAAACTGTGGGAAGGAGGTGGAGGTTGTCAGGTAACTAATGGTCAGGTGACCGTAGGCATCCAAGGCGGTGAGGATCCCTCCCGAGCTTGAACCTTCCATCCGTGGGTGCAGGGACTCAGTTAGGAGAAGTTGTTTAGTAAACAGATCGAGCCCAGGACAATTGAAGAACAGGTGGTTTGTTGTTGTTGTTGTTCTCAGTCGGTAAGGCACAGTGTTGATGCTGTAGTCAGGCTGGTTGGAATGCGTGTGGGCGACGTTGTCGTAGCTTTCTTAGGATAGTTACTGTGTGAAGTGACCCCGTGGTTGTCAGGAATTTTCGATGTCCATTTGGCGAGAAGTGGTTGTTTGCTAAGCTGTTACGTAGGAATGTGAGTAAATGTTAATGTGTGGAAGAATGCAGTACGGGGGAATTCACTGCGGATGTCAACAAGGTGGCAGAGAAGCAAATGGACAACGATGCATTGGAAAACTGGCCACTGAAAGCTCAAGCATCACCTGTTTACAAAGTTCGCTTTGGAGAGACCAACATGTACCCGGTGATATAGCTCCAATAACGACAGAACGCATCTTGAGACTGTCCACACTTCCAGAATGAAAGGCTGGTAACCTAGCCAACCAACAGACTACTCCAAGAGCAGACTGTCAGGTAACTAGAGAGTTAGGTGGATGCCCAACTTTTTGTCTGTTGTGTTCCAAGATGAAGCATCTGACGTAAGACGTTCAAAATCCTTCACTAGATCCGGTAACACAGTAGAGATAAAAAATTTAAAAAAAGAAAAGAAAAGACCCGGCCTGGAATAAGAAAGAATAAGTATCCATAGAGATCAAGTCTAGGAGAGAATACTTAAAGAACTCCTAATTGACACCACTGGATTCAATATGTGAAATATGTTAATTAGTTGTCTTGTGTTCAGCAACCACTCATGCGGCTAATTACGCGTTCCTTTTATTTTCTTTAAAAATCATTTTGTGGTGCACATACAGAATAAACCAACACACACACATACACACACAGTGTGTGTGTGTGTGTGTGTATGTGTGTGTGTGTGTGTGTGTGTGTGTGTGTGTGTGTGTGTGTGTGTGTGTGTCTGTCTTCCGTCAGTCTCTCTTTCTCTCCTGCCACTAAATCTCTCTCTCGCCACTTTCTTACTCTCTTCCGCCACGAAGTCTCTCTCTCTGTCTCTCTCTCTCTCTGTCTGCCACAATCTCTCTCTCTCTCTCTCTCTCTCTCTCTCTCTCTGCCACAAAGTCTCTCTCTATACACTACAAAGTCCCTCTCTCTTTCTGTCTGTCTGTCTGTCTCTCTCTTGCTCTTTACACCACTAAGTTTCTCTCTCTCTCTATCTCTCTCTCTCTCTCTCTCTCTCGCTCTGTCTGTCTCTCTCTCTCTCGCCACAAAGTCTCTCTCTCTACACCACTAAGTCTCTCTGTCTGTCTGTCTGTCGCTCTCTCTCCACCACAAGTCTCTCTCTGTTTCTTTACACCACTAAGTCTCTCTCCCTCTCTCTGTCTGCCTCTCACTCTCCACCACAAAGTCTCTCTCTCTCTCTACACCACTAGGTCTCTGTCTATCTGTCTCTCCGCAACAAAGTCTCCCTCCCTCTCTGTCTTTACACCACTAAGTCTCTCTTTCTGTCTGTCTGTCTCTCTCCCTCCGCAACACAAGTCTCTCTCCATCTCTCTCTCTCTCTCTCCTCTCTTCTCTCTCTCTCTCTCTCTCTCTTACACCACTAAGTCTCTCTCGGCCTGTAAGTCTTCCTTTCACTAACACCCCCCCCCCCCCCCGCCACTAAGTCTCTCTCTCTCTCTCTCTCTCTCTCTCTCCTCTCTCTCTCTCTCTCTCTGCAATCCTCCTTGGAACAGGAGCGCCCAGTTCAGCGAAGGGCAGCAGGGCGCCACACGCTGGTTTGTGGAGTCCTCTCCGGGATGAAGGATATGCCGGCAAGTGACATGAACCACTGTGCCGCTAAGCGAGGGGATCGTCCTATTGTTTTGGATGCTGATCGGATTAGGGACAGGCGTCCGACCCTTCTCTGCGGGACGGCGCGACAGAATGAGGGATGGAGGGTAAACTGGAATTCCCCAATTGCTGGTGAACTGGAATGCACGGAGAAGGATCCCTCCTCCTATACAATCCTGCCTCACGCTTAGTTTTGGCATGCCTGGCGAAAAAAGAAAAAAGAATAAAGAAAGGTCCAGGGTACTTTGGACGGGTTTCAAAACACCGTTGAGGACATCTTTTAGAAAGAAAAAAAATGTGCAGAGGATTGGAATAATTGTGGGTATTGTCACTTTCGAGAGACGTGCGTTGAGACATCATTGTGCGGTAATGCAACACAGAACGTTGTTCAGAATCTCTCTCTCTCTCTCTCTCTTTCTCTCTCTCTCTCTCTCTCTCTCTCTCTCTCTCTCTCTCTCTCTCTCTCTCTCCATCCCCCCTTTTCCTCTCCTGATTCATTTCTGTCTACAATAACTGTTACCCAAATCATATGATTACATAATCAATTCTGAGCAAACTCGGACGCATTCGGTGGTAGCAATGTTGGAGAAGAAGAAGAAGAAGAAGGAGAAGAAGAAGAAGAAGAAGAAGAAGAAGAGGAAGAAGAAGAAAATGCTTCAAATGATGTCAACGACAATGTGTAGCGTCATAAGTTGTCATTCGACGCACAGTATATGAACTAAAACTTAAACATCTCCCACTCCTCTCATCAGCCTGCAATAACTAAGAAAAAAACAGCGACGCATTTTTCCATGTATTGATTTTGTGCTGCCACTCAATCTAGATCAACTTTAGATGTACTATGGCCGTCTTGCTATCGATCTTTAGCACGCGAAGCTTTCTCAATATGCAGGCGAATGTCTCCCAAATTAATCCACAGTCAATTATTTGATATCCAGACATTCCAAATTTATGTGACAATTATTTTCATGTCTTCACTACAATAATCTGTCTTTGAAATTCTTCACTGACAATACCTTTTGGTTTGCAGCAAACAGATCATACTAAACATCACGCAATAACAAACGTTTGGTTCCTGCCCAAATATAAAACGGTTACAAACCTTTCGAGTTCCCGTCTACAGAGAAAGAAAGGGCGGAGACCGTTATATATTGTCTACAATACTGCATCTTCAACTGGAAACTATGCACAATTCATTTACAAATACGCCCCTAGCCCTCGCCCTTCTTTAACCCACCCCACCCATCCCGCCTTTCCCTCCCAATTTCCTGGCACAGTCAAGCCGTGTAGGGCCACTGTGCCTTGACTGTCCCTGTTCCCCTGCATTGTTTACCATGCAAAGTCTGCCTGCCCCACCAAACCTTTGCCCTCCATCTTCTTTTTTTTTTTTCCGTGATAATAATTTTCTCGCGTGTACATTCACACGTGATTCCAAAGAAGTCTTCTCTTGTCGTGCTATTCAGGGTAAACTGCTTCTCTTGTCGCGCTGTTCTTTCAGTCAGTGATTTTCTCATAAGGTATGCACCACGCTACAAAAACCACATGTGTGATGATGCAACAGTTAAAACGATCAACTAACGGCACATCTTCAACGATCAAAAACAAAACTGTAAGGATGAAATGGCGATTTAGAAAAAAAAGTCATCATAAAGTTGTTATTTGTATTCTGGCTTCTTCCATCTTTAATCAAAACAGCTGTGGAGGAGAATCGTAGTTATTTACGTTCTGGTTTACGTCTGTAAATCAGCAGTGAGGTAACAAAGCCCCGAAACAGTGGACATGAAAGAGGGGAAACAACAAACAAACAAACAATCTGGAACAGCAGTGTTTACCTTGTAATATTTGTTTTTCCCCAATCAGGATCTGCTTTCATGCTGGTCTTGTTTTGTTTTTTTTCTCCCCTAACTGCAGTCCGTTGTCACGTTTTTTCTTAATTAGAACCTGTTCTATTTTCTTTTTAAAGCCAAACTGTTCTCGCGTTCTGTCTGAATTGTGATAAGGTCGCACACTCTTCACAAATGACTTTCATTTCACAAGTTCTAAACCGCAATCGGTTCCAACGCCAAAAACGTTCAAAATTCAGACGGAAAGCAATCTCCTTGCAGGTCTCCGTATTTCCTGCTTTAACATCACTTTGGACAACTGTCACACTCCCAAAGCTCTTTATTGTTAAGAAATTCACTGCATGCCACCCAAGTGGGGCGGAAAAATGACAACGTTTACAATAATTCTTTCCTGCAAAAGGTGGCGGCAGGGGAGTTACAGTGGGAGCGGCGGGGGTGTAATACAGGAGGATTGGGGTGTGCTACGCACAGCAATGAAGCGTGTCCTCATCTCAAGGCCATGACCAGACCAAGAGAGAGAGAGACAGAGAGAGAGAGAGAGAGACGACCGACCATAAGCCCAGCAGGAACCGATGCTGTAATGTTACTCTGATCCTCTCGGAAGAAGAAGGTGGGCAGGGGAGACGTCTCGAACGACAGCAAAGGAAAGCAGTAAACAGAAGGGAAAAAAAGACTTCATGTAATCCGGCCTAGAAGAGAAGCGGCGATTATGAAGAGCGGAGGAGGTATTTGGGGAATGTCCCAACCAAAGGTGTCATCCCGACAGAACAGTGGGATAAAGGAGATAGGCATCACCACACAACCTACATAATGACTATCTCCTTGGACAGAGGGAAGAAAGCCACGATTAAAGGCCAACAAAAGGCCTCCTGCGAGCTGGGCTACAGCTGAAGCTGAGAAGACAGAAAGAAAAATGGGGGAAAGCGAGCGAGCGAGAGAGAGAGAGAGAGAGAGAGAGAGAGAGAGAGGAGAGAGAGAGAGAGGGGGGGGGCAGAGACACTGAGAGAGAGAGAGAGAGAGAGAGAGAGAGAGAGAGAGAGAGAGAGAGAGAGAGAGTAGAGAGAGGAGAGAGAGCGTTAAATAATGGAAGTTGTTTCAGTATTGCCCATAGCTCCTTGTGAAGGGGTATCCATACACAAAGACACGATGAGGGTGAACATAAAAGCATTGCAAAATAGTGACAACAGCATAAAAACATGTTTTTTCTTCTGTATCAGCTTTTCTTGGAAACGTGTACTGTGTCCAGCATATTTCAATGACCATTTGCCATCAGTTGGACCAAATGAAACTGACCAATAGACACGGGATTCAAAACATTTTTGTATTAGTGTTACTGATGGACGAACATTTAAGGAACTTCCTACAATCTGTCCTAGCAATTCAGAAAGAGAGAGAGAGTGAGAGAGAGAGAGAGGAAGGGGGGGGAGAGAGAAAGAGGACGAGACAGCTACAGAGAGAGAGAGAGAGAGAGAGAGAAGAGAGAGAGAGAGAGGAGGGGGGGGGGGAGACAGAGACAGAGAAACAGAGAGAGACAGAGACATAGAGAAAGGAGGGAGAAACAAATGATAGTGTATTCAGAAAGGTCATGGCCCCAGTGGAAGAAGGCTGAATCCAGATATAGAATAACTTATGTAAAAAGTCAGAATCATGATCCCTCTGAACATCCACAGTCACCATGACATCCACACACTCTCCTCTCACGGAGACCTAACGAGAGAAAAAAACAATCTCTAAATCGCAGAAAAGTTTTACAAAGGTGACGGGAGGAGAGGATGTGACACGGGGAATGGGGAGGACGGAAACAGACGGTGTGAAGGGTGAGGTGAGGGGGTGGGCGGGGTTGGGCGGTGGAGGAACAGGATAAAGGAAGGGAGAAGTGGGGGGGGGGGGGGGGGGGGGGGGGGGGGGGAGGGAGAGCAAAAGGTTACACTGGGGAAGGAGAGGAGATGGGGTACGAGAAGGGAGGGGGGGGGGGGGGAGGTTATACGGTTCGTGCGGGAGGATGGGCTTGTCGTTTTATATGCTTGACAGGTAATCTGTACAAATCATAAATGTCAGCGTGGACAAACGAATCACAAGACAAAACACGGCGCGTTTCGACCTCATAGGTCTTCTTCAGGCAAGATACAAAACAATTATTACAACGAAAATGAACTAGTTATCACTTTCTTCAATCACTTCAGCGCAAGATTTAAGATTTGTTGAGATCTCCGCCTGCAGTCATCTCACTTTGCAACTAGTTAATCTGTCATTTGTATTTGAACAATACTTGTTTGCCAAAACATTCAAATAACCGACTTTCCAAATTCTCTGTTTATAAAACTGTTTGGAATCTGTATTCAACTTCCCCATTTTTATCGCTGCAAATAGATGTGTCTTAATTTCTAGTTCCACGACCAAAGTTAAATCACCCTATTTTGGCTCCATACAGAGTGACTAGCTGTCCTTGTGCATCAAACAATTCAACATATACAACTGTGGACTACTCTTAAAACTTGTACGTTAAAGTCAGGATGCCCCCTTCGTTTTGCTAGGCTAACAGGACCCTGGCACGGAGAGAGAGAGAGAGAGAGAGAGAGAGAGAGAGAGAGAGAGAGAGAGAGAGAGAGAGAGAGAGAGAGAGTTCAGACGACCGCGAAAGACTCCCACACCCCTTCCCTTCCCTCACTCCCGACCCTCCCACCCTCCACACATGCACATACCTACATACCCCCAACCCAAAGCGTCCAGGTGTGACGAGGCCTTTAACCAAACTGCCCAACCTTCCCTGCTCTTTTGGGCGGCCAGTGCGGAGATCGCCTGCCCGGCCTAAGAGGATCACCACGGACCGCGCAGTTAGGCACAGACCTTGCAGCGTGACTAACTTCGACAGGCAAATCGCGATAAGTTGATTAGTCCGACTTAGCCGTGCAAACACCAGCACTGGACTTTACAAATCAATATTGAACCTGGTATGTGAGGAGGAGGGGTTAATGAAAAAAAAAAAAAGAAAAAAAAAGGGGGGGGGGGGGGGAGGGGGGAGAAGAAGGGAGGATTTACAACCAAGCCTAGGCGACGTTCTCTTTACCCCGAGCTTCCAGCACGAACTCTTTGTATTATGCTTTATGATGACGTGAATTCAAAGGTTATCGTGAGTTTCTTTGCAATTAACCGTTTCTTTTCTCTCTCTCTCTCTTTTTTTTTTTTTTTTTTTTGTCTTTGTGCTAGGCTAGAACTCCTGGAGTTTTGCCGTCGCGTGTGGCCGTTTTCAATCCCACCGTTTACGTTGCTGTAATTCCGTTTTCAGGATTTTGTCTAAGTGTGACACCTGTGTGCGTATTCGTTGCCAGCTTTGCTGCTGCTGTTGTTTTTGTTGTTGTTGTTTTCGATCCCAAAGGCACAGAATGGCACACTCTTGTATAAAGGAATAGAAGTATTAGTAATCGGATTATATGCGAGCAGGTTGGCTGTTTTCTTTGTATCAAGAAAATATACATGCATTGACATCCGAGGAGGCCTCAATATGAAATCTCACGCGCATGACCTGGAGGGGGTTGGACTCTTCAAAGACGTTGCCTAAGAAGAAAAAATCCAATTCTATCTCGCTTTCTCCAGCGGGAATTGAACCCACAACCATTGTCACTGACAGAACGCTGTTGTATCAAGCACCCCCCCCCCCCCCCCGCCCATTCCTTCCCGGCTGCCCCCCCCCCCCCCCCATTCCGCCCCAGCGCACCTACGACAAAAAAGTCAAACGCAGGAATGTTCAGACCCCTGAAGCTCCGTCCGGAGAAGGCCTAAAGCCTCACGTCCACTCGCCGTGCTAGCCATGCGAAGACGTCTCTTCAGGAACGTGTGAACGCAGTTACTGCCGGGCCGGAAAGGTCTAGAAGAAAGTGACACACGATCAACCCCGGTGAATTACGTTTAAAAAAAAAAAGTGTCCGAATCAAAAATCAACCTGAGTTACGTGTTCCAGCTATCAATAATTTAGCAGTTGATGTGTCTGTTGCAGCTATAAAAGAAATACGCACCCCCCCCCCCCCCCCCCCCCCCCCCCCCCCCCCCCCCCCCCACCCCCCCCACACACACACACACAACCACGAAAAAGGGACTGCTTCCTGATATCTGTACATTAGGCGGAGGGGAATGGTGACAAGCTGGATATAGCCTAAACAGATGATCCCAAGCCGTTTGTATCGGGTATCGCGCGGAATCCACGACAGAGTTGTGCCAGGCAAAGAAAAGTCCAATTTAACAGAAAAAAAGACACATCAGTCTGGGTGGGATGGAGGAGGGGGAGGGAAGTGGAGAGAGAGGAGAGAGAGAGAGAGAGAGAGAGAGAGAGAGAGAGAGAGAGAGAGAGAGAGAGAGAAAGAGAAAGAGAGAGAGGTAATGATGCGGTGGAAGAAGCGGAAGGGGGGGGGGGGGGGGGGGGAGAGGAATTCGCACCGTACTCAATGACGCTCAAAATAATGCTTAACAACTGTATATTTATGTTATTTCGTTTGTTTTTACAAAGCAACGAACTCTTTTTCGTTTTTATCTTCTTTCTATTCTTTCTTCCTTCCTTCCTTCCTTTCCTTCTTTTGCTCTGTCTGTCTGTTGTTTTCTTTGTATAAGCAGCACACTATCAGACTGAGTGTGCCAGTACACCACACATTAGAACATTCACAAACCCAGACACATTGAATCAAATGCAAAACACTAAATCAGAAAGAAAAAAAATGTCCATTTGTGAGAGAACATTAGACTATGCATGGTGTGTAAGAGACTGGTTGTGAAAAAAAAAAGAAAAAAAGAAAACAGAAAAAAAGGGGAAAAAAGCCAGTTGTGGAAATTGTTTTGGTTTTTTCCGCTTTTTGTTTTTTGGCAGATGAGGAAGACATGTGTGAAACACCAAAAAAAAAAAAAATGAAGACATGGATTTTGGCCTTAGGAGGAAAAAAAGAAAAGAAAAAAAGTCACCGCCTTAGGTGCTCCATTGAGCCGAAACTGATGCCACGAAAAAAGAAGAAGAAGAAACGACGCTCAAAAACGTGCTAATACAATACGGAAACAAAACGGATGGCAGGGTACTATGGCCACGTGGGCTCGCTGGGGATAACCGTGCCGACTTTCGGAAAGGCCAATATCTGGACACGAGAAATGTGATACTGTGTAACTCCATGATGAAATATAGTTCATATCAAGACTAAACTTCCTCTGACGTTAAATAACGCTGACATCTTCCCTTTCCCACACTTCTAAACGTTTTCTCCGTTCTGACGTGAACAAGCGCAGATCCCTGCGCAAAACGAGCTCATCTATGTCGGAGGATTACAAAAACTAATGTGGAACAAAGTGTAATTTGTTGAACTGAAGACGACGACGAAGAAGAAGCAGCAGCAGATGATGAAGATCAAAGTGGGAGAGGTGAGAGAGGTGGTGAATGACAAGACTGATGGCTTCAAGGACGAGCAAACTGATGGATGGATGGATGGATGGATGGATGGATGGAGAGAGAGAGAGAGAGAGAGAGAGAGAGAGAGAGAGAGAGAGAGGACAGACAGACAGACAGACAGACAGACAGAAACAGAGAGTGAGAAGAGAGAGCGTGAAACGACTAGAGGAAAGAGAGAGAGGGGAAATAATTCAGCAGAAATATTCTCCCCTCCTCACCCCGCTAAAGCAGGAGCCGAACCTGGTCTGGATCTGAAACCTTCTCATTTAGCAGAGGTGAGCGAAAGGAGGGGGAAAATGTATGATGAAGAGGGGCAAGCGGGAAAGGGGGAGGGGATGGGTGGGGGGAGGAGGCGCAAAATTCCAGGCGCAAGGTACTTTGTGTAGGTCAATTATCGCCGGTAGAAGGCTGTTGGGTCAATTATTTTGCTCATTGTGTCGCGGGCAAAAGGACTCTACGTCCGTGAAGAAGGGGGCGAGAGAGGTGAGGGGCTAGGGGTGGAGTGAAGTGGGGTGGTGGTGGTGGTGGTGGCGCGTGCTATTCAATCACCTTCGGAGGGGAGGGGGGCAGGGGGCGGCGGTAGGCGATGATAGCATGGACCTTGTGTGTCTCTGCTGGTCACTCATACCGTACACACACAGACCCCGTGTTTGGCCACGGTAGTGGACACAGTGCGAGGGGATTTTTTTCTTCTCTTCCTTCTCCTTTGTGATTTGTTGGCCCCAGTTCATACACGCACACATTTGGAGAACATTCCTGGGAGCTGTGATGGGATGTTTCGCATTCCTTTGATTGCGGGTTACAAAGCCACTGTGCAAAATCAAGAAGAAAAAAAAAGCGGGAGGGGGGATGGTGACTTGCAGGGACGGGGAAGGGGGAAAGTATGAGGTCAAAATGCCGGTCCAAGGTCATGTCCTAACTTTGGAGAGAAAAAAACACACCTGTTATCTCGAAAACTCTGGGTTTGTGTGTAAATAAATGCTTTCGTAACGCAGTACCCATGGATACTGAATACCACAGCCACTATCAGATGACAGATGGTATTTGATTTGCTGCAGACGGGCTGTGAAATCAATTGCATTTTATGATTCATACCTACCCAATTCGCTGTTGTTTCTTGTCTCATATTTAAGAGACAGACAAACCCTTTTGCAGATGTGCGTGGCAGTGGCAGTCTGTTAAGTAACGATCAGTTTCTCATTTGTTTAAATGTGCATCTTGTACATATATACAGACCTAAAGGTGACTTTTGGAAAACGTCAGGTTTTTTACTTTCGTGTAATACAAATGCAATTTTGTGCTGTTAAGTTAGAAACATTATGATGATGATGATGATGATGGTAGTCCTTCGGATCCGAAGATGACGTTAGCGTTTCTGCAACTCATCGATGTACGCGGAGGTGGCTCTGCAGCCCCAATCTGGTGAGAAACTAGAAACATTAAGGCATTCATAAACACACATGACCTGACACGAATGTAACGACATTGTATTTAACTCCTAAACCAAACTTCTGCACAAGACAGTGAATTCAGTCTCGCCGAAAAAAGAAAAAAAACTAAACAAAATGCAGCTGTTAACTTTTAAACCTCATCTAATAAAATCAAGAATAAGAGAGAGAGAGAGAGAGAGAGAGAGAGAGAGAGAGAGGGGGGGGGGGGGAGAAAGAGAGAGAGAAACGAGGTACGTTGGCAGGCGCGGGAGGGGTGGGGTGGGAAGAGTATGACCATGTTGATGAACAAGAAACATAACGAACGAGGATGACTGAGGGAATGATGATGGAAAAAGTATTTTTTGACTATGGCCATGATGACAAAATTTTTAAAAAAAGGAGTCAAATCCATCTCTTTACCTTGGCCCCGTCACTGCGTCTGGACGATTCAGGGAGGGGGGAGGGGGTCTCCGCAGTGTGTTCTCTACCATTCACACCCACCCCACGACATACTGTGAGTCTGTAAATGAAAAAAAGAATTAATGCACGTCTATTTGTTAACAATTCTATTACTGTAACAGTTTGAGAGAGAGGAGAGAGAGAGAGGAGAGAGAGAGAGAGAGAGAGAGAGAGAGAGAGAGAATGACACAGAGAGAGACTGATAGAGAGATAGACTGAGACAGAGAGAGAAATGGGGGAGGGGCAGGCAATGACAAACGGGGACGGAGAGAGAGTGGGGAGAGGGGGGGGGGGGACAGAGAGAGAGAGAGCAATGGGGGTGGGGTAGGCAATGACAAACGGGGACAGAGAGAGAGAGAGAGAGAGAGAGAGAGAGAGACAGAGACAGAGACAGAGAGGGAGGGAGGGTGGTAGAGCTGGATGAAAAACAAAATAATGTATCTTCTGTGACAGTTCAATCCTCAAGACGCGATGCTGTGCAATTCAATCTAATCTAAACTTACTTTGAAAATTTAATAATTTGAAACGTGCACGCCTCTTCCTTGCAACCCACCTGACCGGCTCACGCGCCACACTTCACTTGATATGCTTGAAATGCCTCGTGGAATAATTTCCGCTTTCTCACGTCAAACTTCTTTTTCCAACCGTTGTTATTCTCCAACTGTTGTTGATCCACAGAAACTCGATTGGAAAACAATCTGTTTTCATTCGTGTCTCCTGCATTTGCCGGCAAGCTCTGTTTTTCTTTACCTCATACTACCCGCTGCCGACCGTGCAAGTTGCAGACGACAGTTTGCTGTCCTTTTTAAGTTTTCACACTGACTGAAGAGCGCTCTCCCACTGGTTTAGATCTAAAGGAGACAATCACGGAGTAACAGAGCGCGGTGGAGACTGATTTGCATCCCTTGATCACTCGGAATCAACTGCTGCTGCTCTTGTTGTTACTATTTTTGCTGCTGTAGTTGTTGGTACCATAGGCATAAAAAGAAATGTTCCTGAAATGGAAAGATTTTTTTTATTCTGTGCCTATAGATTTACGGAAGTTATGTTCGTAATGGATGATTTAACAAAAAGAAGTTGTGTTGACAGTTGTGTAACATTACCGGTGTAGCATGCCACTTTATCCTCCAGGTGGAAATAATGTCTTGTTGAGAACTACTCTGTCGATAGGAAACCACTCGCGGAACCTTTTAATCGTTCAAAACATCACTCAGGGAACACTCCTCTTGAGACCCTGTCAATTCGTTCATTCAAATCGTCCCTCTGATGACATTTCAATCGCAGAGAACGTCCCTAAAACGAATTTTTCAATCGTTCAGAACGTTCCCAGAAGATCATATCACTCATTTGACCCCCACAAAATCTTTTAATCATTAAAGAAAAATCCAACAGGAGACCCTTTCAATTGTTCCAAACGACCCCCGGAGACCTCTGAATCTCTCAAAACATAACTCATGGGACCTTTTCAATCGTTTGAAAAGCAATTCGGGAAATCTCTCAATCGTTCAAAATATATTCAAGATGAATCACACACACACACACACACACACACACACACACACACACACACACACAAACACACACACGCGCGCGCGCGCGCGCGCGCGCGAAAAAAACAGCCCACACTCGCAAAATATATCTAGGCTCCCGAAAACACCCCAACAAAAAATCGTCAAACCGGAAAATGCATGAACACGACCTTGCCGATCGAGCTTTCAAATTTTTTCTGATGCGGATTTCCGGTTTAATCCGGAAGGCTTGCTCCCTGTGTTTACTGTGTGAACGAATCCAGCCTTACTTTTGGACAGAAAGGAACTGTCTTTTGAAGAGAGGTTATCTTCCGGAATTCTGGGTCTAGGCCTCCCTCGAAAATCGTGTTCTAGAACTTCCCTTGGTGCTGATGTTGGCGTGGTAGTGTTTCTATAGCGTGTTGCACCGGCTGCACTCTACACAGCCACCCCCAGACCGGTCCTGTCGCGGCCTCGGCGCCCTCAGCCCACATGGACCCCCCCCTCCCTCCCCATCTTTCATTTAAAAGCGCAGTTTCTTCTTTGATCTACTCGTGATCAACCCGAGAAGCGTCCACTGTAATGGCTGTTTCTTCTTACGCAAGTTTTCAGTTTCACGGTTGTTTATATAACTAAAGGCATAGACAACTGCATCTAACACACACACACACACACACACACACACACACACACACACACACTCACTCACTTACAAACACATCCTCCGCCTTCCCAATTTTCCCTACCCCATCTCCCACCCAACCATAGTTATGCACGCGCATACCACGTGACGTTTCCTTGACGCCATTCTCTTGACGGAAGTACATTGTTTTGGTGCGGGTGTGTACGGGGAAAAATATGCGAGCGTGTGTGTGTGTGTGTGTGTTGTGTGTGATGCTGATATAATGACAGTATCCGCGAGTAAATCACTGAGCAAGAAATGGGGGGATTAGCGGTACTGACGTGCCTATCCCCTACATATGGTGCAGATTAAGCGCTAGTCTCTTCAGCACATTTCTCAAGCCTGGTTGGCGTGATGGAGATGAGCACAGTCAACCCGATATAGCACACGACCTGCATTCCGAGTGTGTGTGTGTGTGTGTGTGTGTGTGTGATGATAAACCCCAGCCATCCAGAAGCGGAAATTCTTACAGGCTGACGCTAGAATTCTTGAAATATTGAGACTTGGCGAAGTTGTAATGGGGCTACTAAGTTGAATCGTTCTCAGTTCTTCGGGCCAGTCATGAAACGCAAGCGCGCGCGCGCGCACACACACACACACACACACACACACACACACACACACACACACAGAGGCGCGCGCGCGCATCATTCATTCTACCCCATGAGATGATTACTAGGAGGGCCGTGTAGAAGGGGGTGTAGACTGTGGAGGATTGGGGGAGTGTTTGAGAAGCAGGGGGACCAGAGGGGAAGAGAACAGACGTTCTGGGTGAGCTGGCCTTTCCACATTTCAGGGGGGGGGGGGGGGGGGGTGATGTGGGCGGCTTTTAAGTAAAGATACTCACCACGAAACCATTGTGTTTCTCCCCTACCCATCCCACCGATTTTTTTTCTTCTTTTTTTTTTCTTAAAAAAAAAAGTGAATGCCAAGTCCTCCGGTACACCGGAATGAGCGGCAAAAAGATACCCCCCCCCCCCCCCCCCCCCCCCCCCCCCCCCCCCCCCCCCAAAAAGACCGCATGAAGCATTCTGACAGGGGAACATTATTTTTCTGCCAGCTTACTCATGCTTGATGGTTTCATGTTTACAAAATGCAAAGAGAACTGATAACGACAACAAAAACAAGCGAACACATTTTTGTCAAAAACGGTTCGTCAACGTTGGCACAGACTGCTTATTCCACTATTTTTTCCCCCAAATATAAACACTCCACGGCGTTGGTAATGTGGGCAAAACATCCGTCTCTTAGAGACACACACGCGCCCTCCCCCCCCCCCCCCCCCTCTCCCCCACACACCACCCGCACGCGCGTGCACATGCACACTCGCGTGCGAACACCTACACACAATTTACAGTATTTCACACACACA
Source organism: Conus ventricosus (assembly GCA_018398815.1). NCBI lineage: Eukaryota > Metazoa > Mollusca > Gastropoda > Neogastropoda > Conidae > Conus > Conus ventricosus. Next base: position 8,668,885 of record CM031600.1, on the reverse strand, counting down.
CACACACACACACACACACACACACACACACACACACACACACGCACGCACGCACACATACACACACACACCACCACCACCACCACCACACCACACACACACACACACACACACACCACACACACACACGAGTGCCGTGGTAGCGTGTAGCATTTCTCTCTCACACACACACACACCACACACACACACACACACACACACACACACACACACACACACGCGCGCGCGCGCGCGCGCGCGCACGCACGCACGCACACACACACACACAGAGGGAGGGAAGAGCGCGCGCGCTCATCAACGACAATATTATCCTGGTATCGTATTCAGCCACCCCCAAAATAGACTCTGTCTGCCGTAATGGTTGGATTGAAAACTGTTACGTATGCAAAATAAAGAAAAAAAAGAAAAAAAAAATAATAAGAGAGAGAGAGAGAGAGAGAGAGAGAGAGAGAGAGAGAAGGTCAATCTCGCGTTGCCTCACAAAACGTACTGCTGTTTTCCTAACATACGTGAGGTTATTCCCTCTTGAATCAATTATTTACCAGTAAACGAAAAATGTGGGTAGAAAATAAATACAAACAAACACTTCCACCAACGCCGCTCTCGTAGGGGAAGAGGCAGTGAAACAAATCACAGTACCGCAGCTTGGCTGGCACACAAGAACTGAAATCCATTGTTTGTCACTATATGGCTCTGTGCTGTTTTCATGAAGTTCAGGTCGTAAACCTTAATTGTTTCAAATAAATTTCTCCCCCTAAAGCTAACTCAAACTCATCTTAACGGCACACGGCAAAGCAACAAACCACGGATTGTTTTGAATGACACGAGATTGTTTTCAGCTCGGCCAGCTACTTTACTTTCGTTCCGAAATGGTTGACATCACTGACAGTGCAGGTTTTGTTGTCGGTTATCTTTCCGTCTAGTCTGTATGCAGAAAGTCTGCCTACATACTTGGATAGCATTCAGCCGCTTGTAAACACCGTCTGTGTCTCTCTGTGTGTGCATTAAGTACATCTTTAACTGTTAATTTGGGCACTGTTGAGACTCGGGGTGGAGAAGGTGTGGGACAAAGAAGTCTGTGTGG
>CM031600.1:8647801-8657801 GCA_018398815.1 Conus ventricosus | reverse complement strand
GTGGCATCACTCTGGGAGAGGTCTCACGCTCTTTATCAACGTCAAGCGGGCGGGGCGGGGGAAACCCGACCCTCTCCTCCTCCAGTGGCACTGGGCTTTTCGGGATAAGGCATTCTTACACCTGCCGTTTACCTACCCCCCTTCTTCGGGCTGGCTCCCTGGGAAACTCCATGCCACACAGTGAGGGGGTTACAGATCGAAGGACACGTGCCTGTTTTCCGTCTGTCTGTTCTGCTTCTATATTAGCGCGCGCGCGCGCGCGCGCGCGCGTGTGTGTGTGTGTGTGTGTGTGTGTGGGGTGTGTGTGTGTGTGTTTGTGTTTTTCTGCCTCTGTCTGTGTGAGACAGACGGGCAGGCAGGCAGATAGACAGGCAGCCAGACAGACAGAGGCAGCCAGACAGACAGACAGACATAGAGGGTAGACGGGGTCAGATGCCGGGTGGAAGACAATGAGGTTTTGTGGAATTCCCTAAACTAGAAAAAGAAATCTTTAAAAAGAATACACTGAACCGTACTTCGAGACAGCACACACACACACACACACACACACACACACACACACACACACACACACCATCATCATCGTCATCGTCATCATCATCATCATCATCGTCATACCACCAGTGAGAACAAGAGGGCGAAGCGGTGCGGTGGTGCTGTTGTGTGGTCTCCTGCATCCATCTTTCCACGTGGGGACAATGGAGTGCCTCTCGTGCCACGCATGCCTCAAGGCCGTGCCCGTCAGGTGCCCGGGGCAGAATCGTCCTGTGGAGAGGAGTAAGTAGGCTACAGGCTGTGTGTGTGTGTGTGTGTGTGCAGTTTTCCAGTCGCGACTGAGGTCGTGACGAGTGTTGTGGCTTCATCACCATTACCACCATCATCAACAACTGCGGCAGCAGCTTCAGCAGCAACACTATCAACATCACTACCACAGGGAATGTAACAGAAGGAAGACGATACGAATGCACACATAATGCACTTCGCGCGCGCGCGCGCGCGTGTGTGTGTGTGTGTGTGTGTGTGTGTGCGTGTGTGTGCGTGTGTTTGTGTGTTTGTGTGTTTGTGTGTGTGTGTGTGTGTGTGTGTGTATGCGCACGCGCGTGCGCGCGTACGTGTGCGTGTGTCCCTAGATACTGACCTAAAGTCCCGGTTTATGAGTGTTTCCACGTGCATGAGGAAAACGAAGACTAGAACAGGACTGGGAAGGACTATCACCATAACGACAGAGCAATGACACCTTCATTTTCTCTGAGGCGCCACTCCTCTTCAAACGACTTAATCAGTTCATGTGGTCCTCGAGTCTGAATCCGTTTCCGCGCGCCGTCTTTGTGCCAAAACAACACAGGGTTTATTTCCTTCATGTTGGCTCGTGCACCTGTGTCCTCAATTCCACTTTCAGCTCACTACAGCGCAGCCGACGAAGCCTGTCACCAAAAGCACAAAGGCACTGCTACAAGCGCCTGTTCAACCTTCGTACTGGCAACTTCGTGACAATAATATTTGAACCTTGTCCACATTGTTCATCATATTGTAAGGCAGAATCGGAACAAATATGTGACCTAATCCGGCGCTCAACATAAAAACAGTTAACCTGGGAAATACATCATTCAACGAGTTCTTTCTTCTTTATGCTATTCCCTACTTTGTTCGAAGGAATGCTACACGTACTTAATCTGTGTTGAATTTTCCCAGTGCAAGCCTTTCTTACTGAGCAACACTTCAGCGCTCTTGTTTATGAGTCTGACACTCATGATTGAGACAATGTAATTATGAAAAACAAATCTTTGTGATGTAATAAACGTTCTTAACTGTGGTGGTCTGGTACGATAAATGTACATTTTATTTTGGTGCATGTAAAATGAAGCCATCTTGGATCACATGTTTTGATTCTTATAAAAATATATGTAAAGGGAAAAAAAGTGAGAGAGAGAGAGAGAGGGGGGGGGGACGAGAGCGAGAGAGAGAGAGAGAGAGGGAGAGAGAGAGAGAGAGAGAGAGAGAGAGGGGGGGGGAATCCCAGTCTCAGACAAAAAGTACATGATGCACATTTGAGATAGCGGGAGCGAATCTTATCAGATACACGCGGCTGCATAAAGAGACCGGGGGAAGGGGGAGATGGTGGGTGAGTAGGTAGGGGGGAGGGGGGGGGGGCTGGAGTGGGGGGCAGAGAGCAGCTCCAGGGCACGGAGCAGCTTGAATGACGTTGCAAAAAGCAACTTCAACGAGAACGTGGGCACGTCCGTATCGCTGCACCAGACAGTTCGCTTACACATCAAACACAGCCTGTCAGTCTGAGTCGGCATCGAACATGCTAAAGGTAGAAATACATCAACAACCCTCTACCTCATCCGCTCTAATCCTACCGCCTCACATGCAAGCACGCACGCACACCACACACACACACAACACACACACAACACACACACACACACACACACACACACACAACACACACACACACACACACACACACACACACGAAAACAATGCGTTCAGGCCCACATACGCACTGACAAAGGGAATCAAGAAGACAGAGAGGAGGAGAAGCAGGAGGAAGAGGGGAGGAGGAGGAGGAGGAGGAGGAGGTGGTGGAGGAGAGAGAGAGGAGAGAGAGAGAGAGAGAGAGAGAGAGAGAGAGAGAGAGAGACAGAGAGAGAGAAGGAGGAGAGAGAGAGAGAGAGAGAGAGACAGACAGAGAGAGATGAGAGAGAGACAGAGACAGAGAGAGAGAGAGAGAGAGAGAGAGGAGAGAGAGAGAGAGAGAAACGGAAACGGAATTTTTATTCAATAAAGGCTTAGCCCATTTGAAAGGGGAAATCACAAATAGTGTACGATATATATAAAGCACAACTAAACAAAATCAAAGCAACAACAGACACCAACATGTTGACATTTTTTCACTAGATCAGTGAAGTAGTTATACAGATGATTAAGGTTTTTCAGATTCCAATGAAAAGTTTGCAGGTCGTTGAAAAACCTTATAGAGATATAAACTCAGGTTCTTCATAACATGTTCATTCTGACTGGACATGAGCAGAGATGCACGGAATAGACATGGATGTGCATAAAACCTACGAGGAATATACTCTTTTCTAAGATTACTGATAGCAGGACAACAAAGTTAAAATATGTAATTCGTCTTCCTTTGCACTTTTACACATTAGACATCTTAAACCGTTGTCTGAATATTTTTCATATCGATTGCGATGTATTGACATATCGGTAATCCTAGTCTAAACTTCGTCAAACACCGTGTGATGTGTCTGTCTAAATCTAGCAGAAGATAGCTTTCACAGTTTCTAGAAGATTTAGACGTACTGTACCAAGAGAATCTGTCACTTTGCTGAATGGGATCTTCCCAGTTTTGCCATCTGCAATCAACCAACCTCTGACGACATTCACTCAAAAATCCCTTTACATCTTCCACTCCCTGATTTAACCATACTAACCCAAATCCACTTTGATATAAAATTTTGCCGAACATTCTAACCCATGTTTTGTTTGCCGTTGGAATCTAGATCTGGCAACATCCTGTAAGCTTTCAGTGGCAACCTACTTTCATCCATACGTAATATCTTTAGCCAGACCTAATGCAACGAATATTTGCCTCAATATATATAGGGAGGGCGTCCCGTCTCTCCATAAACTAACTCATTTGGGGGTTTGGCATGAACACCAAGGAATTTCCTAAGTGCATACAATTTGAATCTTTTCGACATGCGTTACAGCTTTATCTAGTCCCCACAATTCTGCGCCAATAACATAGCTATAGGTAGAACTTGAGAGTCAAATATTTTAAGAAATACATTTAAAGAGTGACTTTTAAGCGAGAATAAACTTATGGATAATGCACAATAGAGCTCGCTTTGCTCTGCTTGCCAGGTCTTCGCAAGCAGCTACAAAGCTAAGGCAAGTGGTAAAAATATATCCAAGGTATATATATAACAGTTGACAACGGACATTCTTTCACCATTTAAGACCATCTCTCTTTTGCTGCAAGATATCCACCTTTTCTAAATACTACAATGCTGCTTTGATATAAAAACAACATATATTAATTAATATGAGAGAGAGAGAGAGAGAGAGAGAGAGAGAGAGAGAGAGAGAGGGGGAGAGAGAGAGAGAGAGAGAAGAAGGAAAAGAGAGAGAGAGAGATAGGAGAGAAGAAGAGAGAAGAGAGAGAGAAAGGAAGAGACAGACAGACAGACAGACAGACAGACAGACAGACAATGACAACAACCTTTAATGACAACAGCTTAGTGGCCCTTAATAGGTCGGCACTTTGACCTATACAAATCATGAACAAACTGACTAGGTCGGTAATTGTCAATCAGCTAAGAAACCTAGCGAACTTTCATTCATCTGCCAATATTCGCCTGGTGAAAACCAAATGACCAAACGACGCTAAAACACGTGGACATGCGCACAGTCCTAAGTATGAGTCAAATATAATCGGAAAGTGTCATACCAACTGTCAATAAACCTCAATTGGGGATCCACCAAAAATAGCCGTAAATAATACACATATGAACGTCAATACTTTTTTATGCTGAAATTTCAGATTGTTTTCATTTTACGTAACTCAGCAATAAATTGAGCGAGAGATTTTACGAGCTCCACATTGTCAAGCAATAAAATTTCGGATACTCCTCACACCAGGTGATCGAATTTTTTTTCTTTACTGACATTGCCATTAAGCTCTGCATTTGAAAAGAAAATTATATTCATTTTCAACTCCACTTCTTGAGCAGGATTTCCACATCTTTGCAGAGTCTGTTCAAGTTACAGACCAAAGTCCGCTCGCATTTAAACCTAGAGTTATTGTTCTAAGTCTAGCAAGCATGTCTCTAGACCGTATATGTGTTATAATCGATGAAGACTGTTCTGGACGCAAATTATTGTCCAATTCAAGAAACAAAGTCTCCGGGACCAGGCTGCTTCCATTTCAGTAGGGGCGACCATCCCCAACCCGGCGGGTCCCCAGGGTGGCGGATGGGGGAACGGCCCTCAGATATGGGGGTTAGCTGCGAATAAGCAGTCCCGGACCAACTGGCGATGTTCCTACCAGGACGGGGTGGGTCAACAGGTGGCGCTGTTGTCCTCACTGAAATACCCCATGTTTTCTATGACGGGCTCATCATGCGGTCAAGAGGCGCGGTATAACCTCTAGCCCGGGGTGTGACCCTCGGAGAAACAATCCCCCTGTGCTCACAGGGCAGAACGTACGGGCCATGAGCTAAGGGTGAGGCACCCGAAAGAAAAACTCCAGCTGAAGACGGAGGTATCGGGCCACTGGCGCAACTTAAACCACGATCCCACGCATCCACGCTTCCATGATGATGCAGTCCACAGAATTTCGATGTGGCGCTCGACCTTCGGAGACCCGCCGGGGAGGTCGGGAGCCGGCCCTATGCCTAAAAGGGGGCCCACCCCAAGCGGTCGGTGGTCAGACAAAGAAATTCTGCATGCCAATGCGACGAAGAAGGAGACCTCATCCTCCTGCTGATGCCAAGCAAACAGTACCACCCAGAATGCTCAACATTCTCCAGTGAAATGCAGAAGGGGTGCATAAAAAGAAACTTGGCTTGGCAGAAAAGGATGCATCAAGAAAATATCGATATCGCATGTGTCCAAGAGACACATTTGACCGTAAACCATCGCTTTCAAGTGAGGGGCTACGAGACCATCAGGTTGGACCGTGAGGAAAGAAACAAAGGAGGGGTGCTTATCTTGGTGCGATATTCCATCGCCGCACAAGAACTCAAGATCAACACCAATCAAAGGCAGAGACCCAAGGGGTTGATATAGTCCTTAAGGAACGCAACATCAGGATCTACAAGCCTATTGCCCTCAAGATCGTGATCTTTCCCTCACATACATTAACATCCCAGACAACAACTGTGTGGTGGTGGGAGATTTTAACAGTCACTCAGAGAGATGGGGCTATGACGAGACGGACAAGAGAGGTGAAGAAGTTGAGGACTGGGAGATTGACACACATCTTCATCTCATCAACCAAGAAGATGATGAACCCACCTTCTACTCTAGACGCTGGATGACCACATCAAACACCAGATCTAGCGTTCGCCACCAACGACCTGTTCGTCAGGACCACAAGAACAGTCCTCAACCAGCTTGGAGGAAGTGACCACAAGCCCGTCAAACTCTCGATTAACCTCAACTTACAGTGTCCACAAGCAAAATGTTTTCCCCGCTGGAATTATAGAAAGGCGGACTGGACTCTCTTCGAGACCCTCACAGATACATACACAAAGCCAATCAACATCAGGCAGAAGGACTCAAACGAGATGGTTCGAGACTTCACAAAGGCCGTCTTGAAAGCTGCTACAGAATCCATCCCAAGAGGAGCACGTAAAGACTACAACCCCTACTGGACGGGGGAAAACTCCAGAATCTGGAAGATGCCGTTACGGAAGCCAGGGACAGAGCAGAAAAGCAGCCATCACTGGAGAATAACATAGCGCTGAAGGAAGTAACTGCCAAATACAAGCTGTCCTGCGCACAAGCTGCAAGAAAAAGCTGGCAAGAGAAAACTGAAAGCCTAAATCTCGACAGGGATGGCAGCAAGCTGTGGAAACTGGCTAGAACCCTCTGTAATGAAACAAGTCACACCACTAAAACAATACAAGAGAATGGAAATTATCTCTCTGGAAAGAAAGCAGCAGACCACTTCATAGACGTCTATGAAAACATCAGCAATCTGGAAGTCCCTCCTGAACATAGAGCTGCAGTGCACAGGGCCCAAGGTGAACTTCATGAGGAAGAGCCCCAAGAGGAAGTCATGATCACAGCTTTCACAGAGAAAGAACTGGAGGAAGCTTTGCAGAGCCTCAATCTGAAGAAGTCACCTGGACCAGACGGAATCACAAATGAAATGATTCTGCATCTTGGGATGAAGAGCAAGGCAGTCCTTCTAAAAATCTTTAACTCCAGCTGGAAGACAGGATCAGTACCACAGTGTTGGAGGGAAGCAGACATGATCCCCATTCACAAAAAGGGAAAGGACAAGTCGAAGGCTGACAGCTACAGACCCATCAGCCTTACAAGCTGCTTAGGAAAGCTGATGGAGAGACTTGTCAACATAAGGCTTGTCTGGCACCTTGAGGAGCATCAGCTGCTGAGCCCTGAACAGGCAGGCTTCCGCCAACACAGATCAACAAAAAACCAGATCACATTCATCACGCAAAGCATTGAGGACGCTTTTTCCAGAAAAAAGAACACGCTTGCTGTCTGGATTGACATGGAGAAGGCGTTCGACAAAGTCTGGAAGGACGGACTTAGGCTCAAACTACGGCGATGTGGTGTGTCTGGGAGGATGTACACCTGGATCAGCCAGTACCTACACAACCGCCAAGCCCGAGTCAAGATTCAGGGCCAGAAAAGCAAGAAGAAGGTGCTGAGACAGGGAGTACAACAAGGAGGAGTCCTTTCGCCAACGCTGTTCCTCATCTTCATAGATGACATCGTCAGAGAACTGCCAAAAGGGGTCAGAGGAGCGATCTACGCAGATGATCTGGTGCTTTGGTGCTCTGAAGAGTACACCACCACAGCACAGGTACGCCTCCAGACTGCGCTCAACAAGATCAGCGACTGGACCAAGGAATGGCTTGTCTCTGTCAACTCAAGCAAAACAACCTACACAGTCTTCAGCCTATCCAGCAAAAAGCAAGAGGCAAAGCTGACACTGAACAACCAAAGGCTTGCAGAGGAACCCACACCTACCTACCTCGGAGTGACCTTTGACCGCAGGCTCACTTGGAAACAGCAGATCACCAGATGCTGTAGCAGGGCCAAGCTGAGACTGGCGATCATGAGGAAACTTGCAGGAACGGACTGGGGGGCTGACGAACGTATCCTGAAGAGACTCTACACAGGGAGAGTCCGACCTGTAGTTGAGTACGGGACGTCAGCATGGGCATCAGCTGCAAAGTCTAACCTCGACCATCTCAATAAGATACAGAACCAAGCTCAGCGTGTCATAACTGGCGCCATGAGATCCACCCCAATCCTGAAGATGGAAGAGCCACTGGGCTACAGTCATTGGAGGACAGAAGGGACACAAAGATCCTCTTCCAAGCAGCAAAATTCAAACGCCTTGAAAACCATCCAATGAACAACAGAATGAGCAGACCCACCAAGAGCCGCTGAAAAGAGGCAGCTTCATCCACCAGTCAAGACGCCTTGAAAGACTCACCCAGTCTTGATGGAACATGAAGCAAAGCCTATCCCGGCAAATGTCACCACCCATCTGGAAGAGGCAGGTGTTCCCAACAGCCCTCACCAGCATTCCCGGAGTGGAGAAGAGAGGAATACAGTCAGACACCCAAAGGAAGGCTCTGGCCATGGAGTACATCTGCAACCAGTATCCCCAGGAAGACGGACCCATGTCTTCACAGATGGCTCCGCCACAGAGGCAACGAGGGATGGTGGAGCTGGAATCTTCCTCCGATACAAAGACGGAGAGAAGAAATTGCAATTCCAACAGGAAAATACTCCACCAACTTCCGAGCTGAGCAAGAAGCGCTCTGTGAGGCAGCCACAACAGTCTTGCAGAACTCCAAAAGAACAACGGGGCAGGTGGTGGTCTTCTCTGACGCTCTCTCCGTGCTCCAAGCCCTCAAGAACTCCCGCTGCAAAGAACAGAACCATCTCACTTCAGCCCTTGTTGCCCTGAGTGTCAGAGTGGAGAAAGTGGTTTATACAATGGGGTACCAGCACACTGTGGCATCAGAGGCAATGAAAAAGCGGACATTCTGGCAAAAGACGGTGCACAGAAGGAGCAGGCCAACAACCTGGTGTCATACGATGAAATTAGGACAATCATCAAGGCACAACAAGGAATAAAATGGCGCCTCCTGCATCCTAATTACAACCCAGAAGACACATACCATTTGCTGGGACGACAGGAACAGGTCAAGATCTTCCGCCTGAGGACTGGACACAATCGCCTGCTCCACCACATGCACACAAAATTTGGGATTGGACAGAGTGGGGAGTGCCCTTGTGGTGAGGGGACCAATGACAACTGACCACATCCTTCAAGTCTGTACGACGTATGCAGCATCCAGGAGAAAGTACTGGCCAACACCGACAGCAGTGGAAGCCAAGCTGTACGGCACCCTGGAGGAGCTGCGACGGACGGCAGCCTTCATCGAGGACACCGGGCTGCTCATCTAACGGGATGGCGAACGAGGAAGAACAAGAAACAAGTCTTATTTCTCCTTTGCTTCCGCATTCGAGTATCGGTTTAGTTGAAATATACATATCGATCTATATCTCAGTTGTGGGATCAACAAATGATCATCATCATCATCACCAACTCAATGGCAGAATTAGCAGCCTGAACCAACATCTTTTCCAGCTTTCTTGTGTTCTGATATAGAGTTGGTTTCTGCCGGATTCTCCGTGTACAATTTTCTTTGGGGAATGCAACGGAACATTCATAAAGCTTTTAACTGCCAGTGTAGGAACTTTTTCCTACCACGTAGTAATCAGACGACCCCCGACAATATGTCGCACATGTTTGCGTAGGTTCAGTTTGTTCATCAAAGCGTTTCCAGGGTGTACAGGGTTCACTTGAATTCCATTTCTTTCTGACCATCCCATGTTAACACTTGCTTAAATTGTAATTGCAATTCCTTAATGTTTATAATCACTTGTTATTTCAATTTCTATTCCTCCGTACTCCCACTTTAGATGTCTGGAAAGATGACTGCCCATTCTGAAAACCATGACACTTCATTCTTTCTTTTTTTTTTACAGTTAGTTCCAATTTTGTCTGCTCGTTTTTTCAGTCTGTTACTTTTGAAGAACAATAAGTGTGTCAGAGAGAGAGAGGAGAGAGAGAGAGAGAGAGAGAGAGAGAGAGAGAGAGAGAGAGAGAGAGAGAGAGAGAGAGAGAGAGAGAGAGAGAGAGAGAGAGGGGCGAGCGAGCGGAGAGAAGGAGAGAGAGAGAGAGAGAGAGAGGAGAGAGAGAGAG
>CM031600.1:8627801-8635301 GCA_018398815.1 Conus ventricosus | reverse complement strand
AGAGGGTTTGAGATTCTGACACCATTTTGTGTTCATTTTGGGCAATGGTCGTGATCGAGGATAACGGCTATGACGTTGCTGATTTCCACTTTGGTTTGAGACATGGCTGTGTTGTGCTCTATGCAGGCGACAACCAGGCCCAAGAAATACAGACACCTGCTGTGTGGGTTAGGAAATTTGAGCATACTCTAAATGGATGAAATTCAGCGGCGTGACTCCACTCTCCTAATGGAACTTACAACACTCTCACCAGCATTGTGAGAGCCGCATAAAGTGGATGAAACCGGCTTGTGCAGTTGCAGCCTTCCCATTTAACCCACTACACACTGAAAAATTCTGAGCTCGGGCCGGGCGGGATAGAAAAAACTCACAAAAATTATGGGATTCGAACCACTGACCTCACAGCCCTTCTCCCGCGACGCGAACCATCGGTACGTGGCGAAACGTTCTCTTTGACCCGGGTGTACTGAACGAAAGGCCGCCATTTCTGGCCCTTACACCGGCCTCCAGGCTGTGCGGTTGATGGCCCAGGTAGGCCCACAGGAGACGCGCGGGCAGGAATAAACGGTAATCTGGAGCCGTGTGTTCTGGCGGCGCTCCAACGACATGACGCGCGTTCAGGATCGTCAGAGCTAAATAAGGAACGCGAGACTGGAGGAGGACATGAGATGGAGTGATTCTGACGGCGCGGTGCGAGTCCATTTTCCAGCATCGTGACTGCCCAGTTTATGGACACTGCCCCATCTTATGCTTCTGCCCTTTCCGTGCTTTCCACCATCCTTCCGTCCCCCCCCCCCCCCCCTCCTCCCAATGTTTTGGTGTGAGTATTACGGCGCCAGAGGTGCCGTAAATCTCGCGAGGACGTCACGCCGTTGGATTGGTCCAATGTCCGAGGCTCAAACAACACAGATCCCCGGAGTAAAATGAGGGCAGGACAAGAGTGGTATAGCTTGGTAACTGACCTGCTGCTGTTAGTTCCTTGGAATAGGAGAAGGGAAGAAGGAATGGGCCATTAGAAGAGGAGGGAGTGGGAGGAGAGTTGGAAGACGGAAGACTGATACACTGTAAGTGACAGCGATGTTCAACCTTGTTTCTCCGTTTGAAAGAATGCACACTGAACCGTCTTGGGAAAGACGTAATGTTAATCAAGTCATACCCGTTGTTTCGATGGCCTGTGGGAGCATCAGAAGTGTGTATCCTATTACAGCGAGGTTGTTTACGAAATAACACTACAGGATGAGACCGTGGTGGGTCTAAGAACTGTTTGTACTCTAGTGTCCAAAGTGAAGTCCGTTGTATGTGTAAAGACAATTAAGCAAACACACAAACAGCAACAAAACAACCAGTAAGCTTCTACCGGTCGGCATTCTTAGTTCCGTGAATTAAAATAGAGGGGGCAGCGAAGCAGGACTGGGGAGGGGGGGAGGGGGGAGAGGCTGCAGGGCGGGGAAACAAACGAATGAGGAGAAAGGGGAGTCGTGTGTGTGTGTGTGTGTGTGTGTGTGTGTGTGTGTGTGTGTGTGTGTGTGTGTGTGTGTGTGTGTGCGTGTGTGTGTGCGTGTGTGTGTGTGTGTGTGTGTGTGTGTGTGTGTGTGTGTGTGTGTGTGTGTGTGTGTGTGTGTGTGTGTGCGTGTATATGTGGTTTGTATGTAGGCCTACCTGCAAAATAACTCAGAAGCAGTCTGGCAGATCATCGTCAATCTTCACCGCGTTGTTTTCAGAATCAGCTGCTAAACTGGAGGAATGCCGATGGAAGATCATTCGCAAACGAGTGACCTCGCATCGTGTTGACCCGATACAGCTGACTCGACGGGGATTCGGAGCACGCAGGAATCAGGTCTTACCACCAAGGCAGAAAAAAAACATGCTAACGGCTTCCAGAAAGCATGTATAAGCTTCATGTGGACAGGGAATGTCTTTAAACGAGTTTCATGAAGCCTCTTTCATGAATTTTGTGTCTTAGGTCAATTGGCATTCTTTCAATTTTCATTTTATTTTGTTATTCACTTATGTATCTCCTTATATGGTATAGGTATGTATTTAGTTTTATTCATCTGTTAATTTCTATCTTTCCTGTATCCTCCGCCTTATAAATAAAAATCCCTATTCATGTCCGCAGTAGCAGAATTATCATTATCAATTATTACACTCACTCGCGCGTCTTATGTAGAAAGAGCCTGTATTCAGATTGTTAGAGCTTTTGTCAGCTTAGCTGACGACCGTAAGTTTGGAGTAGTCATGGAGTCGGAGTTTTACTGCTCGAAAACTCTCTCTGTTGATGTAGCTGCGAATGAGTACCTGACTCACGCCGGGGAAGTTTAAAGGCGGCGGAAGGAGCCTTCCTTCACGCCCTGCCCCAGACACTGTGAACCTGTCACGATCTACTGCCCTACTGCCGTCACACTGTAGAGCTTTTACCTTTACCTTCTTTTTCTTATTTACACCCACTCCCCATCTCTTCCCGAAACTCCAACCGTGATCTTGATGTACCCAATAGGGAAAACTCTCGTCACACCCCACAATCACTTCCTGGGAATCTTAAAGTCCCCGTTATGTTCTCTTTTTGTTTATCACACCAATGGGCCCCACGAACCACTTCTGGCAACCGTCAAACGACGGAAGATGTCATGGTTTGGCCACGTCATTCGTCACAACACCCTCTCCAAAACCATCCTTCAAGGTACCGTTGAAGGAGGGCGCAGACGAGGACGGCAGAGAAAGAGCTGGTCCGAAAATATAAAGGACTGGACCAAAATGACCATGCCAGATCTCCTCACGACAGCTACCAACAGAAGAGCCTGGAGAGAAACGGCGGCTGCCTCATCACGTCCTCCCAACGACCCCAACGGTCAGAGGAATGACTGACTGACTGACCAACTGCCTTGCCAATAAAAGACTTAAAAGGTCGAAACACGTTGCTTCTGTAGTGTCATTCTCTATGTTCCATTCGTTTGGTGGTGAGGTGACCCCACTTTGACAGCTCTCTGTGTCTGTGAAGGAAAAAATGTGTAACATTCCTGAAATTCCAGTGACAGTTGTCTTTGGGAATCCTGTCACCTCAAAAAGAAGAGAGAGAGAGAGAGAGAGAGAGAGAGAGAGGAGAGAGAGAGAGAGAGAGAGAGAGAGAGAGAGAGAGAGAGACGTCTGGTGTGGTCGAAGGTCCTAGCAGCAGGGGTTATGTTTGCCTGACTTTGACGCGGTTCGCGGGGCCGCTACCACCACCCCTCCTCTCTCTCTCTCTCTCTCTCTCTCTCTCTCTCTCTCTCTCTCTCTCTCTCTCTCTCTCTCTCTGTAGTGCACAGAACTTAAGAGTCAAGTGAGGCTGCATCTCGTAGGTGTGTGTGTGTGTGTGTGTGTGTGTGTGTGTGTGTGTGTGTGTGTGTGTGTGTGTGTGTGTGTGCATATATGTGCGCGCGCGCGCGCGTGTGTGTGTGTGTGTGTGTGTGTGTGTGTGTGCGTGCGTGCGTGCGTGCGTGCGTGCGTGCGTGCGTGCGTGCGTGCGTGCGTGCGTGCGTGTGTGTGTGTGTGTGTGTGTGTGTGTGTGTGTGTGTGTGTGTGTGTGTGTGTGTGTTTGCGAATGCGTGCATGCACGCGTTCGTGTGTGTATGTGCTCGCGCGCGCGCGCATGTGTGTGTGTGTGAGTTTGTGTGTGTATGTGTTTGTTTGTTTGTGTGTGTGTGTGTGTGTGTGTGAGTGTGTGTGTGTGTGTGTGCTTGTGTGTGTGTGTGTGTGTGTGTGTGTGTGTGTGTGTGTGTGTGTGTGTGTGTGTGTGTGTGTGTGTGTGTGTGTTCTGCGTGGATGTATGGATCGATGAGTGGAGGGAGACAGGAGTAGTTTGACAAATATTACACCCTCCCACTCGCCTCTATCTCTTACGCCCTACTGTCGAAGTGTTTGATCCAAAGAAAGAGAGAGAGAGAGAGAGAGAGAGAGAGAGAGAGAGAGAGAGAGAGGAGAGAGAGAGAGAGAGAGAGAGAGAGAGAGAGAGAGAGGGGGGGTAGTGAGAGAGGTAGGAGGGAGACGGTAAGGGGGTGAGTGGGTGGTGGGACGAAGAAGATAAAAAGTTTTGGCGCTGTAGACGTCATTGTGTGGCAAAGCGAGAGCGAGGAAGTGGGGGGATAGGTAAGTGTGGTCTGGTTATGTATCGTGTGGGATGGAGGTCGGGCTGGTTAGTCAAACCTCAAATCACAGCACGTCAAAGGTGACATTTCAAGCAATGCTGAGAACACCAAAATCAGTAAGACACCAAACACTTATGAGGACAAAGCATGCTTTACCATTCACGATGCTGTCAAACAATGTTCTTTTCCAGAATCAAAACGAAAAGCACACTAGTAACTCTCTCTCTCTCTCTCTCTCTCTCTCTCTCTCTCTCTCTCTCTCTCTCTCTCTCTCTCACAGAATTTACCGTCGACTGGCGATCTCAGGACACGACAAACCATAAACCACACTGCCCTTGTCTAAATTCACCTTATAGAACTTCACGATCTTGAACTAACTGCTGACACGACCAAGAAAACACGACCGTTACAGTTCTGTGTCTGCTCAAATCATGATTCAAAAGGAGGGGGGGGGGGGGGGGGGGGGGGGGGGGGGGAGAGGGGGAGAAACTGTGACCGCTCTGGTGGATCGCATTTGAAAGAGCCTCGTTTTCATTCTACATCCATTTTGCGTCCAGTTTGAGGAAATAAGTGATTGGTCGTTCTTCGTTTTCATTGTCTTGAACGTTGTTTGTTTTGCCTGTCGAAGACCAAAGAGGTCGAAACGCGTCGTGCTTCGTCTTGTAATTTGTTTGTCTCTTTCGTTCCTCGGAATAGTAAGTTTTCTTTTAAGTTCGCATTTTAAAAGCAAAATCATGGGTAATGAGCCTCAAAAGAGTCCAAGCTAAGGTGTAAGAACGATTGATTATAAAAGAAAAGCGTTTCTTTCATTGCAAGTGGTTCTTTTAAACTAAACGAACACCAAACAGCCAGGGCCTTTCGGGTGAACACACACCTCTGGCAACGTTGTACGTATCTTGGATCCGCCGCCTTTTCATACAGGTCCGCACCCAAATGTACAGCCACAAATAAACGACTACAAGCGTTTCTCTTTAACATCTGTGAGCAAGATCTAGTTGCAAAGTGAGGCGACTGCAGATCTAAACAAATCTTAAATGTTAGTGATAGCCGCCAAAAAAACGCAGACAAACGAATCACAAGAAAAAACACGACGCGTTTCAACCTCTTAGGTCTTCTTCAGGCAAGATGCAAAACACTCAGGACAACGAAAATGAACGAGCAATCACTGATCGTCATCCACTTCAGCGCAAGACAGAGGCGTTGAATGAGCATCGTTTTCATTGAACGCCTGTCTTGCGTTGAAGTGGATGAAGATAAGAGTAGTGACTGCTCGTTCATTTTCGTTGTCCTGTGTGTTTTGTTTCTTGCCCGGAGAGACCTAAGGGTTGAAACGCGTCATATCTTGTCTTGTGATTCGTTTGTCTACGTTTTTATGCCTGGTTAAGTCATGGTAGCAAGTCAATTCAGCAGTGGCAAGAAATGCTATCCCTGCTGGTTAAATCATGGTAGCTACTCGCCTCCCCCCCCCCCCCCCCCCCCCCCCCTTTTTTTTAAAGGATAGGGAAAAACACTAAATGTCAACGCTTACATCACTAGAAAGTTTAAAATTCCGTATGAATGTCAACAGCTACCCATTCGTTAACGGTGACGTCACGGTGTTTACGGCCAGTGGGAAATGTGCAATAATCTTGTTACAGGGACACTAGACCCGCTCCCTAATCCACACCCACCTCTTGTTACAGGGACACTGGACCCGCTCCCTAATCCACACCACCTCTTGTTACAGGGACACTAGACCCGCTCCTAATCCACACCCACCTCTTGTTACAGGGACACTAGACCCGCTCCCTAATCCACACCCACCTCTTGTTACAGGGACACTAGACCCGCTCCCTAATCCACACCCACCTCTTGTTACAGGGACACTAGACCCGCTCCCTAATCCACACCACCCCTTGTTACAGGGACACTAGACCCGCTCCCTAATCCACACCCACCTCTTGTTACAGGGACACTAGACCCGCTCCCTAATCCACACCCACCTCTTGTTACAGGGACACTAGACCCGCTCCCTAATCCAGACCACCGCTTGTTACAGGGACACTAGACCCGCTCCTAATTCACACCCACCTCTTGTTACAGGGACACTAGACCCGCTCTCTAATCCACACCACCTCTTGTTACAGGGACACTAGTCCCGCTCCCTAATCCAGACCCACCGCTTGTTACAGGGACACTAGACCCGCTCCCCAATCCACACCCACCTCTTGTTACAGGGACACTAGACCCGCTCCCTAATCCACACCCACCTCTTGTTACAGGGACACTAGACCCGCTCCCCAATCCACACCCACCCCTTGTTACAGGGACACTAGACCCGCTCCCTAATCCACACCCACCTCTTGTTACAGGGACACTAGACCCGCTCCCTAATCCACACCCACCTCTTGTTACAGGGACACTAGACCCCCTCCCTAATCCACACCCACCTCTTGTTACAGGGACACTGGACCCGCTCCCTAATCCACACCCACCTCTTGTTACAGGGACACTAGACCCGCTCTCTAATCCACACCCACCTCTTGTTACAGGGACACTGGACCCGCTCTCTAATCCACACCCACCTCTTGTTACAGGGACACTGGACCCGCTCTCTAATCCACACCCACCTCTTGTTACAGGGACACTGGACCCGCTCCCTAATCCACACCCACCTCTTGTTACAGGGACACTAGACCGCTCCCTAATCCAGACCCCGCTTGTTACAGGGACATAGACCCGCTCCCTAATCCACACCCACCTCTTGTTACAGGGACACTAGACCCGCTCCCTAATCCACACCCACCTCTTGGATCTGCACCAATGTTAACTAGGTTAGTCCTTGGGCCACGCATCTTCTTTTTCTTCACCAACTTTCAGTAAAGTCGGTACAACTTTTTGCGTGACCTTGCTAACAGACGGACAAACAAATAAACAGACAGATGATGAGGGGGGGGGGGGGGAAGGGGGGGGGGGGAGATATCCTTGGTTGCAAGAGTAAATAGCGCACAGGAAACAGGAATAAGAAAAAAAAAAAAACCCTAAGAAGACGGAGGTGAAAAAAAAAATCACATTAAAAACCACAGAGACACTAAACAAAGCACAGCGATGCCAAGGCTGCCTTCGGCTCGTGCGGCCTGTTCCCAGTGTGTCTATGGTCCTCAAACGAACGACGAAACATTTGCCATCAACACACCAACCAGGCAGCAAAAATATGAACTTCAAGGAACTTTGTCCATTCGCTTAGCTGTGTATGTGTGACTACGCAAACGTGTATGAATTGGGGAAATGTCCTTGCTGGATGACAAGTTTAAAATGTTCTCCGTGCAACGTCGCAACACCTGTGGAAGACAAATGATGTTAGTTAAATACACGCGCAGACGCACCCACGCACGAAACA
>CM031600.1:8607801-8622801 GCA_018398815.1 Conus ventricosus | reverse complement strand
GTGTGTGTGTGTGTGTGTGTGTGTGTGTGTGTGTGTGTCTTTGTATGTGAGTGTGTGGGTGCGCGCGCAAACGCGTCCGTGCACGCGCAAGCGCGCCTGTATGTGTATATTTGCGCACAATTGTTTGTGTGCAAGTGCGTGCCTGAGTACGTGTGTGTGTGTGTGTGTGTGTGTGTGTGTGTGTGTGTGTACGTGTGTGTGTGTGTGTGTGTGTGTGTGTGTGTGTGTGTGTGTGTGTGTGTGTGTGTAAGGAAGGGTGTGTGGCGCATGTAAATGTGTGAGTGCGCATGCGTGCATGCATGTGGAATGCATGTGTGGATGTGTGTGTGTGTGTGTGTGTGTGTGTGTGTGCGTGTGTGTGTGTGTGTGTGTGTGTGTGTGTGTGTGTGTGTGTGTGTGTGTGTGTGTGTGTGTGGTCCGGCTATGGGCTGTCTCATTCCAAAGGAATGGGGATAGATTTCAGAGATCAGGGGAATCAATATCAGTGGTGTCAATGACCTTTTAGCATCGTCAGGTAACGCCCACCTCACGGCCAGTCCATTTACCGATGCTACGGCGTTATTGTGAGGCATGGTGCGTTGTTCCTAACAGCACTGCGCACTTTCTGTCTTCACATCACCTTTCTTTACGTGCTCTCCCCCCCCCCCCCCCCCAGTGTTGCCTGCTCTCTCTTGGCATATCTTTCTTTACTCATCAACGTGGATCCCACCTCCTCCCCAACCCTCTCCAACAACTATTTGGTATCTGGTTACACAATGACTTGCTTTGCATGGACTACGTGCCTACAGCATGTACAGAACTCGCTTTGTTGTGTTGACTGAAAGACTAGCAGTCAGGTTCTGAGTTTGGGGTGGAGAGGCAAAATACCGCAGGCTGGCAAGACTCGAACTTACAGGCTTAGGATCTCCCTGCTTCTTGTCTTTCCCACGTTGCCACCATTCCTCCACTGTCAATGTAGATGTCTGGACCTCTGTTGGTTCCTCGTATGTGTCTACCCCTCACGCTGCTTCTCAACCCCATCCCCCCTTCCTTACTCTTGCTATGAACAGAACCCAAGAAAGGTAGGAGAACTAGATGGAACAACAAGTTGAACCTAAAATCCGATATTGATGGTGCAGCGACGCACTGGATTCAAAGAGGATGGCCACCAGGTGAACCCCTCGTGAGCGGTCGTTGACAGTGTAATCCGTTCTCCTCTCTGACAGTCTCGCTACGTCTTGAAGTGGCCGAGGTGTGCGCTCCACACTTGAGCAAGTCGTCCAGAGCAGAGCGACACTCGGGAGGTTTTGAGCCGTAACACTGAGGAACCTTCTCTGAAGGTTAGGTGAAATCTTGTAACGCTCTTTCACAAGTGGCAACCTGGTTAAACAGGCGATTGCTGTGCGGAGTGGAGTTAATAAACTTCAGTGATGGTCCCATTATGTTGCCTTTAACAGGGGGTGGCGGTGGAGGGGGAGGGATGTCTTCACTATACTCTTTGTGTGTCATGCAGATTGAGATGGAGAGCTTCTTGTGTGGTACACATTTGGCGTCCACCACTTTGAAACAGACGTTCGGTTAAAAAAAAAGGTGCTCGAAAGAATCTTTTTCTTTTGATTGTCGATTTCAGCTTCTTTCTCTGCACCTTTCAGTCTGTACCAAAGGACTGTCTTTTCGCACCAAAGGCATGAAAATCCCAACAACAAAAAACGACCTGCAAGTGCAGGCAGTTGAAGTCACGTTAAAAAACTTCACAGATGTTTTAATATCTACGCCTTCAAAGGTTGGTATACTGTCCTCATGAATTATTTCCTTGGAGTGATCCTAGTCGCCCTTGACACAGCATCTGCTTCTTCCATCTTTACTGAGTCATTTTATATGTGGACAAATATTCTTAGCCCTGGAGCCTTGCTCCCTGTGGATACTCAGCTGCTGTAGGCTTTTAGATTTCTTGCACAGACGGAACTGGGGACAGGTTGCAGGCATGTGAATTCCAATGAGGGAGCAGGGCTTGGATAAGAACAGAGATTGTAACCATGTTTCAACTGAGTTGGTTTCACGCTCATATTTGGATTAGATGATGATCTCAGAAACGATCAGAAGCGTAAGGATGGGGAATTTCTTCAATGTTTTGTGGATCATCACGGTTCAGATCAGAACTCAAATGGAATTTTAGATATTTTCGAGACATTTTAATCTTTGTTACTCGTTTTATGTGTATATTCACTGACATATTATTTTATTGTTCGCTTTAATATGTTTCATTCGTTAATTTGTGTACCTTTCCTACTCTACACCATACTCACAGTACTGTTGGGAATGGAAATGAACACACTGGGGCCCTTTTGTCTGTGAAAATAACGCACCTACGTGTGTGTGTTTTTTTTACCTTCAATACGTCGAAAACATGGCTCAACAAAAGCAATCTCCGACACATACAATATGACCAATCAAATGAATTACAGATCTATCTCATATTGGACATAATTCTGTGTCAAACCTGATATCAAGTGTATCATTAAATTATTCTGTTCTTTGGATGAAATTTCTTTATAATTATCATAATTACAACAATATTTATTAATATCGTAATTATCAACATTGTCGTTGTCTTCCTAAACCACTTCGTTTTTCGATGCCAGTGGAAGAACAGTGACAAAGAACCAGGTGGCACAGCATCTGTAATCGCTGCATTGCAGTCCATTCTCCTCACTGACAGTCCACTCTGTCTTGAGGTGAAAAGCTGTGCACCTTCACCTCTCCATGTCACCTGAGCAGAACAAAACACTCGCAAGGTGTCAGCAGCTAACACTGTGGCCCTCGCCGAAGGTTACATGAAATGGTGTACCTCTGTTTTACATGTGAAGCGGAACACACCAACCAGCTCGAATGGGGGAGAGGAAAGATAAATTTCAACCCCAGTCTATTAACTTGCAGGCGACAAGGGAGGTCCTCATTGGGGATCTGTGCCCTCCATGTAGATGAGGCTGGCGTCTCCTTGTGTGGCAAGCGCACTGTGTATGGGTCATGTAAAGACAGACGTTTCTGTGTGGGTCAGTGGCAAAACCACAAGCAAAACATCACTAACTCACATGGATTAAAAATTCCTCAGTTTTGCAGGTAAATGTAGTGCACAAAGTATGAGCAAAACATACTCTTGTTCATTTCTTTCTGAAAAAAAAGTTGTGTTTCGTATGATCAATGCATTACTGGTGTTGCAATTGTTATGGCTCAATCGCAAAGTAGTCAGATTGTTATGAGAATCCAAAACTTGAGCTCAAGGGTCTGTATCATAAGTTATGTGTATGTACGTGATAATTATTCAGCAGAAATTCACAGTTAATTATTAAAGTTTTGTTGAACGTTTGATATCAGCCAAGATGAAGAGAGGTTCAATGAAACCATGGAACTGTATTCGTTGCTTACAATCATTTCCCTTTCATTGAAAGTCATGCTATTTCCATGTGAACAGACGCCACCGTCGTGGTTTCAACCATATTTGTTTTTATTATTATGAGTACAAAGCTACCAGTCCTGCTGTGAACTGAAGCATACTAAACCAGGCTTAAATGTGATGTTTCCATTGTTTCTCTCTCAGAACTTTCCAAACAGAACACCTGTATAGCAAAAGCCTCATGGTCAGTCATTCCTGCGTGACCAGTACCATCCGATTGGTTAATCAAAGATCATTAAAACGAGAATGCATTCCTTTAAGACAGCATTTCGATAAACAAAACATTTTCATTATTAAAATCCTTGCAGCTTTACTACAAATATTCCATGTATTTTCATGCATATGGAAACAACAAGGAATGAAAGGATAGCATCCCGATCAGGTGAATTTACCTGTCAGCACTAGATAACTCGGGATGATAGTGGCACAGGGACAAGAGCACCCAAATACACTTTCAAAAAATTCATGACATTTTACAGCGACAGCAGCCCGCCAATACAGCTTCACACAGTCTTGGAATGTGTGGGGATATCCGGAATGTAATGTTCGGCCACACATAAAAAAATAGGAATATGCACCAAAACGCTGTACGATCCATGTAAGAGTTTTGAAGCACAGGAAAAGTTGGAGATGATTCGATAATTTACCTGACTGCTGCTCACTCTGAATAACCTCCAGCGATCATTTCGCTTCTTTTTTTTTTCTTTTAAGGATCCCCTTAAATGAAAGTTTTCACAATCTCGTAGTACAAAACTACGCTACATCTGACATCAGATTAATTTTCAGCCGACAGAACTCCCACGTGGCCCCCTCTCTGTGAGCCAGTTGGGCCTCCCTAATAGTCTCATTCCTTTCATTTGAAGCCATCTGGTTGAAACCACACAGCGTGTACCTTACTAGGCACTGGAAAGAAACGAGGGGAGATCAGACACGATAACGATTTGAAGAACCATCCAGCTGAGCCTCTCTGGTTCTTATGCATACTTATCGTAGATGGAGGGAAAACACCAGCAGCCATGTTGTCTCTGAAAGTTTCTGTCTTATTGATGATGATGGCAACTCTCTCTATCTCTATCTTGCTGTGTGTGTGTGTGGGGAGTGGGGAGGGAGGGCGTGAGTGCGTGCGCGCGCGCGTTTGTGTGTATGTGTGTGTGTGTGTGTGTGTGTGTGTGTGTGTGTGTGTGTGTGTTTGTGTGTGTGTGTGTGTGTGTGTGTGTGTGCACGTGTGTGTGTGTGTGTGTGTGTGTGTGTGTGTGTGTGTGTGTGTGTGTGTGTGTGTGTGTGTGTGTGTGTGTGTGTGTGTGTGCGTGCGCGTGCGTTTGTGTGTGTCTCTCTCTCTCTCTCTCTCTCTCTCTCTCTCTCTCTCTCTGTCTCACACACACACACACAGACACACACATAAACGTACGAAGACAGAAGAGAGAGAGAGAGAGAGAGAGAGAGAGAGAGAGAGAGAGAGAGAGAGAGAGAGAGAGAGTTAGAGAGAGAGTGTGAGAGACAAAGAGCAAGAGAGAGAGAGAGAGAAAGAGAGAAAGAGAGAAAGAGAGAGACAGATACTCAAAGAAAGAGAGACAGAGAGAAACAGAGTCAGAGAAGCAGCGTCGAGTTAAAGCACACATAATGAGAGAGATGTAATCTGAGGGGGAGAGAAAGAGAGAGAGAGAGAGAGCGGGGGGGGGGGGGGGGGCAGAAATGGAGTGGGGGATGGGGACGGGATAGAAAGAGAAAGCATCAGCTCATTCCCTTTCATCTTCGACCCACAGACAATTCAAACGTCCTTCACATTTTTACTTCATGACTAGAAATAACTTGACCAGTGGTCACGTTAAGGAGTTATGTTTTCTTGGCAACGCCTGGAACCAGCTCTCCGTCCCTCCTATTCCACACCCCCTCCCTCACATCCCCATCATCAACCACTTTCCACTATAGTCTCAGATTAATTCAACAGTGCCTCATTATTCTTCAATCACAGACAGTTTATCTAGAAGTGAATGAAACCAATTGGGCCCCTGCTGTGTTAGATGTCTACCAGAAAATGGGATTCTGTGCGATCTCCATTAATGACTGTTCCCTGGCATAAGCAGCTCATTTGCAACCCACGCGACAAACACTGAGGTGAGGGGACAGCCACCCGCCTTGTTTTAAATTCACGTTCCTGATGTGTGTGCTGTCAGTTGTTTTTCAGCCTTGAACAGGGGCACACTGGAAGGCCTTGACACAAATGCCCAGCCTCTCTCCCTCTCTCATCATACATCATCATCATCATCATCATCATCATCATCATTATCATCATCATCATCATAATCATCATCATCATCATTCATCATCATCATCATCATCATCATCATTATCATCATCATTATCATCATCATCATTATCATCATCATCATCATCATCATCATCATCATCATCATCATCATCATCATCATCATCATCATTCTCTCTGTTGTTGATCCCATCTTGTGATCTCACTTTGTGTTGTTTTCCGTATGTGCGTTCTTGCTTGTGTGCTCATTAGGTGGTATGTGAAGGATTGAATGGCGTGTGTGTGTGTGTGTGTGTGTGTGTGTGTGTGTGTGTGTGTGTGTGTGTGTGTGTGTGTGTGTGTGTGTACTGGGTGACTTAAAGAAGCCTTGGAATGGGCTGTTTTATTCCAAGGAATGGGGATAGATTTCAGAGATCAGAGGAATCAATATCAGTGGTGTCAATGACCTTTCAGCATAGTCAGGTAACGCCCACCTCACGGCCAGGCCATATACCGATGTTACGGCATTATAGCGAGGCATGGTGCGTTGCTCCTCACAGCACTGCACACTTTCTGTCTTCACAACACCTTTCGTCACCTGCTCTCCCCTCAGCGTTGTCTTCTTTCTCTTCGCATATCTTTGTTTACTCATCAACGCTGATCCTACCTCCTCCTCAACCCACTCCGAACAACCATCTGGTATCTGGTTTCCATGAGTTGTTTTACATGAACTAAGTGCCTGCAGTACGTGTTGAACTCGCTTTGTTGTGTTGACTGAAAGACTAGCAGTCAGGTTCTGAGTTTGGGGTGGAGAGGCAAAAATTCTGCAGGCTGGCGAGACTCGAACTTACAGGCTTAGGATCTCCCTGCCTCTTGTCTTTCCCAAGTTGCTACTATTCCTCCACTGTCAATGTAGATGTCTGGACCTCTGTTGTTTCCTCGTATGTGTCTACCCCTCACGCTGCTTCTCAACCCCATCCCACCTTCCTTACTCTTGCTATGAACAGAACCAAGAAAGGTAGGAGAACTAGATGGCACAACAAGATGAACCTAAAATCCGACATTGATGGTGCAGCGACACACTGGATTCAAAGAGGATGGCCACCAGCTGAACCCCTCGTGAGCGGTCGTTGACAGCGTAATCCGTTCTCCTCTCTGACAGTCTCTCTACGTCTTGAACAAGCAAAGGTGTGGGGCTCCACACTTGAGCAAGTCGTCCAGAGCAGAGCGACACTTGGGAGGTGTTTGAGCCGTAACACTGAGGAACCTTCTCTGAAGGTTAGGTGAAATCTTGTAACGCCCTTTCACAGGTGGCAACCTGGTTAAACAGGCGATTTGCTGTGCGGAGTGGAGTTAATAAACTTCAGTGATGGTCCCATTATGTTGCCTTTAACAGGGGGTGGCGGTGGAGGGGGATGGGTGTCTTTGCTAGACTCTTTGTGTGTCCATGCAGACTGAGATGGAGATCTTGTGTGGTACACATTTGACGTCCATAACTTTGAAACAGGCGTTCGGTTAAAAAAAGGTGCTCGAAAGAATCATTTTCTTTTGATTATCGTTTTCAGCTTCTTCCTCTGCACCTTTAAATCTACAAAGGACTGTCTTTTCTCACCAAAGGCATGAAAATAGCAACAACAAAAAGACCTGCAAGTGTAGGCAGTTGAAGTTTCGTTAAAAAAAAACTTCACAGACGTTTTATCTACAACTTCGGAGGTTTGGTATACTATCCTCATGAATTATTTCCTTGGAGTGATCCTAGTCGCCCTTGACACAACATCTGCTTCTTCCATCTTTACTGAGTCATTTTATATGTGGACAAAGTATTCTTAGCCCTGGAGCCTTGGTCCCTGTGGATACTCAGCTGCCGTAGGCTTTTAGATTTCTTGCACAGAGGGAACTGGGGACAGGTTGCAGGCATGTGAATTCCAATGAGCAGCAGGGCTTGGATAAGAACAGAGATTGTAACCATGTTTCAACTGAGTTGGTTTCACGCTCATATTTGGATTAGATGATGATCTCAGAAAACGATCAGAAGCGTAAGGATGGGTAATTTCTTCAATGTTTTGTGGATCATCACGGTTCAGATCAGAACATCGAATGGAATTTTAAACATTTTAGAGACATTTTCATATTTGTTACTCGTTTTATGTGTATGTTTACTTACACATTATTTTATTGTCCGCTTTAATATGTTTCATTCGTTAGTTTTTTGTGCTCTTCTACTCAACACTATACTCACAGTACTGTTGGGAATGGCAATGCACACACTGGGGCCCTTTTGTCTGTGAAAATAACGCACCTACGTGTGTGTGTTTTATTTACCTTCAATACGTCGAAAACATGGCTCAGGTAAAAGCCATCTCCGACTCATACAATATGACCAATCAAATGAATACAGACCTATCTCAAATTGGACATAATGCTGTGTCAAACCTGATGTTAAGTGTATCATTGATTTATTCTGTTCTTTGGATGAAATTTCTTTATACCAATTATCATAATTATAACCATTTTTATCATTATCGTAATTATGAACATTGTCATTGTCTTTCTAAACCACATTTTTATGCCCATGCAAGAACATCAACAAAGAACCAGGTGGCACAGTATCTGTAGTCACTGCAGTGCGGTCCATTCTCTTCACTGACAGTCCCACTCTGTCTTGAGGTGAAAAGTTGTGCACCTTCACCTCTCCATGTCCATCTGAGCAGGAAAAGCACACTCACCAGGTGTCAACAGCTAACACTGAGGCCCTCGCCGAAGGTTTCAGCGGAACACACCAGCCAGCTCGAATGGGGGAGAGGAGTAGATAAATTTCAACCCCAGTCTCATTAACTTGCAGGCGACAAGGGAGGTCCTCATGGGGGATCTGTGCCCTCCATGTAGATGAGGCTGGGCGTCTCCTTGTGTGGCAAGCGCACTGTGTATGGGTCATGTACGGACAGACGTTTCTGTGTGGGTCAGTGGCAAAACCACAAGCAAAACGTCACTAACTCACATGGTTTAAAATTCCTCAGTTTTGTAGGTAAATGTAGTGCACAAAGTATGAGCAACACATCCTCTTGTGACATCCTGTGTTCATTTCTTTCTGAGAAAAAAAGAAAGTTGTGTTTCATATGATCAATTCATTACTGATGTTGCAATTGTTATAGTTCCTCAATCTCGAAGCAGTCAGATTGTTATGAGAATCCAAAACTTGAGCTCAAAGGTCTGTGTCATAAGTTATGTGTATGTACGTGAGAATTATTCAGCAGAAGGCAACAGTTAATTCTTGATAAAAATTTTGTTGATCGTTTGATATCAGCCAAGATGAAGAGAAGTTTAATGAAACTATGAATGGAACTGCATTCGTTGCTTACAATAATTTCCCTTTCATTGAAAGTCATGCTATTTCCATGTGAACAGACGCCACCGTCGTGGTTTCAACCATATTTGTTTTACCATTATGAGTGCAAACCTGTGAACTGAAGCATGCTAAACCAGGCTTAATGTGATGTTTCCATTGTTTCTCTCTCAGAACTTTCCAAACAGAACACCTGTATAGCAAAAGCCTCATGGTCAGTCATTCCTGCATGACCAGTACCATCCTGTTGGTTAATCAAAGATCATTAAAATGAGAACACATTCCTTTAAGACAACATTTCGATAAACAAAACATTTTCATTTTAAAAATCCTTGCAGCTTTACTATAAATATTTCATGAATGTTCATGCATATGGAAATAACAACAAATGAATGGCATCCCGATCAGATGAATTACCTGTCAGCACTAGATAACTCGGGATGATAGTGGCACAGGGACAAGAGCACCCAAATACACTTCCAAAAAATTCATGACATTTTACAGCGACAGCAGCCACCAATACAGTTTCACATAGTCTTGAAATGTATGGGGGTGTCAAGAGTGATGTTCGGCCACACATCAAAACTAGGAATGTGCATCAAAACGCTGTACGATCCATGTAGGAGTTTTGAAGCACAGCAAAGGTTGGAGATGATTCGAGAATTTACCTGACTGCTGCTCACTCTGAATAACCTCCAGCGATCATTTCGCTCGGGTTTTTTTTTCAGGATCCCCTTAAATGAAAGCTTTCACAATCTCGTAATACAAAAACTACGCCACCTTTGACGTCAGATTAATTTTCAGCCCGCAGACCTCCCACGTGGCCCCCTCTCTGTGAGCAGTTGGGCCTCCCTAATAGTCTCATTCCTTTCATTTGGAGCCGCCTGGTTGAAACCACACAGCGTGTATTCTACTGGGCACAGGAAAGAAACGAGGGGAGATCAGACACGATAACGATTTGAAGAACCATCCAGTTGAGCCTCTCTGGTTCTTATCCAAGACCTTGGTTTTTGGACGGCAGTCTGCAGGTTTTAGATTATGCATGCTTATCGTAGATGGAGAGAAAACACCAGCGGCCTAGTTGTCTCTGAAAGTTTCTGTCTTATTGATGATGATGGCAACTCTCTCTATCTCTGCCTTGCTGTGTGTGTGTGTGTGTGTGTGTGTGTGTGTGTGTGTGTGGAGCGGGAGCGTGCGTGCGTGCGTGCGCATGTGCACATGTGTGTGTGTGTGTGTGTGTGTGTGTGTGTATGTGTGTGTGTGTGTGTGTGTGTGCGCGCGCGCGCGCGCACACGTGCGTTTGTGTCTGTCTGTCTGTCTGTCTGTCTGTCTCACACACACACATAAACGTACGAAGAGAGAGAGAGAGAGAGAGAGAGAGAGAGAGAGAGAGAGAGAGAGAGAGAGAGAGAGAGAGAGACAGAAAGAGCGTGAGAGAGAGAGGTAGAGAGAGAGAGACAGACAGACAAACAGACAGACAGACAGACGGACAGGCAGACACTCAAAGAAAGAGAGACAGAGAGAAACAGACTCAGAGAAAGAGTGTCGAGTTAAACACAGACACATACTGAGAGAGATGGAATCTGAGAGGGGGGGGGGAAGAGAGAGAGAGAGAGAGAGAGAGAGAGAGAGAGAGAGAGAGAGGGGAGAGAGAGAGAGAGAGAGAGAGAGAGAGAGGAGAGAGAGAGAGAGAGAGAGAGAGAGAGAGAGAGAGAGAGAGAAAAGCGTCGGGGGGGGGGGGGGGGCAGAAATGGAGTGGGGGATGGGGATGGGATGGAAAGAGAAAGCATCGGCTCATTCCCTTTCATCTTCGACCCACAGACAATTGAAACGTCCTTCACATTTTTACTTCGTGACTAGAAATAACTTGACCAGTGGTCACCTTCAGGAATTATGTTTTCTTGGCAACGCCTGGAACCCGCTCTCCATCCCTCCTATTCCACACCCCCTCCCTCACATCCCCATCATCAACCACTTTCCACTGAAGTCTCAGATTAATTCGACAATGCCTCAGTATTCTTCAATCGCAGAAAGTGTATCCACAAGTGAATGAAACCAATTGGGCCCCTGCTGTGTTGGATGTCTACCCAGAAAATAGGATTCTGTGTGATCTCCGTTAATGACTGTTTACTGGCGTAAGCAGCTCGTTTGCAACCCACACAACAAACACTGAGGTGAGGGGACAGCCACCCACCTTGTTTTACATTCACGTTCCTGATGTGTGTGCTGTCAGTTGTTTTCAGCCTTGAGCAGGGGCACACTGGAAAATACCCGGCCTCTCTCCCTCTCTCTCATCTTCATCATCATGATCATCATGATCATCATCATCATTCTCTCTGTTGTTGTTTCCATCTTGTGATCTTACTTTGTGTTGTTGTCTGTATGTGCGTTCTTGTTTGTGTGTTCACTAGGTGGCATGTGAAGGATTGAATGGTGTGTGTGTGTGTGTGTGTGTGTGTGTGTGTGTGTGTGTGTGTGTGTGTGTGTGTGTGTGTGTATGTGTGTGTGTGTGTGTGTACTGGGTGACTTAAAGAAACCTTGCATTGGGCTGTTTCATTCCAAGGAATGGGGATAGATTTCAGAGATCAGAGGAATCAATATCAGTGGTGTCAATGACCTTTCAGCATAGTCAGGTAACGCCCACCTCACGGCCAGGCCATATACCGATGTTACGGCATTATAGCGAGGCATGGTGCGTTGCTCCTCACAACACTGCATACTTTCTGTCTTCACAACACCTTTCGTCACCTGCTCTCCCCTCAGCGTTGCCTTCTTTCTCTTCGCATATCTTTGTTTACTCATCAAAGCTGATCCTACCTCCTCCCCAACCCACTCTGAACAATCATCTGATATCTGGTTTCCATGAGTTGTTTTACATGAACTAAGTGCCTGCAGCACGTACAGAACTCGCTTTGTTGTGTTGGCTGAAAGACTAGCAGTCAGGTTCTGAGTTTGGGGTGGAGAAACAAAAATACTGCAAGCTGGCAAAACTCGAACTTACAGTCTTAGGATCTCCCTGCCTCTTGTCTTTCCCACGTGGCTACTATTCCTCCACTGTCAATGTAGATGTCTGGACCTCTGTTGTTTCCTCGTATGTGTCTACCCCTCACGCTGCTTCTCAACCCCATCCCACCTTCCTTACTCTTGCTATGAACAGAACCAAGAAAGGCAGAAGAACTAGATGGCACAACAAGATGAACCTAAAATCCGACATTGATGGTGCAGAGACACACTGGATTCAAAGAGGATGGCCACCAGCTGAACCCCTCGTGAGCGGTCGTTGACAGCGTAATCCGTCCTCCTCTCTGACAGTCTCGCAACGTCTTGAAGTGGCCGAGGTGTGCAGCTCCAAACTTGAGCAAGTCGTCCAGAGCAGAGCGACACTCGGGAGGTGTTTGAGCCGTAACACTGAGGAACCTTCTCTGAAGGTTAGGTGAAATCTTGTAACGCTCTTTCACAGGTGGCAACCTGGTTAAGCAGGCGATTTGCTGTGCGGAGTGGAGTTAATAAACTTCAGTGATGGTCCCATTATGTTGCCTTTAACAGCTGGTGGTGGAGGGGGAGGGATGTCTTCACTAGACTCTGTGTGTGTCCATGCAGATTGAGATGGAGAGCTTCTTGTGTGGTACACATTTGGCGTCCACCACTTTAAAACAGACGTTCGGTTAAAAAAAAAAAAGGTGCTCGAAAGAATTATTTTCTTTTGATTGTCGTTTTCGGGTTCTTTCTCTGCACCTTTCAATCTGTACCAAAGGACTGTCTTTTCGCACCAAAGGCATGAAAATACCAACAACAAAAAAAGACCTGCAAGTGCAGGCAGTTGAAGTCACGTTAAAAATCTTCACAGATGTTTTAATATCTACGCCTTCAAAGGTTTGGTATACTGTCCTCATGAATTATTTCCTTGGAGTTATCCTAGTCGCCCTTGACACAGCATCTGCTTCTTCCATCTTTACTGAGTCATTTATATGTGGACAAAGTATTCTTAGCCCTGGAGCCTTGCTCCCTGTGGGTACTCAGCTGCTGTAGGCTTTTAGATTTCTTGCACAGAGGGAACTGGGGACAGGTTGCAGGCATGTGAATTCCAATGAGCAGCAGGGCTTGGATAAGAACAGAGATTGTAACCATGTTTCAACTGAGTTGGTTTCATGCTGATATTTGGATTAGATGATGATCTCAGAAAACGATCAGAAGCATAAGGATGGGTAAGTTCTTCAATGTTTTGTGGATCATCACGGTTCAGATCAGAACATCAAATGGAATTTAGATATTTCGAGACATTTTAATCTTTGTTACTCGTTTTATGTGTATATTCACTCACATATTATTTTATTGTTCGCTTTAATATGTTTCATTCGTTAATTCATGTACCTTTCCTACTCTACACCATACTCACAGTACTGTTGGGAATGGCAATGACCACTGGGGCCCTTTTGTCTGTGAAATAACGCACCTACGTGTGTGTGTGTGTGTTTTTTTTTTACCTTCAATACGTCGAAAACATGGCTCAACAAAAGCAATCTCCGACACATACAATATGACCAATCAAATGAATACAGATCTATCTCATATTGGACATAATTCTGTGTCAAACCTGATATCAAGTGCATCATTCAATTATTCTGTTCTTTGGATGAAATTTCTTTATAATTATCATAATTACAACAATATATATTATTATCGTAATTATCAACATTGTCGTTGTCTTCCTACACCACTCGCTTTTCGATGCCCGTGGAAGAACAGTGACAAAGAACCAGGTGGCACAGCATCTGTAATCGCTGCATTGCGGTCCATTCTCCTCACTGACAGTCCCACTCTGTCTTGAGGTGAAAAGCTGTGCACCTTCACCTCTCCATGTCCAGCTGAGCAGAACAAAAACACTCGCAAGGTGTCAGCAGCTAACACTGTGGCCCTCGCCGAAGGTTACATGAAATGGTGTACCTCTGTTTTACATGTGAAGCGGAACACACCAACCAGCTCGAATGGGGGAGAGGAGTAGATAAATTTCAACCCCAGTCTCATTAACTTGCTGACGACAAGGGAGGTCCTCATGGGGGGATCTGTGCCCCCCATGTAGATGAGGCTGGGCGTCTCCTTGTGTGGCATGCGCACTGTGTATGGGTCAAGTAAAGACAGACGTTTCTGTGTGGGTCAGTGGCAAAACCACAAGCAAAACATCACTAACTCACATGGATTAAAAATTCCTCAGTTTTGCAGGTAAATGTAGTGCACAAAGTATGAGCAAAACATACTCTTGTTCATTTCTTTCTGAAAAAAAAGTTGTGTTTCGTATGATCAATGCATTACTGGTGTTGCAATTGTTATGGCTCAATCGCAAAGTAGTCAGATTGTTATGAGAATCCAAAACTTGAGCTCAAAGGTCTGTATCATAAGTTATGTGTATGTACGTGAGAATTATTCAGCAGAAGTTCACAGTGAATTATTAGTTTTGTTGAACGTTTGATATCAGCCAAGATGAAGAGAGGTTCAATGAAATCATGGGACTGTATTCGTTGCTTACAATCATTTCCCTTTCATTGAAAGTCATGCTATTTCCATGTGAACAGACGCCACCGTCGTGGTTTCAACCATATTGTTTTTTATTATTATGAGTACAAAGCTACCAGTCCTGCTGTGAACTGAAGCATACTAAACCAGGCTTAAATGTGATGTTTCCATTGTTTCTCTTTCAGAACTTTCCAAACAGAACACCTGTATAACAAAAGCCTCATGGTCAGTCATTCCTGCATGACCAGTACCATCCTGTTGGTTAATCAAAGATCATTAAAATGAGAACACATTCCTTTAAGACAGCATTTCGATAAACAAAACATTTTCATTATTAAAATCCTTGCAGCTTTACTACAAATATTTCATGTATTTTCATGCATATGGAAACAACAAGGAATGAAAGGATAGCATCCCGATCAGGTGAATTTACCTGTCAGCACTAGATAACTCGGGATGATAGTGGCA
>CM031600.1:8595301-8605301 GCA_018398815.1 Conus ventricosus | reverse complement strand
AAACTCGCTTTGGTTTTCATCAAAAGAAACGGGTTTGTACTAAGTGACTTTACTCTGTTGTGTCCATCAAAGCAACCGGTTTTTGTACTAAGTGACCCCACTCTGTTGTGTCCCCTCAAAAGACAACCGTTACGTACTAATAGAGGGGGGGAGTTGGAGAAAAAATGGGCTGGCAAGTCTCGAACTTAAAGGCTCGGGATCTCCTCCCTTCTCCCTTACCCACAATGCCATCAATCCTCACTATCAATGTAGAGGGCTGGACATTTTTTGTGTTTTCCTCATATTCCCCCATCTCCCCCCCTGCCCCCCCCCCCCACCCCTTCCTTAGTCTTGCTGTGAACAGGGCAAAGAAAAATCAAAGAACTGGATGGCACAGCAAGAGGAATCAACACCCAAAATTGATGGTGCAGCGACACGCTTGTTTCAGAAGAGGATGGCAACCAGGTAAAAACCCCTCGTGACACGTAATCCGTTCTCCTCCTGACAGTGTCCTAAGGGCCTTGAAGTGCCCGAATGTGCGCTGCACAACCTTGTCAAGGGTCCAGACAAAGCGAAACTCGAGAGGTTTTTGAGCCAAAACGCTGGGAAAACCTTCTAACGCTCTTTCCCCGGGGGAAAAACCCTGATTACACAGGCGATTTTGTTTTGGGAGGGAGTTCAAAATTTAAACGATCCCCCCATTATGTTCCCTTTAAAAAAAAGGGAGGTCTTTCACTAACCTGGTGTCCTCAGATTGAATGGAACCTTTTTGGGGCACACTTTTGGCCGCCTTTGAACATTCATTTTGGTTAAAAAAAAACGCTGCAGAGAACCTTTTTTTTTTCTTTTTTTTTTTTTTTTCCCAAGTTTTTTTAAAACTTTTTTTGCAATTTTCAAATCCAGCAATTTGATGTTTTTTTCGCACCAGAGGACCATAGACGGGGGCAAAACAGTAAAGAAAAGATATAGAATTTTGGGAGGTTGGGGTTCTAAAAAGAACTTCAAAATGTTTGACATCTACACCTTAAAAGCTCAAGTATACTATCCCAAGAGTTATTTGCTTGGGTAACTGGGCCATCTCGCCTTTTTAAACGATGTCGTTCTTCTGTCATTACTAAACCATTTAATGTTATTAAAATTTTTTTTTCTAAGCCTTTGGGCACATTTGTCACGAGGCCCATACGATGACTCATCCCAGGGGGGTGGAATTATTTATTTTTTATTTCGTTGCTGTTGTCGTGTATCCGTCCCTTAATGTGGCTTGTGGTGCTTTTTGCACCTTAATGTCGTTCAGCTCAGGTTGGGTTTACTTTCTCTCTCTCTCTCTCTCTAATTCCACTGCCCGTGCAACTCATCCTGCAAGTTCACGGGTGGCTGGTACCTTTCGCTTGAACTGGCTGTCTCTATCGGCCTCTCACCTGTCTTTTTACCTGCCGCACGTGCAGCATTCCTCTTGGCTTGAGGTATTCTCACTCTGTGATGTAGGGTGGCATGTTGGCTGCCATCGTTTAGGGAGGTTTTCTCTTCACTCGAGCGGAAGATGTCTCTGGGAGCGCCTGCTCCGGTTCTGGTTCTCTACCACTTCGTCGAAGGTACGTCGGTACCCTCATTCCTACAGTCGGCCTGTAGGGAGGGACATCACGTCATCTCTTTTCCGCATCTCCCTCTGCTGGTCCTCTCGACTGGACAGAGGGCAGAGAGTCGCTTGACCCGC
Source organism: Conus ventricosus (assembly GCA_018398815.1). NCBI lineage: Eukaryota > Metazoa > Mollusca > Gastropoda > Neogastropoda > Conidae > Conus > Conus ventricosus. The sequence goes on along the minus strand of CM031600.1, from coordinate 8,603,608 downwards.
CCACTTCTGGGTCACCCACGGGTAGCTGGTAAGCATCAGTTTCGTGGTTCGTTTGTTTTTTTGTTGTTAGCCGGCTAATTCTTCTCTCTTGCGCAATTTCCTTTTGTTTTCAAAATTATAAAAGAGATATTGTTTGAGACCACTTTCTCTGGTTAGTTCAATCTTTAACCTGGCCAGTCAAAATTATATCAAATTCTTTCTCCTTTTTATGCATCTGGTGATGCGGTAGTCGGTGGGGATGGGGAGAACCTGGTGATTTAGGGTTGGAACTTGCTTGGTCTCGCTCGTCCGCCCCTGTCACAATCACCGGTCTCTTATTCTTCGGCCACCGTCTGTTTGTGTGTGCAAGGGGAACGAGTTTTATGTTTGCGAGCGTGCGTATGCATGATTAGTCGTTTGGATGCGTGATTGGAGAATTGTGTTATTTTGAAATGTTGCTATAAAATTGGGGATAATTGTGCCATTGAATTATGATTATTTGTAAATGTGGTGTCAGTTATAAAGCAATGGTTGCTGTATTAGTTCAGTTCCTAAGAAAGGAAAATGTTGAACGTTAATGAAGGAAGGATGAAGACATAAATTCCTATTCGTTTTTATAGCCTGTTAATTTAATGCAGTCTCTTGCCTGCTTCGTGTGAGAAGGACCTTTAGCGAACATTCCTGATTTGGTTTGTTTACTGTGTTATGCTCAGGTCTGTGTTGAGCTGGTGCTATTAATGTATTCAGCAAACCTCTCCCCTCGCCCATCATGCGAGTGGCTGTTAGGATTTAACAGCATGTGTCAGACCGTACTGACTTGCGGGGTTCCAGTACCCTTCTTTCCTTCCAGTTCCTTCCGTTTCCTCTCCTCCCGGGGGGATTCACCCGAAGCTTGCGCTGTTGGGGCCGCGCTCTGGTTGAGGAGCACACGTGGACTTTGCTGGAGGGTCCTAACCCCCTGTCCGGGAACCTTCAGCGACAACGCCCTGTCCCACGGGATGCGTTCTCCACTGTCCACTTCCCGGACTTCATACAGCCCATGTGACCAGTGTGGTTAGCTCTGTTCGTGCAATTTGGGTGTGTGTGTGTGTGTCAATGGTGTCGGCATTGAAAGACACTCCGTTCAAGAACCGACCCGGTTTGAGGCACCTGATGCGACTCGGTGCTCCCAGTGGACTTTGGAAAGGCAGGGTGTGTGGGGGAACCACATGAAACAACGGAAAGGAATGTGTGCTGGAAATGCTTATTTATGATTATGGTTATGTTGTGTGCGTTGAAATGCTTGTTTGTGACTATGGGTATGTCGTGTGTGTTGAAATGCTTAATTGTGTGTAGTCGTGTGTGTTGAAATGCTTGAATTGTGATTGTGCATGTTGTGTGTGTTGGAATGCTTATTTGTGACTATGTGTGTTTGGTGTGAATAAATGGGGTGTTGTATTGTAATCTTTCTTGTGTGGTCTCTTGCGGGGCGTGTGAGGTCAGTCACTCCCTTCACTCCCCTCTAGACCGATCCTGTCAGGGCAGACCTCCAGGGGTCGGTCGTGACATTTTGTGGGGGCTCGTCCGGGATGTGAAGGGTTCTGACTGTCTCCCTCGTTTCGTGGAGTGCCTGTCCAGTCCTGTCTGTTTTGTAATGTGTTTAGTCAGTTTGTCGTGTTTTTTTGTGGGTGGTTGGCTGGGTGACTCTAGCGTGTAGGGAGTCTTGGTGGCCTGAAGGAACATCTGGTGTGACTGGGGAGTCGAGTTGAGACGAAGGGGAATCGACGGCGTCCAGACCTCTTTCCGCCGGGTGCCTCACGCAGATACGGCCGTAAGACTTTCCTTTCTGTTGCCACTCAGTCTGCCATTCCTGTTTGTAGTTAACCAGTTTTCTTTACCAGGTGGTTATTGAGTACAGGTGGGTGTATCGGACGTTGTGTCACATTTCTTTTCTTTCTCCGGATTCCTTCTGATATATATATATATTTTTTTGTTGGTGAGCCCCACCGCACTGTTGCTTGTGTTGTGAGCGCGGTGTTGCCAGAGTGGGAGCAGCCTGGACATTTTTTTTTTTTGTCGGTGAGCCCCCACCGCACTGTTGCTCGTGCTGTGAGCGCGCGTGTTGCCAGAGTGGGAGCAGCCTTGACATTTTTTTTTTTTATTTGCTGTTTCTCACAGTCAGTCACCAAGAGACGTGACATTGCGAGCGGTATTTGTTTCTTTCAAGTGGAATTGTCTTTCCCTTATTTGAGAACCGTAGGATATAGTTGTCATGGCAACGTCCGGTGCTGGTGGTATGGCGACGCGTGCGTCGAAGAAGAAAGGTCTTCAAATTGTAGTCCCTACTATTAGTACCAGTACTTCGACTACAGTGACTTCTACTTATTCCAGTGCTGTAGCCGATAGTCCAGCAAGTACTTTCACTACTTTTTCGCTAGGGGATCTTCCTGCTGAGACCCCGACTGTGGGCACTTACCGCTCGGAAGCGTCAGAGTATAGTTTTTTAAGCCAACTGTGTGCTTCTGTGAGTCGCAGAAACCGAAGCCCTCTCTTCTCCATGCTTCCCTCGTCAGAGGCATGTCCCGTGAGACTTTCCTCATGGGAAAGTCGAGACCCAAGGTACGGGTCAACACGGGTCATCCTCCCCGGTGTGGAGTGGGAAACGCCTGCTCAGGGATATCGCCTCTGTCCTGATGTTCCTGGAGCGAACAGCTGACGATAGGATGCTGGCCAGCAGGACGCCCCATCCGTTCGGGAAGAGATAGATAGGCAGGAAACCTCTGCGTCGGGAAGAGGTAGCTCTGCGTATGGAAGAGCGTGCCAGACTGGAAACTCAGCGGTAAGGGAAGAGGCAGTACAGACAGGAGGAGCCCCCCGTCGGGAGGATTAGATTCAGCGTCGGGAAGAGCTTCCTGACAGTGGAAGCTCTGCGTATAGAGGGAGCCTCCATAACAGAAGCTTGCGTAGGGAAGAGATGGAACCACACACTTCTTATGTCGAGGACTTTTCCCGCTCAGTTACATCAGGGGGTTAATCAACACAGGCAAGTGATAAGTTAAGGCCCAACATTAAAGCTTTCCAGAGTTCAGACGCCAGTGAGGACATATGATATGTTTCTGGAACATTTTGACAAGGTACAAGTTCGTAACCAATGTCTGAGGAACAAAAGGCCATGCAAAACCTTTTTATTTCTGGATTATCAGTGCTTGCAAGGGATTGAGTCTCACACTAAATGAAGCCGCTACTTAGCAGACATGCAGTTGGCTCTGCGTAAGAACGTTTCTCAACCTTACCCCAGAGGACGTAACAGGAGGACGTTTAGGTCCATGAAAAAGATTAACGACCCGAGAACCTTCGTACAGTATTGCGTTGGAGATAGCGGTTGGCGCAAACGCTAGGGTACTGGGCGTCAGTTAGGCAAGGCTTATCTTGAGGATCAGATTCTCATTGAACAGCTTACCAACACCGTTGGTCCACCAGAGTTGAGGATCGCGTATAGTAGGGCGAACAGCACCACAGGATTCGCGGGTGGCGATTCATACGACTGAGGATGTTTGCTGAAGCCCGTAGAGGCTTAGGCAGGGGTTCGCCCAGATATACGGACAGAGGACTGACTCCACAGGATTCATGCAAATAAGGCGGCCGACGACTGCTAGACCGGTCGAACAGGCAGGCAGGTTCATTAGGGGGGGGGTTTCGGGGACCTCAGTACCCCCCGACTGTGTTTTTCTTTCTCTTTTGTGGTCGGTTCCCGGCCACATTAGAAGAATGCCCTAAAGCCCCGCCGGTCGTCATGCGGGCTAGTCCTTTTCCCTTTCTCTCACGGTCCTCGTAGCACTCGGCTAAACGTGGGGTCCATCCCCCTTTCTGGTGGTACAGAGAGTGTCCAGTGGTTTCTGTCTGGTTGGTTCTTCCTCTTGTCGATCTCCATCAGGGATTCGGAGCAAATCAACGCTCTTTTGTGGATAAGTGATTTTTGGTTTCCCCCCTGAGCCAGCAGATCTGGCTCCTCAGCGGAGGCGCCAGTTACGATGTGTGGCGGGTTGGAGGCGGTTTTACCATCCCACCCGTCCTTCTGTACTCGTTCCTATCCTCCACCCCATACTTCTGTGGCGAAGTATGGGCCCTCACGGTGGAGCAACCTATGTATACCCTTCTCATAGGGAATAGCTGACACCTTTGCGGACGAGGACGGGCAGTCAGTCCGTGTCTACGGATCTGCCCCGTACAGGCGTGTGTGGGGAGTTTACCCCCACCACACGCCCAAAAGCTCTACGCAAAGAAGCAGGAACAGAATTGCGTCCCGTCTTCAAGCCGATCTCTGACGAGGTACTGGCAAGGGCCGATCCTTCTACGATTGGCCGACTTCAGGCCAGGGACTTGAAGTTCCATCGCCTGCGACAACGGTAGATCGTCCCACTCAGTCGGCCCCGACACGCCAAGGTGAGCTTAAGTCCCCAAGGGAATCCTCTTAGGGTCCTTCACTCATGCAGATCGTTGGCCAAGCAGCTAGTCGTTCCCCAAAGCGTTGAGAGAATCAGTTTCTCCGGCAGGCCCATGAATTCCACCCATGGCAGGCCATATGGGCTCAAAGCGACTCTCGAAGCGGGTAGACAGGACTCTTCACCTTCTTCTGCCGGGATGAATTCTTCTCAGGTTTAGGGCAGTACGTGCCCGCAGGTATTGCGATGTCTGCCAACGGACAACGCCTAAGGGGTCGCTTGAAGCTGTTCCCCCACTAGGGTCAGTGCCACTGGTGGGAGCCATTCAGAGGCAAGGTTGGTGCGACCTGGGGACCCTTAAATTCCACCCATCATTCCGATCAGCGGTCCACCGCTATACATCTTAGGTAGTGGTGAGACTACCGACTCGATAACCCAGAGGCTGTGCCCGCTTAGGACTATCGATGCCCCTTACTGTTGCAGAAGCTCCCTCGAGGCATATATGTACGCCACTGCGTGCTCCAAGAAGAAGTACGGGCCGGAAGTGTTTGTACTGGAGAGCGAATCATCATTCCTCTCCTCCCAGTGCCTGGACCGGATCCGGGCATCAGAGTCGTTTCCGACTCATGAGTTAGGCAGTGGACCTGCAGAGTCATTATTCGCCAAATCAAGGTTCCAGCAATAATGGATCTGACTAGCTCAGCTCAGCAGCCGAGCTCCGAGTCAGATCACACGAATCGACCCATTTGTGGGAAATCATCAGAGTGGACAATACCCCTCAGCCAGGGTTATGTCCCCTTTTTGTCTGTGACCCGGTGTAGTGACAGTTGTCGTTAGTGAATCATACACATTGTCTCGGATTGCTAGCTTTCATTGGTCTGAAGGTTAGTTTGGTTGATAGATAAGTTGTAGTACTGTGTAATTTCCCTGTATGATTCTATCGTGGAATGTATGTATTGGATTTATCGACTCTCTGTCGATCACAATGAGGGTTGGTTCGGTCCCATTTGGTGTGTAATTTGCACATGCCTCAAGGTTCAAATTAGGAGCACTGTATCACAGAGAAACAGATGCTTTTAGAAGGGGGTTTGTTCACGAGGTTTGTCACGAGGGCACTATGACGATTGGACCCCTCCTGAAGGGGTGGTGGAAGTATTCATTTATTTATTGGCGTTGCTGTTGTCATGTATCCGTCCCTTAAATGTGGGCTTTGTGGTGCTTTTGCCACCTTAATGTCGTTCAGCTCAGTTGGGTTTACATTCTCTCTCTCTCTCTCTCTCTCTCAAATTCCACTGCCCGTGCTACTATCCTGCAAGTTCACCGGGTGGCTGGTACCTTTTCGCATGAACTGCGTCCTCTATCGCCTCACACCTGTCTTTTTACCTTGCCGCACGTGCAGCCTTCCACTTGGCTTGAGGTATTCTTCACTCTGTGATGTAAAGTGGCATGTTTGGCTGCCATCGTTTAGGGAGGGTTTTTTCTCCACTTCACGTCGAGCGGAAAGATGTCGCCCCTCGTGGGGAGCGCGCCTGCACCGGTGTTACTGGTTCTTCTCTAACCACTGCTTTCGCCGTTCGAAGTTTTACGGTCGTTACCCTTTTTCATACCAACAGTCGTCCTGAAGGGGAAGGGGACAAATCACTTCATCTCTTTTCCACGCAACTGCAAGCTCAGCTTGTCCCTCGTCGAACAGGACAGAGGAGCAAGAGTCTTCTCTTTGACCCCGACCACTATCTGGTTCCAGACCCACGGGTAGCTGGTAGAGCATCAGTAATTCGTGGTTCGTTTGTTTTTTTTATGTATGTTAGCCGCTAATTCTTAATCTTCTCTCCTTTCTTGCGTCAATTTCCTTTTGTTTTCAAAACATATAGAAAGAGATATTGGTTAGAGACCACCTTCACCTGGTTTAGTTTACATATCATTAAACCTGGCCAGTCAAATTATATCAAATTCTTTCTCCTTTATGATGACATCTGGTGATGATGCGGAAGTAGCGTGTGGGGATGGGGAGAACCTGGTGAATTTAGGGTTGGAACTTGCTTGTCTCGCTCGTCCCCCGCGGCCCCTGACACAATCACCGGTCTCTCTTATTCTTCGGCCAACCGGTCTGTTTTTGTGTGTGCAAGGGGAACGGAGTTTATGTTTGCGAGCGTGCGTATGGCATGATTTTCCCGATTTGGGGAATGCGTGGATTGGAGAATTGTGTTTAATTTATGGAAAAGTTTGCTATAAAATGATGGGGATAATTGTGCCATTGAAATAATGATTATTAGTAAATGTGGTGTACAATTTATAAAAAGTCAATGGTTGAACTGTATGTAGTTCAGTTCCTAAGAAAGGAAAATGTTGAACGTGAATGAAGGAAGGATGAAGACATAAATTCCTATTCGTTTTATAGCCTGTTAATTTAATGCAGTCTCTTACCTGCTTCGTGTGAGAAGACCTTTAGCGAACATTCCTGATTTGGTTTGTTTACTGTGTTATGCTCAGGTCTGTGTTGAGCTGGTGCTATTATTGTATACAGCAAACCTCCCCTCGCCCATCATGCGAGTGGCTGTTAGGATTTAACAGCATGTGTCAGACCGTACTGACTGCGGGGTTCCAGTACCCTTCTTTCCTTCCAGTTCCTTCCGTTTCCTCTCCTCCCGGGGGATTCAGCCGAAGCTTGCGCTGTTGGGGCCGCGCACTGGTTGAGGAGCACGTGGACTTTGCTGGAGGGTCCTAACCCCTGTCCGGGACCTTCAGCGACAACGCCCTGTCCCACGGGATGCGTTCTCCACTGTCCTCGGACTTCATACAGCCCATGTGACCAGTGTGGTTAGCTCTGTGTCGTGCAATTTGGGTGTGTGTGTGTGTGTCAATGGTGTCGGCATTGAAAGACACTCCGTTCAAGAACCGACCCGGTTTGGGGCACCTGATGCGACTCGGTGCTCCCAGTGGACTTTGGAAAGGCAGGGGTGTGGGGGAACCACATGAAGCACGGAAAGGAATGTGTGCTGGAAATGCTTATTTATGATTATGGTATGTTGTGTGCGTTGAAATGCTTGTTTGTGACTATGGGTATGTCGTGTGTGTTGAAATGCTTAATTGTGTGTATGTCGTGTGTGTTGAAATGCTTGATTGTGATTGTGCATGTTGTGTGTGTTGGAATGCTTATTTGTGACCATGTGTGTGTTGGTGTGAATAAATGGGGTGTTGTATTGTAATCTTTCTTGTGTGGTCTCTTGCGGGGCGTGTGAGGTCAGTCACTCCCTTCACTCCCCTCTAGACCGATCCTGTCAGGGCAGACCTCCAGGGGTCGGTCGTGACACCTTGTGTGTAGCTTTGTTCTATATGGAAACTTAGCTGTCGCATTTTGGAAAGCATGTACAGATATGCAACAGGCATGGTGAATACAAAAGGTAACAAAGATCAATTTACAAAAAAAAAACAGAACTGATGGGCTTGGGATCGAAACAAATGCCTAGAAATAAGCGATAAACCAAAATCCTGTCCAGATTCCACAAAGGAAAACGTGTCGGTGCTTTCCCAATCTGTGCCTGTCTATAGATGTCCACGGATCATACTTTCAATACTTTAGAGTCAGCTATGAAACATGAGATCGACCATAAATATTTCTTTACACAATCTCTACAGTAACTGTATCTCTTTCATCATATCACGACTTCAGTGCTGCTGTTCTCCCCGCCGATGTTTGTGATGAACATTGTGTGCATGCTTCAGCACACCCAAAGACCTCAGTCCGAGGGCTTAATGACGGAGTGGCGCTGATCTTCTCAAGACCTCTTAATATCTGTATGGCGGACGAGCAATTTCTGTCTTCAGTTTTGAGTTTAGATACAAGCATCAAGTCTCAATCTCAAGGAGCCTTTGTCCTGTGTATTTTTCCCTTGTTTTCTCCATTCTC
>CM031600.1:8589110-8594301 GCA_018398815.1 Conus ventricosus | reverse complement strand
TCCCTCCCTCATCTCTCTCCTCTCTCTCTTCTCTCTCCTCTCTCTCACTCATCTCTCTCTCTCTCTCTCTCTCACTCTCTCTCTCTCTCTCTCCTCTCTCTCTCTCTCTCTGACACACTTATTGTTCTTCAAAAGTAACAGACTGAAAAAACGAGCAGACAAAATTGAACTAACTGTAAAAAAAAAAGAAAGAATGAAGTGTCATGGTTTTCAGAATGGGCAGTCATCTTTCCAGACATCTAAAGTGGAGTACGGAGGAATAGAAATTGAAATAACAAGTGATTATAAACATTAAGGAATTGCAATACAATTTAAGCAAGTGTTAACATGGGATGGTCAGAAAGAAATGGAATTCAAGTGAACCCTGTACACCCTGAAACGCTTTGATGAACAAACTGAACCTACGCAAACATGTGCGACATATTGTCGGGGGTCGTCTGATTACTACGTGGTAGGAAAAAGTTCCTACACTGGCAGTTAAAAGCTTATGAATGTTCCGTTGCATTCCCCAAAGAAAATTGTACACGGAGAATCCGCAGAAACCAACTCTATATCAGAACACAAGAAAGCTGGAAAAGATGTTGGTTCAGCTGCTAATTCTGCCATTGAGTTGGTGATGATGATGATGATCATTGTTGATCCACAACTGAGAAAATAGATCGATATGTATATTTCAACTAAACCGATACTCGAATGCGAAGCAAAGGAGAAATAAGACTTGTTTCTTGTTCTCCTCGTTCGCCATCCCGTTAGATGAGCAGCCCGGTGTCCTCGATAAGGCTGCCGTCCGTCGCAGCTCCTCCAGGTGCCGTACAGCTTGGCTTTCCACTGCTGTCGGTGTTGGCCAGTACTTTCTCCTGGATGCTGCATACGTCGTACAGACTTGAAGGATGTGGTCAGTTGTCATTGGTCCCTCACCACAAGGCACTCTCCACTCTGTCCAATGCCAAATTTGTGTGCATGTGGTGGAGCAGGCGATTGTGTCCCAGTCCTCAGGCGGAAGACTTGACCTGTTCCTGTCGTCCCAGCAAATGGTATGTGTCTTCTGGTTGTAATAAGGATGCAGGAGGCGCCATTTTATTCCTTGTTGTGCCTTGATGATTGTCCTAATTTCATCGTATGACACCAGGTTGTTGGCCTGCCCTTCTGTGCACCGTCTTTTGCCAGAATGTCCGCTTTTCATTGCCTCTGATGCCACAGTGTGCTGGTACCCATTGTATCACCACTTTCTCCACTCTGACACTCAGGCAACAAGGGCTGAAGTGAGATGGTTCTGTTCTTTGCAGCGGGAGTTCTGAGGCTTGGAGCACGGAGAGAGCGTCAGAGAAGACCACCACCTGCCCCGTTGTTCTTTTGGAGTTCTGCAAGACTGTTGTGGCTGCCTCACAGAGCGCTTCTTGCTCAGCTCGAAGTTGGTGGAGTATTTTCCTGTTGAATTGCAATTTCTTCATCTCCGCTTTGTATCGGAGGAAGATTCCAGCTCCACCATCCCTCGTTGCCTCTGTGGCGAGCCATCTGTGAAGACATGGGTCCAGTCTTCCTGGGGATACTGGTTGCAGATGTACTCCATGGCCAGAGCCTTCCTTGGTGTCTGACTGTATTCCTCTCTTCTCCACTCCGGAATGCTGGTGACGGCTGTTGGAACACCTGCCTCTTCCAAGATGGGTGGGTGACATTTGCCGGATAGGCTTTGCTTCATGTTCCATCAAGACTGGGGTGAGTCTTTCAAGGCGTCTTGACTGGTGGATGAAGCTGCCTCTTTTCAGCCGCTCTGGTGGGTTCTGCTCATTCTGTTGTTCATTGGATGGTTTTCAAGGCGTTTTGAATTTTGCTGCTTGGAAGAGGATCTTTGTGTCCCCTTCTGTCCTCCAATGACTGTAGCCCAGTGTCTCTTCCATCTTCAGGATTGGGTGGATCTCATGCGCCAGTTATGACACGCTGAGCTTGGTTCTGTATCTTATTGAGATGGTCGAGGTTAGACTTTGCAGCTGATGCCCATGCTGACGTCCCGTACACAACTACAGGTCGGACTCTCCCTTGTAGAGTCTCTTCAGGATACGTTCGTCAGCCCCCCAGTCCGTTCCTGCAAGTTTCCTCATGATCGCCAGTCTCAGCTTGGCCCTGCTACAGCATCTGGTGATCTGCTGTTTCCAAGTGAGCCTGCGGTCAAAGGTCACTCCGAGGTAGGTAGTGGGGTGTTCCTCTGCAAGCCTTTGGTTGTTCAGTGTCAGCTTGCCTCTTGCTTTTTGCTGATAGGCTGAAGACTGTGTAGGTTGTTTTGCTTGAGTGACAGAGACAAGCCATTCCTTGGCCAGTCGCTGATCTTGTTGAGCGCAGTCTGGAGGCGTACCTGTGCTGTGGTGGTGTACTCTTCAGATGCACCAAAGCACCAGATCATCTGCGTAGATCGCTCCTCGACCCCTTTTGGCAGTTCTCTGACGATGTCATCTATGAAGATGAGGAACAGCGTTGGCGAAAGGACTCCTCCTTGTTGTACTCCCTGTCTCAGCACCTTCTTCTTGCTTTCTGGCCCTGAATCTTGACTCGGGCTTGGCGGTTGTGTAGGTACTGGCTGATCCAGTGTACATCCTCCCAGACACACCACATCGCCGTAGTTTGAGCCTAAGTCCGTCCTTCCAGACTTTGTCGAACGCCTTCTCCATGTCAATCCAGACAGCAAGCGTGTTCTTTTTTTCTTGGAAAGCGTCCTCAATGCTTTGCGTGATGAATGTGATCTGGTTTTCTGTTGATCTGTGTTGGCGGAAGCCTGCCTGTTCAGGGCTCAGCAGCTGATGCTCCTCAAGGTGCCAGACAAGCCTTATGTTGACAAGTCTCTCCATCAGCTTTTCCTAAGCAGCTTGTAAGGCTGATGGGTCTGTAGCTGTCAGCCTTCGACTTGTCCTTTCCCTTTTTGGTGAATGGGGATCATGTCTGCTTCCCTCCAACACTGTGGTACTGATCCTGTCTTCCAGCTGGAGTTAAAGATTTTTAGAAGACTGCCTTGCTCTCATCCCAAATGCAGAATCATTTCATTTGTGATTTCCGTCTGGTCCAGGTGACTTCTTCAGATTGAGGCTCTGCAACGCTTCCTCCAGTTCTTTCTCTGTGAAAGCTTTGATCATGACTTCCTCTTGGGCTCTTCCTCATGAAGTTCACCTTGGCCCTGTGCACTGCAGCTCATGTTCAGGAGGACTCCGAATTGCTGATTTTTCATAGACGTCCTATGAAGTGGTCTGCTGCTTTCTTTCCAGAGAGATAATTCCATTCTCATGTATTGTTATAGTGGTGTGACTTGTTTCATTACAGAGGGTTCTAGCCAGTTTTCCACAGCTTGCAGCCATCCCTGTCGAATTTAGGCTTTCATTTTCTCTTGCCATCTTTTTCCTTGCAGCTATGTGCCAGGACAGCTTGTATTTGGCAGTTACTTCCTTCAGCGCATGTATTCTCCAGTGATGGCTGCTTTTCTGCTCTGTCCCTGCTTCCGTAACGGCATCTTCCAAGATTCTGGAGTTCCTCCGTCCAGTAGGCTTGTAGTCTTTACGTGCTCCTCTTGGATGGATTCTGTACAGCTTTCAAGACGGCCTTTGTGAAGTCTCGAACCATCTCGTTGAGTCCTTCTGCCTGATGTGATTGGCTTTGTGTATGTATCTGTGAGGGTCTCGAAGAGAGTCCATCCGCTTTCTATAATTCCAGCGGGAAAACATTTTGCTTGTGGACACTGTAAGTTGAGGTTAATCGAGAGTTTGACGGGCTTGTGGTCACTTCCTCCAAGCTGGTTGAGGACTGTTCTTGTGGTCCTGACGAACAGTCGTTGGTGGCGAACGCTAGATCTGGTGTTGATGTGGCATCCAGCGTCTAGAGTAGAAGTGGGTTCATCATCTTCTTGGTTGATGAGATGAAGATGTGTGTCAATCTCCCAGTCCTCAACTTCTTCACCTCTCTTGTCCGTCTCGTCATAGCCCCATCTCTCTGAGTGACTGTTAAAATCTCCCACCACCACACAGTTGTTGTCTGGGATGTTAATGTAGTGAGGGAAAGATCACGATCTTGAGGCAATAGGCATTGTAGATCCTGATGTGCGTTCTAAGGACTATATCAACCCCTTGGGTCTCTGCCTTGATGGTGTTGATCTTGAGTTCTGTGCGGCGATGGAAATCGCACCAGATAAAGCACCCCTCCTTTTGTTCTTCCTCACGGTCCAACCTGATGGTCTCGTAGCCCCTCACTTGAAAGCGATGGTTTACGGTCAAATGTGTCTCTTGGACACATGCGATATCGGATATTTTCTGATGCAAGTCCTTTCTGCCAAGCCAAGTTTCTTTTATGCACCCCTTCTGCATTTCACTGGAAATGTTGAGCATTCTGGGTGGTACTGTTTGCTTGGCATCAGCAGAGATGAGTCTCCTTCTTCGTCGCATGGCATGCAAATTTCTTTGTCTGACCACCGACCGCTTGGGGTGGCCCCTTTAGGCATAGGCCCGCTCCCGACCTCCCGGCGGTCTCCGAATGGTCGAGCGCCACATCGAAATTCTGTGGACTGCATCATCATGAACGTGGATGCGTGGATCGTGGTTTAAGTTGCGCCAGTGGCCCGAAACTCCGTCTTTCAGCTGGATTTCTTTCGGGTCCTCACCCTTAGCTCATGGCCCGTACGTTTTCTGCCCTGTGAGCACAGGGGGATGTTTCTCCGAGGTCACCCCCGGGGCTAGAGTATACCGCGCCTCTTGACCGCATGATTGAGCCCGTCATAGAACACATGGGGTATTTCAGTGAGGACAACACGCCACCTGTGACCCACCCCTCCTGGTAGAACATCGCCAGTTGGTCCGGGACTGCTTATTCGCAGCTAACCCCCATATCTGAGGGCCGTTCCCCTATCGCCACCCTGGGGACCCGCCGGTTTGGGGAATGGTCGCCCCACTACTGAATTGGAAGCAGCCTGGTCCCGGAGACTTGTTTCTTGAATTGGACAATAATTTGCGTCCAGAACAGTCTTCATCGATTATAACACATAATACGGTCTAGAGACATGCTTGCTAGACTTAGAACAATAACTCTAGTTTAAATGCGAGCGACTTTGGTCTGTAACTTGAACAACTCTGCAAAGATGTGGAAATCCTGCTCAAGAAGTGATTGAAAATGAATATAATATTCTTTTCAAATGCAGAGCTTAATGGCAATGTCAGTAAAG
>CM031600.1:8566610-8584110 GCA_018398815.1 Conus ventricosus | reverse complement strand
TGGGCAGCATCATGGACAGGTGGAAGGGATAGATTCAGACGTAAGAGCCAGAGTTGGCAGGGCAAGAGCTGCATGTGATCAATACGCGGAACACGAGGGTCCCCAGGTCGCCGCCCAAAGAAAAAGAAAATGTCAATTCCAGCGTCAAATCAGCGTTGCTGTGTCAAACGGGAAACTAGAGGACAACCAAAGCGACCTGAAAAAAAAAAAAAGAAGAAGATCGTGTTGCCCGTCCCCGGACCTCAGGGACGTCCACCTCCACTGTCAGCTGTGGCAAAGGAAGCACTCAGTGTCAAGCCGTCAGGAGGCAACCCACCGGAGGAGACACGCACTGCCGCCGAGTCACTTTGTTGGTTTTCAATGGTGCCTGTTCTGATCCAACATTCGCAGGACACCACCTGCTAAGCCCCCTACGGACAACAATAATTGCTTAGTCGCGGAGCCAGCATGAGTGAGTTCTCACGACGTCCGTCCGACGACAGCCCCCATGAATTTGCCGGTAACGTAACCCCGACGGAATCAATCCAAGGCCATAGACGTAGAAAGGATATCAAAACGGAGGTCACCATGAGAGCAGGACATGAAGGGCCACAGAATTTGAGACTTTTTTTTTAATGCTAATCGATGAGGATGGGATGAGGAAGATGATGCTACAGATCTCTATTCGATCTATGACTGCATGACAGGTCTGTTCTCTACGCTGACTTTCATAATGTATCCTGGCGTCAACCAGCCCAGAGATACACACACCTGCAGGTTAATCGGAAATTTGAGCAACACTCTAAGAGACGCATCCATGAGTCAATGAAATCCGACGTGTGGTCCCAGCCTTAGCAAACTCCGCTCAGGTAAGAGCCGGTCGGAGCAGAAAAAACGCACCATTGGCTCTGATGGGAATCGAACCTATGACCTCCCAGCCGGAAGTCCGCGACGCAAAAACCACCTCACTAACGGCGGCGGTGCTGTGGAAGGTCTTGGACAGAGGTCCCAACGATGTGCGTGCCAGCACCACACAGCTGACTGTGCTCGATACCTGCCGGGGAGAGTTGGTCTCTGCCGGGCATAGGATGACTCGCTGCCTGACGTGATCAGTGTCCTATGACCTTGTAGAAGATGCGAATAATCTGTCGCAGCATTTATTCTCTGACGCAAGGATTTTTTTCATCTCTTTTGTCAGTGTCTGTTTCTTTCTCTCATGGATCATAGACATCACTGATGATTTGCCATGTTTTACGTATACTGGCGAAACATGGACCCCAACGACTGAAGATACGCTGACATCGGTTGAGAAAAGAAAACTACGTTAGTATGGTCATGTGACAGGGTACAATGGCGTTTAGCAACTAATCCATCAGGGAAGCAACTAATCCATCAGGAAGCAACTAATCCATCAGGGAAGCGACTAATCCATCAGGAAGCAACTAATCCTTCAGGGAAGCATTGAAGAAGAACACGAGGGCTGGGAGGGGGGGGGGGGGGGGGGCGATGGTCTGACATTACAGAGAAGACAGGGAAACCACTCGCACAGACCCAAACCTTGGCACGTAACCGACACAACTGGAGGGCCCTGGTGAAGTGTTCTTCAGTGAGGCGCCTCTATGTCAGAAAAAGAAGAATTGCTTTTTCACTTGGCCGCGGATGGACCAGGTTTTCAAGATGACACTGAGTCACAGCGAACAGAGAGCCAGGTCTCATCACGTCTTTGTCGGGCTGCCTTCATCAGAACGGACGCAAGAGATTTGTACCAATCCGCGTCTACTAGTGTGTATGTCCGACTACCTAGCTCTTGAACGGTTGACCAAAATGTTGCCCCTTTCCCCGAATTCACTACCATTCCATGGACTTGCTGCTTTCTCCAATTGTTGCCGTTGTCGTACCCTGGCTAAAAGTCTCCAGGGATCATCCGAACAGCTTAAGTACTTGAACACTATGGTACAAATGCATCAGCTGGGATGAGAACATTACGTGTGTGACCGTTTTTTATTACCCCCGCCACGTGGGCAGCCACACTCCGACTTCGAGGATGTTGGAGACTGATAATGTTATGCTAGGAGCTTGTCACAACTGAATTCTCTAGTGTGGTTGACAGCCACACGTGTTTCCCTGATTTTATTTCCAAGGGGATGAAAACTATAGCATCTGCATCATCATTACCATCAGCAAGAATGAACTTCTTATGGTTGTCAAGATCTCAGCTTGAGTGAACAGGTCTCTCTTTTGTGATCACTGTTGTTAGTGACAATTAGCCCGTTCGATGTTTAAGACAGATTTTTGTCATAGAAATGGTAATAGAAGGGAAGAAGTGGGAGGGAGAAACAAGGAGAAGGGGGTGGCTTGCGTGTGGATAGGAAAACTAAGTCGTTCTATAAAAAAAAAAATATATATATATATATAATATATATATATAGCTGATCAATTAAGTAGTGGGGGAAAACAAGTGCAGGCTAACAATTCTTCAGTCGTTATAGTAATGACTTGGCAAATATTTGAACTTTAAAAAAAAAAATTAAGATGAAGAAAATGGGGGAATATATTATAAATATGAGAAGCCCTTCACTAGCTGCCTGATGGAACCATCGTAATCCCTCTCAAAGGCGTATTTATTTGTATTGCCTGCTCCTGGCCTTTCGTCCCGCTGGATCGGACTCATCAGGGAGACCCGCTGATTGTGTCTATGCTCTTGGTGTCAAATAGAGACACACCACAGTCCATAATTCTGTGGTGTTCTCACCACCAAGGGTTCGAAAAAAGAATCCAACGCAGACTCAAAGCAGCCAGTGAAGGGTAATAAAATGGAACAAAACAAAAGTGTGGAGAGGAAAACAGTCGCTGAAAAACTAAAAGCATTATTCAAACAGTATAAAATGTAGGGGACAATCTTTGAGCCTATGCTTGTAGATCCATTCAAAGATGCAAGGGAGATAAAAAGATATGGAACAGTCTGAGTGGTCAGCTCTGCTGTTCAATAACCCAAGCATTGTGAGTGGCTAAGAAGTGGGAGGGAGAGCGAGGAGAAGAGGAGTGACTTGCGTGTGGATAGAAGTATATATATATATAAAAATATATATATATATATATAATATATATAATATCTGCCGTACACGCGCGCGCTGGTGTGTGTGTGTGTGTGTGTTGGTGTGTGGTGTTGTGTGTGTGTGGTGTGTTTGTGTGTGCGTGCGTACGTGCGTGTGTGTGTGTGTGTGTGTGCACGTGTGTGTGTGTGTGTGTGTGTGTGTGTGTGTGTGTGTGTGTGTGTGTGTGTGTGTGTGCACGTGTGTGTGTGTGGTGTGTTTTCTGCATGTGTACACACGCGTCAAGATTGCACACCACAAATTATTACTAATATTGACACATTCACTAAGTGACTGTGGAGGGTGGGTGGATAGGAAATTTAAGAGGGTGCCAGGGTGGGAAGTGTGACACTGATACGACGTATACATCTTAGTTGCTGATTAATATCCAGTCGCACGCTTGCCTGTTTGATTTTTTTTTTTTGATTTGTTTTAACATTTAGAAATTATGATGTGCAAGAGTATGTGTGGTGTTTTATCTGCATTCCCCTCTCTCTCTCTCTCTCCTCTCACCTCTCCTCTCTCCTCTCTTCTCCTCCTCTCTCTCTCTCTCTCTCTCTCTCTCCATGGTTGAGTGTGTTTTTGTGTTGTGTGTGTGTGTGTGTGTGTATTCATCTCTGTTGTGCGCCTGAACGCTTGCGTGTGTGCATGTGTTTTGTCAGTCACCACCCTCAAACCCTTAAACTCCCCCCCTCCCCCCACCCGATTTATCGATGATCTTGCCGCCCAGATTTAAGCTCGCCTCACACACGTCGCTCGCAGTCGGGAAACCTCGGTCCCCAAAAATCACTTACCGCGATTATTTCTGTGTCTTCACCCATTCCTCCGATTATACGATCGACTGATCGATAGGTGAGGATTTAGTTGTCATGGCACGAGACTGCTTAGGCCCCCCCCCCCCCCCCCCCACCCTCCCTGCTTTCCCTTGCCATCTTCCTTCCATCTCTCTCTCTGTCTCTGTCTGTCTGTCTGTCTGTCTGCTCCCCTCCCATTCTCTCTCTCTCTCTCTCTCTCTCCTCTCTCTCTCTCTCTTAAAAGCGCTTATAAAAGTGACGTTGTGCTGAAGGCCAACTACAGCTGAAAGGTACTCTTGTAAAAAGTGATATACATTGTACTGTATGATACGTTTAGCATCATTAGACATTATGAAGTTCATTTGGTTATTTCGGAGTACTTCCTACAGTAATTTTATGAATGAGTTTATTCATCCTAAGTCAAAAACAACAGCTCGGTTTACGGCACCGTGGCCTTGATTATTTTCATTTGTTTCTTTTGGAATAGACTTTTGATCCTTGTTACTCGTCCATATTCAATCCACCCTTTAATAAGGAAAGGGTCCTGGCCTTTTAGCAATAAATAATCCGTATCTCCCACCCCACCCCAGCCTGTCTGTCTGTCTGTCTGTCTCTCTCTCTCATCTCTCTCTCTCACTCTCTCTCTCTCTCTCTCTCTCTCACGCACACACACACACCACACACACACACACACACACACACACACACACACACACACACACACACACACACACATATATATATATATATATATATATATATATATATATATATATATATATATATATATATACACCTCTATGTGTCTGTCTGTCTGTCTCTCTCTCTCTATCTCTCTCTCTCTCTCACTCTCTCTCTCTCCCTGAGTGAGTATAGCTATATAGAGAGATAGATATGGATAAACATATATGTATGAGCGAGAAAACTGCTGATAAAAAAAAAGGTATCAACAGAAAAGAAAGGCAGCATGCGTGGCTTGTGTACCAAATACATCTCTCTCTTATGTATTCTCTCTCTCTCTCTCTCTCATCTCTCTCTCTCCTCTCTCTCTCCAATTTGGTTAAGTCTGCTTCTAGCATCTCAGAATGAAAGCATAGTTAAAGATTTCTCGTTTTACTTGTTCAAAGCATTTCAGTTTCGATCAGCTATGGCTTCGTGAGAGAAGTCCATCCACTCCTTCTACTGATCTGTAGAATTCAAAGACTGTTATGATCTCCATGCCCTCCTTCATAATGGGCAATGGCCTTTACATGAATGAACCAGCTGAGTTCCAAAAATTCTCTCTCTCTCTCTCTCTCACTCTCTTCTCTCTCTCTCTCTTCTCTCTCTCTCTTTGTGTCTGAGTCTTTGTCTATGTGTCGTGCATATTCTTCTGTGTGCGTTCCTGAATGCTTGCTTTGGTGCACGTGTTTGTCAGTCACCACTCTGAAACCCTTAATCCCCCCCCCCCCCCCCCCCCCCCCCCCCAAGATTCACCGATAATCTTTGCCGCCCAGATTTAAAGCACGCCTCACACACGTCGCGTGCAAGCGTGAAATCGTCTGGTCCCTCAAATGTCACTTACCGCGACTATTTCTGGTGTCTTCGCCCATTCCTCCTGTTATCGATCGACTGATCGGTCACAACGAGTTTAGGTCCCGCTAAAAATAACAGGGCTGATGCAAGATAAGGGGAAAATGCCACCGCGCCATCTCCGCTCTTATCAGCCCATCATAGTAGAAGACCTACAAGGCCCCCAGGTGAGAGCTTTTAACAGTCGTGGCACAAGACTGCGTAGGCTGTATTCCCCTCCCTCCCCCCCCCCCCCCCTTTCTCCGTCTCTGTCTATGTATGCCTCTCTCTCTCTCTCTCTCTCTCTCTCCTCTCTCTCAAATTATTTATGGAAAGAAGCTCAAGGAATTTTTTTTCTGCGTACGCAGGCTGATACTCCTGCAGACACTGCCTGTATAGACAGGCAGTGGACTTTTGTGTGTATGACCGTTTTTTGTCCCGCCATTAAGGCAATAAGAAAGCAGCTTTTGAACTGTTGGGTGTGCTTCTTTCTGTCACTGGATCATTCTCTGCAACTTAATTGTGGCTATGCAGCCCTTGCGTTGCCAAAAATACATGACGTGACAGCTCTTCTCACCGAAATTAAGTGGTAAATTCGCATCCCATCACAGCTTCTACCAGAGATAGTAAGAAAAGGGAGATGTCTCACTTCAGCCGCGCGCTGAAGCCACGCCGCAAGCCTCATTAATATGCAGGACCCACCACCCTCTTCCGCTCAGGAGTAAACAGACAAAGTTTCTGGTATGCCGTACTCTGGAACCGGTACATTCTG
This sequence comes from Conus ventricosus, assembly GCA_018398815.1. Taxonomy (NCBI): domain Eukaryota; kingdom Metazoa; phylum Mollusca; class Gastropoda; order Neogastropoda; family Conidae; genus Conus; species Conus ventricosus. The sequence goes on along the minus strand of CM031600.1, from coordinate 8,577,922 downwards.
ACGGTCTGGTACTGGTCAAAATGGCGTGGTGTGCAGCTCCTAACTGCAACCAATCGCGGAAAAAAGGATGGCGAATGTTTCGTTTCCCAGGATGAAGCAAGGTATGTTTTTTGTTTTAATAAAGAGTTCAAATTGTAACAAAGACCAACATCATGAGATGTGTGGGGTGTGTCAGTGTGTGGACGGTGTGTGTGTCAGCATCACGTGTGTGTGTGTGTGTGTGTGTGTGTGTGTGTGTGTGTGTGTGTGCCACTGTGTGTGTGTGTGTGTGTGAGTGTGTGTGATTGTGGTGTGTGTGTGTGTGTGTGTGTGTGTGTGTGTGTGTGTGTGTGTGTGTGTGTGTGTGCCACTGTGTGTGTGTGTGTGTGTGTGTGTGTGTGTGTGTGTGTGTGTGTGTGTGTGTGTGTGTGTGTGTGTGTGTGTGTGTGTGTGTGTGTGTGTGCCACTGTTTTGTGTGTGTGTTGTGTATGTGTGTGTGTGTGTGCCACTGTGTGTGTGTGTGTGTGCCACTGTGTGTGTGTGTGTGTGGTGTGTGTTGTGTGTGTGTGTGTGACGTGTGTGTGTGTGTGTGTGTGTGTGTGTGTGTGTGTGTGTGTGTGTGTGTGTGTGTGATCAGTTGTTCAGTAACCAGCTGAACGTCAATCATACTGCAACACGAGATTGTCCGTTGATCGGATAATGTCTTATTTGTAGAAGTCAACAATGGGTACAGAACTGTCGGCGAGAAGATCTTCGACAACGATCAGCAAAGTACCTCAGTGAAAACTGTCACCTGTGTATTGAGCACTTTGAGGACAACCAGTTTTGGAATGTCAACAAAAAGGCAGAATTAGGCCTTCTCAGTTCTGCAGTACCAACAATTTTCAAAGTCCCAAATCCTCCATCGAGTGTGACAAGGAAAAAAACTGCCCACACCGCTGTGGACAGCAAACCCCCACAGACGACAAAGAAGAAGACACAAACACCTACTGGTAATTATGTCCTTCTGCTATTAGATTGAAACTTTCCGCTGCAGCTTGAACCGTAGACTGAAATTGCTTTCCTGATTGAGCATTACTTTCATGATGCCGGGAAAAAGAAAACGAATTCAGCTTTTGAACATTTTGAATGTTGGATTTTGTTAACTTGAATAACATAAACACAAAATATAATCTCTCTCCTCTCTCTCTCTCTCTCTGTCTCTGTCTCTGTCTCTCTCTCTCATGCCGAGGTTTTTTTGTTTTTACAGAAGAAGCTGACATGTCAACACGAGCTGTAGATTCGTCAGTGCATTTACTATTTGCTGAACTGAAAAAAACAAACAAAAACAAACAGCAGCCACACGCCTTGCGCAATTTTCCCACACTGCGCCAGTACAGCGGTGAACGTGTTTTACCTCCCAGCTGGAAGGTGGTGGTGCAGTTTCCCCCTTCCGCCCACGCCGCGCGAGCAGGCCAGGCCGGTGTCGTATATAAATACTGTCGCTCATAAAATCGTGTCGCAGCGACAGTATTTCCCCGGAAATACTGCATTTTATGGACAGCTACAATATTCTATGGGACATTTTTCGTGAAAAGTTGTCGCGCGACATTTTTTTCCAGCAATTATTGTCGCTGCAACAATATTTCACGTGAAATGCTATCGCTGCTATACAATTCCACGGCGACAGTATTATATACGACACCGGCTTCAATTCTGGCAGTAAGCGCACATAGCGAGTGAGACATCTCCCTTTTCTACTATCTCTGCTTCTACTTCCGCCGTACATTAGCCGCCACTACCCTCTCCTCTCTCTCTCTCTCTCTCTCTGCCTGTGTGTCTGTCTGTGTGTCTGTCTCTCTCGCTCACTCCTCTCTCTCTCTCTCTCTCCTCTTCTCATCTCTCTCTCTCTCTCCCCTCTCTCTCTCTTCTTCTTCTTCTTCTTCTTCTTCTTCTTCTCTTTCTTCTCCTTCTTCTACTTTTTCTTCTTCTTCTTCTTCTCTTTTCCTCTCGCTCGTTCGCACTGCACCCGCTCGCTTGCTTCTTTTTTTCCTTTCTGTCTGTCTGTCTGTTTCTCTCTCTCTCTCTCTCTCTCTCTCTCTCTCTTTGTTCTTTATCTCGCTCGTTCGCATATACCCGCTCGCTTGCTTCCTCCTTGTCCCACTCTCTGTGTGTCTGTCTCTTCACATTTCACTATGCCCCTTTGACCTCCACTGTGATGTCACACGTCAGCCGGCCGTGTCTTAAGCTCCCTGTTCACTACTGGGGGAGGAGGGGGGCAAAATCGTTACGACAAAGTCCGCTTCCCAGAGTAGCTGACCGAAAATGATGTCACCTTCCGCCTGCATAAGCTGTTCATTGAAAGCGAAAGATCGTTCGCATGAGAGTTTAGGACAACCAAACTGTACATGCTCCCCCACAGACGTTCGCAGATTTTATTCGTAATCACTTTGAAATGCCTAGCTCTTTGCATGAGATGTACCATGTAAATCCCGTTTTAGGGGTCTGTTCTTCGTCATGCAAAAGGGCAGCACCCTGGCCCAACATGACAGTGAACTCACCGACTGTTTCAACGTCTCTTCATGGCTTTGCATGAACGCTAGAAAAGCACGTTTTTTAGCAGTGAGAACATTGACGTTCCGTTTTCGGTTATCTGAACTTGCCAAGGTGTGTGTGTTGTGTGTGTGTGTGTGTGCGTGTGTGTTAGACAGCCACACTCTGCCATGCACACTCAGTTTAGACATGTAAGGGGCATGGTTGTCTGGATGATAAAGCATTGTTCTCTTGGTTTCTGCGCTTTAGACAGGTTGGCTTAGAAACTGTTTGACTTTAACCTAGCCCCACCCCACCTCTCCGCCCCCATGTCTTCAAAATGAGGCTTAAACGTAGGTTCCGTACGGAATGCATGTCTCAACCACATTTCTTAGATCGTGCATGCACTTTATATCCCATCTTCGTCGAAAAGTAGGTCACAGTGTGTCGAGAGGTGGATTACATTAGAAATACTTCATGCACACTGATGTCGTGCTCAGGTATCATCCATGAAGACGGAACGTGCTACCTAAGTGCAGGATAGAAAACGGTCACTACGCCCAAAACTCACTTCAGAATTTCAGCCAACGAACAAAACAGAAGAGAAGAAGAAGGTGCAAGAGGAAAGAACCGTAAGACCTTCTGGCCTTGACACTGCAGGCCACTAGGGTCTCCGTAATCTGCAAAGAACTGACATTAAGCGTCGGTCGTGCTCCACTGTGGTACAGTAGTGCTTGACGGTGGATCGTCGCCTTTAGCGCTGTCGGCTGTCTCGCCTCTTTCATCACACTTTGCCGAACCGGTGGAAAGGAATTGTGCATGGTATGTGCACGCTCTGTGACGGGAAAATTGGCCTAATTGAGGGTGAACGCATCGCCCCTTAATAGACGGTTTTCGGATTTGCTTGTTTGCGGGTCGAGTTTTTCGGAGTAGGTTGGACCACACAGACTTCTTTGTCCCACACCTTCTCCACCCCGAGTCTCAACAGTGCCCAAATTAACAGTTAAAAGATGTACTTAATGCACACACAGAGAGACACAGACGGTGTTTACAAGCGGCTGAATGCTATCCAAGTATGTAGGCAGACTTTCTGCATACAGACTAGACGGAAAGATAACCGACAACAAAACCTGCACTGTCAGTGATGTCAACCATTTCGGAACGAAAGTAAAGTAGCTGGCCGAGCTGAAAACAATCTCGTGTCATCAAAACAATCCGTGTTTGTTGCTTTGCCGTGTGCCGTTAAGATGAGTTTGAGTTAGCTTTAGGGGGAGAAATTTATTTGAAACAATTAAGGTTTACGACCTGAACTTCATGAAACAGCACAGAGCCATATAGTGACAAACAATGGATTTCAGTTCTTGTGTGCCAGCCAAGCTGCGGTACTGTGATTTGTTTCACACTGCCTCTTCCCCTACGAGAGCGGCGTTGGTGAAGTGTTTGTTTGTATTTATTTTCTACCCACATTTTTCGTTTACTGGTAAATAATGATTCAAGAGGGAATAACCTCACGTATGTTAGGAAAACAGCAGTACGTTTTGTGAGGCAACGCGAGATTGACCTTCTCTCTCTCTCTCTCCTCTCTCCTCTCTCTCTCTCTTATATATTTTTTTTCTTTTTTTCTTTATTTTGCATACGTAACAGTTTTCAATCCAACCATTACGGCAGACAGAGTCTATTTTGGGGGTGCTGAATACGATACCAGGATAATATTGTCGTTGATGAGCGCGCGCGCTCTTCCCTCCCTCTGTGTGTGTGTGTGTGCGTGCGTGCGTGCGCGCGCGCGCGCGCGCGCGCGCGTGTGTGTGTGTGTGTGTGTGTGTGTGTTGTGTGTGTGTGTGTGTGTGTGTGTGTGAGAGAGAAATGCTACAAACGCTACCACGGCACTCGTGTGTGTGTGTGTGTGTGTGTGTGTGTGTGTGTGTGTGGTGTGGTGTGGTGGTGGTGGTGGTGTGTGTGTGTATGTGTGCGTGCGTGCGTGTGTGTGTGTGTGTGTGTGTGTGTGTGTGTGTGTGTGTGTGTGTGTGAAATACTGTAAATTGTGTGTAGGTGTTCGCACGCGAGTGTGCATGTGCACGCGCGTGCGGGTGGTGTGGGGGAGAGGGGGGGGGGGGGAGGGGAGGGCGCGTGTGTGTCTCTAAGAGACGGATGTTTTGCCCACATTACCAACGCCGTGGAGTGTTATATTTGGGGGAAAAAATAGTGGAATAAGCAGTCTGTGCCAACGTTGACGAACCGTTTTTGACAAAAATGTGTTCGCTTGTTTTTGTTGTCGTTTATCAGTTCTCTTTGCATTTTGTAAACATGAAACCATCAAGCATGATAAGCTGGCAGAAAAATAATGTTCCCTCTGTCAGAATGCTTCATGCGGTCTCTTTTTCCGGGGGGGGGGGGGGGGGGGGGGGGGGTATCTTGTTTGGGGGCGGCGCCATTCCGGTGTACCGGAGGACTTGGCATCACTTTTTTTTTTAAGAAAAAAAAAGAAGAAAAAAAATCGGTGGGAGGTAGGGGAAACACATGGTTCGGGTGAGTATCTTTACTTAAAAGCCGCCCACCTCCCCCCCCCCCCCCCGAAATGTGGAAAGGCCAGCTCACCCAGAACGTCTGTTCTCTTCCCCTCGGCCCCCGCTTCTCAAACACTCCCCCAATCCTCCACAGTCTACACCCCCTTCTACACGGCCTCCTAGTAATCATCTCATGGGGTAGAATGAATGATGCGCGCGCGCGCCTCTGTGTGTGTGTGGTGTGGTGTGTGTGTGTGTGTGTGTGTGTGGTGCGCGCGCGCGGCTTGCGTTCATGACTGGCCCGAAGAACGAGAACGATCACTTAGTAGCCCCATTACAACTTCGGCCAAGTCTCAATATTTCAAGAATTCTAGCGTCAGCCTGTAAGAATTTCCGCTTCTGGATGGCTGGGGGTTTATCATCACACAAAACACACACACACACACACACCGGAATGCAGGTCGGTGCTATATCGGGTTGACTGTGCTCATCTCCATCACCCCAACCAGGCTTGAGAAATGTGCTGAAGAACTAGCGCTTAATCTGCACCATTGTAGGGGATAGGAAACGTCAGTACCGCAATCCCCCATTTCTTGCTCAGTGAAATTTACTCGCGGATACTGTCATTATATCAGCATCACACACAACACACACACACACACACCCACGCTCCATATTTTTCCCCCCTACACAAACCCCCACCAAAACAATGTACTTCCGTCAAGAGGGAAAGGCGCAAGGAAACGTCACTGTATGCGCGTGCATAACTATGGTTGGGTTGGAGATGGGTAGGGAAAATTGGGAAGGCGGAGGGGTGTTGTAAAATGAGTGAGTGTGGGTGTGTGTGTGTGTGTGTGGGGGTGTGGTGTGTGTTAGATGCAGTTGTCCCATGCCTTTAGTTATATAAACAACCGTGAAACTGAAAACTTGCGTAAGAAGAAACAGCCAAATTTCATGGACGCTTCCGGGGTTGATCACGAGTAGATCAAAGAAAAACTGCGCTTTTAAATGAAAGATGGGAGGGAGGGGGGGGGGCCATGTGGGCTGAGGCGCCGAGCCGCGACAGACCGGTCTGGGGTGGCGGGTTTGAGTGCAGCCGGTGCAACACGCTATAGAAACACTACCACGCCAAATCAGCACCAAGGAAGTTCTAGAACACGATTTTCGAGGGAGGCCTAGACCCCGAATTCCGGAAGATAAACTCTCTTCAAAAGACAGTTCCTTTCTGTCCAAAATAAGGCTGGGTTCGTTTACACAGTAAACACAGGGAGCAACCTTCCGGATTAAACCGGAAATCCCCATCAAAAAAATTTGAAAGCTCGATGGGCAAGGTCGTGTTCATGCATTTTCCGGTTTGACGATTTTTTTGTTGGGTGTTTTCGGACCCCTAGATATTTTTTGCGAGTGTGGCTGTTTTTCGCGCCGCGCGCGCGCGCGCGCGTGTGTGTGTTTGTGTGTGTTGTGTGTGTTGTGGTGGGTGTGTGTGTGTTGTGTTTTTTGGATTCATCTTGAATATATTTTGAACGATTGAAGATTTCCCGAATTGCTTTTCAAACATTGAAAAGGTCCCATGAGTTATGTTTTGAGAGATTCAGAGGTCTCCGGGGGTCGTTTGGAACAATTGAAAGGGTCTCCTGTTGGATTTTTCTTTAATAAATAAAAGATTTTGTGGGGGTCAAATGAGTGATATATCTTCTGGAACGTTCTGAACGATTGAAAAATTCGTTTTAGGGACTTCTCTGCGATTAAAATGTCATCAGAGGACGATTTGAATGAACGAATGACGGGGTCTCAAGAGGGTGTTCCCGAGTGATGTTTTGGAACGATTAAAAGGTTTCCGCGAGTGGTTTCCTATCGACAGAGTAGTTCCAACAAGACATTATTCCACCGGGAGGATAAAGTGGCATGCAAACAACCGGAAAAGTTACACAACTGTCAACACAACTTCTTTTTGTAAAACCCATCCATTACGAACATAACTTCCGTAAATCTAAGGCACAGAATAAAAAAAATCTTTCCATTTCAGGAACATTTCTTTTTATGCCTATGGTACCAACAACTACAGCAGCAAAAATAGTAACAACAAGAGCACAGCAGTTGTTTCCGATGATCAAGGATCAAATCAGTCTCCACCGCGCTCTGTTACTCCGTGATTGTCTCCTTAATCTAAACCAGTGGGAAAAGCGCTCTTCAGTCAGTGTGAAAACTTAAAAAGGACAGCAAACTGTCGTCTGCAACTTGCACGGTCGGCAGCGGGTAGTATGAGGTAAAGAAAAACAGAGCTTGCCGAAAATGCAGGAAAACCACGAATGAAAACAGATTGTTTTCCAATCGAGTTTCTTGTGGATCAACAACAGTTGGAGAATAACAAGGGTTTTGGAAAAAGAAATTTGACGTGAGAAACGGAAATTATTCCACGAGGCCCATTTCAAGCATATCAATAAGTGTGGCGCGTGACCCGGGTCAGGTGGGTTGCAAGGAAGAGGCGTGCACGTTTAAAATTTAAATTAATTTTCAAAGTAAGTTTAGATTAGATTGAATTGCACAGCATCGCGTCTTGAGGATTGAACTGTCACAAGAAGATACATTATTTTGTTTTTCATCCAGCTCTACCACCCTCCCTCCCTCTCTGTCTCTGTCTCGTCTCTCTCTCCTCTCTCTCTCTCTCTCTCACTCTGTCCCCGTTTGTCATTGCCTCCCCCACCCCCCATTGCCTCTCTCTCTCTGTCCCCCCCCCCCCTCCTTCCCCACACTCTCTCCGTCCCCGTTTGTCATTGCCTGCCCCTCCCCCATTTCTCCTCGTCTCATCTAATCTCTCTATCAGTCTCTCTCTGTGTCCCCATTCTCTCTCCTCTCTCTCCCCTCTTTTCTCTTCTCCTCTCTCTCTCTCTCTCTCTCTCAAACTGTTACAGTAATAGAATTGTTAACAAATAGACGTGCATTAATTTTTTTTCATTACAGACTCACAGTATGTCGGGGGGGGTGTGAATGGTAGAAACACACTGCGGAGACCCCCCTCCCCCTCCCTGAATCGTCCAACGCAGTGACGGGGCCAAGGTAAAGAGATGGATTTGACTCCTTTTTTTAAAAATTTGTCATCATGGCCATAGTCAAAAAATACTTTTTCCATCATCATTCCCTCATCATCCTCGTTCGTTATTGTTTCTTGTTTATCAACATGGGCATACTCTCCCACCCCACCCCTCCCGCCCCCTGCCAACGTACCTCTCTTCTCTCTCCCCTTTCTCCCCCCCCCCCCCTCTCTCTCTCTCTCTCTCTCCTCTCCTCTCTCTCTCTTATTCTTGATTTATTAATGAGGGTTTTAAAAATTAACAGCTGCATTTTGTTTAGTTTTTTTTCTTTTTTCGGCGAGACTGAATTCACTGTCTTGTGCAGAAGTTTTGGTTTAGGAGTTAAATACAATTCGTTACATCGTGTCAGGTCATGTGTGTTATGAATGCCTTAATGTTCTAGTTTCTCACCAGATTGGGGGTGCAGAGCCACCTCCGCGTACACGATGAGTTGCAGAAACGCTAACGCATCTTCGGATCCGAAGGACTACCACATCATCATCTCATCATAATTGTTTCTAACTTAACAGCACAAAATTGCATTTGTATTACACGAAAGTAAAAAACCTGACGTTTTCCAAAAGTCACCTTTAGGTCTGTTAATATGTACAAGATGCACAATTTAAACAAATGAGAAACTGATCGTTTACTTAAAAAGACTGCCACTGCCACGCACATCTGCAAAAGGGTTTGTCTGTCTCTTAAATATGAGACAAGAAACAACAGCGAATTGGGTAGTAATAATCATAAAATGCAATTGATTTCACACACCCGTTTTGCAGCAAAACAAAACCATCTGTCATCTGATAGTGGCTGTGGGATTTAGTATCCATGGGTACTGCGTTACGAAGCATTTTTATACCACAAACCCAGAGTTTCTCGAGATAACAGGTTGTTTTTTTCTCTCCAAAGTTAGGACATGACCTTGGACCGGCATTTTGACCTCATACTTTCCCCTTCCCCGTCCCTGCAAGTCACCATCCCCCCTCCCGCTTTTTTTTTCTTCTTGATTTTGCACAGTGGCTTTGTAACCCGCAATCAAAGGGAAAGCGAAACATCCCATCACAGCTCCCAGGAATGTTCTCCAAATGTGTGCGTGTATGAACTGGGCCAACAAATCACAAAGGAGAAGGAAGAAAAAGAAAAAAATCCCCTCGCACTGTGGGCCACTAAACCCTGGCCAAACACGGGTCGTGGGTGTACGTATGAGTGACCACAAGACACACAAGGCCATGCTATCATCGCCTACCGCCGCCCCCTGCCCCCCTCCCTCCGAAGGTATTGAATAGCACGCGCCCCCCACCACCACCACCACCCCACTTCACTCCACCCCTGCCCCTCACCTCTCTCGCCCCCTTCTTCACGGACGTAAGTCCTTTTGCCCGCGACACAATGAGCAAAATAATTTACCCCAACAGCCTCTACCGGGGATAATTTACCTACACAAAGTAAACCCTTTCGCCGGAATTTGCGCCTCCTCCCCCCACCCATCCCCTCCCCCTTTCCCGCTTGCCCCTCTTCATCATTTCATTTTCCCCCTCCTTTCGCTCACCTCTGCTAAATGAGAAGGTTTCAGATCCAGACCAGGTTCGGCTCCTGCTTTAGCGGGGTGAGGAGGGGAGAATATTTCTGCTGAATATTTCCCCTCTCTCTCTTTCCTCTAGTCGTTTCACGCTCTCTCTTCTCACTCTCTGTTTCTGTCTGTCTGTCTGTCTGTCTGTCTGTCTCTCTCTCTCTCTCTCTCTCCTCTCTCTCTCTCCTCTCTCTCCTCCATCCATCCATCCATCCATCCATCCATCAGTTTGCTCGTCCTTGAAGCCATCAGTCTTGTCATTCACCACCTCTCTCACCTCTCCCACATTGATCTTCATCATCTGCTGCTGCATCTTCTTCGTCGTCGTCTTCAGTTCAACAAATTACACTTTGTTCCACATTAGTTTTGTAATCCTCCGACATAGATGAGCTCGTTTTGCGCAGGGATCTGCGCTTGTTCACGTCAGAACGGAGAAAACGTTTAGAAGTGTGGGAAAGGGAAGATGTCAGCGTTATTTAACGTCAGAGGAAGTTTAGTCTTGATATGAACTATATTTCATCATGGAGTTACACAGTATCACATTTCTCGTGTCCAATATTGGCCTTTCCGAAAGTCGGCACGGTTTATCCCCAGCGAGCCCACGTGGCCATAGTACCCTGCCATCCGTTTTGTTTCCGTATTGTATTAGCACGTTTTTTGAGCGTCGTTTTCTTCTTCTTCTTTTCGTGCATCAGTTGTCGCTCAATGGAGCACCTAAGGCGGTGACTTTTTTTCTTTCTTTTTTTTTTCCTCCTAAGGCCAAAATCCATGTCTTCATTTTTTTTTTTTTTTTGGTGTTTCACACTGTCTTCCTCATCTGCCAAAAAACAAAAAGCGGAAAAACCAAAACAATTTCCACAACTGCTTTTTTCCCCTTTTTTTCTGTTTTCTTTTTTCTTTTTTTTTTCACAACCAGTCTCTTACACACCATGCATAGTCAATGTTCTCTCACAAATGGACATTTTTTTTCTTTCTGAGTTTAGTGTTTTGCATTTGATTCAATGTGTCTGGGTTTGTGAATGTTCTAATGTTGTGTACTGGCACACTCAGTCTGATATGGTGCTGCTTATATACAAAGAAAACAACAGACAGACAGAGCAAAAGAAGGAAAGGAAGGAAGGAAGGAAGAAAGAATAGAAAGAAGATAAAAACGAAAAAGAGTTCGTTGCTTGTAAAAACAAACGAAATAACATAAATATAACAGTTGTTAAGCATAATTTTGAGCGTCATTGAGTACGGTGCGAATTCCTCTCCCCCCCCCCCCCCCCCCCCCTTCCGCTTCTTCCACCGCATCATTACCTCTCTCTCTTTCTCTTTCTCTCTCTCTCTCTCATCTCTCCACTCTCTCTCTCATCTCTCTCTCTCTCTCTCTCTCTCTCTCTCTCCACTTCCCTCCCCCCTCCTCCATCCCACCCAGACTGATGTGTCTTTTTCTGTTAAATTGGACTTTTCTTTGCCTGGCACAACTCTGTCGTGGATTCCGCGCGATACCCGATACAAACGGCTTGGGATCATCTGTTTAAGGCTATATCCAGCTTGTCACCATTCCCCTCCGCCAATGTACAGATATCAGAAGCAGTCCCTTTTTCGGTTGTGTGTGTGTGTGTGTGGGGGGGGGGGGGGGGGGGGGGGGGGGGGGGGGGGGTGGGGGGGGGGGGGGGTGGGGGGGGGGGG